>CAWUFW010006554.1:0-600000 GCA_963921515.1 Calotriton arnoldi
CCGGGTCCGGACATGGAGCCGGACCGGCGCCGCCCGACGCCGGTTCCGGCGCCGATGAGGCCTTGGGTCCCTTATGTCCCTCCTCCTCCATCTTTTCAACCTGAGGAGGACCAGGAGAGCTGGGAGGGGTCTGACGACCCTCTCACACAACAGTGCGAGTTTGACCCGGACTGGGTTGAGGAACTTGGGGATGCCAGTGGGCTGGATACCTCCCCCGACTCTGGCATGCTGTCTCCTCCCGTGGCAACGGAGGAGGGGGCTAATTTTGCAACGGTGTTGCGTAGAGCTGCTGGAGCCTTAAATCTCCAGTTGCCTACAGTGGCCGTCAGGACTAACCTCCTGACTGAAGTGCTTCAGCCGGCGGCCTCCTCTTCGGAGCCTGTGCTGCCGTTCAACGATGCACTCACTGACGTTCTTTGGGTGCCTGGTCCAAACCCACCACAGGGGCTCCTGTGGATAGGAACGTGGCCCGACGCCATCGCCCGGCTCCGGGCGACCCCCTGTTTCTCTCCCAACACCCCACCCCTGAGAGCTTGGTTGTCCAAGCCTCTGCCTCCCAAACAGCCTTCCCTACCGCCCCTCCGGATAGGGAATCCAAGCGCCTGGATCACTTTGGGAAGAAGGCTTTCTCTTCCTCCAGTGCTGGCTTGCGGTCTGTTAATACCGCTTGCCTCTTGGGCCGATACACCCACTCCCTGTGGGATTCGGTGGCTGATGTTTTGCCGCAGTGTTCTGAGGAGGTCCAGACACTGCTTACCCGCGCTATTGCGGAAGGGCGTGATGCGGCTAAGTATACCATCCGCTGTGGCCTTGATACCGCCGACTCGCTGGGCAGATCGCTTGCAACGACGGTGGCGCTGCGTCGCCACGCCTGGCTGAGAACCACTGGTTTTTCAGGGGATGTCCAGAATACTCTCATGGACATGCCCTTTGATGGAGTCGGTCTCTTTGGTTCAAAGGCGGACCATGCGCTGGAGCGCTTCAAGGATTCACGGGCTACTGCTAAGTCCCTGGGCCTTGCTGTTGTGCGCCCTCCGCAAACGTCTGCTTTTCGCCCCTTTCGTGGCCACGGAAGGGGCGCCCAGTCACGTCCACAGCCCGGCCAACGGCCCGCGCAGCAAGCGCCTTCGCGTGGCCGAGGACGTGGATACCGCCGTGGCGGTTCGGGCAACCAGCGTGCGGGTCAGGCCACCACCTCCAACCCGTCCGCGGCCTCCAAGCCCTTCCTAGTCCCTCCTTTCAGGTGCACAGCACGCCAGTCGGGGGCAGGGTCCGCCATCACCTTCACCACTGGCGTCCCATCACCTCGGACAAGTGGGTCTTGGACATTGTCCGAAGGGGCTACTCCCTCCCCTTCGAGACCACCCCCCAGCCATGCCACCTCAATTCCACCGCATGTCAGGGGATCACTTGGTGCTTCTACAGAAGGAAGTCACGGCCCTCTTGGCCAAGAGGGCCATCGAGCATGTTCCGACCCCAGGAGTAGGGCGTGGTTGCTACTCCCACTACTTTCTGGTGCCCAAAAAGGACAAGGAGGACATGCGTCCTATCTTGGACCTCCGGAACGTCAATCGCTTCCTCCGGAAGGAGAAGTTCAAGATGCTCACCCTAGCTCAGGTCTTGACTGCCCTCGACCCCGGAGACTGGTTGGTAGCGTTGGACTTGCAGGACGCCTATTTCCACATCCTCGTCCTGCCGGCCCACCGGCGTTACCTTCGGTTCACGGTAGGCCTCGAGCATTTTCAGTTCACCGTGCTCCCCTTTGGCCTTACCAGTGCCCCTCGGGTGTTCACGAAAGTGATGGCGGTGGTCGCAGCTCATCTGCGCCGGGCAGGGGTTTCAGTCTTCCCCTACCTCGACGACTGGCTGCTGAAGGCGGGCTCGTCCCAGGCAGTTGTCTCCCACCTCCAGACTACGGCCGAACTCCTGCACTCGCTGGGGTTCTCCATCAATGTGCCAAAGTCGCATCTGATTCCTTCTCCACAGCTCCTTTTCATCGGAGCAGTTCTGGACACGACGCAGTTTCGGGCCTATCCTCCCGAACGGCGAGTCCGGGATATTCAGGCTATGATTCCGATCTTTCAGCCCTTATCCTGGGTTTCGGTACGGATGACCCTGAGGCTGCTGGGCCTCATGGCCTCCTGCATCCTGCTGGTCACTCATGCCAGATGGCATATGCGGGCTCTGCAGTGGGACCTGAAGTTCCAGTGGGCGCAGCACCAGGGCGACCTGTCCGATCACGTCCAGATCTCGGAGGGGACTGCAAAACAGTTGCAGTGGTGGCTCTCGAACCGGCAATGGGTCATGGGCAGATCCCTCTCCCTTCCCCAGCCAGAGCACACAGTTGTGACGGACGCGTCCCTTCTGGGATGGGGCGGTCACATGGGAGAGGCGGAGATCAGAGGCCTCTGGTCTCCGGCGGAGTCCCGGCTCCATATCAACCTTCTGGAGCTCCGGGCGATCCGACTTGCACTCAAGGCATTCCTTCCCTCTGTCAAAGGGAAGGTAGTGCAGGTGTTCACAGACAACACCACTGCCATGTGGTACTGCAACAAACAAGGCGGGGTGGGGTCGTGGACCCTTTGTCAGGAGGCTCTGCGCCTCTGGACATGGCTGGAACACCAGGGCATGTTCCTGGTGGTTCAACACCTGGCAGGTTCCCTGAACGCCAGGGCGGACGAACTCAGCCGCAGGTGCATGATGGATCACGAATGGCGTCTTCACTCGGAAGTGGCGCAAGGACTCTTTCTACAGTGGGGAGAGCCTTGGTTAGATCTATTCGCCACCGAAGAGAACGCGCAATGTCATCAGTTCTGCGCGTTGGAATTTCCAAGGCGGCACTCGCTCGGCGACGCTTTCGTCACGAGTGGAGTTGCGGTCTATTGTACGCCTTTCCGCCTATACCACTTCTACCCAGAGTGTTGAAGAAGATTCGGCACGACCGGGCCCAAGTCATTCTTGTGGCTCCGGACTGGGCTCGAAGAGTTTGGTATCCCGAGCTACTCAATATGAGCGTAGATCCCCCGATCCGTCTGCCTCTTCGGGAGGATCTTCTGTCGCAGCAGCAGGGGACGGTCCTCCACCCGAACCTGTCCAGTCTACACCTGCTTGCGTGGAGATTGAGCGGCGGCAGTTGATTCCTTTCGACTTGCCTCCCGAAGTTTGTGATGTGATTCTGGCAGCCAGGCGTCCCTCCACTAAGGTGGTATACGCCTGCAGGTGGAACAAATTTGTGGCATGGTGCACAGCAAAGGCTGTGGATCCCCTTTCTGCCCCTCTTTCTGAGGTCCTTCTGTTCCTTCTCTCTCTGGCCCAACAGGGTTCTGCCCTGGGTACCATCAAGGGTTATCTTTGTGCTATCTCGGCCTTCCTCAGGCTCCCTGATCAGCCCTCCCTTTTCAAGTCCCCTGTTGTTAACAGGTTCTTAAAAGGCATTACTCACCTCTTCCCTCCTGTTCCGTTTGTGATGCCTCAGTGGGACTTAAACTTGGTTCTTACCTTTTTAATGTGCGCTCCCTTTGAGCCTCTACATAACTGTCCTCTTCGTCTTCTGACTCTGAAGACAGCCTTTCTGGTGGCCATCACCTCCGCTCGGCGGGTGAGTGAGCTCCAGGCTCTATCTTGCAAACCTCCCTTTCTGTCTGTTCATCCAGACAAGGTTGTTCTTCGGACGCGTCCGTCCTTCTTGCCAAAGGTGGTTACTGCTTTCCACATTGGGCAGACCATCACTTTGCCCACCTTCTTTCCGCCTCCGCATCCTTCCAGAGAGGAAGAGAGGCTCCACCGTCTGGACCCAAAACGTGCGCTCTCCTTCTATATTGACCGCACAAAACACTTCCGGGTGGATGACCAGCTCTTTATTGGCTACGTGGGCGCCAAAAAAGGTCGGGCGGTGCACAAGAGGACCATCTCCCGCTGGGTTACCTTGTGCATCAAGACCTGCTATTCTTTGGCTAAAAGGAGCCTCCTGTTGGGCTGCGTGCCCATTCCACCAGGGCAACGGCTGCTACCACGGCCTTGGGCCGCGGTGTTCCGCTGCCGGTTATCTGTCAGGCAGCTACGTGGGCCTCGCTGCACACGTTTACAAAGCATTACTGCCTTGACAGTCAGGTCCGGAGGGACGGCTTCTTTGGCCGTTCTGTCCTCCAGGACTTCCTTGTCTGATCTTTGTTCGCAGACCCACCACCGGGGTTGGTATTGCTGGGGTATCTATTCTAAGGTAAGGAATCTGTCACTAACGTGTCTCTTTCAGATGCACAAGTTACTAACTTGTGTAACGATATATCTGTAAGAGACAGTAGTTAGTGACAGATTCCTTACCGCCCACCCATCCTCCCCGTTCTGCGAACTGATTTCTAGGGTTAAGGACATCCCTTTCAGGGCCCTAGTATTTTTCAGACACCTATGTCAGCTTCTTGCATGGCTCTGCGTTCCTGGCGCGGAAAGTCGTGTACAGAACTGACGTCAGCGCGCAGGGGCGGCGCCTAAGTACTGCCCGCGACGTCATCCCGGCGATCACGACGCCGACGACGGACGCGGAGCCGCACGACGCCGCCTACCGACGCGCAAGGGTACTGCTACGCAAAAAACTTTCCGGATCCAGCCTGACGCCTGGGGATATTCTAAGGTAAGGAATCTGTCACTAACTACTGTCTCTTACAGATATATCGTTACACAAGTTAGTAACTTGTGCTTTCAGATTACTGCGTCCATGACGCAGATGTTTACAGTTCATCTTCGTTTTCAATACACCCTTCATTACCTAAGAGTATTTCCTATTTTGCAATTTGATGAAGAGAATATTTAGACGTGCCGGCCCATTTAAATCACTGCCCCTGTTGCTGTGTCCAAGGGCAAGGTCAGAGTCTGCAACACATTCCCTCTACACATAGCGGAGGAAGCACTTCTATTTAGTGCTGTGTCCTCCTTTCCCTACCCTCAGCCCCAGAGTGACGCGCATCTTGTTCGTTTGCGAAGTGTCAATTCCAAAAACAGTGTACAAACTACAGATAAATGTACTTGTCGTTGCTTCTCCCAACGATCAGTACGCACCACCACAAGGAGATTCGATGTCTCTCTCTCACATGACCTGCCCCGGCCTGGCGCCCGAGGTCCAACTGACTCAGTCAGTCAGAGTGACAAGTGAAGCAAGTCACTCACTCATGGCCCGGTCGGGACTGGGAGTCGGTTTGGTTCCTGAACTTGCGTTGGCATGTTGAAGTGGTCAGTCACTAGAGGCACGAGTCCGAGGACTCAGAAAGGCACCACCATGCGTGCGCAGAATGTCAGCGCGGCTTTTAAAGACTGCAGCGGGCTCTGGACAATAATTTTTGCCAGGGCCATCATTGGTAGCACTTTCGCGCTACCAGATTAACGGCCCTGGGACCCAAACACACTAGATACACATATCGCATCACCTCAGGTGGTGCGTGCAGCGCTGTTGCACTTAACACACGTGCTGCT
The DNA here is from genome assembly GCA_963921515.1 of Calotriton arnoldi. Classification (NCBI taxonomy): domain Eukaryota; kingdom Metazoa; phylum Chordata; class Amphibia; order Caudata; family Salamandridae; genus Calotriton; species Calotriton arnoldi. The sequence continues at coordinate 5,464 of CAWUFW010006554.1, forward strand.
AGCTGCAGCACGTGTACTTAGTCACTGGCCAATCAGGCCCAACCATGCTGTGTGCTTCATGTCCATTTGCTCAGGGACACTGACAAGGGATACACTGTTGATCACCATGGTTGCCACTATCATCCTGACTGCAGCTGAGCTGGCGGTGGTCTGGCTACCAATAATGATATAGTATTGTGATTCTGACACTGCTGAGGCGCCGCCCCAGCTTATAAAATGCACACAACAGCCTAATAAACTCCCAAAAAGTAGCCTTCCACCATTTGTTTTTTTCTCTTGCACAAACGGGAAAAATTTCACCCATTTGTGCGGGAAATAGCCCAATCTGGCAATACTGGGAGGATTACTCTTATCACGTGGTCTGTCCTATCACATGCAGGCACGCAACACCCATTGGGCTAAAAGGGCTTAGCCCCCACCCCCGTCGTCTTCCGTAGCCCGGGCTATTCAGCTTCAGCTTCCAGGACAGACACAGTTCTTGAACTGTCGTGGGCTGGGTTGGGGCTGGCACCTCACACACATTCAAAGTATTTACAGGTCTTTAAAAAACCATTGATCAATTAACAATTCTTTGTGTTTTCACTTCTCCTATTTCCTCTGCTGCCCGACTCTTGTAAAGGGCTATTGCTCCCACAATTGGAAAATGTATTTAGTGGAAAATGCACTGGCGGGCAAGCAGAAAATTAATTGGGAGGGCCAACACAGGGCTAAGCAAATGATATGGCTTGTTTCTAAGCTCCATTACACAAACCGAGCTCTTTGCATGATGTGAAAGTGTTTCGCTTTAGAACACTAGAATTAATTGGTGCATTAAATGAAAATTATCAGAAGTTTCATGGTCAGATTTACCAACATTCTGCGCCAGGTTTGCATCACAAAAGTGAGGCAAACTGGTGTAAAATGTTTATTTGGAATTTACTTTGCTGCTTTCCAAAGTTGCCTTAAAGTAACACAAAACAGCACTTTGCGCTGCTTTGCTTTACTTTGCTTAAAGGGGGCATTCTAAGGGCAGTGAATGGGTGTTCCAAGGTTCCATAGTTTTTTTAGGCAAAGCCCCATCTACTAACAGTAGTAGTTAATTTTGCACCAAATAAATAACGCCTCTTTGAGGCAGGTGCTAAAAAGGGGAAATATTTTTATTTCTCAAAATCTTTCCGACTTTGTACATGTGTTGCACTGTACAGCACTCATCCAAAGTAGGAAATGTTTTGAAGTTTATCTAGGCACAGTATTTTGTACTGGAATGGTACCCTTGCAGTACAAAACCTATGGTAGACATGACACAAACACCCTTGCACTATTGTGCAAAAGTGTGTGTGGCGCTAGACAGCCTGATTGTGCCCCAGTGCTAGGGAAAGAGAAGGAAAGCTCCATATCTTAATATATATGACCTGTCCTGCTCTCTCCCTCTCACGCAACGTGGCACAGCAACTTTGGTTGCTGTGCTGCGTTACATGGGTTTTTAGTAAATCTACCCCATAGATCCTAAACATAAGCCTAGAAACATTCATATCTTCGATGCTATTAACAAACTAAGATACAAGTAAGTTATCATATGAACGTTGCTACGGTTTTAATAATATATGAAGCAACATTTGAGGTTTTTGTAGAGCACACATGCTAAAGTGAGTTTTTTTTAAGGTTGTCACAAATGTAATGATAAAAGAAAAGGAGGCACAGTAAAATAAGATAACACCATTTTGTCAAGGAGGTACACTGATGCCAGGTATGCTGGTTTCACGTTGCACAATTTAGACACTAGATGAAGGGACAGAGGGCTTGGTGATTGACAAAAGGGGGTGGACGGCAGAAGCCATAGGAAGACTTGGTTTCGAGGTTCCGAGAATATATCTTTCTGAGTGAGAGCGAGCCCAGCATCGGACTCTGGCCTTCATTGGCTCTCCCACCTCTAGAAAGGTCATTGTAAGCATGTCCAAAAGGCTGACATTTTGATGCAGGATCAGCTGATGATGTATTTTCTCTGAAGGCTGCAGGAGGGGGAAGAAGCAGAATAGGCTACGGGTGAAGCGCTTTATTTGAGGCTGTGGGCTGGTGTAAGAAATGAGTGGGGGCTGCAGCCTATGGGTGCAGTGTGGGTGGGCACAGGCTATAGACATACTTTCTGACCCTACAACCGATCCCTTTTGTCCGGCAGCTGAGAAGGAATGGGGTGTGGGGGATCATTTGTGGCTGTTTTTGCTGGACTACATAACGGTCGTGCATTGCAGGGGCGGCTACTGGAAGGGAGAGTGAAAAGAGGCTCTTGAGGCTGGTGCAGGAGAGGGGACCTGGTTGTGCAGGAGCCAGTGCAGTTGGGGAGAGTGAACTGAGGCTGTGGGTTGCTGTGGGGGATGGATTAGCAGGCTTTTGAGGAATGGGACCATAGCCTATGACTACAGCAACCACTACATCTGTTGGAGGGTCAGAAAGAGTGGGAGTGTTTTCTGCACATCACAGATACAAGTGGGGAAGAAAAACATAAACAGGCCCAGACACCACTCTGTCATCACGTTGGACCCAGCAGCTTTTTTTGGCACCAAATAAATAACGCCTCTTTGAGGCAGGTGCTAAAAAGGGGAAATATTTTTATTTCTCAAAATCTTTCCGACTTTGTACATGTGTTGCACTGTACAGCACTCATCCAAAGTAGGAAATGTTTTGAAGTTTATCTAGGCACAGTATTTTGTACTGGAATGGTACCCTTGCAGTACAAAACCTATGGTAGACATGACACAAACACCCTTGCACTATTGTGCAAAAGTGTGTGTGGCGCTAGACAGCCTGATTGTGCCCCAGTGCTAGGGAAAGAGAAGGAAAGCTCCATATCTTAATATATATGACCTGTCCTGCTCTCTCCCTCTCACGCAACGTGGCACAGCAACTTTGGTTGCTGTGCTGCGTTACATGGGTTTTTAGTAAATCTACCCCATAGATCCTAAACATAAGCCTAGAAACATTCATATCTTCGATGCTATTAACAAACTAAGATACAAGTAAGTTATCATATGAACGTTGCTACGGTTTTAATAATATATGAAGCAACATTTGAGGTTTTTGTAGAGCACACATGCTAAAGTGAGTTTTTTTAAGGTTGTCACAAATGTAATGATAAAAGAAAAGGAGGCACAGTAAAATAAGATAACACCATTTTGTCAAGGAGGTACACTGATGCCAGGTATGCTGGTTTCACGTTGCACAATTTAGACACTAGATGAAGGGACAGAGGGCTTGGTGATTGACAAAGGGGGTGGACGGCAGAAGCCATAGGAAGACTTGGTTTCGAGGTTCCGAGAATATATCTTTCTGAGTGAGAGCGAGCCCAGCATCGGACTCTGGCCTTCATTGGCTCTCCCACCTCTAGAAAGGTCATTGTAAGCATGTCCAAAAGGCTGACATTTTGATGCAGGATCAGCTGATGATGTATTTTCTCTGAAGGCTGCAGGAGGGGAAGAAGCAGAATAGGCTACGGGTGAAGCGCTTTATTTGAGGCTGTGGGCTGGTGTAAGAAATGAGTGGGGGCTGCAGCCTATGGGTGCAGTGTGGGTGGGCACAGGCTATAGACATACTTTCTGACCCTACAACCGATCCCTTTTGTCCGGCAGCTGAGAAGGAATGGGGTGTGGGGGATCATTTGTGGCTGTTTTTGCTGGACTACATAACGGTCGTGCATTGCAGGGGCGGCTACTGGAAGGGAGAGTGAAAAGAGGCTCTTGAGGCTGGTGCAGGAGAGGGGACCTGGTTGTGCAGGAGCCAGTGCAGTTGGGGAGAGTGAACTGAGGCTGTGGGTTGCTGTGGGGGATGGATTAGCAGGCTTTTGAGGAATGGGACCATAGCCTATGACTACAGCAACCACTACATCTGTTGGAGGGTCAGAAAGAGTGGGAGTGTTTTCTGCACATCACAGATACAAGTGGGGAAGAAAAACATAAACAGGCCCAGACACCACTCTGTCATCACGTTTGACCCAGCAGCTTTTTTTGGCAGAGGGAAAAATCTTTATTGGCAAGCTCTATTCATCATCTCTTCTACCAGTCATACTGCTGCTAGTTAATGGAGCAACACTCGTAGCCAATACAATCACATCATGATTGAGGGGTCTTCCTCTTGCACGTTGCTAGGTCATTACATTCTAATGGGACAGCCATGTTAGGTAAGGGAACACCCCTAAGGAGCAAACAGGAGTGGAACAAGCAGTCTTTTGTGGCAGCAGCACACAAATTCTACCCAATCAAGTGCTGTATTCAAGATAAAAAACATGGGCAGAACTAACACGCTCTCTCAGTTGTACCCCTACAAGCTCTTTTTCTGTTGATCAAGTAAGTTCTGGCAACAGTTGTGCTGTCAAAGCAGGCCTAAAAAGTAAGTATCAGAAGTATTGAAACACACCCAAGAAGAAGCTAAAAATCTTCGAAGTACTATACATGTACATTAACTCTTCAAGAATAACGCATGGAGTTAGGTTATGTGTTCTGGAGTAATGGTGGCTATCCAGAATCAGTGAAGTGGTTTTTAGAACACCATTTATTCAAAATCACCCTGTGTCCACTGCTTTGCTTTAATGCCTTTAGTGCCAATGATCTTGCACCATTCCTATCTGCACCCATTGTGCCCTTGATTCCCATGGAAAAACTAGTATTAAGAGAATGGCAGCGTGTATAGAGTTGGGAGGCACACAGTGCATAGTTGGTCGATTTGAATCCTTTCTGTTAGAGGACGTGTCAAACCCTGTTCAGGGGGGCACGAGGGAAGCATGGGCTGCTGGGCTTCAGTCTTGAGGGAGGGGATGTTTGCCTCTGATGTAAGGGAATCCATCCTACTATGGCTCTGCAAACTGGGCCAGATACAACCCCTTCAGCACATGGGTCTCAGTGGTAGCGATGGCAAGCAGTCACATGCTTGTTGGGGAGGTAGGGAGGTAGAGTGAGGGTGCACAAACTCAGAACTCAACCAGCCAGCAGCACAAAATCTGTTTGTCCAGCATAGTGCTTTACTTTTATAAGAAGAGTACTATAATATACACACTTAAAATGGAGTACCAGCATAGGTAATGGTAGCAGGTACAATAATATACAATGGCACTTGGGCTACTGCATCTTGGGATAACGCCCTCCCTTACCCATTTCCCAGGCTTCTCTCCTCTTGTGAGTCGAGGCAGGTCTCCGTTAGGTTAGAGAGTTTCATGCAACATGAATTAAGACTCTGGCATAGATACCCCAGTTCAATAATGCTTATAATCAGTTCAATACAGTCCCCTTGATACAGTCTCACCACAACGTATGTCCCCATGTTCTTTCGACAGCACGCGTCTCCACTCTTTCCCACTTCTGGGATGAGACGTGGTGGTTGCAGAAGCAGCACTCAATTTCGGTAGTCTGCAGCAGGATGGGCAGCCAGAGCGGCAGCCTGAAGTCTTTCGTTAAATGCAGATTCTGGCATTGGTGGGGCCACAGCAGGTATCAGACCCACTTCTGGGCCACTTGGTGTTGAGTAGCAGATGGGCTGTGACGTAGACAGGGACACAGAAGGCCTGCTAGCAGTCACATGGTGTGCTTTGTAAATGCGGCAGTGGTGACCGGCAAAGGTTTGGGCTTCGATGGGCACAGATTTTCACTTTGATGGCGTGGTCAGCAGCAATGGTTATTATCGTTCTTATTGCACCCAGGTTAGCCGCTGATCCGGGATTCTCACTTGACACCACAATTTTGAAGAGGTTCTTTTCTTCCTACTAGCTATAAAGGTAGCTCTGCCCCCACTGCTTGACTCGCATCACTTGCTGAAAGTTTTACCCCCCTCCAGAAAGTTGGGTTTAGTTGCGCCCCTGATTGCATGAGACAGGAGTGCATGGTAATGCACTGAACGGCTATAGTGGGTGCACCCTGAGTTCACTAATCAAGGAATGAGTCCTCTCTGCTGCCCTTAGCACACCAGAGGAAACCAGCAATTCACAAAGTGATTTCTGTGTGCATATCTGGTTTACACGTGAAAATGGCTATATTTACGAGTGCAAGGAATTCACAAAAAGATATCTGGAAGTAGTAAAGGCTTTTATTCACTCATAGAATAGCGGTAGTAAATCTAAAAAGATTTTGCAGAATTTTTCCTATCTTTAAGTACGCCTGAAAAGTAGCGTTCCATCGATACTTCAGCGCAGATGGATCAAGAAGTCATGCAATGCAGGAGCAAGTAATGTTGCTCCGCCGCGTTGCTTGAAAGGGAAAGAGCAGAAGAGTGTACTAAGATGTGGCGCTGTTCTGCTCTCCCCTGCGCTGGTGAGCTTAAGGTAACCATGCACCAAAGCAGACACCCTTGACCATAGTGCAAGGATGTCCTCCTTGTCTGAAGCATAGCTTTCAATGCAGAACCTATGCCTTAAGGCTTTTCCTACTTTGTGTCTGATGGCAATGCAGCACACATGCACAGCGGGAAAAACAAGGAGAAATCACGATTTACGTTGGATAGTAAATTCCGCCTGACCACTTTGCATAGGGTTTGCGTTAGAAAAATGCAAACCCAACACAAAGGGTTTGTAAATCTGAGCCTTCATGAAAGTTCTGTGAATTGCACAAAGTCCGCAAGTTTATGTTATTGCAAAGGTGCAAATGTAAGACTTCATTGAGAATTAGGACCATAACTGCATCCATTCATTGAAGCCCTGAGATGAGTGATGAGAAGCAGTTGGCCAAAATACTTTTTTTTGCTGGATGCCATTTTCTCTATTTAGCTTTGCCAGTCTGCCCATATGAAGCTGGGTGGAGGTGTTCCTTCCACAGAGATGGGGCGGTCCCATTTTGGGGTGGAGAAGATTTGCTGTGGTGCTGAGCTCTCTATAGATATTAGTGTGAGCTGCTGCTTGTGATCCCCTGATCAGAGGGGGTCGGAAATTCCACACTGGTATTCCTACTCCTGAATGGAAGTTGGTAACACCACAGTATTCCCGTGGCTTGACGTTTCCCCATCCAGTAATTGCCTATTTGGAGAAAAAAATAATCAGGCATTCGGTATTCCTGCATTTCCTGTAATTCCAGATTGAGCCGCCAACAGTTTCCCGATGATTGTGGAATTAGAAGGACCTCAGAAAGAGGTCCTTAGTGTAGTCTAATAGTCTCACCTAACCAGTTCAATAGACGCATATTGCGAATTTATTATTCATTCTAATTGAGGTTGTTTTATTCGTGCTCAAGCCACTTTGCAGCTCCTTTAAAGTCAGATGAGTGGCGGATGGAATCCTGTGAAAAGCTCATGGTACATGTGGTGCTCTGCAACCAGTTGCTGACCTCATTTCGTGGGAGGACCATTCAATAAAAGCAGTGGGTTTCAAACCATGGGCAAAAAATCAGGTTGTGTGTGGGTCGTGTACCTATCCACGGCCAAGATCCGACTTGTCTCATTCTTGATATTCACTGCAATGATGTCACCGCACTGAAAAACAAACATTATTTAACACTTCTGTGACTTAACTGCCTATTCCTGGCTACTGTACGAAATGATGTCTATTGGACGGGTATGGGTCTCATGCACAATATAAAATTAAAGATGGGTAACTGTGACATAGGGGAATGCTCTTCATCTTAGGGTTTGAGCGACATCATAGACAACTCAAGCTTTAGCCAACTAAAATTATGTGTCTGCCAGCATGAGATGAAGGTAAGAGATTCCACAGCACAAGCCTTGTAGGTGAAGTAAACGTCTATCAAACCTTTTGTACTAAGCCGATGAAATCCAGCAGGGTGTAGAATACTGACCTTCGTGTTTGCAGATGGAGGGACATCTTACACAAAAAGCTCCGGCACTGCTCTTGCAGAACTTTGAGAACGTGAAATGTTTCAAACTATGGCCAAGTTTACTCATTTTTCATACAACGCAGCGTAGCAATCCTATTTGCGTCACTGCTTTACACACGGGGCAAAACACAGCACAGAGCCATATCTACTATGGTTGTCCTGCATCTGCTGGTAGCCCATAAACTGGTGCACCAACAACACGGCCTTGCACCGTGGTGGTGAGCAGGAACTGGCTAGCATAGGATTTCTTTTCCAATCATACCATCCAACCTACTAATTTCTATGGAGGGACATATTCAGATGTTTTCCAGACATTGGCGGTGTGCTGTGCACTGCAGCACACGTGTACTGTGTCATTCTTTGGACAAATGATCACATTTCTTATGCCTGCTTCAAGTAAGAGAGACTTTTGATGCATAGCCCAGTCTATCTAAGCAAATCACGTTTTGCAGCAAAATGTAAGGGCATTTGCTCTGATCCGAACCCAATAATGCTACTTTACGCAAAACGATATTTATGGTAAAAACAGGCACAGTACTAGTGCAAAACACCCTTTGCGCTGGCGGTAGATAGCACACGCCGCTTAGCACTGGCACAAAGCCTTAGTACACCTGGGCCTTGCTCCTTCCTTGGTGTGGCATCCAGCGAAGGGATCTTTTATGTGTCAGTCAGCACACGTCGAAAGACACAGACAGCCTCAGGGTTTTGGACCCTGTGCAGTTTGTTGCCGGATTTATTATTTATAAAGCTGCGTCCACTCCATGAAGCATCTTGGAGTTGGTAACAACTGTTAACAAGGGGGAGAATAAGGCTAAGCAACAAGATTATGCACAAGACAGTCGAGATATCAGGACAACCGAACGAGAAAGTCTTAAGGTCAATTCCTGTAGGATTCTGCACACTGTAGACGTGAATGGGACGTTTAAGGGTCTGGATCTCAGACACCTTAGGGCGGCTCTTCAGCACACACAAGTTTTCACCAAGGCCATGCAGCAGAAGAAGAAAGCCAGAGTGTAGGGGTATTACACTACTACATCTCAAGAAAATCTCTCCCTGGGGCATAAGTGATCAGGTGCACTAAAAATACCCTGCTTTCATCAACAGGGCTTTGAAGCAAACCCTTTGCTTAACAGGAAGCGGGTGAAGCTGCATCCATGCTGTGCAGATGTGGACCAATTCCTTCACGCCCATCACTCTCCTCACTGCAGAATTATGAATCCGCTGCAGCTTAAACACTGTGGGGTCAGTGGACAGCTAAGCCAGAACTACAATACACAAGTGGAAAGCGCTAGGTAGAAACAGAAGGGCCTGGTCTGACAGGGTGCTTGAAAGCAGGAAGAAAACACTGCTTTGATGGGAGTTTAAGGGGAAGATACCCAAGCATTTCAACTAACACAAGAGGTGGGGAGGTTACCTTCAGGTACAAGGCTAAACGTGCCATGAGGAGATTTGTTTCTCCCAACAGCTTAATTACTATTCAATTTGAAGAAATTACTATTAATACACTATTAAATACAAAGTCAATACCAGATATTGTAGCGCTTAACCTGCCATCAGTAGGGCACCGCAGTGCGTTTCGGTATTCTGGGTTATGACATTCCAAATGTTTCTAAGATCAGTCTTCTTCAGGCTGGTGGAGGTGAGCCGACAGTAGGGTGAGTATGCAGCAGCTGCCCATGCAGATAAGAATGGTGGGGCAGTGGGGCCCAGGGGCGAGGGGGCTGCGGGGGATTTCAACAGACGAGGGAAAATTAATTATTTATTTAATTTTCCCTCATGGTCATCTGTCAGATCTCCCCTCCCCAACCCCGCCCCAACGCACTTACTCGCACAGGCCGTTGCTGTGAGTATGTCAGTTGTATATGTTGAGAGTTCTATATTAATATATACTGCTGTGGTATTTGTTGCTGGGCAGCACTGTTGTGCGCAAGCTGTCGTTTAAATACATGGCGTATCAATGATGTTTGTTCTGACTGTAGTGTTTTGTAGGAGGTTGTGCTGTCGTTGAGTACTGTTGGGGCACCGTGACCGCCATTTAAGGCATATCTGAGCAGTGTGTGTTGTGTGTGCTATATTCTGTTCCGCGTCTAATGTTGGACTAACCTGAGGAGCTTCTCAAGGAACGATAAGACACATGGGATCATTTACTGGGTTGTAAGAATTGGTGAATTCCCTGCCTAGCTAACTTGTAGCTCTCCCACCTTATTTAGAGGTGGGGAAACCACTGTGTTTCCATCGGTGGTAGTCTCATCCATCTCTTTTGGCTTAAACCCTTGAACTGATGGCGCATCCACCACTAGGTTGTTAAGTCACAGTGGCTCTCCTCCACTCTCATAAGGACAGTGGGACAGTCACTGTTTTTTCATTACTATGATGGTCCCAGAAAGTAAATGCCACAGGGAGAAAACTCCTTACATCTCAGGGGCACTTTGCTTTTGCCTTGCACCAATAAGCCCCCGCACCACCCACTTTAGAGTTTATTGCTGCAAAGGGAAAGGTAATTCAGAGTGGGCTTCTTCCACATAGTGAATTGAGATGATTTTTTATTTGCAGTTTTGAAGGGAGTTTTGTTTGATATAGTTTGTTTTTAGGCTGTTGTCTGGGTAACTAAGTTAATGAAGAGTGAATTAAGTAGTTGGAGCCAGTGTTTTGTTTGTACATCAGAAGAACGTAATGTCACTATCAGAAATTGAGTTATAAAATTTCGGAGTTGGGAGACCCCTACCAACTTAAATACCCAGTCTGGTTAGGTCAAAACACAGTTCTCAGAGAATCTCTGCTCATCCCAGGGTAGCTGTGGCACAAGCAGCAGGCAATCCCCAGAGGAATGGGTGTTAAGCTCAAGCAATACTAACAATTTTAAAGTAAAGAACACAACACAATAACATTTTCAAACCAATTTAGAAAACTTTACGGAGCAAAAAGACACCAAGATTATTAAAAGAGGATAAGCAAAGATATGATTTTTAAAGTTTTAAGGCAAAAAGCACATAGAAAAGTAAAACAACATTAAAAAACAAATCACACTTGATCGGACTTAGGCACAATGTCAGGCTGACCATGATGGACCAATGTTCAGATACACCAAGCTGCTTGTCCTGGTCAACGTTTTTACCTTTGGAATAAAAGACACTTTTTGGGAAATTGAAATCTTGCAGGCTGGAAGCTGCAGCTGGGCAGTGCTCCACAAGACCAGGGACCTTTACCATGAGGTCCCACTGAACCTTTTTTGGCATGGTAAAATGCTCCAAGTGGGACAAACCTTGCTTTCTTTCCCCCGTATGTTGCAACCTCCCTGTGCAAGCCTCAGCAACTTGTCCTGGTCCTCTGCTGATCAGTCCTGCAGCCGCTAGCTCCTCAGAGGTTTCTCGTCACCAAGTATCTTCCAATCAGGTCTCCTACAGGGTCCAGCCCTCTGTGATTAGCTGCGACCTCTTGGTGTCAGGGGATCTTTTGCTTTTAATGTCCTGAGGCAGGTAAAGAGGAGGCCAACTACTTGACCCTTGAGGAGCAGTCCTACTCCCTGGGTCGAGAAGGATTTAGGACACGTTGTGTGAGTTCCGTTCTTCCAGAAAGAGTCAGGAGTCTTCTTACAAAAGGGCCTTCTTCAGGTAGAGTCTTCCAAGGTTCAAGATTATTCGCAGGACATGGTGGCTGATGTGCCAGATATATCCTGTGCACTAGCCTGTGATTGGAGTAATACTGCCATCCAATCCTATTTTCTTCAAGCCCCTTCACCTGCGTATGTAGGTACTTCCTCTTTGCCTTTCTGTAAAATTAACCAGGATTCCCTGTTTCAGGTTCTGCCAACAGGCAGGCCTGTTTTCAGCTCCGTAGCCACACCCCTATTTAGAAGAGCTCTTCTCCCACCCGACAGGGTACGAGCTGGTTCTCCTCCCCACTGGACTGGACCCTGGCTGTTGAAGAGGATCCTAAGAACAGGAGAAGCCCTCCTAGTAAATCCAAATCAAGAGGTAGTCCTAAAGCTGTTCTTTGTTCTGCTAAGTGGTTAGTCATTCTCACTCTTGTATCCTTTCTGCCCTCAGATACAGGTCACTGTCTTCTGAGTCAGGATTGTTAACTTCCAGTCAAGGATGTGTATTTCAGCTCTGGAGGGGTCATTAGTGGAAGAACTAGTTTAAAGCTAGTTCTGGCTCAGGCAGTCTAAAGTACACATTATGTAAGAAATAACTTTGAAGGACTTGGCTAGCATTTCCTCATGGGGAGATAGAAAATGTAATATTTTATGTTTCCTAGCTATTTTCTATGGAAACTATAGATGGTCCTACACAGTGAAATAGCTTTTAGGCAAACGAGATGCTGTTTTGAATCTCGCTGAGTGGCACGTAAACTCAGTGGCACCTGGGTGATCTATTCTCCATGGGTCCAACAAAGCAAAATCCTCCTTAATAATTTTTAAGAGCCTATCTGTTTTAGGTTTTAATTGCTTTTTTCCCTTGTTAGAGGTATCCAAACGTAAATCTTGAATTAGGTTAAAATCTCCCCCATAATTATCAACCACTGCGCACCCACCAACAGATCGTATACCTGTTCCAGGGCCGCACAGTCGTCAGTGATTGGGCCATAATAGTTAAGCAGCACTAAAGCTATCCCGTTAACTACAACTTCTATCCACAGCCACCTGGCTCGCTCATCCCGAATCACCTTACCCACCTCCCAATCTAGATCCGAAGATAGAAGAATACCCACTCCTCGCACTGCCGCCTGGGCTGAGGCAAAATATGCTTGAGCGTATTTCTTTGGGAGGGTGAAGTTGGGGGAACTAGATTTGAGATGTGTCTCCTGCAAAAAAATCACCTGGGGGAGAAGGATTCCAACCATTTTAACATTGCTCCTCTTTTTGTGCATTCAAGAAGCCATTTACATTACATGAAACTACCTTCAACCCTTGTGTCATTTTTTATACCATTTTTCAAAGAGGACTTTTATTTTCTCCTTTTCAGCTCTTTTGCAACCTTCTTCTACTTGTATCCGGCCCCTCAATAAAACCAACTCAATCTGTTTAGTAACAGAGACCCTGTCCTTTTCTGCTTTGCCACCATTCCTAGTCTGCCTGTTATTCATACGCTCATTTTTTCTGATGCTCCCCCCCTTACCCCCCACCCTTCTACCCACCCCAAACTGTCTGTGGAGTGAGGCTGCCCTTCCCTCACCACCACCACCTCCCAATAACCACAAGGTGCCTTGGTTGGGCACCCGGGAGCGCATCCTCCCCCTCTCCTCACTGACACCTCTGTCAATATTAACCCCGGAATAGTTAAAGTATACAACATACTTCGGGACCCCGCAACTTACTTACGTAATAACGAATACCAGCTTTGTGAGGGACACAATACAAGAGTACTCCAATGCTTCAATACCTCAATAAGTAGAATCATATGTAATACAATATACACAGTATGTTAAAGAATAAAGTGCATTATGCAATGTGCAAAGTGCCATACGGAAACAACAGCTCTACGCCTACTGCAACCAGTGCAGCGAAATATCAGTGTCGCACAAGATAAAGTGCAATGTGCAAAGTGCCAAAAGAAAAAAAACCTACATGTCACATCCTCCATACACATTGTAGAGTAAAATTCAAGCATATAAAATGCCACGGAAGGTATAAGGAAGTAATCCATGTAGGGTACCCATACAAGAACAGGGGATAAAGTGCAATATGCATTGTGCAAAGTGTGCAAAGTGTCGCATCCAAGCATCGATATAGACTTACTATAGCATATGCAATGAGCATTAGTGCAAACAAATTACGCTTACTACCTTGGCATACATTATATATAAGGTAAAGTGCCGTACACAGTGCATTACAAGTCTGTCCCTGCCCTAAAAAAATAAAATAAAAAAGTGCAGAAAGTACAGTGCGAAATGGTAATAAGTCCTATAAGTCCTATAATAGGTCCTATTTAGATTATCTAAAATGACCAAATGCCAGAATATTCAAGCAATAAAGGAATGAAATATCTCACAGCTCAATCAGTGAGTTGATTATAACAGAGCAAGAAGAGACTATACTTAAGACTGTTTAACTTTTTGATCAGTAATCTGTTCGCAAGGGGGGAATCATTGATTCTCTCTAATCCTTTTTCAGACCACTCTTTAGTATCCTTGTTATTGCACTTGCCCGCCTCCAGGAGAAAGAGTAATAGGTGGCATTTCGACAAAGCATTGCTATCAGATCAAAATTGGATCGATGAAACTCGCGATTTTATAGGATGGTTTTTTAAGGAGAATGTGAACTCGGCATCAGGTTTTATGGCATGGGAGGCCTTTAAAGCTACATTTAGGGGAAGGGTGGTGGCATATAGAGCTAATCTTTATAAGGAAAGGAAACTTAAGATTGCCGGACTCCAGGAAGCGGTAGAGCGGGCTAGAAGAGAACTTCTGGGGAGGTCAGTAGGGGAACGTGAGGAAGAGACATTTCAGCAGGAACTTTCTAGGACTAAGGAGGAGTTAAAAGTTTCTTTTTGCTCGAGGAAATTGCTGCAAGTAAAGCTGCTCACCAAAAGGTGTACGAGGAAAGCCAGCATATCGGGAAATTTTTGGCATGGTCTACAAAATCGCGACAGAGTAAACAGACCATTCCACAAATCAGAAATCCAAGGACTAGGTGTCTAGTGAGTGATAAGGACGGAATTGCTGAAATTTTTATATCTCACTTCAACAAGATATATGCGGATGTTCAGATAGTTGATCCTCAAGCTCTTGCTGATTATTTTAAAACTGTACACCTGCCAAACGTTAGTGAGGAGGATTGCAAGCTCTTGAATGAGTCGATTACTGGTGCAGAATTAAGTGAAACCGTTAATAAAATGGCAAATGGGAAGGCGAGTGGCAATGACAGGATCCCTATTGAAGTTTATAAACTGTTTTTAAATGAACTTACACCCTTCCTAGTACCACTATACAACCAAGTACTGGCAGGAGCACAGGTCTCAGACAGATTTAAAGAATCAGTGGTGGTCTCAATTTTAAAGAAAGATAAGGACCCTAAGGACCCAAGTTCTTATCGCCCAATAAGTCTACTTAATGTAGACTATAAACTTCTTATGAAAATTTGGGCGAATAGAATTGCAGGCTGCGCACACTATTTGGTGCATGCAGATCAGGCAGGGTTTGTGCCTGGGAGATCTATGGCTGCAAATACTTTCTATCTGATGCAAGCTATTGATTATTTTTCTACTACGAAGGAATCTGCGGCCATCTTAATGATGGACGCAGAAAAAGCATTTGATTTGGTAGATTGGCAGGCTCTCTTTTTTATTTTGGGTGAGTTTGGCTTTCCACGCCAATTGATCGAGATATTGGAAAGAATATATAGGGGAGCCATTGCAAGAATTATTATAAATTCAGAGGAGGCGGGAGAGGTAGTGATAAGGAGGGGCACCAGGCAGGGATGCCCCCTCTCCCCCTTCTGTTTTCACTTTTTATCGAGCCATTAGCAATAAAAATCAGTTCAAATATATTAATTCGGGCCCCCCTATTAGAAATGGCTAAAAAAAAGCTGTTTGCTGATGATCTTATTCTGTATTTGAATCCAGAAAAATCGAACATAGAGAGCATTGGGCGAAATCCAGGCATTCACAGAATTAGGGGGTTATAGGGTCAATCAATCCAAAACGGAACTCCTTTTATTTAATGCATCAGGAACAGAGTTGCCGGAAGGGCTCACATTTGCACCTCTTAAACCCATTAGATATCTGGGCCTGTATGTTACAGTAGACTTTCTCCAACTTTTTCAGCTAAACTATGGTAAAACACTTGATAAAATAAAAAGTCTGCTAGTAAGATGGACATTATTGCCCTTGTCAATAATAGGTCGAGTCTCTCTGATAAAAATGTCGATTCTTCCTTTGTTGCTATTTTTATTTTTAAATCTCCCTCTAAAGATCCCAATTTCGTATTTTAATGAAATCGATAGGATTTTTCGTGAGTTTATTTGGGCTAAGAAAAAGTCTCGAATTAAGTTATCCATTCTGCAACTGGATGTAGACCAGGGTGGTTTGGCACTACCTCATTTAGCTAGTTATTATCAAGCCTCATTACTTAGCTTAACTACTCATCTCTTGTCCCCGTCCTCAAAGTTTGATAATTTTTTAATTAACCATATGCTTGAGGAGAGTGCTATTAAGCTACCAGTATTCTTGCGCACTGCAAAGCTACCAAAGAAAACAAGATATAAGGTGGTGAATACAATACTGAGTCGCATTCAGCGTCTCAATAGAAATTATAATATCCCTTCATGCCATGCATACTCCTCTCTTTATGAATGTGAGAAATGGGGTCTTAAACTTCCACAAAAGGGGCTGCAGCCTTATGTTCTGTTGGGGTTTTGTAAGCTGGGCGATTTTTACAATGGTACTAACCAGATGACGTGGGAGGCTTTTGAGACACAATTTGCAATGCAGAGTAGGGATCTCTGGCTAAGTTTTAGGCAGATCTCATGCTTTCTTCAGACTAATTTTAGAGGAATTACTGAAAGTACTAGAGTTATTTTGAAAGCTGCCTTCGAGTCACATTTATCGGGGATTGGTAACTGGTATAAGGTATTACGCCAAGAGAAGAATAAGAAACTCATTGAACAAATGCTCCCAAAGATTGCCCAGGAAACTAATTGTAGGTTTAGTAAACAGGAATGGCTACGAGTCTGTGAGCTGGGCCATAGGGCACTGAGAGCGGCCAATTTCCAGCGAATGTCCTTTCTCTCTAGATGGGTGGCTTACTACACTCCCTCTAGGCTGCATAAATGGTTTCCCACGATTCCGAATGACTGTTTTAGATGCAATTTGCCGGATGCAGGAGACTGGTCACATATATTCTTCACCTGCCCGAAACTACAACACTTCTGGGAGGAAATCTTCAGGTTTATTAGTAAGTGTGTTTCAATAAACATCCCTCCAGGTGCATCGCTTGCGCTATTTGGCTTCTCCTATGTAATTGATCAGATTCCATTATATGAGCAATCTTTTGTTTCCTTAGCCATAGCAGTTGCCAGATCTTTAATTTTACAAATTTGGAGATCTCAGAAATCACCTACAATGGCTCAATGGTTATACAAAATGGAGAGGACCTTTAAATTTGAGGAGGCGTATGCTAAGCGGATAGGGGCGGTGCGGAAACGTGGGATGATATGGAAGGGCTATGTTGCAACTACACACATTAACGATGCAATTGGATTTATTAAAGGGAGATTTCTAGATGAAGAGTGAAAGCATATAGTTTTTTAAAATGGAGTACCAGCATAGGTAATGGTAGCAGGTACAATAATATACAATGGCACTTGGGCTACTGCATCTTGGGATAACGCCCTCCCTTACCCATTTCCCAGGCTTCTCTCCTCTTGTGAGTCGAGGCAGGTCTCCGTTAGGTTAGAGAGTTTCATGCAACATGAATTAAGACTCTGGCATAGATACCCCAGTTCAATAATGCTTATAATCAGTTCAATACAGTCCCCTTGATACAGTCTCACCACAACGTATGTCCCCATGTTCTTTCGACAGCACGCGTCTCCACTCTTTCCCACTTCTGGGATGAGACGTGGTGGTTGCAGAAGCAGCACTCAATTTCGGTAGTCTGCAGCAGGATGGGCAGCCAGAGCGGCAGCCTGAAGTCTTTCGTTAAATGCAGATTCTGGCATTGGTGGGGCCACAGCAGGTATCAGACCCACTTCTGGGCCACTTGGTGTTGAGTAGCAGATGGGCTGTGACGTAGACAGGGACACAGAAGGCCTGCTAGCAGTCACATGGTGTGCTTTGTAAATGCGGCAGTGGTGACCGGCAAAGGTTTGGGCTTCGATGGGCACAGATTTTCACTTTGATGGCGTGGTCAGCAGCAATGGTTATTATCGTTCTTATTGCACCCAGGTTAGCCGCTGATCCGGGATTCTCACTTGACACCACAATTTTGAAGAGGTTCTTTTCTTCCTACTAGCTATAAAGGTAGCTCTGCCCCCACTGCTTGACTCGCATCACTTGCTGAAAGTTTTACCCCCCTCCAGAAAGTTGGGTTTAGTTGCGCCCCTGATTGCATGAGACAGGAGTGCATGGTAATGCACTGAACGGCTATAGTGGGTGCACCCTGAGTTCACTAATCAAGGAATGAGTCCTCTCTGCTGCCCTTAGCACACCAGAGGAAACCAGCAATTCACAAAGTGATTTCTGTGTGCATATCTGGTTTACACGTGAAAATGGCTATATTTACGAGTGCAAGGAATTCACAAAAAGATATCTGGAAGTAGTAAAGGCTTTTATTCACTCATAGAATAGCGGTAGTAAATCTAAAAAGATTTTGCAGAATTTTTCCTATCTTTAAGTACGCCTGAAAAGTAGCGTTCCATCGATACTTCAGCGCAGATGGATCAAGAAGTCATGCAATGCAGGAGCAAGTAATGTTGCTCCGCCGCGTTGCTTGAAAGGGAAAGAGCAGAAGAGTGTACTAAGATGTGGCGCTGTTCTGCTCTCCCCTGCGCTGGTGAGCTTAAGGTAACCATGCACCAAAGCAGACACCCTTGACCATAGTGCAAGGATGTCCTCCTTGTCTGAAGCATAGCTTTCAATGCAGAACCTATGCCTTAAGGCTTTTCCTACTTTGTGTCTGATGGCAATGCAGCACACATGCACAGCGGGAAAAACAAGGAGAAATCACGATTTACGTTGGATAGTAAATTCCGCCTGACCACTTTGCATAGGGTTTGCGTTAGAAAAATGCAAACCCAACACAAAGGGTTTGTAAATCTGAGCCTTCATGAAAGTTCTGTGAATTGCACAAAGTCCGCAAGTTTATGTTATTGCAAAGGTGCAAATGTAAGACTTCATTGAGAATTAGGACCATAACTGCATCCATTCATTGAAGCCCTGAGATGAGTGATGAGAAGCAGTTGGCCAAAATACTTTTTTTTGCTGGATGCCATTTTCTCTATTTAGCTTTGCCAGTCTGCCCATATGAAGCTGGGTGGAGGTGTTCCTTCCACAGAGATGGGGCGGTCCCATTTTGGGGTGGAGAAGATTTGCTGTGGTGCTGAGCTCTCTATAGATATTAGTGTGAGCTGCTGCTTGTGATCCCCTGATCAGAGGGGGTCGGAAATTCCACACTGGTATTCCTACTCCTGAATGGAAGTTGGTAACACCACAGTATTCCCGTGGCTTGACGTTTCCCCATCCAGTAATTGCCTATTTGGAGAAAAAAATAATCAGGCATTCGGTATTCCTGCATTTCCTGTAATTCCAGATTGAGCCGCCAACAGTTTCCCGATGATTGTGGAATTAGAAGGACCTCAGAAAGAGGTCCTTAGTGTAGTCTAATAGTCTCACCTAACCAGTTCAATAGACGCATATTGCGAATTTATTATTCATTCTAATTGAGGTTGTTTTATTCGTGCTCAAGCCACTTTGCAGCTCCTTTAAAGTCAGATGAGTGGCGGATGGAATCCTGTGAAAAGCTCATGGTACATGTGGTGCTCTGCAACCAGTTGCTGACCTCATTTCGTGGGAGGACCATTCAATAAAAGCAGTGGGTTTCAAACCATGGGCAAAAAATCAGGTTGTGTGTGGGTCGTGTACCTATCCACTGCCAAGATCCGACTTGTCTCATTCTTGATATTCACTGCAATGATGTCACCGCACTGAAAAACAAACATTATTTAACACTTCTGTGACTTAACTGCCTATTCCTGGCTACTGTACGAAATGATGTCTATTGGACGGGTATGGGTCTCATGCACAATATAAAATTAAAGATGGGTAACTGTGACATAGGGAATGCTCTTCATCTTAGGGTTTGAGCGACATCATAGACAACTCAAGCTTTAGCCAACTAAAATTATGTGTCTGCCAGCATGAGATGAAGGTAGGAGATTCCACAGCACAAGCCTTGTAGGTGAAGTAAACGTCTATCAAACCTTTTGTACTAAGCCGATGAAATCCAGCAGGGTGTAGAATACTGACCTTCGTGTTTGCAGATGGAGGGACATCTTACACAAAAAGCTCCGGCACTGCTCTTGCAGAACTTTGAGAACGTGAAATGTTTCAAACTATGGCCAAGTTTACTCATTTTTCATACAACGCAGCGTAGCAATCCTATTTGCGTCACTGCTTTACACACGGGGCAAAACACAGCACAGAGCCATATCTACTATGGTTGTCCTGCATCTGCTGGTAGCCCATAAACTGGTGCACCAACAACACGGCCTTGCACCGTGGTGGTGAGCAGGAACTGACTAGCATAGGATTTCTTTTCCAATCATACCATCCAACCTACTAATTTCTATGGAGGGACATATTCAGATGTTTTCCAGACATTGGCGGTGTGCTGTGCACTGCAGCACACGTGTACTGTGTCATTCTTTGGACAAATGATCACATTTCTTATGCCTGCTTCAAGTAAGAGAGACTTTTGATGCATAGCCCAGTCTATCTAAGCAAATCACGTTTTGCAGCAAAATGTAAGGGCATTTGCTCTGATCCGAACCCAATAATGCTACTTTACGCAAAACGATATTTATGGTAAAAACAGGCACAGTACTAGTGCAAAACACCCTTTGCGCTGGCGGTAGATAGCACACGCCGCTTAGCACTGGCACAAAGCCTTAGTACACCTGGGCCTTGCTCCTTCCTTGGTGTGGCATCCAGCGAAGGGATCTTTTATGTGTCAGTCAGCACACGTCGAAAGACACAGACAGCCTCAGGGTTTTGGACCCTGTGCAGTTTGTTGCCGGATTTATTATTTATAAAGCTGCGTCCACTCCATGAAGCATCTTGGAGTTGGTAACAACTGTTAACAAGGGGGAGAATAAGGCTAAGCAACAAGATTATGCACAAGACAGTCGAGATATCAGGACAACCGAACGAGAAAGTCTTAAGGTCAATTCCTGTAGGATTCTGCACACTGTAGACGTGAATGGGACGTTTAAGGGTCTGGATCTCAGACACCTTAGGGCGGCTCTTCAGCACACACAAGTTTTCACCAAGGCCATGCAGCAGAAGAAGAAAGCCAGAGTGTAGGGGTATTACACTACTACATCTCAAGAAAATCTCTCCCTGGGGCATAAGTGATCAGGTGCACTAAAAATACCCTGCTTTCATCAACAGGGCTTTGAAGCAAACCCTTTGCTTAACAGGAAGCGGGTGAAGCTGCATCCATGCTGTGCAGATGTGGACCAATTCCTTCACGCCCATCACTCTCCTCACTGCAGAATTATGAATCCGCTGCAGCTTAAACACTGTGGGGTCAGTGGACAGCTAAGCCAGAACTACAATACACAAGTGGAAAGCGCTAGGTAGAAACAGAAGGGCCTGGTCTGACAGGGTGCTTGAAAGCAGGAAGAAAACACTGCTTTGATGGGAGTTTAAGGGGAAGATACCCAAGCATTTCAACTAACACAAGAGGTGGGGGAGGTTACCTTCAGGTACAAGGCTAAACGTGCCATGAGGAGATTTGTTTCTCCCAACAGCTTAATTACTATTCAATTTGAAGAAATTACTATTAATACACTATTAAATACAAAGTCAATACCAGATATTGTAGCGCTTAACCTGCCATCAGTAGGGCACCGCAGTGCGTTTCGGTATTCTGGGTTATGACATTCCAAATGTTTCTAAGATCAGTCTTCTTCAGGCTGGTGGAGGTGAGCCGACAGTAGGGTGAGTATGCAGCAGCTGCCCATGCAGATAAGAATGGTGGGGCAGTGGGGCCCAGGGGGCGAGGGGGGCTGCGGGGGGATTTCAACAGACGAGGGAAAATTAATTATTTATTTAATTTTCCCTCATGGTCATCTGTCAGATCTCCCTCCCCAACCCCGCCCCAACGCACTTACTCGCACAGGCCGTTGCTGTGAGTATGTCAGTTGTATATGTTGAGAGTTCTATATTAATATATACTGCTGTGGTATTTGTTGCTGGGCAGCACTGTTGTGCGCAAGCTGTCGTTTAAATACATGGCGTATCAATGATGTTTGTTCTGACTGTAGTGTTTTGTAGGAGGTTGTGCTGTCGTTGAGTACTGTTGGGGCACCGTGACCGCCATTTAAGGCATATCTGAGCAGTGTGTGTGTTGTGTGTGCTATATTCTGTTCCGCGTCTAATGTTGGACTAACCTGAGGAGCTTCTCAAGGAACGATAAGACACATGGGATCATTTACTGGGTTGTAAGAATTGGTGAATTCCCTGCCTAGCTAACTTGTAGCTCTCCCACCTTATTTAGAGGTGGGGAAACCACTGTGTTTCCATCGGTGGTAGTCTCATCCATCTCTTTTGGCTTAAACCCTTGAACTGATGGCGCATCCACCACTAGGTTGTTAAGTCACAGTGGCTCTCCTCCACTCTCATAAGGACAGTGGGACAGTCACTGTTTTTTCATTACTATGATGGTCCCAGAAAGTAAATGCCACAGGGAGAAAACTCCTTATATCTCAGGGGCACTTTGCTTTTGCCTTGCACCAATAAGCCCCCGCACCACCCACTTTAGAGTTTATTGCTGCAAAGGGAAAGGTAATTCAGAGTGGGCTTCTTCCACATAGTGAATTGAGATGATTTTTATTTGCAGTTTTGAAGGGAGTTTTGTTTGATATAGTTTGTTTTTAGGCTGTTGTCTGGGTAACTAAGTTAATGAAGAGTGAATTAAGTAGTTGGAGCCAGTGTTTTGTTTGTACATCAGAAGAACGTAATGTCACTATCAGAAATTGAGTTATAAAATTTCGGAGTTGGGAGACCCCTACCAACTTAAATACCCAGTCTGGTTAGGTCAAAACACAGTTCTCAGAGAATCTCTGCTCATCCCAGGGTAGCTGTGGCACAAGCAGCAGGCAATCCCCAGAGGAATGGGTGTTAAGCTCAAGCAATACTAACAATTTTAAAGTAAAGAACACAACACAATAACATTTTCAAACCAATTTAGAAAACTTTACGGAGCAAAAAGACACCAAGATTATTAAAAGAGGATAAGCAAAGATATGATTTTTAAAGTTTTAAGGCAAAAAGCACATAGAAAAGTAAAACAACATTAAAAAACAAATCACACTTGATCGGACTTAGGCACAATGTCAGGCTGACCATGATGGACCAATGTTCAGATACACCAAGCTGCTTGTCCTGGTCAACGTTTTTACCTTTGGAATAAAAGACACTTTTTGGGAAATTGAAATCTTGCAGGCTGGAAGCTGCAGCTGGGCAGTGCTCCACAAGACCAGGGACCTTTACCATGAGGTCCCACTGAACCTTTTTTGGCATTTTAAAATGCTCCAAGTGGGACAAACCTTGCTTTCTTTCCCCCGTATGTTGCAACCTCCCTGTGCAAGCCTCAGCAACTTGTCCTGGTCCTCTGCTGATCAGTCCTGCAGCCGCTAGCTCCTCAGAGGTTTCTCGTCACCAAGTATCTTCCAATCAGGTCTCCTACAGGGTCCAGCCCTCTGTGATTAGCTGCGACCTCTTGGTGTCAGGGGATCTTTTGCTTTTAATGTCCTGAGGCAGGTAAAGAGGAGGCCAACTACTTGACCCTTGAGGAGCAGTCCTACTCCCTGGGTCGAGAAGGATTTAGGACACGTTGTGTGAGTTCCGTTCTTCCAGAAAGAGTCAGGAGTCTTCTTACAAAAGGGCCTTCTTCAGGTAGAGTCTTCCAAGGTTCAAGATTATTCGCAGGACATGGTGGCTGATGTGCCAGATATATCCTGTGCACTAGCCTGTGATTGGAGTAATACTGCCATCCAATCCTATTTTCTTCAAGCCCCTTCACCTGCGTATGTAGGTACTTCCTCTTTGCCTTTCTGTAAAATTAACCAGGATTCCCTGTTTCAGGTTCTGCCAACAGGCAGGCCTGTTTTCAGCTCCGTAGCCACACCCCTATTTAGAAGAGCTCTTCTCCCACCCGACAGGGTACGAGCTGGTTCTCCTCCCCACTGGACTGGACCCTGGCTGTTGAAGAGGATCCTAAGAACAGGAGAAGCCCTCCTAGTAAATCCAAATCAAGAGGTAGTCCTAAAGCTGTTCTTTGTTCTGCTAAGTGGTTAGTCATTCTCACTCTTGTATCCTTTCTGCCCTCAGATACAGGTCACTGTCTTCTGAGTCAGGATTGTTAACTTCCAGTCAAGGATGTGTATTTCAGCTCTGGAGGGGTCATTAGTGGAAGAACTAGTTTAAAGCTAGTTCTGGCTCAGGCAGTCTAAAGTACACATTATGTAAGAAATAACTTTGAAGGACTTGGCTAGCATTTCCTCATGGGGAGATAGAAAATGTAATATTTTATGTTTCCTAGCTATTTTCTATGGAAACTATAGATGGTCCTACACAGTGAAATAGCTTTTAGGCAAACGAGATGCTGTTTTGAATCTCGCTGAGTGGCACGTAAACTCAGTGGCACCTGGGTGATCTATTCTCCATGGGTCCAACAAAGCAAAATCCTCCTTAATAATTTTTAAGAGCCTATCTGTTTTAGGTTTTAATTGCTTTTTTCCCTTGTTAGAGGTATCCAAACGTAAATCTTGAATTAGGTTAAAATCTCCCCCATAATTATCAACCACTGCGCACCCACCAACAGATCGTATACCTGTTCCAGGGCCGCACAGTCGTCAGTGATTGGGCCATAATAGTTAAGCAGCACTAAAGCTATCCCGTTAACTACAACTTCTATCCACAGCCACCTGGCTCGCTCATCCCGAATCACCTTACCCACCTCCCAATCTAGATCCGAAGATAGAAGAATACCCACTCCTCGCACTGCCGCCTGGGCTGAGGCAAAATATGCTTGAGCGTATTTCTTTGGGAGGGTGAAGTTGGGGGAACTAGATTTGAGATGTGTCTCCTGCAAAAAAATCACCTGGGGGAGAAGGATTCCAACCATTTTAACATTGCTCCTCTTTTTGTGCATTCAAGAAGCCATTTACATTACATGAAACTACCTTCAACCCTTGTGTCATTTTTTATACCATTTTTCAAAGAGGACTTTTATTTTCTCCTTTTCAGCTCTTTTGCAACCTTCTTCTACTTGTATCCGGCCCCTCAATAAAACCAACTCAATCTGTTTAGTAACAGAGACCCTGTCCTTTTCTGCTTTGCCACCATTCCTAGTCTGCCTGTTATTCATACGCTCATTTTTTCTGATGCTCCCCCCCTTACCCCCCACCCTTCTACCCACCCCAAACTGTCTGTGGAGTGAGGCTGCCCTTCCCTCACCACCACCACCACCTCCCAATAACCACAAGGTGCCTTGGTTGGGCACCCGGGAGCGCATCCTCCCCCCTCTCCTCACTGACACCTCTGTCAATATTAACCCCGGAATAGTTAAAGTATACAACATACTTCGGGGACCCCGCAACTTACTTACGTAATAACGAATACCAGCTTTGTGAGGGACACAATACAAGAGTACTCCAATGCTTCAATACCTCAATAAGTAGAATCATATGTAATACAATATACACAGTATGTTAAAGAATAAAGTGCATTATGCAATGTGCAAAGTGCCATACGGAAACAACAGCTCTACGCCTACTGCAACCAGTGCAGCGAAATATCAGTGTCGCACAAGATAAAGTGCAATGTGCAAAGTGCCAAAAGAGAAAAAAAACCTACATGTCACATCCTCCATACACATTGTAGAGTAAAATTCAAGCATATAAAATGCCACGGAAGGTATAAGGAAGTAATCCATGTAGGGTACCCATACAAGAACAGGGGATAAAGTGCAATATGCATTGTGCAAAGTGTGCAAAGTGTCGCATCCAAGCATCGATATAGACTTACTATAGCATATGCAATGAGCATTAGTGCAAACAAATTACGCTTACTACCTTGGCATACATTATATATAAGGTAAAGTGCCGTACACAGTGCATTACAAGTCTGTCCCTGCCCTAAAAAAATAAAATAAAAAAGTGCAGAAAGTACAGTGCGAAATGGTAATAAGTCCTATAAGTCCTATAATAGGTCCTATTTAGATTATCTAAAATGACCAAATGCCAGAATATTCAAGCAATAAAGGAATGAAATATCTCACAGCTCAATCAGTGAGTTGATTATAACAGAGCAAGAAGAGACTATACTTAAGACTGTTTAACTTTTTGATCAGTAATCTGTTCGCAAGGGGGAATCATTGATTCTCTCTAATCCTTTTCAGACCACTCTTTAGTATCCTTGTTATTGCACTTGCCCGCCTCCAGGAGAAAGAGTAATAGGTGGCATTTCGACAAAGCATTGCTATCAGATCAAAATTGGATCGATGAAACTCGCGATTTTATAGGATGGTTTTTAAGGAGAATGTGAACTCGGCATCAGGTTTTATGGCATGGGAGGCCTTTAAAGCTACATTTAGGGGAAGGGTGGTGGCATATAGAGCTAATCTTTATAAGGAAAGGAAACTTAAGATTGCCGGACTCCAGGAAGCGGTAGAGCGGGCTAGAAGAGAACTTCTGGGGAGGTCAGTAGGGGAACGTGAGGAAGAGACATTTCAGCAGGAACTTTCTAGGACTAAGGAGGAGTTAAAAGTTTCTTTTGCTCGAGGAAATTGCTGGAAGTAAAGCTGCTCACCAAAAGGTGTACGAGGAAAGCCAGCATATCGGGAAATTTTTGGCATGGTCTACAAAATCGCGACAGAGTAAACAGACCATTCCACAAATCAGAAATCCAAGGACTAGGTGTCTAGTGAGTGATAAGGACGGAATTGCTGAAATTTTTATATCTCACTTCAACAAGATATATGCGGATGTTCAGATAGTTGATCCTCAAGCTCTTGCTGATTATTTTAAAACTGTACACCTGCCAAACGTTAGTGAGGAGGATTGCAAGCTCTTGAATGAGTCGATTACTGGTGCAGAATTAAGTGAAACCGTTAATAAAATGGCAAATGGGAAGGCGAGTGGCAATGACAGGATCCCTATTGAAGTTTATAAACTGTTTTTAAATGAACTTACACCCTTCCTAGTACCACTATACAACCAAGTACTGGCAGGAGCACAGGTCTCAGACAGATTTAAAGAATCAGTGGTGGTCTCAATTTTAAAGAAAGATAAGGACCCTAAGGACCCAAGTTCTTATCGCCCAATAAGTCTACTTAATGTAGACTATAAACTTCTTATGAAAATTTGGGCGAATAGAATTGCAGGCTGCGCACACTATTTGGTGCATGCAGATCAGGCAGGGTTTGTGCCTGGGAGATCTATGGCTGCAAATACTTTCTATCTGATGCAAGCTATTGATTATTTTTCTACTACGAAGGAATCTGCGGCCATCTTAATGATGGACGCAGAAAAAGCATTTGATTTGGTAGATTGGCAGGCTCTCTTTTTATTTTGGGTGAGTTTGGCTTTCCACGCCAATTGATCGAGATATTGGAAAGAATATATAGGGGAGCCATTGCAAGAATTATTATAAATTCAGAGGAGGCGGGAGAGGTAGTGATAAGGAGGGGCACCAGGCAGGGATGCCCCTCTCCCCTTCTGTTTTCACTTTTTATCGAGCCATTAGCAATAAAAATCAGTTCAAATATATTAATTCGGGCCCCTATTAGAAATGGCTAAAAAAAGCTGTTTGCTGATGATCTTATTCTGTATTTGAATCCAGAAAAATCGAACATAGAGAGCATTGGGCGAAATCCAGGCATTCACAGAATTAGGGGGTTATAGGGTCAATCAATCCAAAACGGAACTCCTTTTATTTAATGCATCAGGAACAGAGTTGCCGGAAGGGCTCACATTTGCACCTCTTAAACCCATTAGATATCTGGGCCTGTATGTTACAGTAGACTTTCTCCAACTTTTTCAGCTAAACTATGGTAAAACACTTGATAAAATAAAAAGTCTGCTAGTAAGATGGACATTATTGCCCTTGTCAATAATAGGTCGAGTCTCTCTGATAAAAATGTCGATTCTTCCTTTGTTGCTATTTTTATTTTTAAATCTCCCTCTAAAGATCCCAATTTCGTATTTTAATGAAATCGATAGGATTTTTCGTGAGTTTATTTGGGCTAAGAAAAAGTCTCGAATTAAGTTATCCATTCTGCAACTGGATGTAGACCAGGGTGGTTTGGCACTACCTCATTTAGCTAGTTATTATCAAGCCTCATTACTTAGCTTAACTACTCATCTCTTGTCCCCGTCCTCAAAGTTTGATAATTTTTTAATTAACCATATGCTTGAGGAGAGTGCTATTAAGCTACCAGTATTCTTGCGCACTGCAAAGCTACCAAAGAAAACAAGATATAAGGTGGTGAATACAATACTGAGTCGCATTCAGCGTCTCAATAGAAATTATAATATCCCTTCATGCCATGCATACTCCTCTCTTTATGAATGTGAGAAATGGGGTCTTAAACTTCCACAAAAGGGGCTGCAGCCTTATGTTCTGTTGGGGTTTTGTAAGCTGGGCGATTTTTACAATGGTACTAACCAGATGACGTGGGAGGCTTTTGAGACACAATTTGCAATGCAGAGTAGGGATCTCTGGCTAAGTTTTAGGCAGATCTCATGCTTTCTTCAGACTAATTTTAGAGGAATTACTGAAAGTACTAGAGTTATTTTGAAAGCTGCCTTCGAGTCACATTTATCGGGGATTGGTAACTGGTATAAGGTATTACGCCAAGAGAAGAATAAGAAACTCATTGAACAAATGCTCCCAAAGATTGCCCAGGAAACTAATTGTAGGTTTAGTAAACAGGAATGGCTACGAGTCTGTGAGCTGGGCCATAGGGCACTGAGAGCGGCCAATTTCCAGCGAATGTCCTTTCTCTCTAGATGGGTGGCTTACTACACTCCCTCTAGGCTGCATAAATGGTTTCCCACGATTCCGAATGACTGTTTTAGATGCAATTTGCCGGATGCAGGAGACTGGTCACATATATTCTTCACCTGCCCGAGACTACAACACTTCTGGGAGGAAATCTTCAGGTTTATTAGTAAGTGTGTTTCAATAAACATCCCTCCAGGTGCATCGCTTGCGCTATTTGGCTTCTCCTATGTAATTGATCAGATTCCATTATATGAGCAATCTTTTGTTTCCTTAGCCATAGCAGTTGCCAGATCTTTAATTTTACAAAATTGGAGATCTCAGAAATCACCTACAATGGCTCAATGGTTATACAAAATGGAGAGGACCTTTAAATTTGAGGAGGCGTATGCTAAGCTGGATAGGGGCAGTGCGGAAACGTGGGATGATATGGAAGGGCTATGTTGCAACTACACACATTAACGATGCAATTGGATTTATTAAAGGGAGATTTCTAGATGAAGAGTGAAAGCATATAGTTTGTTAAGCTAAGTGGGATATGCTATTATAGACTTGTTGTTTACAATGCTGGTTTTGCACATCATGTAGGAAAAAGGAGTATGAATTTATATCTCGCTTTTTACTGTATATCCTGAATGTGAGACTTAATATGCAACAGGCTTTATTCTTTCTTATCCTTTTAGTATATTGGGTGTATCATATTTATTATGTACTAATGAATTAGGAGATTGGGTACATTTATTGTCTATTTATTATATGGGAGAGATGAGTCTGCAAATTTGTCTGTACGATGCTTGGTTTTTTACGCTCAATAAAAAGAATAAAACAAAAAAAAGAAAAGAAATAGCTTTTAGGCCTTCAGTCACTGTAAGGACATACTTTTTAAATATATTGTGTGCCACTATTTTATACATTAGGTAACCTGCCTTGTGGTCTTACAAGGCACACATTAGGGGAGACTTATTAATACATCCTGTATGTGTTACTGCAGTGCCTTTCAACTGTAGCCCAGCCAGAGCACAGTGGTGTTTCTGACATGCATATATTTTTGTCATGCATGTGGGTGATGTAATTACAGACTGCAAGTGACATTTTCTGTGCCACCTACTGTGGCCATACAGGAAAGTTAAATAGACCATTTGGGTGAATTCCATTTTACAAATTCCATTGTAGGGAAAGAACACTCTCACTGCTGCACTTATCAGTGTCACACTGCACAGAGTCTTAATACCAGCAAAACAGAGTCCAAAAAAAGGCAAATATTCTGAAGTGACAAGGCAAGTTTTGCTATTCATGGTTAGAAAGGTGACGTGCTTGCCAATGAGGAGGGAAGTCCGTCTCGGGGAACAATTCTGCTAACTCACTTGTGAGGATGGAAGACATTAAGAACAGTCAATCGTAAAATATGAAGGATACTGGTAAGTTTGCTACCTATTTCTTCATTTATGTGAAATTAGCTAGTTATTTGGAATTTACAGTACCATACCATGTAAAAATACACAAATGCAAATACCTGGTCTTTCTGTGGATGTGCAAAAGACATCCGACGCTTGCATACTTTTATTCTGCTGCCCTTCGCAACTTAAAAAATTCAAGCACACACACAAAACTGAATCAAGAATTACGACACAAGGATCTTTCTATATTATATTATTTATATGCTTTTTGTACAATGTAGTTATAATACAAATACATAGGTTTAGATACAAAATTTGGAAATCAAGATAGAAAATAAGTCCTTACGGGTTGTTACCACTATCAAACTAAATGTTTACAATCAAATATATGAGGTAACTTAGTTTTTCTGCAACATATGTAGAACCTACGCTTGATAATAGACTCTTAGATGTACGTTTCTCGACTGGACACTAAGTGTTAATGATCTGCCAGTTGAACGCCAGTTATCTGGAGATGCAGCCAAGCTTCTTGGTGGAATAGTATAAGATACAAATAGGAGCATAACAGGAGGTGGGGTTAGAGGTTCTTGTGATATGTGGATCTAAAGTTAAATTAAATATGGGGCACCAACTTTAGCCTTCACTTTAGTATCAACATCTGGAAAGAGGACCCACCTTTCACCTTTTCATGTTCCATCTTCATCAGTGGCATTGCAGGCTGGTAATACCCTTGTTCTTGATGCTTTTTCCATTTTCATGGGGTTACAGAGTAATTAATGTTTCTCTTAATTTTTGTTTTCCCTTCTCTTTTCGATGGAGGGTAAGGGACTATAAGGTTGTTTGCTAGGGGAGGCAGATTCCACTGGGAAAAGTGCTTCTAGGGTGGGAGGGAGCAATATAAATAAATTATAACAAAATGTAAAGCTCGTTATGTCCATCTTTCCACCATTCAGAATGTTGCAGATATCTGGCGTTGTACTGGGTTTAGTTTTAGCATGCACTTTACTGGAAAACAAAATTTTACGCATTGCTTTGCTGTTTTTTAATAACATGTACATCCATTGTACGTAAACATGAAAGCAGAAGAACCACCTTCCCTCAATAGAATGTTGCTTGATCTTCTTCTCTAGCTCGCTTGGCATCAGATATTGAATGTATTAGGCAGGGCTGGTTAATGGACAACCTATCAAAGGTGCAGGGCAGAATCAGTTGAGGAATGGTCAACTCAAGGTCTAACAGCTGCAGAGTGCAATAGAAGAAGTTGCAACTCTATTAGTCTAGGGCAGGTGTCCAATGTTGGCCCAAAGTGGCCAGATTCCTGCCAGATTTACAGGTTCACCACAGACTAAAAAAAAAAGTCCCATGTGTTATTGTGTGCAAATGTATCCCATGCGCTTATACTGAAAATCTGGCATGGATCCATCCGCTGTAGACACCCCTTCTGTAGAGATTATTTTTTTTTTTTACAGTGGAACTTCAAGCACAGGAAGTGGAATCACATTTTTGCTGTGATATAGATGCTTTGCTTCCGGGGATGCGGTTTTTACATAAATGCAGATGCACCTCAAACAACCTAAGGTCAGACCTACACAGAGAGGAACTATTTATGAAACAAGCCTCTGGTTATCAGATGGGTGATAAAAGCAATATCCCAAAGATCTTCGGATCAACTTTAGGGATGAACCATGAGTCACTAATGGCTGTTTCACGTATGGCACCAAATTCATTGAGGGTGTACAAGGGAGGCAACTCCTTGTCTCCTCAAGGCTCTAAACTATCAAAATGGCAATTCTTTGCAGTTGGTGTGGCAAATTGCCCATTACAGCTGGGTCCGTTTTTAAAGCCATGCTTTTGCTTGAATTCTCAATAAGGCAAGTTGAAATGAATGAGATCTGGGGAGTTTTAGCTAGGAGACTCATATTTGCTAAGATATGTGTCAGAGATGCATTGCGCTTCGTCGGGTTGCTTGCGAGATCTCCAGAGATGCTTCAGAGTACGTCTAAGGATTGATGTGATTTCTCTCTTTCGATCAACTGCTGCCTACATGGGTCCGAGAACAAAACTAATGCCACAAATCTTTGTAACATTTCAACTGGAAGTAAACATTCACCTCCAAGAGCCTTCCCTAATACCCAAACCATTTGGCTCCACTATCATCTGATAGTGGAGGCCAAGTTCAGCCAGTATATACTCAAAAGGAAAAGGAACAGGGCTCATCATCATGGATACATTCAACTGAGGCAACGAGGAGCTTCCCTGACCATGTTGAGGGTAACATGGTGGATGTTGTGAGAGGTAAACACTTACATCCTTTGTAAACCCAAATCTATTACTGAGAAAGTCTCATTGTATCAAATACCACTCTATATTACACCAGCAGCCCTAACTGCAATTTAACGTGATTCCCTGCAGACCATGGACAAGTTCCATAAGCTTTTAGCTGTGTTTTACACTCCTTATGATCTTCATCAAACATCTTTTATACTGCCTTTGTGGCCGATCTCGTACTCTATAGTCTATTTATACAACCATGATCCAACCATCTGCTAATGACATGTATCGGTTTAGTTATCAAATACACAGGATTAGCTAACAATGCACCAATGGCACTTTCACGCCTTATTATACCACAAACAAGGCCAAGCAGTGTTACAGTACTAAGTGGCTGGAGGCCCACGCTGATCTGTCATCGGAGATGTTTAAGAACATGACCGCTCCTGCTGCAAGACTAAAGAGAAAGTTCCAAATTCTTTCGCTTATTATTCAGCATACCAACAGCACTGCTAAGTGCCACTCATCACATGTTCTAATAATATGTCTGTAGCTATGTCAAACATTTTTTCATATTAAAAATCATAACTAAAATATATTAAATAATATAAAATACAAAATTTGGCATTTAAGTTAACATAAAAACAGGCAAATAATCATTTGGCTGATTATTTCCACAACGTAGATATAAGACAGGTCCTGAACCTGCCTGTTTAGAAGATTTTTTGTTCAATTGCCACACCTCTAGAACTAAGGCTGCTTGTGTTTTTATTGCAGTGGGTAAACTTGGGTGCAACAGAACGAAAGTTTAACCGTGTTTAGGAATGAAAGAGGGAAATGGGTTTGTCTAGTAAAGTACAGACCACAGGCTCATGCAGGACTCCAGCTCTACTAACCTGTGGGTGTATACTTTATCATCTACCGACTAACTGATTTTGGCAGATTTTAGGTCTCCTAAGGAATTGTCAATATATTGGTTCACTGTGGATACAAAAGTTTGTTTGTCTGGTTAGATATGTGGTAGGATTTACATTCTGCAAGCACAATATTGGTGGATTTCCTAACTGGCCAACTGGAATGGTTCATGGTATGATTTGTTACCATATTTAATTTGGATTCCTGGAATGGCCATATTATAGGTGCCATGCATGCTGTGCCACTCAATTCCTAGTGGATTCTTCAACTGGCATGGTATATGGAGTTCGAGGCTCTGGTTACTGATTCTTGATGAATTGCCAATCTACCAAAATGATTTAAGAGCAGCATTGTGGTATATTAACCAAATTAATAATGGCAAATCACATGACATACTAAGTGAATTATAAAGGTCTCTTTGACTCTACTAAACGGCGACAAAGGCTTCCTTGACTTTACCAAATAGTGACTTTGCCAGCACTACTCTGAAATAAATAGCACATATCAGTAAACTCACTAGAACAACTTCCAAATAACAGAGTACCCACCAGTGAAATGACAGCCCTAATACACCAGCTACATCTGTAAATGATGAAAGTTGTCGTATCATAATGTTGGCTTGTAAGAGCAAACTACCTGCTCTTTATTGTCGGTAGGATAATACAGACTGTAATTGCTGAACTTGAACTGTATACCCAGTTCTGGAAATTATGGTACTTTTAAAGCCAAACGATCCAAAACCTACTTTATGGCCCTACACATTGGGGGGAAAAACCCAACCTCTGACTATCCTCAATTAACATTTGCCTCTATCATCTTCTCAACCAGAAAGTACACATTTCCAAGACACATGTAGAGCCTGCATATTAGTTGGTACTGCACAGTAGCTAGATGGATAACAATGCAAAGGAGCAACAATGTTATGCCATTATTCGGTTTTTGTCCATAGTTTCCTTGAAATTATCCCAGATAATGTACTGCGCCAAGGTTATGTCTGTCTCGTGTAGAAATGCTTTTTGAGCCGCCGCCTTTGCACGTTACTACAGATTAGCAAATCCAGAAGTCAGCAGCCTAGTTTGTCTCCGATGTGTAAATGGAGCGCTAAAGTGTAATTTGACAAAAGCATTGCCCCGCTTCACGCAGCCTGCTTTTTGTAAGCAACGATGGTGCGGGTTCTGTGCTCACGCCTGGTGTAAGTGACTCCCTTTCTAAACTATTCTTTATATTTCTGCCCCATTATAAACGGTTTTCATTTATCCTGGCAATTGAGTCTGTTCTTGACCAGTTTCTGCTGGAGTACACTTTGCATCTACATGCTTTAATATCTGCCACAAATAGGTTGCTGATGCTTCCACAGAGGGTTCTTTCAGTACCACTCTAGGAGAAAATCATAATTAAAAAAAAGGATACTTGCGTTTGGTTTCCATTTCTAACACAACTGGAGCTCAACCTCGCCATACAGAATTTCTGGTGGGCTTGGGGCATGAGATAAGTTACTGTAAAAGATCCTTTCCCTGAATCATGCAGCCAGTAATCCCATCGTATTGATCATCGGGTGCCTTTGCTTCACTGAAGTGCTGTGCTGCAGGCAACAAGCTCAAGGTAACAATAATTAAAAGGTGAATGCCTAGCTTGCAGGAGACCCCCTGGAGGTGCTTCACTAAAGCCCAGATTTACTATTTTTAGACACAAGGCAACACTGCACCAAAGATGCTGTGCTGCCCTGCGTCAAAGGAAAAGAGAAGAAATGTGCAATGTCTAGTAAGGTATGGCGATTTGTTTTCTCTCCCCCGCGCTGGTGCACCTTTGGAAGCCATGTGCCACTGCACACACCCTTATGCTATAGTGCAAGGGTGTGTGCTCTCTAAAGCACAGGCTTGGTACTGGAGGGAGTTCCTTAAAGTATAAAAACTGTGCCTTAACCTTTTTCTCCCTTTGTATGTGTGCTGTACAATGCAGCACTCATGCAAAGTAGGAAAAACAAGGACATTTCTCCTAGTTACGCCTGCCAAAAGGAGGCATCAGGTTTTGCTGCAAATCACTGTGCGCCAATGTTTGTAGAAAGGGATTTGCATCAAAACCCAGGGGTGGTTGCATCGGAATACCCATGCACCAGCCTTGGCACGCCCCCTTCACGCTAAGTAAAGCAAAGCAGTGCACCTTTGTGTTAATTTGGGGTACTTCCGAGCGCAAATACTCGCTTGCGCTGGACAGTAAATCCCACTCCAACACGTTGCGCCAGGTTGTTGTCAAACCCAGCGCAAAGCATTAGTAAACATGAGTCTCAGTCTCTAACTGAACTGTTATTACCCAACTAAATTTGGCATTTATTTTATCGCGTTTGGCAGGATGAAAGGCTAAGCCTGCTCGGTTTAAACTTGAACGCTTTACCTGTGCACCGCACAAGCCTGCCTGGTTAGAACCTGAATATGTGGCCTGCAACTCACACATTCAGTGAGCGCTGAACCCAAAGATCCAACAGAGAAGGGATCAATCTAGTCTCACACCATGGGCACAAAGAATAACAGATGCTTCCTAGTTTGGATTACAATAGCAGATATTTTGTGCCATAGGCAAGGGGAAGTTAGCATTATTTTTTTTAATGCAAACCCGGCCTCCATGGTTTCTTGATTTCGGGCTTACACCAGAAAAGAATACAAGACGGATCTGTCAACACTGAACATACCTTCCTCTACATCTAGGTTTTATACAGCGTACAGCTGCATCAGAAAGATTTACATTTTGCAAAGGGTATAGCTTCTCATGTCAGGAATCCTTACTTCTATCGGCTTCTAGTTCACTGTTGATGCCTAAAATGCAGATGATGGGTAAAATAGATGGAGAAACCAAAACCACAACAGCAATTAACACACCACTGTCCGAAGACCCAACCAGAAGACAAGGCATTCTGGAGTCCGTCTATCTAGATGGTCACGAGGAGTCGTCATCAGCTTGAAGGCACCTTAAAAACAAGCAATAACATTTTGTAGGGATAGCCAAGCTATGAATCTGGCTTGGCGATAAGCATCTAAACACAAATCAAGCCATTGAAAGACCCATCATGTTCATAGGATGCATTTTCACTTTCATGTTCGGCATTTTTTTTTAAACTTTGAAATTCTGGGTCAGAAAAGAAACGCGCATCATATTTAGTTCTTGCTCGTGCTGCTTGTTTCTTTTATTTACAAATTTGCATAACGGGAGGCAAGCAATGGCTATGCCCGGTCTTGACGGTGACGTGCCCTAACTCAAGCCCTAGAATCGAGCCAGGGACACACCTTTGGTTCAAGCCTGCCTCTGTGCAATCACCTTTTCACAAAAAAGTGATTCATGGGCATTGCGGCATCTACAAGTGCCACTCATCTTACGTGATCACCAAAATGTTTCGATGCAGACATCTTTAGTGGTTATAAAGCCAGTTTAGTCACAAAAAATAACCAAAAAAGGACTGCAACCTTTACAATTCAAGAAACAGTTGGCACTATCTATTTGAACAAAGAGGGTCACTCATTTGATCTTTATGAGCATAGCAGTGTGCTGTGGTCACCTTTCAGACCCTTACAAATTGACCAATCTGGTCCTGAATTACCTTCTTTGCATCCCCCAAACTCAGCAAGAGGAGTCATCTGTGGCCACGAGGGGCTGTGGATCTGATCATCTGAACCAGAGCCTACCTGAGGAAGAGAAGGACTATGAGTGAGGGTTTGTATCACCCACCCGCCTCTGTCCTCCATGCTTTAGAGGGGTGTGAGCAGTCATCTCTCTGTAAGTCTAGTTCTAGTTGCTCGAGTCGGATCCGCTGCTCTCACTCCCACATTAACGCCCGCAGGATCTACGTAGTTCCCTCATTAAAGCAGATACTGGATATGTCCACGTGAACCTATTCTACTGGAATACAAGTGTTGATTTCTGGCCCTATATTCCTTCTGCAAATCTGTTTGACTGATAGGGTGGTGCAAGTTGTGCACAGCTTTGCCTGTTAACAATGTCTGTGGTTCTCTATTTTCCCTGATCCTCATCTTCCTGTGAAGTGGGATGGTTCACCCATGGTCAGCAAGAAGTGTTCTAAGAGGAGCATTCAAAGCCCCACTGTGTGGGTGTCCTGGGCTGACTACTGATCATGAGAAAGGCAAAACATGATCCGGATGCATGTGAAAACATACCACTTTGTGGAAGGCAGACCTTGCGACCTGCTGATCTCACTTGTGAGCCCAAAGCACTTTACAGCAACAGAGGGTAAAGGGCAGCTATCTGTGACCTCTGGCCAGAAACAGGTAAGAAACATCTAGGCCTTGCTGCCATTTCATTAATGACACTGGTGGACAACCACCATCTTAACACGGTGAGGCAAGCTCTAATCTTGTAAGCAGCTGCTGCCAGAAGCCCTCACATTTAGAGAAGGATCTGGCATCACCAGCAAATGTGGATAAATGCACACTGCAGCAGTATAATAAGGCTGAGACATACATGAAATAGAGAGAGAGCGCGACAAACCCTGCAAAAAGGCATCAGAGAAACAGTTTACCTAAGGAATCATTATAAGGCAGGACCGTGGATTACACTCACTGCATATCTAGCTAAAAGACAGATTATGGCTGTTGCCGGCACCAACTGAACTTCACCTCGCATGTGATGTGAGGGGTCATTCTCGTCCAGGATTTTCATACATAAGCTATGTGATGGTTGCAAGTCCTTCCCATGTTACAACGATGCAATGGCAGAAGGCTTACTTCAAGCCCAGAAGTCACAGAGACATCATTCCAACCATTCCAGGCTCTTGATATATAGAATCACGACCTTAATAAACGTACCTAAGGGGGTAGATGGAGAGGGAAGAGGGCCCATTATCGTAGTCGGAATATACAACTGGAACACTATCACATCCACGATATCGACTACCACTTTAGTGTCAAGGTAAGCAGATGTGGACTTAAGAATAGTAAGTAAAAATAAATATATATATTTATATTTACCTTCAGGATAATGTGACACACACACCGCACCTTAGGCTTTAAACGCAACAGAAGTACCCTAGGAAAAGGTGGATCACGTCATTGTGAGTAATTCTCAATGCTTTAAAAAGCAAAACTGGAGCTGCCTTTCTCCTTTAATGTCGAATTCTTCATCTTGTTGGCATAACTTACGGCCTACGTGTATGCCATTCCAGTATTCCATGAATCCCACAGCGAGATCAGACTTTTTGGTTAAGCACAACATGAATGCCACAAAGTAAATACTCTAGTTGGGTCTCCTTGCACACTGCCCTCGTAAACTGGCTACTGATCAGGTTTTGTGGGATAAGAACCAAACACCTTGGCTTGTTCTTAAGCAAGGCCACCAACTACCTCAGCAAGCTAGGATACTACCAGCGGAATATGGGGGACATACTTTTAAATACAAGATCATGTAATTGCACCATAGGTTACCACCGAAAGTTTCCATCTCATTCCACAGCAGCCAAGGTACTGAGGCTGCGTTGGGTCCTGGTCTTTATGTGAAGGTTTTACCTTTAAAGCTCAAACCACAAGCAGTCAAACCCTAGCTGTACTATCACCATCCTGGGAAAATCATTTGAGGCCTTTGTGCAGAAAAGGAGGTGCCTTTGAGGCATCTCGTTTAAATGTACAAAGGAAGCCAAGCATGCAGAAAGCCCTCTGTCACATATGTGCTGAAGCTTGACAAAAAAAAACTGTTAATGATGGCTGCCACAGAACTGGAGTCTGTCATTTTTGGATTTCATGGTTAACACGACATGAAGACAATGCTTTTACACGGCCTTTCTGACCCTACCTAACTTGTAGTGGAAATGTGGCCCTTAAATTCAAGAGTGGTTGGAAGGAGGGAGGAATTTACAGACCCTCAATGGCCTAGTTTGCAAAAAAAATAAAAATATTTTAAGGACTACATCTGGTATCCAAGATTAACCGATCCGCTGATAAAAGAAGA
This sequence comes from Calotriton arnoldi, assembly GCA_963921515.1. Classification (NCBI taxonomy): domain Eukaryota; kingdom Metazoa; phylum Chordata; class Amphibia; order Caudata; family Salamandridae; genus Calotriton; species Calotriton arnoldi. The sequence goes on from CAWUFW010006554.1 coordinate 44,500, forward strand.
AGGCCACTTGCCGTTTGTGTTTTCTAGACACTGTCACAATAACACTAACAAGTCCTTATTGGGAAGGGGGGCTGAAAGTGCAGATATGTGTACTTCACACATCCATCAGGATCTCTCCAAGTCCCTAAGAGTTCCCTCGTCCATTGGCTCATCGGCTAAGCGGGCCGCTGTCAGTGGCAGTAGAAACTGCTAAGAGATTACATCCATCAAGCACATAGATTAGTACAATCAAATCACTGTCCAAGAGGCCACAATTCTTTTTCAAGTTTGGCAGTTGTATTTCCAAATTCCAACCTGGTTGGTGCCTAGCTCTTTCTGCCTCTATACTCCAAGGTAGACCTCTTAATTTCCACCACTAAACCTGAAGATGCAGAATCCTACCCCACCCTGCACCCTCAGGCAAATGGGTACATAAATTGCTGGTCTTCTGCAGATGCTTCAAGCTTTCTGGATCACCATTTGCAGGTTGCTACCATTTCAGAACTCTGTGTCCATACACCGGCAAGTCCTCACAGCAGTCATGACCATTCTCCATCCGACTGCCAGCATCGTCGGCCCTGCTAAACAATCAAGCTCCCTTTATTTTTCATGCTGTCTCAGATTGGCGCAATCCGATCCAAACCTTGGAGTCTGCATGATTACTGGATATGGAAACATGGTAGCCAACACTACCTCTACTTTTTTTGGTGCAGCGTATTTCATTGCCACCAGCTGTTCTGCTTCAGCTTTTCAATTTCATTCTGGCCGTCTGGTGTGTCTTTAAATACCTGTGGTCCTCTGCAGGGAAAGTCATAAATATCAGGTCCCACATCAAAAACAAAGTCCACAAGATCCACTGAGACTGTCAATGTCAGGAATGGGATGTGGGGGGAGGGGAATAAAGGGGAACCTGCCCCCATTATAGTTCAATTTCAAAGGTTTTCTGTAGGTCATTGGAAAATGGGTTTGCTGCCCTCTGAGATCTGGACTCCAGAGCTGCCCACTGTGCTTCGAACTGGTCGACCTCTTGCATGGTGGAGGGTCCCTTCAGCTGGTTGGGATCCGGCGGCCATGATGTGCCGTTGGCAGTGCCATTCGCTCGCGGCCTGGCTGTGCTGCTGGATTGCTGCATGGGGCTCGAATATTGACTGCCTGCCGTTGAGACGGGTGGATTGTGCACTAAGCCCTGAGGGTAAGGACTGCTCTTGCTTGCCAAGTTTGATGACTGCATTTGGGTGGCAGTGCAGAACACGTTGGCCACCATTTGAGAGGGTGTGATGCCCACCACAGGGACACTTGGAGTGGGATAGGACATGCTGCTGGCCATGGTAGGGTTGTAGGTGGCCATGGGCATGTACGCGGGCTGCATGTGTTGTGCCATATACATACTGGCAGGTGTTGGGGCAGCATCATAGGCCATAGGGAAGGACTGCACTGTGGTGGGGATGGACATGGGCATGGACATGGGCATTAGGAGCATAGGCTGGGGCTGAGGCTGTTGTTGCTGTTGCTGCGCCTTTGCTGATTTGGCTACTTCCTCTAGCCAACGCTCTGCCTCGGAGGGCGTCCGTCTGTGTCCTGGTTGGAAGGTGGCGCTACCTGACGGCGTCATGCTATGATCTCCATATGCTGCCCCTATAAGAAAAGAAGGAACACTGTATAACATCTGCCGCAGCCCATGAATTACATTCATCTCTGTCTAAAGTCACTCAAACATCTCCCTCTATATGGACACATCAAACTTATCAATTAACGAACACTGCTTTTTCCAAAATGGGTCATTTTTAATAAAGTGTTCAAAACCTATAATAGAAGCTAAAGTGAAATCAGTCATAGGTAAACAATTCATTATCAAGTGGTCTGTGTTCCAATCCCCACTGTGGTAGGGTTGGACAATGTCATAGCGGACTGCTTGCTCTTAATGGAGCAGCTAGCACTGCTCCGGTACAATTTTCTGGTCTTGCATACACAAAGCTTTAGGTGTTTATTGTTGAAAGACTGGTTATATACGTACCAATACTTGCAAAGGGCTTTAGGTCAGTGTACGGCTCATCAATGGGTGGCTTTCTTTGTTAATCTCTTTTGCTTGCTTCTTATTTGATGGCTTTACTTTTTGTGTTTCTCCCTCCCATGGAGGATAGCTTCTTTACCACACTTTTGACTGGATGACTTCTATCCTTCCACTGCGCACAGTCAGGGAGCTATTTATTTTTGCTTTTAGCCCTCCATGGGAGTGCATGTGTTCTCCATCTTCCATGTATGCAACTTTCCTGTTGACATCCCTGCCCCCAAGATGTCAGTGTTGCTCTACCACCGCCCATTTCTTCCATTGCATCACCCTACGTGCCCTGTGCTGTTTATTTTTATATTCTTTGCCTTTGGGCTTCTCTGTTGCTTCCCCAGTCTATCACTGCTCACCACTGCACTGACTTACTCTTCCTCCATTGCAACCCAGCCACTCCGCGTCTCAGGTCATTTTTTGTTTTTTTACTTTTTAGAACAGAGCAGCTGAAATTTGCTATATTACTGTTCCTTTCCCTAAATGTGGTTTTGCACCCCTTTTATTCCTTTTTTATTTTTAAAGTAGTGCTTTAATATGGGCATCCACCATCTTGAAAAGTAAAGTAAATAAAAAAAAAAAATACCACTGTATCATGATGCATGCATATGAATATGTCATCAAGCTGGGGGCAGCCATAGCGTCATGACTCATGTGGATACAAGGTGACAGATGCATACATGTATATCATTATGCTGGAGATTTTTCTTTTTGCTGATGCTGTTTAGCATTGGCAACAACCATTTTTAGGTCTCGCCTGCAACAGCGCATGCATTCCGCCCACTGCTTAACATTTGTTGGCTCTATTGTCACTCTAATTTGATGCCTTCTCTTCTTATTGGCCAGCATTTGCTGGATTCCCTTCCTCTTCTCTTTGCTGGAGCATGGAACAAGTACTGCTTGCTTCATCTTGATTGCGGTCCTACCGTTGATAGTGCTATGATTGAGGTACTACTTTTTTTTCTTCTTCCCTGTTGTCCTTGTTGAATTTTTTGCCATTTGTTTTACTATGCCACACGCAATTCAAAGAAGCCATTTTTCTACTTTGAAATGGTTGTTTATTGTGACGAACAGATGTTATCATCTTTTATAGTGACAACAGATGTTATCTGCTTCCAAATGCATTTTCACCAAGACACGGACGCAATTGCTTTCTTTATGTGATAGTGTTTTTCGCCATATGCCATATTTTTTCCTTTTTTCATGCAAGGGGAGATTAATCGATTTGCTCAGAACCACATGGGTGCTGTGCCAAGACCTAAAAAGCATCGGCAAAGCCAACAGGTCTCGCCTTTGAGACTATTTGCACTGCCATTGCCTTTAGTTCACATTGTTCAGCATGAGCATTGCCAACTTTTGCAATCATTTGTAGCCAGCCATGCTGTATACCAGTGTGCCTGCTGTGCAGCATGCCAAAATATAATAATAAAGAAAATACTATGGTGCATAAAATAAAAAGTACATTGCACAGGCCGCTATTGGTCATAATGCTTTCTTAAATTAGTTTTGGCCACACTGCAAAGCATTCATGCTGCAGTACAGCATAGTAACAAAACACTGCCAAAGCCAATAGCTCTCATAGGCGAGACCTGCTGACTTTGCCAATGCTCGTTTCGTTTGGTTAATGGTGGAGAGCATCAACAAGAAGCATTGGCAAAGCCTGCAGACAAGACAGATTGCCTTTGCCAGTGCTGGTCATAACTGGTTACAAGGAGGTTTACTTTTCAGAGAAGAGACTGAGATAGAATTCCTTTCAGGCAAAAATGTGGGGCAGGCGAGTTGTACGAGTGGGGGCTTTTCAGACCATGTTCAGGGGGTCACAGAGCAGAGAAGGGGCTACTGGTCCCCCAACTGTGGTGGTTGAGGTCATTTGCCACTGGTGTCCAGGAGTCTGTCCTACAATGGCTCTGCAAACTGGGCCAAGTACAAGCCTGCTTGAGCTTGGCTCTTAGGGTGGTGAGGGAGAGCATTAACAGGCAAAATGTGGGGGGACACAAATTCAGAACTCAATAATCAGTGACACAATATCGTCACTGTCTACCCATTGCTTATCTTTTTTAAAAATGAAAGCACTTTCAGTCTCACAGCACTGCTAAAAACTACAAAGTTCAGTCCAGTGCACAAGGCAGTGATCCTGGTCATGATTCTCACTTGTGGCACTACGCCCCCCTGATCCCTGCTCATGTGATCTCCCACCCAGTAGACCCTTGATAAGCTGGTCCCCTTCAGCAAGCACAAATTAGGCTCTGGTGTAGAATCTGGTACAACTCCTGTAAAACGTGCAACCAGTTCATGCGTTTTGCATGTTTTTACCAGTGATGGTGTAGTGGATACGAAGAAAGCCTCTGAGTCTCTCCATTTGAGTAGCCCAGATTCAGCAGCTTTATCTTCTGCCCACAGAGGCCCGGGGCAGTCCTTAAAAGCTGCAAAAGGGGTCGAGCACAGCCCATGTCTCTTCTCATGTGGCCACAGAGGTTCCGTCTAGCGTCAATCAGCGGCCTTGGCGCTTCCGCCATGATGCTGATCAAGCTCGCAAGATGGATGCAGCCCGCTTCAGCTGTATGCCGATTTCAACTGAGGTATGGGTGCCGACTGGGTACATAGAATTATCCAGGCAGCTACAGCCCTGACCGTTCTAATATGTTCTCGAAGGCAGTGATAGCCCATACCGGGGCCAACACAATCACCAGGACACATGCAGCCCCGTCTGGACCTACATGAGCACCAAGACAGTTGCAACTTGACCGGGTCGGTGCACTCACATAGGCTTAGGTCCAAGTGAAACATTTTGAGGGAGCCTATTCTGCGGGACATACAATAGCAAAGTTATTTTCCAGGTAAAAATTAAACATCTTTTATCGCAGTCTTCTTCCAGTGGCCTTCCATTATCTTTTATTCTGTGACAGAAGTGCAATTCAGCAGAAACCATATTCTGCGGTCTCAAAACTCTAGTATACTTAATGCTTTGCAAAGCAAATGGAGGACTTTTTATTTCACTCGACAACCTGCATTCAACGTTTTTTCTTTTTACTGAACTCATAAGACTGGCTCTGTCCCTCAGGATTCAAACCAATGAACTGCAGATTACATCGGTGCAAGCACATTCCCCGACTGAGCGACTGCATTAGCTGAATGCAGACATTATTAAGCCAGGTAAGCTATGGTTCTCCTTAGTATTATATAGTAATGTCAATTCGAATACAACTGTCAGCTTATTGAAAACTATAAACTGTGCATCTGCTTCTCACGCCTCTTCATCCACCACACTGTAAAGCGCTGCCTCCCATATCACGATAACCGCAATTCTTGGGAAGGGAGGTGGAGGGGCTTACGATAAAAAAAACCACTCCAACCACACTCCCTGCATGGCGTTACTTGCTGCCAATGTAGGCAAGTTCTTCAGAGCCTGACATAGGGGTAGTACGTGCTACAGAGCTTCAAGTGGGCCGGGTCCTGCTGGTGCTCAGCACCGGCAATTCTAAAAAGCAGCTGCGGAGACGGGTCCCTATCAGGCTCTCCATTTTTGCCCTCACCCTCAGAGTGGAAAAAAAAAATCTCAACTCTGCAGCAGGACCACCCTTCACTGCCTCTGATGTAACTTCAAAGAGACTCTCTTTCACAGTCTCATCATTTCAGAACTGAAGCATTTTCAATGTTATATACAACGAAGCCATAGTTGTTGCTTATTTGTCTTATGCAACTAATAACCATTGACAAAGCAAATAGTCCTGGCTTGTTGTAGGTGCAATGTTACTTGTTGTTATATATCTTGTAGCAATGACAGAAGCAGCAAAATGTTTGCAACAAAAAAGTTATACTGTTCCTATGGAGCGAGAGACAATACACAGGGGATTCTTAACCGACTGGTCTAGTAGAATCAGAGTAAGGAATCCATTATGTTGGATTAGAATGCCCTCACACACCCTGTCGGGTGTCATGCTTCATCATTCTTCTTCTTCCTTCTCCATGCTGGTTTTCAGTACATGAGGAACCCCTCATGTGTACAACCTACCGGGTACTGTGATGCCTGGTCAGTTCATTTTTGCGGGTAAGACCCTCTTATCTGCTCGTTCTGTTACCTCCACGTGTGTCACATTGGGTGTAATTTGATGCTTGTTCACCTGATGTTTTTACCGTTTGACACCGTGACATGTAATGGTTTCACAGCGTTTTAATGATTCATTCTCATTTTAATGTACCGAGAGACAGTTTAACACAGACTATTTGTTGAGAAGTCAGTCATTATCACATTATATTGATTCTTGTGATGCATTCTCTCTTCTTAGGAAGTTCCTGCACAACCAGGTACTCAACCTCTTTAGTCGTATGGTTGTTGTGAGTATGTTGCCACAACTTCAATTGATTTTTTAGTTGTAGATAGTTATTCTCCTGGTCCTGACGAATCGCCTGTTGAATATTCATTTTTGGCGAGAAACATGTTGACCGATCACTCATAAGAGCGTCATTAACTGAGATACAATCTCAGCTTTACGCCTTAGTTTTTGTTTTTATTTAGGGTAGGAGACCCCCTGATTAAAGTTGTTTTCATAGGTACCCCTACTCTATTTTACATTCACTATCACCATTCACACACATCTACACATATGAGGCCCCCACCCGCACTTCACCTGACGACGCTTGGAAAAGATCTCCGACAAAGTGCCCCTATTATAGGGAGCCCGTCGGGTATTGCACCGCCGACCCGACGAGGAGCCGCCCAATGATGAAGCATGACACCCGACAGGGTGTGTGAGGGCATTCTAATCCAACATAATGGATTCCTTACTCTGATTCTACTAGACCAGTCGGTTAAGAATCCCCTGTGTATTGTCTCTCGCTCCATAGGAACAGTATAACTTTTTGGTTGCAAACATTATACTTGGGCTTTTATACTGGACCTGTTCAAAAAGCCCATAGTCCCTCCTTTGTTGACTAGAAGCAGCAAAATACCAGTCAGGCGGCGCACTATGCTAAGCACAGATTGTTAGCTTATGTGTTTTAAGCCACGCCCTTAATTACATCGACCACGCCCCTTTGAGAGACCCCCCAGTTTTTTTATCCCACTTAAAGACCTGAAGTGCTATATAAATAAATGCTACTATACAATACAGTGTCAAGCAGTGATTTGCTGTCACGTCATGCGCCACACCTCCAGTGTTTTCTTTGCACTCGCTAACTGTAGCCTCACTTTCATCGGGAGCATGACCGTCCTACACGTACGTGCGTGCGTGAATAGGACGGATGTGGACGCTTTCAGTTAGTAAATGTGGGCTGCTTCAAAGATCTAAAACTGATGTGTTGTTTGGCGGCTCGCGAATACTATTTTTTTTACACAGCCTCATAATCGAAATGTTTTCGACAGATTCTTCCAAATCTGGCCACAAGGTGGCGCCAACCTCAAACACATGTTGAGGCTCCTGAACGAAAGACAAACACGGCTGAAAAGTGGAACCGCTATTCAGGTCCTTTTATCGACTGGTATTCTTCACTTATCTAAATTCTCCCTTCCTCGTCATACTAACAACTCTATTGAGGTGTCACACCACTACCAGTGCTTAATTTATGCCTCTCAATGCTGGCGAGGGGAAACAGTTTCTCATTTTTGGGACAAGACATATTTTTCAACATAAGACTTTTGACCCAGAGCAAGAGAAAGAAAGGGGGGGGAGAGGAGGAAGAGAAATATAGGAAAAAGACTTTAAAAGCAGGGATGAAAAAACTTGCATCAGGAAGATAAAGAGGCATGAAATGTAGGGTGGTGGAAGAAAGAGGAATAAAATAGAATCAAAACTAAGCCCATTCTAAGTTTGGTGTAATTCAGCTAGGTTTCGTGAAATTTCGTTCAGCCGTTTTTGGGTTTCACCCGAGACATGAATGGGCTGCTGCCTGCAAGATATTTTGTTAACGGAAAAAATAAAATTAAAAATGGCTTAGAGCCCCACATTACTTCCCTCTGGTTGGCGTCACCGTCACTCTCATTACCTTGATTCTCATTGGTCAGCTTGTGCCAGTTTCACTTTCTCTTCCTGTGTTTGTCCCTTCGATGGAGCATGGACAAAGTGCTCGTGCTCAAATTAAAATACTTTTTTCTTCTTGCTTCTCCCAGCGTCATTGTTTCAACGTCATTGTTGCGTGCACCTGCTCACCTTCTATCGTCGTTCACCCCCCTGCTTTCAGTGTTGCTTGCCCTTCCGTCGTAGTTGTTTTTTGCATCTCCTGCTTCCCTACAGTTGTTTCCTTTCCTTCCTTGATTTTCTCTTCTCTTTTCTTTCTGCTCTTTCTTTCCTTATGTTCTGCCTTTCATTTCCTGCATTGATTTCCTTGCTTTCTTCCCTGTGCTTATTCCCAGTTTTCGAATGAGAGCTGCTGTTCGTGTCTCTAAAAGCTTGGCGCATTCCCTGGATGATTAGTCTACAGTACTTTGCAGTTACAGTTTCCTTTATAGATGTGCCTGGTGAGTAATGAAGCAAGCAGCCCCATACATGAAAATCTGTTTTTATAAGAGGAGTTTCATGCAAATTTGTCGAACACCACCAAAATTATTAGCAAAATAAAAAATGATTGTTAATGGAAAGTCTGACCTAAACATAACTACAGAGGCGCTATCTATATATGGACAGAAATAGAGAAAGACTGAGAGAGAGATAGCTCAATAGATAGAAAATGAGTGTGATCGAGACAGGGAGAGAGACAGAAATATAATAGGTAGAGAGCTGGAAGGAGGGGGACACACCAGAGAGATATTTATAGTTATGGTGAAGATGCTAATTCTAATTCTAATTCTAGACCCCTGCTGCGACTTCAGAACTTGAACTCTTAAGCTTCCCTAACATTTCATTGTAATGTCATAGCCTCAACTCCCCAGCTGCTCTCTGATTCCTACTATGATGTGATAGCCTAAACTGTTCGCAATCTACAATACTCAATGAGATGTCACAGACAACATTTTACTTAGATTTTTGCTGTGAGGTCATAGCCCTCCTTATATTCCTGCTGTGACGTTATTTCCCTACTGTAGTAGTAATATAGCCTTATAGCCCACCGAGCGGCCTAGACTGGCCATTAAAGGTGTGCTTCAGCATAGGCGAGGGCCTTTAACAAGGAAACAGGACTTTAATGCCAGTATAGTCCACCTACGGAGGGCTAGAAGACTATTAGAAAATTCTGCCACTAGTGGGCAGAATGTTCTAACAAATAAAACAAAGGCCTCACGGAACCCGAGGGAATTTCAGTCTCCTCTGGCTCTGTGAGGCCTTTGTTTTAGCAACAGCTGTGAAGGGCAACATTGGAATGTTGGAGCTCCGGGGTTCTACCAGCCATTAGAAGCCCTGCGCACTCCATTGTCTTCAACGGAGTTCCAAACATTCTAATATTCTAATAAAGTCTGAACACCCCTAGTGCACTCATAACCAAACCACGACATTAAAGCTGGAACCAAGGAAAGAACTGAGCTATTATCTGTGTAAGAAAAATAAAAAACACTTCCATACCAAAAGCAAAACTCTATTATACAGAAATTAAAAAATTTAAATAAAATCAATAATAATTCTGTAAAAGATGTAAAAAGTTTGAATTTCTATCATAGCAATACCTAGACTAGCCCTTTTTCAAAATGTCCTATCTAGTTCATGTTCTCTGGCACACTAACCCTTTACTGGGCACTGAAGGCAGGATGATTTCGCTATTGCAACAAGAAGGCGCGGTCAGCTCGCGTGCTTACCCTGTGCTGCAGGGGAGGACATGGTTGGTGTCATGGTGCCATTGGAGGTGGAGCTGGTGGCAAACGGATCATCCGAGGGCCTGGTGAAAGAGGTGTTGATCTGACTGCAGAGCGCATTGATGCCGTCGTTGTCATGGCAGCCAGTCGACTCCATTTCGGGAACTGGAAAAAGGGATGATAGTGAGACAAGGTCTTAGGAGTCATGGACTATGGTAGCCTTTGCAGACAAATTATCACCATAGCTTTGGCCTTGTGCACCAACAACTAGGATTTAATGACTGAAGTATATATTTCCACTTTGGAGCAGCATTCGATCTTGACACCAGCCCTAAGCACCCTTAAATTTGACAGACTGAACTATGGATTTAGGGCCACATGTATGAAGCCTTTTGAGGTCACAAACGGGCTGGTTCGCAGAATCGGCCCGATTGCCAACGAAAAAAAGCCTTTGCACATGTATCAAACCCAAATTGCGATTCGGTAACCTGTTACCGAATCGCAATTTGGGTTTGCGATTCGGTAGTAGGAAGGGGCGTGTTTAGGGCATCCCTTCCTAATACCGAATCACATCGGTATGTATGAATGTTTTGCGACCGAATCGCGGTTGCAAAACATTTGCATTTTACCACCTTCTTCAAGTAGGTGGTAACCCCATTCGCAAAGGGAAGGGGACCCCAAGGGACCCCTTCCCCTTTGTGAATGTTTGTAAAAGCCTTTTTTAAGAGCAGGCAGTGGACCACTGCCTGCTCTTAAAAAGTGAAAGGAAAACTTTTCATTTTACTTTTTGTAAAGCATCCTGTTTTTCTTTAAGGAAAACAGGGTGCTTTACAAAAACAAAGATTGCTTTATTTAAAAGCAATCACAGACATGGTGGTCTGCTGACCTCAGCTGGCCACCATCCCTGTGATTTTTGCGATTCCTAATTGGTCGCATATTGCGACCTACCTCATTAAAATTCATGAGGTAGGTCATTTGCGACCCACTGGGAATCGCAGAAAGTTTTCAAAACACTTAAAATACATGCCGTTTTGCGATTTCCTAATTGCGAATCGCAAGGATTTGCAATTGGGCATTCGCAAAACGTTTTCTTCATACATCTGGCCCCTAATGTTTAGTGCAAGATCCCATACTTTTTGGATTAGTCTGGTTTCCTGGTTTTACAGTCAGGAACCTAACAACTAAACCTGAACCAGAACCCTGTCACCACACTTGAGAAGAAAACCACTCTAATTGATTATTCCATCACCTTTTGCCCATTTTATTTGGTACGATTCAGTATTAGCTCCGATCCCTACAGTGCTGGCCTAGTGTGACAACTGTGCAGAATCTGGTTTTGGCAAATATTCTTGTGCCAGAACACGGCTTCTTCTCTTCAAAATCACCCAGACTGAACGCACACTGGTGCAGCATATCAAGGCAGATTTGAGTGCCATAGTTAAGCCCATGCCATTCAGTGTGTGCTGTGCCTTGCTGACACAGTCCTTTGAAAGGATTAGGGGCTTTTATTCCCCTACTAGCATGCCCTGCTCCAAAAGCCTCACTTCCTGGACAATCAGAACTTCCCTTTGTCAGAGTGTCCTGGTTGGGAGCAGATGTGGGTATTCAATAGGACTACAGCTGGACATTGCCACATCTTCCCTCCGGCTCAGCAGGCCATCAGGGGAAACTGATGCATTCTCTGCGTATCACTTCACAAGTTGGGCAAGAGATAAACCAAGATATGCAAGTATTTTACTTTCCCAAGCTCTCTTCGGAAGACAGCTCACTGAGCTATCTTATTAGGCTACGGACCTGTGACATGCAGGACATACATGGTGCTCTGCAACAAGCACATTATCACGCTCGCCTACTTCAGGATGAGTCAAACCTGCGACCAGCAAATTTCACACAGATTGCTGATGCAGAAGCATTAACCTCCCCAGCTTTCGGACCAATATTGTACTCTGCACTTGATAGCTATTCATAGATGTTTGAAGCTGGTAGTTTTAACTTCCTAAATTATCTGAAAATGCAATGCAAATTGTGATCACAAGGCTAGGCCGCAAAAGCCTAACTGTTTTATTTTTTTCTGCTTGTTGTCAATGCACGGTGTATATGTACTAACAGAGCATAAGCAGACTGTCACTGACTTTGCTCCTCGTAAACCGCCCGACTAATGAATCGGTCCCCACACTGAGTTTCTCAAGTACATTTTTCCATTTGTAGCTCTGCGTCTCTTTTCACATCAGAACCGATCTTTCATCCCAGGAAGCGCTACAAATAAACAGGATGTTCCTGTGACTGACGCAATTAATTTGTGAACGAAACGTCATTCACAGATCCATTTTTAGGTCTGACTTGGCAGCACAACTGTCGCCAGATGTGATGCAATTAAAGAAGTGCTTTCAGGAGTACTGCATAGAGGAACTGTGGCTCCGCCGTCATGTTGGTTCACCTGAGTACAGTTTGTGATTTGGCCCAGTGCTTAATTTGAGCGGTGGTTTCCGGCACATAATAACCAACACCAGCACTTTTCATGAGCACCAGTTAAGGACACATTCATTTACAGGGAGATTAAGTGATTTGCCCAGAATCACAGGATGTTGAGCCGGTTCCGCAACTCGTAACCTGGTTCCCCAGCTCCAAACTTGGCAGCTCTGGCCATTACTCCACACCCTCTCCCCACTTTCATGATTAGTAGTTGGTTCTGTTTTAGGCAGCGCTAACAGGAGAAACTGGCTGGTGCAAGCTGCCTCCTGATGAGAGCCCCAGCACTTATTTTTATTTACAAATTAGCCACTGATTTGGCCAAAACTGTGTGCTTCCACAGAAAGAGTGCTTACATTCCAAGCAGCTGTGATAATTTATTTAACAAGCATGTCACTGTAGTTCTTCTCTTGGCAGCTGCACAGATGGGAGGAGGCAGGAAGGTGTTGCTGTATTGTAGTCCCAGCCCCCTCCTCCTTCCCTTTCCATCATCAACTCCACACATACATTAACATGGCACTCCTTGAGGGAATGGGATTTTTTCTTTTTAATTCCTAGATAAATGGTTAAACTCCTTGTCTCCTCTTAGCTTATTCCTCTCTCTACATTCCTGCCCAAGGTCCTGGCAGTCGTTACCTCGTCAGTTTTTACATGCAGAGTCATTAGATCAAGGTGAGAACATCAAGAGTACCTTCACGTCACAGGTTTTTTTTTTTTTTACATCTGTGGTGACTTCAGTTTGGAGGTACTTTTCCAAGTATTATTTCTAGCTTTATACAGTTAAATTCCAAAAAGTTAATTTAAATATTATATATACATATGATTTAGTATTTATTTTTTAATATTACAATGGTATTAAATGTTATTTATTTCAAATGCAATTTATTAAAAAAATTTATTTTTTGTATCTTAAATTAATGTATCTACTATACTGACATTTAAAATTACTCTTCTCTGAATCCTAAAATCCACTTGCTACACCTAAACATGACATCACCCTGAACACTACAACTTGTGAACCCTAAGAACCACTTGCTACCACTTAAAGCTACCCTTTTCTGAACCTGAAAACTTTACTAACTCTTAACGCTACCTCATCCTCAAACCCTAAACACCACTTACTACACCTTAAATGCCAGTCTGCATTGTCATCTGATGAGGCAATACACTTAGGGCCTTATTTGGCGTTTGATGAATGGCTATTAATTATAATTAATGCTGTGCAATTCCTCGTCAGATGATCAGTGTCAGATGATCCCTGCCTAGCACGAATGGCCTGGGATACTGCTTACAAAATTACAAGGCATTACGTTAAAATGTTGTGGTATATGAGTTAGGGTATAGCTTCATGGGCAGTGTAACTGTTAGGCTGCTAGTGTCCCTCATCAGTTTTCAAGGCTTTCAATTTTTCACTTATGCCTAAAAGACCTAACTTTAAAGAGACAAAACCAAGGGTTATGTCTGGTGGCTGCTCGGATCTGTGGATAGCCTAGCTTGGGCCTTTTGAATTTAGCCCGACTTATAGCTCTCCATATATGTTACAGGCCTATCATGTAAAATGGACTCCGAACGTCATCTAACCCCCAAGAACCTTCCAGATACAGACGTTGTACATAATTCTCCTGACCTTTGACGGTCGACACTGCAGTTTCTGCTTTCGTTGAGTTTCCACTCAATAACCATAATGCAGTATATCTAGGAATGATAAAACATTTATTCATCGTCTTTAGCTTGAGACTGCCAGAATCTTCATCTTAGGGCCTCGATTCAGCAGTCTCAGCCTTCTGCCACAGCTCTTTGACTGCCCATTCTCACATTTTTCAAAAATTCTCTATATAGAACATCGTTCAGTCTCCTAAGGCATCTTCTTTTATGTTTAGTCCAGGGATCCCCCCCCACTCCTATCGGACCCGTCAGAGCTACGCGAGCCTCAAACCTTAACCAGGTGATGATTCTGTGATTCTAAAACTGTAGATCGGAAGTACCCCTTCTCTTATCTGCCTCCTCGATGGAACAGTCTGTCTTTCAATCTCCAAAATTTCTTAAACTACATACCTCTAAGAAAGAAGCTCAAAGCCCAACTTTAATCGGTAATCCTCATTTTCATCTGCTCTTCTGTGACACTCCAATCCTTACTAGCACCAAGAAACCCTCGAGTAAACACATGCGTGATAAAACTTCACTAACATGATATAGCATATGGGCCTGGGCGGAGTTCCGCTACACGAAACTCTTCGAAGTCGAACGCTTCGAAGTGACCAAAACATCTCCCATGCTACACGGAGTTTTGCAAGCAGCGGAGTGCGTTTGTTATGCAGTTCGTGCTGATTTTTAGCGCAAGCACCATGTGCAGCGCCAGAGGGTGTTGCTTCTTTCTGATGCTCGAGTAGATATTCTACTCGAGCGGCAGCTTCTTCAACGCAAACGGAAGGTTTCTCAATGCGAGCGGTAGCGGCCATCCGCGACCGCCGGGAGGTGGTCTGGAGTAAGATACTCTCGCTCGCCAACTTTATACTGGCAAGCGAGGAAAAAACGTGGTTTTCGGAATCTTGCCTGCTGCGCAGAGTGAGAAAAACTCTGCAAACTCCGCGAGCAGAGTGGAATTTCATGCCCAGGCCTAATAGCATGCGGATCTCTAAATCTTCTATCACTCTCTAACATACACATCTCAAGCTCACGTCAACCACCACCAGCCGTCTCCAGGCCAATTGCAGCAAGTCCACAACTTTATACATTGATCTCCAGCATAGAGACAGTCAGTCCACTCTACAACAGTAGAAATCAGACATACTAAATCCAGCCTAGACACAAACCTACCTCTATACATGGCTAATCTCTATGTTAGACATATCAAGCCTAGACACGTGCCCGACTCAATGCTCTCAATTTGTTTTCCTCCTAGGTACAGCAAACCTTGTCTAGACCGGGCACAATATAGACATAAGTTTACCTCCATCCTTTCTACATTTTTCTAGGCCAAACACAGGTTTTGCTCAACAAGAAGTTCACCTCACTCACTAAAACTCACCAATCTCTAATAGAGGTGCAGAAAGTCTAGATCAGCAATTAGAAAGTAATGCATATTGTTGAGTTAGACCTGTTGTAGCTCTATTAGTTATAAAGTCTAGTTACGTTTCTCGTGGTGTTAGAGATCAAACCATTTTAAGAGATGCATGCTTTGAAGGCCTCACCTGGGTTCTTCACTTGGAAGTCTGTTTTGCGCTGCAGGGTGGAGGGCAGCTCATTGAGGCGCAGAGAGAGCTGGCGTTTAAAGGGAGAATTCTTCTGGCTCAGGGCTGGGAAACCACGAAAGGAACCCTGCCTCACCAGCTGCTCGATGGGTGCATGCCTCCGAGGGATGGCGTGCTGGTACCGGCCGTCATTCTTGTCCACGGGTGTTGTAGCACTTTGTGTTGGGGAAACATTTCCAGGCTGGGCAGAGACTCCTTGCATCGGTACTGATGCCGTCTCTGCTGCAGCCACAGCTGCTGCTGCTGCTGCAGCCGCTGCAGCTTCAGCTATAAACCACACACACAAAGAATACATGAGCAGGAGAGCAAAGAAACTATTTGTGGAAAATGGTGCAATATTCAATGTCCCACAAATTTGGTCATTTAAAAAAAAAAAAAAAAACAATATATAATTGATCATCAGTACAATTTATGGCAACCACAACTATACAGAGATGTCAGAAAGTACCATAATACTTTTGATTAATTGCAATTAATTCCATTTATTTGGAATGTAATGATATGACTGGGGAAATTAGTTTTTTTTTACAATTACAATTTTATATTGTGTTGGTCTGAATCACAATGATAAATTTACACGTGCAGGTTTACTCACACGTCAATATACTTTGGTACTCAGGTGCAAGTCAACACTTTTTTGATATTCACCATTTACAAGTGTAGATTTACACCTAGGCGCAGACTTAAATATTTCCAACTCCTGAAATCAGGGGGTGGAGATAGCAAGGCAGAATTAGGAGTGAAAAGGTACTAGTTTTCAAATGTTGGCAGAGATTTTCTTGTGGTAAAGTATAGGGAAAAAGATTACAGTATACCAAATATTAAATATATGTATTAAATACTTTAATGTAAAATAAATATGAAAAATAATGCAAAATGATTAACCTAGAGCTAATAAAATAAAATGTTACAGCGCATTAACTCATTATAAGAAATGTTAATATTTTAACCCATTTGTATCGACATTTAAAAAAAAAAACATCCTCTAGTATTTTACTATTTAATTAATTAGTAAATGTAATTAAAATTGTGTTTTATATTTGTGTACAATAATTTGAATTTCTTATTAAAAGGTTAATAATTGTTTAAAAAGGTAAATATTCATTTTGAAAATAATCTACCTTAATCTGAGGCTAAAAGTGGTGTGCTCTGCAGGGACGAAGCTAGGAGACATCGAAAATTCCCCATTGCTATGGAACGTGATGCCCTACTGCTTAGATTCCAGGAACTAGAGGATGTTAAACACTACTCCACCATAACCATGCCTTCCTCACTAGGCCGGCAATGCGCTGCGTTCCCCCTCCCCTTTTCTGGAACACAACCCGACTCCGCCTCTACCCACTCCCATTTCAAGGTACACACTTTGGGCACCTGCTAGCGTCCCACTCTAGCTTAGAGACTCGGACCTCAAGTAGAAAATCGCCCCCCCTCCAACTACCAGACGTGCGCGGCACCACATTACCATCTCTTCAGACTGCTACGTCGCGACAGCGCAAGAGGATTCTGCATAGTCTACAAATCAACCACCTTGTTTCGTCAGCCTACCTTCTCGCCTTCGATCCCCCCACCTTAGCTTTCCTGTACCCTTCCCACCCCCACCCTGTTCCAAAGGATATTGCCGTCTTCTCAAATACACTATTGGTGAACAACCACTTTGCATAATGACTGTTTGTATTTTCCTCTGTTGCTATAAAATTAATAAAAAGCAACAAA
Source organism: Calotriton arnoldi (assembly GCA_963921515.1). Lineage (NCBI taxonomy): Eukaryota > Metazoa > Chordata > Amphibia > Caudata > Salamandridae > Calotriton > Calotriton arnoldi. The sequence continues at coordinate 61,688 of CAWUFW010006554.1, forward strand.
AAAATAATTTTAAAATAATTACATTTTAAGTTAATCTAACTTTCTCCTATAAAACAATTATGTATCATTTAAAAGTCAAAATTCTTTACATTATTTCCTATGGAGTGTTGTCCTAAGTCCCGGCCCTCATTATCTTCTATCTGAGTAAGTTGCAGTACCTGTCATTGGCCATGTGTGTGACTAGATTTACTTGCAAACTGAACTGGAGTGCATTTACTACTGTTTCGGGACCTTTATGGCTATAGTAACTTTAGAAAGGGAGTTTGTGAACAGCAGTGGGCTTACTCTTTAGTGGGTGGGTGTTTGTATTCGTCTGTGCCTCCATAAACTTCTCCTTATCCCTCTCCTAATCCCCAACCCATTTAGGAGTAACCATTCCCCATTTTCCAGCCACTCCCCCGGGCCCTCCCACATTTATTACTGAAAGTATTCCACCATGCACCGAGATCTCCACACATGTGGCGGATACACCTGCACAGACCAGAACAGAACAGACCAGTGCAGCAAAGGTCTCTGCACATAGGTTAGTGAATAGCATTTTGTAGTATGCGAGCAGTACTAGTCTTGTACTATTCATGTACTACAAAATGCAGTTTGTGAATCTGGCTCTACAATTTCACTCAGACACGAGATCAATGACATTTCAACAAAAGAGGTACTGTGTTGAAAGGACAATGGAAAGTGATTTCAAACGAGATTTCCCAATGATGAAAAGAAAACACTGAAAGCACAGAGGGAAATCAGTCACAGAGTCCTCTGCGGCACAGAACATACACCTGGATCAGTTAGGCCACCAAGAACTTCCAGCCTGCTTGGTCCGCTCACGGTTCAGCTCAGCACACATCAGAGCATATTCCCTGCACACCAGCCTTACCACCGGCCAAACTTGAGTCCAAATTCACATTTCACCCACTCCTGGCTCACACGTTGGCCCTTCACATAATATTGTTACAATTTCATTCATCTCTTGTGACACTCTGGCATAACTCACCTCTGAACCCATCACATTTTACCTCCACATCCTGGCTAAAGTCCCCTTCGCTCATAAAATGGGGCAATAGACTCAGTGCCTGATTTGAACTTTGGTGAATGGGTTACTCTGTTGCAAACAGGACCAATATCTTGTTTGCCATATTATAAAAGCGTTATGTTCTATGGCATTATAATAGGGTGGACAGAAGAGCCATCACATTTGTGACGCCGTAACCAGTTAGACAAACAAAATCAGGCCCCTAGTATAAATACTCCACAACAGATATATCTGTAATCCCAACTTCTCGCCTCTCCTTGCTGCTTAGATTTTGAGCTTACGTCTGATAAGTTCTGAAAGGATTGCGGACAGGGGGCATACATATCGGTGAGTAGAGCATTTAGCAACAGTTTATAACACCATTACAAGATGACCTTTTCAGTACATCACCGGGGTCCTTGTCCGCTAATTCTCCTTACCTTTGTTTTTGCTCTTCTTCTTATCCTGCAGCTGCCGCATCACCTCCTCCCGCTCTGCTTGCTGGGAGGCAGAGGTCACGCGAAAAGAGCCCTCGCGGGCAAAGCTGGTGCGACTGGCGTCAAAAGAGGCGGTAACACCGCACTCCTTCTCCCGCTTCTGCTTGCGTTCCAGGCAGGCAGCGAAAGCGCAGCCCACAGCATGGCTCAGCCTCTCCCCCTGCAGACAGATCAAAAATCAAGTCATTAGCCTGTTGTGGGTGCCATGTCAAAGACATACCTAGTGCCACCACTCAGCCGCTGGTCTTTAGACACCATAGGGTGGATGCACACCTTTTTAGGGACCATCATTAAATGAAGAAATAATAAGCATTCTTGAAAGAGAATTGCTAAGCAAGCTACCACATCTGTGAAGCAATATTTGATCAGACACAAGGCAGTTTCAGGAACAGTTTTGTAGAAAGTAGTCCTTATGAAGTATCAATCGAAAATACACATTTCTGCCAATTTACCATGTGTATTCCAACATACATGCCACGAAATTGGGAAGCATAAAAAATAACCAGATTAATAATTTTATGACCGTATGAACAACACTCTGGTTAATCAACAAGATTCTAGTAATAGGCTTGCTGAATTTCAAATTGAATAGCTGTAGTAAAGAGTATGCCTTTCGAAAAGACCCTGCATCATCGAAGCCTTTGATTCAACAGATGTCTCTTGCATAGAATGTTTCTTTGGGAGTAAGGCCTGAGCCTAAGGATATATGTCCATACTTCCTACACCAGGTAGCAACGAGATTGAGACTGGTGTTCGCAGACAACCATTAAGGGAAACAATAGTCAAATCCCATCCGACTGTCAACACTTGTTGGTCGCCTAGTTAGTCCAGCGCTCTACATAGACACCTGTACATGGTGTAAAAGTGGCTAGGAAGAGATCTAGGCTCACAGAAGGAGCATCTCAATTCATGCTGTCTTCCAATGGCCTATAGAAAAAGACACAAACTCCAGGGAGACTAACCGGAATTATCCCAAAGTTTCCTGTGTCTCAAACTCTATTAGAGCAGCTGTTATTTAAACACTTGCAAGAGCAATGCCTTTCAAACTAGTATGACAACAAATAGAACAAGCGGTCTGGAGACTGAGCAAAAAAAAAAAAAGTAAACATAAAGGCATTGTCAGAAGAGACGAATAAGAAGAAATGCCCATAGAGTTTGGAACATACCACATTTCTGGGGATTGTACACTCTCTTGTTCAAGATATAGTGGCTGGGTCTAATCTGAGGTGCAATAGTGGGCAAAAACACGATGGATTGGAATGCTACCCCATGTGATTGCCAGTGGTTATAATATTTGCATGCATTCCTTCCATCACCTTTTGTGTGCAAGATCTAGTTCCTAAAATCTCCAAACTCTTGGCCATGAATTCTTTTACACATCAAAGCATATAAAATGTTTCCTACTCTCACTCACCACCAGAAAACAAATTCTGTTAGATTGTATTGTACCTTCTCGAGCACGGATTTGTATCCAGCTAAGAGCGGGAAGGGCAATGTAAATGGCCAAGTTACTTCAAATTTAGCCCTTAATACCAGCATTGCGATCTTAAGGTCACAAATTTAATAGCACAAACTCACTTCTAAAAGTTCTTTAAATTGTGAACTTGCACATGTATATCCTATCCCTCTTGTGAAATATTGCTTCGTTTGGTGCAATATCATGAAGGAGCAAGGCTGCCCCCCACAGGCAGGGAGCAGGTGTTGAAGGGCAGGAATGCCATGTAAATTGGCGCATTCACAAACTTTTCAAAGGTGCATTCCCACCCTGAATAGGTATAATCATATGAGGGATAGTGTACCGTCAAAGTTTGGATTCAAAATATTTACTTTACTGTTCCATTAAAGTCTAATACTATATAGAAGTCATGGATCCTCTATTTCCTACCCCAGAGGCCCATCTAGATCTATGCAAAACTAATACCACACAAATGTGTATGGCTTCTTAAAGTCAGGTAGAGTCTATAAAACTGCTACAGGTGAAGAGAAGAAAAAGACATAGCAAGTGATGCACAGGCACAGATCAGGTAAAAAGGCCACCCTTTGGGTCTGGATACACAGGAAGAGCACAGACCTCATTGTCTAAACAAACAGCTGGAAAACAAGCATTTAAAACCCCAGTGTCGCTTTCCTGACCTATTGGCTTTGCCAATGCTTTTTAACAATACAGTGCAACATCATCAAAATAAAAAATAAAAAGCAATGGCAAGGATGAGCGCTTTTGGAGGTCATACTGGAGATGTGCTTGCATGAGGAGGCATAAGCACGCCTACGGAATGACATGGGCACCATGTTTGCCACCTGGAGCAGTACGTAGAAAAAAAACCTACATTTTACTTGTGGAAAAGTGCTTGTTAGCCCGACAGCAAAAGGCAGCTGCCGGGCCCCTCCAAAACATTAAAAATAAAATATTTAAAGGACTAGGAGGTGCAGGGCACAACGAAGGAGTTGGCGGAGGAAGTAAAGAACAAGCTTTATGCCCGTGGGTGGGGGTGAGGGAAATAAATGGGGGAAAAACAGGGTAGGGAAAGGAATGGGCAGAGTAGGGTGGAAGTAGCAACACTGTGTGTGCTATTGGGAATGGGAGAAACAGCACATGAGGGAGACAGCAAGCATGGGGAGAAGACAGCAACACCGGGAGCGCACAGGGGCAGGTACTGGAGAGGACGCAGAAGCAACACAAGGAGTAAGAAAAACACATGCACTCTCATGGAGTGCTGAAAGAAAAAGAAAAAAATAGTTCCGTGAGCAGTGCAAGGTTACAACTCATCCAATCAAAAGTGTGGTAAAGAAGCTATGCTCCACGGGAGAGACAAGCACAAGAAGAGGAAGAAGAGCTATTGAATAAGAAGCAAGCAAAAAAGAGTGGCAAGAAAGCAAACCATAGTAAGCAAGCGTGGTCTGCAAGAGGTCTTTTGCAGACAGACAGCTAAAGGCTGCCTGTTGGCGAGAATAAAACACAGTACACCGACAGAGGTTTGTCAAACTCGCAGAGAAAATACTCACAGAGTCCTTCAGAGCCATGAAGCAGTGGCAGATCCAACGTCGGGTGGTCCCGTCCCGGCAGATGTAGGAGAATGCCTTGTCAAAGTTCCGGTCTGGTGCACAGAAGGACACTTTCTCAATTGTCTGGTCCACTATCAGATCCTGAAAAAGTAAGATCCTCACATCAGAAGCTGCCTTTCAAAGATTTGATTTTGCCTTTGCTTGAAAATGTGCCTAGACCCTAGACCTTCCTGGAATTACAAACATTGACAACTACAAGATGAGCAGCCAGAAAAATATATCGAGTCGGTGAACCACAAGTGATTTTACCGATTCCTTTGGTAGTCCATGCTTGCTCCTCATATTAACACATTTAGGCAGACCAGCAACAAATGGAGAGGAAATAGTCAGATCTGGCCAACATTGTCTGTGGTAAGATCCAGATGACTTCTGTGCATCCTAATTAAGGCAGTGAATTCATCATATGGCTTCCTGCCCAGAGCAACGGGGAAAAACAAAGGAACACAATTTGGCCACTGGATGAACTCACCCAGCAAGTGATGTAACCAGCGAAAATAAAAATAGATCACACTTCTGTGCCTAGAAATTAATGTTGTGCCATTTTCCACTTCCAACGTTCCGAATCTAAAGCATTGCTTTGTTTGAGGTCAAAGATAGGGGGTATTCACGAGACACCTGCATTGTTATGAAAGTCACTGTCAACAAAAAAGTTCTTTGGAAAAAAACAACAAAGATTGTGAAATAGCGAACATGTAAGAGTGCATGAGCGAGCGGCAGAGATCCTACAAGCATGAGAAAAAGCGCAAGGCGATTTGTACAACCTAACGCTGTTAACAGAATCACTACTAAGGAACTGATTTAGTCATGACAGGATGTTTCATCTAGCAAGGCATAGGTTTTCCCTGCTACTTAAAATTTCCTGTAAAATGTACTTGGACTGGCTAAAGATAAATTAACAAAAAGTCATTGCTGGGGGCCAATGGCGTCAGGTCGTCGCTAACAAGCCTTGATTCCAAGGTACTGGCCACAGCATCCGCAGCCGAAACCATGGCAAGGGGAAAAAAACCCACACACAGTCACTCTACTTTAGAAGTAAAGCTGATAAAGGAATAAATCAATTGCAGGGTTTTAAGTTTTCAAAAGCCAATTTTTGAAGTCTTCATTAAAAAGAGCATTTGAGAGGCATCACAGTAAGCAAGTCCCATTACGAGGCATCTAGCCTTGCGGAGGTCGCGGACTCCTCTTCATGACTCACATTGCCCACAGACAATGGTGGGATTAGGCCGGGCTCCAGCCTCTTACCACTTGCCGGGACCCCTTTTAAATTGCAGCCAGTAGCACGGGAGCCAACCACGAAGGAGAATGATCGAATGTGTGCCTTCTAATCCAAAAGACAAAGGGATTTTATGGGCCGTAAAGCACGTGACAGTTCCTACACCCTGCCCAGACAGAACCCCCTTAGCCTTTTGCACAGTAGACTAGTAAGGGCACAAAAGCAGCACAAAAGTCTTACAGAGGGAGGTGGATGGGGGCACCCAGGAACTGCTGAGCAAGGAGTTCTTGCAAAGGGACAACAAAACCGCACTCCTTTCTCACACCCCTTACTCATAGGGCCCTGGCGCGTCCTTACCCACAACTCCTTTCTCCTGCTCTGGCGCAGGCGGACTCACTTGTTACCATTCCAGACCGCAGGAAAGATGAAAAACTAGAAGGGAAATCTCCCAGCAACGCTGAAGAGTGGTCTGCATTGTTTCTGGCGGGGTGGCGAGGAGGGCGGGACCCCCTACAGTTGGATAGGCGCCCCCACCTCTGTTGTGGAGAGAGTTGGAGGAGCGGGCTAATCCTTAGATTTCCCTCAGTGGTGGAAACCGAGGCCTGCTCTCCCATCTCTCTGAAGTCTCTCCTTGTTGCTTTGAGAGGGACTGCACGAAACGATGTAAATTTTGAATAAACAGCTGTTTGCTGTTGCTAAGAAAGAAGCCTCTAGTCTCTAGGGTGGCACGTGAAATATCGCTAAGTGGAACAGCGTTCAATAGTTAAAGTAACACCAAAAAATCCCAGTACTTAATCATGTTTTGAAATGATTTGTCAAAGCTTGTGGATTATGGTTGGGGGTGAGGTGTGAGCGGTCAGGGCGCAAGATTTTTGGGAATCAGCAAAAGGGTCCCATAAACAATGTACATTTTTTTCCTCCTTTAAACTGCACAGAAATCCGTTGCAGGCGCACAACTCAACAAAGCTCAAATAGAACCAGTGGGCTTTTTATTACTGAACTATGCAATTCTATTCAGTTTTTTTAATATATTCTCCAAAAAAGAGGAGCGGAAGAAATGCTTATACCACATCATCATTCAGCAAAAGTGAAATTCAAATTTCAAAAACAACATGGATCAAATTCCTTTACAATAAGTTTCCAAAGTACATGATTCATTCACTGCGCAGGTTTTCCCTCACATTATTGGACCAGAATTTCACCTTTTGCACAGACTGAAAGATTGCCTCTAACTGTTTAACTGTAACATCAAATAAAAGTATGAACCTTTAGCAACTAATACAACAGTAAAGCAAAATAGAAAAAAAAGAATGAAAGAACATAAATTTAAAGTCACATTGCACAACATAAAATAACTCACTTTAAAGGTCACTCCAGATCTTTTCTCTTCCAACACTTAGGTCATTAAGCCTACAACCACATGACCTGGCCACACGTCTTGGGTGGGAGCCGGGAGCTGTGGAGTGTGAATGGTTATTAGACCAATCTCAATGTTGCTGAAAATCTCATCTCATCCATGCCAGGATCTGATTTTCACCCTGATTGATCATTCTTAACGAGAGATTTAAGGATCAAGGCACCGGCAGTCTCACTTCTGCATTCTCTCGTCCCTTGATCACCTTATAAGATTCCCCGAGCTTTTTCTGCTTCAGTTGACGGATAATATGAGGCGTTTATGAACATTTATGAGTGAAAGCGTACCAATCAGCTGACTTCCCTCTTACTTAACATTGTTACCAGTTTGTCGGTAGTCAAGACTTACGATAGCAGTCATTCAGACTGGTTTGGCACTTCCAGTGGAAAGAAGCAGCGTATTTCCAAACTTTATGACTCAGATGGACAGCAGTGGTCATGCTGACCAATCCTACTAGGTCATTAAATGGCAAGCCTGCCCTTGTAAGTCCCAGATTCTTTCCATGACCCTCTACTACAGTTCTGATATTTTAAGCAAAGTGGCCAAACGTAATAGTAGGGCCACACTTTCACACACTCTCCAGCACTTTTTGGAACGTTCTCAAACTGCAGAGACCATCATAAACTGATTAATAAAGCTGAATTCTATAGCGTCCACAACTTTTAAAATGTCTACTGACGCAAAAAAGATGTTCCATCTATGCGATGCTTTGTAATCCACCACGGACCTCAGTGGAGGTACAGAACATTTCCTTACCCTGCCATAAATTTGGTTCTACAGTGTATCTGAGTTTTTTTCTAGTCTTAGTGAACTCGGAGACACAGGCAGAATAGGACTTATCCCAGTAGTTTTTGTCTTCTGTTTCAGTGTGTCCTTAAATCAGGGTGTGTAGAGACTCCCCTGGAGACTCTTGGGACACCCCTAACTGAAGAGGGGTGATTCAGCGTTGTTCCTTTACTGCAAGATCTAGGCCATATTTAAAAAAAAAAAAAAAAAACACTCCTCCTATGGACCTTTCTCTCCTTGTGGCTGCTCCTCACTCAGCTATCATTGAGGAGTACAACTTCCCCCTCCCACCAGATCTGATCTTTCACTTCCTTATCCATCTCATCGGTGTGTATAATCATTCACTGACAGTATCTTTCACCAGAACTTTCCCATCTCACAGCGTCATGCTTTCTTTTTCTCCGTGGTCACTACGTTTTTCAAGTTACACCTGCGTTTTCCATTATTCAGAACATCAAGCATTCCTGATCAGCCTTCCCCCTTTGGAGAGTAGTCATTCTTGTCCCTTTTGTATTTCCAGGACGGCTGCTGTTGATAGTGCCTCCATTCTATCTTCAGGCTTCTCCCTTTTGGTTTCCAAGCCGGGTTCTTGGGAGAATATATTTAGTGAAATTGGGCGGTAGGGTAATGGCGCCCCACGTGGAAGTCCACAAAATAATATATTAGACACCTAATTCAAATGATGGTGCTGCAAAGGTAGATAGAACCACCCTTCTCCCTGCTATGAGGTCAAAGCCAACAACAGAATTACAAAGTCCCCCAGCACAAGCATATATAATTCATACAAAATATATAATGCTAGTGTAGACAATCTCTGTGTTTTCTTCCTTTATTGAACTTCTGTTGAGCTGTTAAGGTTTCTTAGCCAGCACATGTTTCGTCGCACTTTGGGCGCAATATCCCGCGACTTCTTCAGGGCTCTATCTTCTTAGTAGGAACTTCTCTTTCGGTTATAATTCCGGCCCGAAGGATATAATGAATTGATTCCACGTCAAGTTTCTTGTTTCTTTTTTTATTTTCTTGTAATTATGTGGCTAAATCTTCCTTAGAGGATAATGAGACCCAGAGTACGGGGAAGGCACCACGTGTGTATCCGTACCAGATCAGTTGTCCTAAATAGCACGCTCAGCGAGTATGCCGTAAATTTAAGTTTGGGCGTCCCTGGTTATGGATTCCAGCCTGTAGGTATCCCGTGTAGGGCGAAATATCCACGTGTGAGTGTTAGTTCCGGTACGTGTCTCCCATATTGTGTTCCCTGCTGCGAGCACGCCAACAAACCCCTGGCGTACTAACACACACACGTGGAAATATCCACGTGTGTGTGTTAGTTCCGGTAAGTGTCTCCCGTATTGTGTTTCCTGCTGCGAGTACGCCAACAAACCCCTGATTTGTTGGCGTACTCGCAGCAGGGAACACAATACGGAACTAACCGGAACTAACACACACATTGATATTTCGCCTTACATGGGATGCCTACGGGCTGGAATCCATACCCAGGGATGACCGGACTTAAATTTACGGCGTACTCACTCAGCGCGCTATTTAGGACAACTGTTCTGGTACGTATACACACGTGGCACATTCCCCGTACTCGGGGTCTCATTATACTCTGATGAAGATTTAGCCACATAATTACAAGAAAATAAAAAAGAAGCAAGAAACTGGTCGTGGAATCAATTCATTATATCCTTTGGGACGGAACTATAACCGAAAGAGAAGTTCGTACTAAGAATAAGTCGCGGGATATTGTGCCCAAAGTGCGACGAAACACGTGTTGGCTAAGAAACATTGCAAGGAACAAAGGAGAGAGCGAGGAAGGAGAAATGAGGGGTACGTCCTCTTCCCCTAATTAGTACTTTACATAACAATTTGGACGGACCCGTAGTTGTGGACTAGGATCTTCCGACTGAATATAGTGCTTGAGAGCACAAAAATCCAATGGATTTTTAAGAAGAACCATCACCCACCAACCTAGTTGGTGGCATACTTCATCATCGGGTTCCCAGCTGGGCTGCCGAGTGCAACCCAGCTGTGCTTCGACGCCTGGATTACAGCGGAGCGGGATTTTTTTGAATTGTGAGTGTGAAAAATGTGCTCAAAGAGTGGTGCTGTTTAAAAGTATCTCTAGGATGCCCAATCTGGTACTGATTGATTCACAGGGTCCTAGGACACGTTAAAAAACAAAATGAGATATTGTGAAGATAAAATTGCTCTTCTAATACTGGTCCAGTATTTAAGTTTGCTCTTCTATATCTCTTAAATACTTGATTTTTGTGCTCTCAAGCACTATATTCAGTCGGAAAATCCTAGCCCACAACTACAGCTAAGAAACATTAACAGCTGAACAGAAGAACAATAAAGGAAGAAAACACAGAGATTGTCTACACTAGCATTATATATTTTGTATGAATTATATATGCGTGTGCTGGGGGACTTTGTAATTCTTGGGAGAATAGTTTGTCAATGCCTGTTATTCAGCCATTTGTCCACTGTTGCCCTTTGTTGTCCAAGCAGTGTTGTCATATTTTACCTGTGAGTGGCATTTCTTCGGTCTGCCTGCCATATCCACCTTAGATGATGATGAACAGAGATTTGTAAAGCACAACAGATGCTCCAAAGAGTGTCCGAGCGCTAGACTCACAGGAAAGTTATACCTGAGCAAAAAGCCATGTTCTCAACTTTTTCTTAAAAATCTGTTCAGACTCTACAAGGTGAAGAGGAAGATTATTCCAAGCAGACTGCCCCAGAGCAGAAAAGGAGCGTCCACCTTTCTTGGTACAACTGATCCTTGGCACCCCTGCCAGGGTAGGATTGGAGGAGCGGAGTTCCCTATTGGGAAAGTAAAAATGTATTCTTGTTACAAGATACTGACGGCCTACATTATGTAAGACTCTAAAGGTCATCAGCTGGGTACAGCTTGGTTCCAGTGACACAGTGAGCTTGGGACCCACATCTGGACATAACCATGCCACAGACGGCTGATGAGCCCATAACTAGGGCAAAACCGGTCCAGAGTTGCTTGTTTTCCGGTTCAGGGAGGACCTGGCTTGGCAGTGCGGGCTGGACTGTTCCCATGAGGGGCAGGGTCAAGACTGATATTCTTTATATACTGACAAGCATTAGGGCGCAGCAGAGTTGATGGTTTCATCGTAAATGTCTTTCATCAAGGATATATTACAACGATTTGAATGTTGCACTGCATCTGTCACATAAACAATGACACGGCTAGACAAGCCTCTTCTCTTCACACAGGTGTTGAAGGAAGTCCACGCTTTTTCAAATGTATTCGCCCTGTCGTGGGCTCCTCCATGTCGTAGAGTGACCATATTTTGGTCCACTAAAGATTTAACAATGGAGGATTCGCCTGTTTTCAAAACTGAGTACCTAATAATCTAGCCACTAAAAACTCCCGTGTAATGAGCTTGCCCATTACAGACCCCAATGGTGGGAACTGCCACCCCCATGTATTCATACAAAACCACAGTAGGTCGGGTTCTAATGAAATTACAGTTATATCTTCTGAGATCTGGAATATTAATGCCCAGGCCTCTGAATCTTTGGGCATGTCCACCACCGGTGGGCAATGGTTCCTCTTTCAGCATATCCTCTACAAAAAGTAGTCACATGATCCAACCACAGCATTTAATCTGACGGGTGTAAAACTCCACTGCATTAGTCTTCTATATGTGTTTTCCTTATGTTGTGTTTACTGGGAAGATTTTGCACCCCCAGTTCAAATGATGTCCCATATACTTTCCAAGGTCTCCATGTCCAGTTCTGTCTCTCACCTTTCCATAAATGTATGTGCGTGTGACTTGCCCACCCCGAGCAAACAGCATGTACATGTTCGTAGTGCCCTTTGAAGCACATGACTCAGAAATACGTTTCTTGCATTTGTTTTTTTTTTATTACTGCCTTTTTCCATAGATTAATGTGATTAGCTCATTGGGTGATCTAAAATTATTAATAGACAGAGTAAAAATCTGTTATATAGGCCTCGCTACTCTCGAGTGTCTCATCATGAAACACGTTGCCTAGTAACGGCGGGATGCCTGCGTCCATCTCGGAAACCTGGTGCCTGCTATTCTCGGGGTGAGGGGGAATCGAGATTGTGTATAATAGGTAACAAAATGGACAGATGTGTGTGGCGTTTTGTGAGAATACACAATATGTGGTAACTTTAATTTTTTAACCACTTTACCCTAGTGTTCTACTAATATCTATAGCTGGATAAATTTAAGAGTCCTTCTGTCTAGGCGTCTATGTTTTGGTGGTAACCACAGAATGCAGGGCAGTGAAATAACCGAATACCCGCGTTCTACTAAAATCCACAGCTTAAGGCAGTGGTCTTCAAACTTCTTAAAGCTGCGCCCTCCCTGTTAAAAGAATTAATAAATAAATCCTCGGGGGGGCCCCCTCAAGTTTTTCACAATTATTCTGCAAAATTTGCAATGATTAGATATGTCTAAACATATTTAAACATTGCAGTTAAGCTCTGTTACCCCTTTTGGGAGAGGTGTGGCACAGTGGCCAGGGAAGCTGATTCCAAACGCAGGGCTCATGGTTTGATCCCTGGCGCTGGTGGCAGCTCAGCACCATGTGACTCTGGGCAATAGCTCACTTAATCTCCCTGACGGCCCCCGCGCCTTAAGACCCTTTGGGGTGAGTAGTTCGCGCTTTACAAATACCGGATTTGGATTTGACACACACTCCCAGTCAGCATATAAATGACAAAAGTTGTTAGTGAGGGCCCATTACAAGGTGGCTTTCTGCTGCTCTTGTTTTTAACACTTAAAACAAAGCATGATGCTTCTCTTGGCCAGAGACTGGCACCCCCCTGAGATCACTTAAGCCCCCACCTCCCCCCCGAGGGGCCCGCCCCCCAGTTTGTAGACCTCTGGCTTAAGATGAGGCACCTTTTTACTTCTTGTGAAATACCATTCATTGGCAAGTTTTTGCCATCGGGAATCTGCAGGAAACCAGAGGAAGCATTTGCAGGTTTGATAATGCCGGTCCATATTGTGCCAACTGAGCAGGCTCACCCTCTAGATGTGGAAAAAGGCCGTCCAACACGTAAAAAAATATGGGAATAATCCCTCCCTTCAGACTTTAAGGGTTGCCACAGTAACTAAGTGCCTTATTCCCTGAAGCAGCAAACAAGAGGCGCACAGCAGCTTGCAAAGTAACCTGATGTTTTCAGTGCGCACTGGCCTGGTTGCGGAAGCGACTAGAACAGCAGTGCACAACCTTGTTGAAGCACTATTGGGCCAAAACAGTAAGCCGCTGATGCTCCAAGCAACACCTCAGAGAATCAGGCCAATGAAACTGCCAAAACATCTTCTAGAACTCTCTCTCAACTTTCTACCAGAGCCAAAGACTCAACAATAACAGTAAATGCAGCTAGCAAAACTCACCATTAATTATCACCAAAGCACAACATGCAAAATACTTCTATACATATTTGTGCATTTAATGACTAGTTAAAAGACTTTATTGCATGATTAGTTAAAACCTTTGCAAGATAAGTAAATGGCATCAAATCCCAGTTTACATGTTCCATAAAGTTGTGTTAAATATTTGTGCATTTAGGAATTGTTATTTTTTTAGAGTGCAATGCACTCTTCTGCAAACTTCAGAGCCCTATTTTGGCATGTTCGTGTTGGCATTTCTGGATATCTTTGGGTGACGTCATGATAAAACACCCTAAAGCATACAGTTGCATACTTTTGGCACTATCTGTTTTTTAATTCTTTTAGTCAACACCCATTCTGATCCTAAATCCTATTAAAACCTTAAAATATATCAGACCACCTTGGTAAGTGAATATATCACACTGCTTCAACAGGTGAATACGTGTGGTTCATATCTCCCATACATAAGGAACACTAGTTTCTAGCAGAATACACCGTAGAACGTAGACATAATAAACAAAGCTCATTACTCCTTTGCCTCAAAGGCAACATGGAGCCCATGCGTATTGTTTATTGCGGGAAAATGGAGATACGCGCACAATACCTGTGCTCTGCCTCACTCTCTTCATTAGTCTATGTGTCTGTCTCGCCATCTGGCAGTGTCTTTTTTTGGGTTGAGCCTACCAGACAGCACAAGCTTTCTGATTAAAGATACATATTCTGGACTTATCAACAACATATAGGGCATGGAGCCCACCCATTTCTTACCACTGGTTGGCTTTCCTGTCACTCTCATTTGGCTGCTTCTTATTTGATTTTGTCAATGTTGTGTTTGTCCCTCCCATGGAGCATAGCCTCTTTACCCCTCTTTCTGACATTTGGCTTCTATGCTTCGACTGCACGCTTATCAGGGAACTACATATTACTTTTTGTTTAGGCACTCTGAGAGTGCATCTGTTTTCCAGCTGTCTCCTACATGTGCTTCCCTCCTCCTCTTGCTCTCTCCGCCAAAGTGTTTTTCTCCCTCAACCCACACTCCTGTTGCTCTCTCTTGCCTGTGTTGCTTCACCTCAACCCCTACCCAATCTGCTCAACCATTGATTTTTTTATGCACTTTTGCACTACATTTTAAAACTGTGCTTTCACTCTACTTTTTACGGATCCATCTCGAAACAATACATTAAAAAACATGTATTTTTGTAGGCTAGTGCATGCCTGTTCAACGAATGCACGTACCTACAAAATGAGGCAGTGGCTGCATCATCACATTTTTTTGCCACAATGCTGTACAGCATGGCTAGAAAAGATTATCCAAGCTAATAGACGAGGCCTATTGGCTTTGCCATGCTTGTTGCATACAACCATTTGTTTCAACATCTACTTGTCAGAGTTTGGAGCTTCCAGTACGAGTTCCTTCCTACACTTCGGTCTCTTCGACCCTCTCTCTGCATTCACTACTCTCCCTGCATTTGTTCCTCAATTCGCTGGTCTGACTGGCTTCCCTGCTCTGTGTGTGGCGGTGTCTAGCGCTTCCTGGATTTGATCGTCACTGGTTCTGTATCTTTATTTATTTATTTAAGAGTTTTATATAGTGCTAGCCAGACCCGGAGGTATCAGAGCGCTTTACAACATATATCGTGATGCAATTAGTTATACAGTATTACAATAAACAGCATTGTCTTGTGTCGAATCTTGTTCCGGCGGTCTTGGGAACGAGTCAAACAAAAAGGAACAGGCAATGGAAAGTCTTCTTATTGAGGTGACTAGGTTCTGCGCTTGTCAGGATTCCTTTGGTGGAGGGGCTCTGTCACATTACGAGGCATCTCTCCCTTCGGGTGAGATCGGTTGAGGAAGAGGTCTTTGAGCTGGCTTTTGAAGTTTATGAAGGAGGGATTAGTCCTGATGTGGACTGGTATGGAGTTCCAGACTTTCGGCGCATTTCCCGAGAAGGAGCGAGACAGGGTTTTTTGTTTGCGGGCTTTCGGCGGAATGAGAAGAAGGGTGTTGGTGCTCCAGAGGTTCCTCGTTTGTCCTGCCTTTTTGAGTTTGGAAGCCAGGTAGGCCGGTTTTCCGGTGTGAAGAGCTTTATGTGTGAGACAGGTAGTTCTGAAGTTGGCACGCATTTTGATTGGGAGCCATTTTAGTTCTCTTAGAGAGAGAGAAATGTGGTCGTATTTCTTTGCTCCTGTGATCATCCTGGCAGCTGCATTTAGGGTTACTCGTAGGGGAGCTAAGTGAGATTTTGCCGTGCCCGTGAGAGTTGCGTTCCCGTAGTCCAATCTGGACAGCACCAAGGATTGTGTGGCCAGTTTAAGGTCGTTGGGGGGATGAAGGGTTTTATTTTGTTGAGTAATTTTAGGTTCAAGAATGCGCTCTTTGCTGAGTTCTTGATATGTTTGTCCATGTTTAGGCTTGGGTCCAGGGTGATACCCAGGGATTTTACAGAGTCTGCCAGGGTAAGCTTGCAATTAAGAGCGTCAATGGATTTTAGCCATTCTGTGACTAGGGGGGTCTGCTCCTTGTTGAATATGAAAAGGATTTCGGTTTTGTCTTCGTTGAGCTTAAGGTGGTTGTGGGATAGCCAGTGTTGGACTTCTCGTAGAGTGTTGTTTAATTTCTGTAGGTCTCCAATTGAGGATGTTTCTAGGTAGATCTGGGTATCATCTGCATATAGGTGGAAGGGGATGTTGGCTTTTTTGAGTATGGAGGTGAGGGGCTCCATGTAGATGTTAAACAGTGATGGGGAGAGAACCGATCCTTGTGGGACTCCCCTGGTTATGGGGAGAAGGTCAGACGTGAAGTTGTTAATTTTTATTCTTTGTGAGCGGTTCTGAAGGAACGAGGTAAACCATTGTAGGACCACCTCGTCTGCACCAATTCTTTCTCGGAGTGTATTTATGAGCAGATTGTGGTCAACCGTGTCAAAGGCTGCCGATAGGTCAAGGAGTATGAGTAGGCAGCCACGGTCTGCATCTAGGGATTTGTAGACATCATCTATGATGTTCAGGATTGCTGTCTCTGTGCTGCAACCCTTTCTGAAATCTGATTGGTGAGTATCTAGAAGGTTGTTGCTGTCAATGTGTTGGTTAAGTTGAAGGAGAACACACCTTTCCAGGATTTTGGATAGGAGAGGGAGATTGGAGACCGGCCTGAAGTTGTCGGGGTTGCTTGGGTCCGAGACCATTTTTTAGGTCTCGCCTACGCAGCGCGCAAGCGCTGCATAGGAAAGGGACCTCTTGAAATAGATTCAGCTTTGCAGGCAAAAACGTGCACGCGTTGCATTGCTTTCAATGCAACGCGTGCACGTTTGGCGATTCCCTTGCGGGAGCGAGCGGCGCCATATGTTAGCAATTATTGCGCTCGCTCCCACAAGGGAAACGCTGCCTGCTCTCGGCCGCACTCCCCCCCCACCCCCTACTTGCGCGAGGCGCGCGCGCTTGTTTTAAATGATACTGTTGGGGGAACCACACTCTGTCCTACCTCGGAGCTCTTTCTCTGCTGCAGCTTTTTCCTGGGGCACTGCCCCCGGCTGCCTGCATGCCCCCGTTTATGGAATCCTCTTACGGGCTTCAGTTACGTGGGCAACATTTGTGATTTGCCCGTGAGAAAAGGCTCAGTTATATTCACATGAAACGTCAATGTTTGCTAAAGCTGTCTCGCTTTTAATGTACCAAAGTTGTACTTACCTTTCTCCTTTCTCAAACTGTGCTACATTAATTTGACTTTCTATCATTTCTTTATTCGAACCCGATGTCCCTTTCCTGCATAGGCATACACGTGCAGAATGCTATAAAACCTGAAAATAGCAGGTGGAAGGAACAGTACAACCCCTGCTCGCCCAGTAAAACAGAGGTTAAACGCCAGGCTCGGAGCACACTAGCATTACCAGTGGCAAACTAGAAAGAAATGCAGTTCATAGAATATATATATGCGTTATGTTGGGGTGGGGGCCTAGGGAGATTCTACCTTTTATAGGATCAAAGCTACACTAATATTGCTTTTACGCAGGGATCCCATCCAAAACAGATAGTCTTTTGCTGCCACCTACTGGCCATGAATGGACAACCACAAACAAGCGCGACTGTTTTTGGGTCATTAATGCTGCAGGTTTTACCCAGCGTTGCCAAAGCAAATCGGTTTAACTTTTGAACTGTGAATGCGCACAGGACCAGGTATACAAATATAGACAGACATTCAAACCCAAATCACATGTACATCAGAGAACTAAAGACATACACTTCCCCATGCACAAGGACACACAGACCATCAAGTAGGTATGGACACCGACGAACAAACATACCCTGTGGGCACAAACTAAGAGACGGAAAGGCAACCACACGCCCTGCACAAAGTAAAACACTGAGGGCCTGATTCCGAAAATGCAGATTTAAAAAAAATGTTTTTGGTCAAAGCCTTGTAACCCTTGATATCCCTTCATGCCCCAGTGTTACCGTCCCTATTGTAAGGCGGAATGTTTCGTCCCTTTCTACCCTCCAGTGTGGTTGCTTCCTCCACAGTTTGTTGACCAATGTTAAGAAGCGGTGCCCAGTCCCTGCTCCCCCATGCAGCATTTAACTCCGTGTGACCTAGAAGTGATAACGGCGATAAATTATCCGGCGTACTGGATCAGAGGGGGTTGCCTAGGTCAGCTGCCTGACCCCCGGGCCTGCAAATTCGAATTGATGCTGCGCGGGTCATAGAGACTACCAGAAGCCACTGCAGGCCTCTCCTCCCCTCCCCCACACTCGGGCGGACAAATGGACCTATAAAGCCATCACTGCCATTTTTATTAGCCCAGCCAGCGTCCAAATAACTGCACGCGCATTAAACATGCTTGTGTATTGCTTTCTGATTCTCGAGCACACCTCCACGGGATGCCTTTAGCTTCCTTCTGTGTGTTGGTGATTGTTTGTAGGCATAGCCAATAGGTCTCGCCTTGGGGACCTTATAAGTGTTTAGCCATGCAACGGTTGATGGTGTTGCACCAAGGATATTGTGCTGCATAAATAAATACTTATAAGGTCCCAAAAGCGAGACCTATTGGCTATGCCAATGCTTGTTTTAATAATGGCGTGACGTGGCCCATCTTTAGACAGTCTGGCATGATTCCAGTACTCAGGGAGCTATTTATGATCTGGGTCCAGAGAGGGGCTAGTGTGAGGCTGAGTTTTTTAGCCAGTTGGACGGAAATCGTATCAGCTATGTGTGAGGAAGGTTTGGACCTGATAATCATTTCCGTGATGTATCTCTGTCTCAGTCTATGCCCCGGTCAGTCTTTAAATCTATCTGCCTGTCTGTCTCTACACCTGTAAACCTATGTACGGGTCAATGATCCCACCCATCCATCCATCCATCCATCTACCCATCCATCCATCCATTCGAGCAACCCTACTGCAGTCTTCAGTGCTGGAGGTCAGCACACAAAACCTTTGCGGTCTAAGCCCTCTTCTCCCTCTACTGCAAAAATGTGGCCCTTGCAGGGTTGCATCACACACCTAGGAGGTGCAACTAATGCCATTATAATTAGTCCACATTTACTGGATGATTGAGGAGGGATCAAACAATATCTTAGACGAGGGACGCAAATGCTTGAGGGGGTTTTAGAGGGTTGTGTTGACACCTTCTTCACAACTGGCCTGAGACCCAGCTACAGCCACATGGGGAGGTAAAACTGGAACCAGCCATCACCATATGCTGACAACATAGTCGCTTCCACAGCGACTCTCTCCACAACAAATGCGCACACCAATTATTTAAAAGAAAAATAATTGCTTGCTGATGTGCTGTGCCAAGCAAAACACATCTAAACTGGGATCCGTGGTTCCCAAAGGAACGGGTTGAGGAGAGATGCAAAAACTGCTGACCAGAGCATCTTTTTAGCAAGGTACGATGCAGTGTTGAGGTAAAAATACAGAACGGCCAACGTCGGAAAAAGGCCCCGTCTTCCTCATGCTTGGTCAACTGCTCAAACATTCGTTTGTCATTTGAGTAACAATGATCCAAGCCTGGCATCATAGATTCACACTGCTACTGCAATAATGGCACAGTAATCCGGTTTCTTTTTTAATGCATGAGAGAAAATCCTAAAATGCAGGTGGTGTTAAAGAGTAGGGTGGAGGAGCATTGCCCCACAGCCTGCGCCAGCAGATGATAAATAAAATGACAATATTTATTCATTTTATTTATGCTGTCTGTCTGAGCCCCGCAATACCTATAGGGCAGGGACAGGCATATCAGGGAGGAGGAGTAGAGTGCACTCATAAGTGCGCATTTGTGCCTGGCCGGCCGTCCTAGGCCGGCCAGACACACATGCCCACTTATGTTTCTCCAACCGGGGTGTTATACAGCAGGGTTGGAGAAAAGGCACAGGCTCCAATGCACCGTCTGAGTGGCAAACGAGGCAGCTCAGACCAATCCTGGCACTGCTCTCATACGAGAGCAGCGTCTGGATAGGGTGTGGAGCCTGTGCCCTGAGGGCACATCCCCTTCCGGCCCGACAGCAACGATAGGAGCAGCAAGGAGGCCGTCTGCTGGAGCAGATCGGCAGGTAAGTTTTTTTTTTCTTTTATATTATTTCAAGCCCCCCCCTCCCAAAACAACTACCCTCCCCCACAGCTGCCCTACCACTTAAGATAGGCGGCGGCCGCCGCTGGGGTGGAGAAGTAAAAGATCTGCAGATGTTTAAAAAGAGAGGTGCGGAGGTCAGTTGCAGCTCACCTATATGTGCATCGCACCTTCGCCTTCATTGTTACTTGACTCCCTTTTTTTTTTTTTTATATTGTAACAATAGTAAATAAAAGTCTATTGTTCACTATTGGAATAATTTTTAAAAAATGCTGACCCTCACGGCGCAAGTTCCAGATCTCAGTTTCCTGCTACAGTGCAGGAAGTGGAACGAAGAGGCGTTCCTGCCAAGATGGTCCATGTCTATCCAGCAGCTGAAGGTAAGTGGAAAAATGTGTCAGATGTGTGTGCGTGCAAGAGAGAAAGTATATGTGCGAGTGTGAGTGAAAGTGAGGGAATGAGGGGCGGGACTGAGAATAAGTGAGTGAGTGACAATCAGTATCGCTGTGAGAATGAGCAAGTCTGAATCAGTGAGATTAGGTTTCAGTGACACTGAGTGTGAGTGACAGAAGCAGTGAGATGCCAATAAATGAGTGCGAGTAAGTGAGTGAATATGGGTGTCAATGAGTGACGGAATGGAAGTGAGCCTGAGTAAGCGAAAGTGCGTTTGTCAGTGTGCTACTCTTGCAAATATGTTGCAAGCCATGGCATACTGGAAGTAAATCTGGTCTCTTGGGGTACCTCTGCCAAAATTCTGGAACTGGCACACTGGAGGTAATTCTTGTTGTAAGGGGCATTCGTGGCAGAACACTGGTGCAGACACCTGTGGCAGAATACTGTTGTTGACACACTGGACATAAGTCTTGTCATAAGAGGTACCCATGGTAAAATGTCAATTTGGAAGTAACTCTTGACATATGGCGTACCCATGGCAATATGCTGGAGCTGCCGTACTGGAATTAATTAAGGATTCAAGAGTCACCTGGGGCAAAATGCAGGCACTGGTACAATAGAGGCAATTAATGGCATACGGGACACCCATGGCAAAATGCTGTCACTAGCATAGAGAAGCTAATTCTTGGCAATAGGAAGGACCGCTATGCAAAATGGTTGCTCTAACGTACCAAAGATAATGGGCAACCAAAGACATATTGGGGCACCCATGACCAAATGCTGGCCCTGGCACAATAGAGGTAATTACTAGCACACAGAGGGTACCAACTGCACAAGTTAAAAAACAAAAATGAGGCACCCTGCTGATGATCATGCTTTAATGACTAGGCACGTGTGAAACGAATGAAAACTAGTGAGGGCATTTTGAATCAGTCTCAGAGCACAGATGTGTGAGCAAACACTGCACTTGGAAGCAATGAGTTGTACTTTGCATATAAAAACTTTTTTCCAACAGGTTGCTGTTGACCCTTTTCCTTATATAAAATGTGCAATTAGCTTACATTTTGGCGCCACCTGGTGGAAATAGACTGTAATGCTGCAGAAGTGACTTATTAATTAAAACAACTTATCACGTAATTACTTGGGCCAGATTTACTAACATTTTGCGTCATGGTTGCACCACTTTTGTGGTGCATCCATGACGCAAAATGTTAGTAGATATTTACAAAGCGATGCAAGGGGTGATTTGCGCCGCCTCACATGCTTTGTAAACATTTTTAAAAAGTAGCGTAATGCAGCAACTTGCACTGCATTGCGTTACATTTCATTCTGGGAGGCGTTCCATGGGAGGAACATCTGCATTCCCATGCATCCACCCATGGATTTCACGCAATCCCAGATTTACAATGGTTTGAGAACCTGGGATTGGGTGAAATCGCTACACCTCCCAGAGGATGGCGTAACGAGAGAAAAATCTTTTTTTCTCCTCGTTATTTCCTCTTTCTATGTGTGCTGCAATAGAACACACAGAAAGAGAAAAATGCTTCGAGAGATTGTTTTTGTGCATGAAGGTATCCGTTCCTGACCAAAAACAATTCTCCTTGTAACGCAGACACCCTCGAACTGTGATGCAAAAGTGCCTGTGATGGCGCTAGGCTGCCTGAAGGGCGCTAGTGCTATGAGAGAGCAAAAGTGCACCATTTCTTAGTAGATATGGTGCATTTCTGCTCTATCCCTTTCACACGATGCTGCAAGTTGCCTTGCTACAATGCGTTGCTTGAAAGGTTCGTTAATCTAGCCTATCTTTTTCCCACCTGCAGCAAGATTTTGGGGCTGATCTGCTTCTCCGTTTGAGGGGCCGAGGAACGAAAACAGTTGTTTTTAGAAGCACAGTGGGGGTAGTGGATAGGTAAGGCAATGTATTTACCTTAATGGTAACCCCATAAAGGTAAATACATTGCCTGGTCCCCAGCAGTGCAGGGACATCTGTGCAGCACCTGCCTGCCGGGTCTTGATGGTGTTCTCGCAGACTGGACATGGACACGGGGAGACAGACACACTCGCACACAGTCTCACTCTGTCCTTCCTCCTATACCCGTCCCCGCCCTTAAGAGGACTGTCAGTGGTCGGCCACTGCAATTAACTTAAGGTTATCACATTAGGTTAATTAAAATGGCCGCTATTGACAGAACTGGGCGACAGAGCAGTTCCTAGATCATTGCGTTTGTCAATGCCCGGAACAAGGAATTCTTGTTTTGCAGGGCATTTCACCTGCATTCCACTTTTTCCAGTCTGTGGCAGGCAGATGCAATAATGGCCAAACTGCCCACTTTCGCATTTACTTACCCACTGACTGAAGAAATATATGCCAACCCCTACTTCTGACTGCTTGGGTGATATTCCTTGATAAAAGGGGGAGAAAGAAAGAGAACAAGAAAGACAGATGGGGCTCTGCAGAAATTATTATTTTCTATTGCACATTTTGGATATAATTCCGACCTTTTGTCTTCAATTAATAAAGCCATCGTCCTCTGCCTAGATTCTGGGACGAAATCCCTCGATTTGAGGCTGCTGAGGGCTGCCCAAGTGACGAAAAAAATGCATTTCAGTAAGGTAACTTATAGTGCATAGAAGGCTTCCATTTTTTTACGTGCCATAGAATTCACAGTTTTGTGTTTGCATGAAACAAAATCAAAATGTTTAACAGATGTAAAAATGTACACAAAGACATCGGGGAATGCTCAGCCTTGCATGGTACAACCACAATGGAGACAGAGAGACCTTTAGAAATCATATGGTGGACTCTTGGCCCACTCTTAAACCCATAAACTTCCTCCTACTTAGAACTCTAAATGGAAGAGGGGCCAGGGATCAACCAGCGGCCTGCAAATATACAATGAGCTCCTGTGCCTCTTTGATGGGTTATATTTGGATATATACCCAGCATTTTATGTGGGTAAGCAATTTCCAAGTGTGTCACACATTGACGAGCGACCATGCAAGACTATCCTGTACCCTCCATATGGGTACTCCTAGATTGATACAACTACAAACAATAGGTGCAGAAGAGGGCACTTGCAGGCACCGAAGTGCAAAATGGTCAACAACAGTACTTCTCACAGGTGCATCTCCAAAAACTCGTCAGCTCACTGGCTCCTGTGCGCATGTGAGAGGTACTGAGACCTGAGAGGACTGTGGCAGCATTCTCAACAACCCCTGATAAAATTCGTTTTCGATCTCTAATGGTGAACGATAAAATCCAGAAACACGTGTGTAGAGATGAACAGCACCATCTGCAAAAACTTCGATGAAATACTACTACTAATATTCAAGTAAGCGCCAATAGTGAACTGCATCCACCATAACGTAAATGGGTCAACTCTGCTGGGAGGTGAAGCAGTGTGCTCCCATCCCCCTTCTGTTTAAAAAGGCTCCCTTGAGACAGTCAGCTGACAAGCTTTTGGAGCTGCACCTGTGTGCCGCTGAGAGGTACTGAGACTGAGAGGACTGTGGGAGCTTTCTCAGCAACCCCTGATGAAATTCGTTTTTGATCTCTACTGATGAAGGATAAAATCCAGAAACACGTGTCTAGAGATGAACAGCACTATCTGCATCAACTTTGGTGAAATTCTACTACTAACATTCAAGTAAGCGCTAATTGTGAACTGCATTCACCATAATGCAAAGGGGCGAACTCTGCTGGGATGTAAGGCAGTGTGCTCCCATCTTCCTTCTATATCTCACCACATTTTTTTTAACTTTTGGTCTGTTTGAGCTAGAAACATTTTTTTGTTACCATCTGCAGATTATGCAGCAGATGATGGATCATATGGCAAATGCGACAAATCCATAATAATGCGACACGAGACGTGGCCGCAGGATCACATAATTATGGTGGCCCTGCCCTTAAGACAGGACAGGGTTTTCTCCTCAGGACAGCACAAGGGTGATACCTCAGGACAGTACAAGGTTGAACCCATAGGACAATACAAGGTTGACTCCCTAGGACAGCACAAGGTTGATCCTCAGGACAGCACATGGTTAAACCCCGATCCCACACTTAGGCACTCCACGCGTTCACACTCTCCTGTTTGCAGCTGAGGGCCTAGAGGGAACGACAGGGACTGGAAGCTATGGGACTCTTGAAGCTGGTCTAGTTTCTATTCCTGTCATAGCCATTATGACTCCAGAGCCCAGGGGTAGTGAGGGCAGTGATTGGGGGTTTAAATGTATATGTCAGGAGAAGCCCTCATGGTCCCTAACTGGCTCCAATGATTTTATCCCCTCCATCACCATGACATGAACGCTCTGAAACAGGCGCCAGGCGTAGGGTTCTGCTATAAATCCAGTTAAAATACAAAAAACAGTAAATAAAATAAATAGCTGATCTTCAGTTCATGTAGGCGGTGTGAGCTAAAACTCATGGGGATCCTTTTCATGATATACGGAGTGATTGATAAACAAGTAATTACATTTATGTAACATGGCTATACCTTCAGGTAGCTCACCATCACAGCAGAATTCACAGTAGAGAAGAAGCGTTGAAAGTGTGCTTTAGGCATCACAACACTAACTGGTGTATTCTTTTATTCCCTAGAAGTACCTCAGATCCACGTCACAGGAGCCCTGCATGGGTGTGAGGCCGCTTATAGCACCCTAATGGAGGATCCTGGCCAATATGACACTAGGCGGTCACTACAGCCGCAGCAGAATGCTCTCATGCACAGCCAAAGGCCCCACCAGCATGGATTTTCAGCTGCCATCTTCTGCAATGAAAGGCTCATATACTAACCACCAAACCCATGAACCAGCTCTTACCTTCGTTTTCTCATCGACTACTCGCAGCCCATCGGCAGATACCCACAGGATGGCCTTCACAGATTTTTTTCCAATCTCAATAAAAAAGAAAAAAAAGACACTTAGTTTCTTCTAATTCCACCAATAGCATGTACCACAAATTGTCAACCACTCTGTCCAAAGCAAGTTGATTAGAGATGGAAGAGTAAGATGGAACCAGGAGCAGTGCTTTAAATGGGTCGGTATTCACAGGTAGCGAGTACCTGCCCTTCTTTAATTTAAAGGAGAGAGTACCCGCACTTCTCAGGACAGCTCAATAGTGTAATGGGAGGGAACCAACACTTCTCAGTATTAACCAAGCACTCTGGGATAGTAAGTACCTGCACTTTTATTTTTCCATTTTAAGCACTGACCAGGAGAAAGCCAGGTCCTCGGCTGCACCGTCCAAGGTGTAGCCTGCCTAGGACGCAGGCTACACCTCGTTGATAAGAACTAAATAGGGGTGAAGCCAGTCTGGGTTTTCTCATGTTCTTAGTTGAAAGGAACTGTGGCTTAGCAGTTAGGCTGGACTGGGTGGCACAACAGGGAAAAAGTGGACTGGAATGAGACCAAGAGTTGTTACCAGCATTTGGGATTCATTCAAGTATTCCATCTATTTGGAATGGATAGAAGTGTCTGAAATCTACTTGGCACGTTCTGGTCAAAACGAGTCAGTCTACAAAGTGCCTGAGAAAAAAGGAACCTCCAGGGGGTCCGTTGCTTTTACATCCTTACTCCTGTTTGCACTGAAGTTCTGCTGGCAAAGTTTACACCCCACAGCCAGGGCGAAATCCACAGGGTAACAACTGGTGTGACCTGAATCGTGGTGGTAACAGAGCAGGAGATGCTTGTGTAGAACTGTAAGTGCCAGCACTGGAGGAAATCTATAGGACAACCAACCTGGTGGGAGGGTCTGGGCATCAGGCAGTGTTTACCTACTCCTGGCTGAGCGCTGGGTCCTGAACTAGTAGCAGACAGAGAGGAGGACTATACTGGGATCGTAGTAGAAGACTCGCGGAAGCTCACTTTTTAGTCATTTCACTGGTTAGGGAGATGGAAAGTGCACCTGCCCCGAGTACAGACTACAATGCTTGACTATAGACCCACAGTGCCCCTACTGCCCAGTCCGTGATGCTGATCTTATTCTCCTAGGCCCAAGAAAATCTTGTCAGGAGTAGCAGCGAGGACCTGACTAGGCTGGATTCCCTGGTGAAAGAAGACCACAGACTCCGAGAGAAGCCCTTAATCTCACTAATCTTAAATCACAGATGTAGGGTCCTTTAGGGACTGATGTACAGATATCCCGCAGTATAAGCAAATACATAGACCTCAGGTAATGCCATCTTCCCAGTGACCACCTATCCAAACTTT
Source organism: Calotriton arnoldi (assembly GCA_963921515.1). Taxonomy (NCBI): domain Eukaryota; kingdom Metazoa; phylum Chordata; class Amphibia; order Caudata; family Salamandridae; genus Calotriton; species Calotriton arnoldi. The sequence goes on from CAWUFW010006554.1 coordinate 88,245, forward strand.
GACCCAGTCTACTGGTCAGACACCTAAGATAGAATGCCCTGACAAGGGGACTTTGGACAACTACTCGCTCAAGGCGTTATCATCCCTTTGATTACTTTATGGGGCTGTGATGGACCTCAGGCGAGTCCCTTGACTATTGACTATACTGTGCTATTTCTAGGTCGACCACTGCTCCGTCATTATGTAGGCTCTGAGGCTTCTGCACGGTGGTTGTTATGTTATATAAACTTCTAGATATGTGTATGACCCAAAGCAGGTTTCAAAAGGTCTAGATCGGCTTCATCTTCATCTTTCAATGGATACACTTGATACTTGTTCCCAAAACGCACATGGTTTGTGGTGAAGGACACCAATCAGTCACCTCATACCACTCAATCCTCAACCACTCTGAAATACAGGAGACACTCTTTACACTGCGCTGACTATGCATAGCGCCCTGCTCACTGGGCCTCACTGCAGAAGGTGGGAAATGGAGGTGCCAGGCGCTATAACAGTAGTACATTAAAAACAATGTTATTGATATTGTAATTTTACTGTGTGCCTACCCTTTCCCAAGATGTGGGCAAGTCGTGTTTGTTAAACGCATTGTTTTTATTTTTTTTAAAACACCTTTTTATTGAGTTTCATTCTACAAATAGTCAAATATAAATAAATTTAAAAAACAGGAGCCCCTGAGTCCCTCACCATCCCTGCCTCCCCCGGCTGCCAGAGTGGTCACTCTTCCACCCTGCTGGTTTCCCCTCCCAGGACATCCCTGCACTAGGGTCTCCCTGGAGACAGTTTCACCCTCTTGTCCCAGATGGGGCCGGTCTCTTTCCATACCCTCTCTGTTGTCCCGCCAGGGGCCCCATACTTTCTCAAATTTGCGTGGGCAGCCACGCGCCTGATAAACCAGCTTCACCGCCCTCGTGCATCCGTTCAGGTTTGCCTCCCAGTTAGTCCTTCCGTATCCTGGTGTTAAATGCATTGTTCACCGGTTACATATACTCCGGACTCAGGTTGGTGGAGGGGGCATGACAAAAAAAACTTTAATATCTCCCCGAATGCCTAAATGCTGTTTTTTTCCCTGATCCTTCACCCCGCCCCCTTTATCTAGCTTCTTTAGCAAACACTTAAATGCAGAAACCATTCAAACCTGAGATTTCATCTGAAAGATTTTCAACAATCAGAGGTTCCCAGAGTCTGTGGTTATTGAACATTATTGAGTGATGCCCCTCTTTCGCAGGCAAGGTTCCATTTAAAAAGGTTTTAGGCATAATCTTGGAGTCGGTGAATTTAAAAGTGGGTGTTTACACTGTTAAAACATTTTGAGGTGAGGTAACTCGAAAATGCTGCAAAAAGACAATATTTATTTTCTACAATACACTTAAACTTAATGCATATGTTTTCCTTTGATTAGTATATCTGGTAAAATCACTTGCTTTTTTGCTATAAAATGAATTAAAATAACTTGCTATTGGTGGCGATGTAACTACAATTGGGAATAAGATCCCTTCACTGAAGCGATGCTGGGCAAAAATGAGAAGAAAAAGGAATAATTAAAATCTCTCTGCTGGTGTGCAAGGCTGAGATAAAAGATGAAAGCACCGAACATGCTTCCCTCCCTTTAGCAAACCGGCAGCCTGGATACGGGAGAGGGAAGGAATCTGAAAATCACATTAAACCAAATGAAAAGTGGGGCGTTCTGCTGCAGGGGGGTGCAATGAAGAAACGACCTCAAATCGCGGATTCTAGCAGGTTTTGTTCCGCACTGCGCACACCTTGAAGCACCCCCCCTCCCTCTGTAGGATGGTTTACACCAGGTGCGCGTGCACATTTTCATTTCCGGTGCGCCACCAGACACTTACTGTTTTCAGCTTCTTCACGGCGTCTTCGCAGACGTGCATCCCGCGCGACTCGTCCACCTCCACGTGGCCCAGGTACTATCAGGAGAAGAAGGGTGGGGGAGGGGGTGACAGGACATCAATAGTGCGAGGATTAGTGTTGCTAACAACTGGTTATTCATACATTTGAGTATACACACAGCCCCCCCCCCAAAATAATAGCTCACCCTGAAAGCCACCAGACAGTTCTCTCAATGTGGATTTTGAATGCAACGTGGCCCACTAGAATAGTGAATGAAGTCATGGAATGCCTCCCCGTCAGCAAGAAAGAAAACCGACAACAGCAAAACGGCGTCAAAGCAACAGTGTGGTCAGAAGATGGAATTAATTTCTCAAACAACTATTAGGCACAGAGCAGAGTCACCGTCTGAGAAGCAGCACGAATTCACCAAAAATAAACGCATGCAAATCTCCCAAAACTTGTATGGGCTGATCGTATTAGAATTTACATTTTCTAATATGCAGCATGAACTGCTGCAAAAAAAATCATGAAATGTGGCTGAATGTAGATCGAGCTATCCCATGATGATATTAAACAATGGGCAAGTCTAACTAAGGGTTATCATTTTTTCTCTTTTTTAAGGCCTAGGCGCTCTCAACCACATCAAATGCTTTTTCATATTTTCAGCCGAATCGGGATGGGTGAAGCCTTTTCCAATGAATCGACAGATCAAGGGATTTCTTTTTAAACTAAGTGAATCAGAGGGAGGAACCTTTAAACAACATTCTCATGGATAGAAACAAAACACACTATGGGGGATTTACATAAATACCAAATTTTTCTTGATCCTAGCTGAAATACAGTTGAGTGAACGCAAAGTACCCCACATAATCCAACATTTAATGACCTTTGCCCCCTCTCCTGCAGAGATCAGCATTTCCATGGGGCCAAAGCTGTGCTGTTTGTTTATGACCCAGAAAATACATGTGAGCAGAAACACTTACGAATCTCAGATGCGAGGCTCGATTTTAGACTCTGGAGACATTACAGCTTGGTAAGAGTGAAACTGCCAGGCAGAGGGGTAACTTGAGTTCAAGGAGTGGCACATACCTACCCATCTACACTCCTTCCTAAAAAAGACTTACCCGCACAGGGAAGTTACACTTCCCCTTCCTGACTGCTTCCTCGTCCGCCTGCCATTGGTGTGGTCGGCTGGCCTCGGGGATATAGGATGGCTTCTTTCGCCGCAAGCTCTGCCGCAACTTGTTCATATTGGCTCCCTGCGGTCCTGTGAAGGGGTAAAAAGAAGAGTGAACCCCCAAGAAAAATAAGGCGCAAGAAACTCCATACATCTGGCCCGACTGCTACTTAATGAGTACTTCGGGCCTTAGGCGCCTTGAACATGAAAGAACATTAAGAGATTTTCAACACCCAGGCTCCCTCTTTGCTTTTGTTTTGTTATAATTAAATTATCCATCTAGCAGTGTCATTTTTTTTCCAAACTACATGGAAAGCACATACCAAACACTTAACTTATTTTACTTTGTACATACAAAGCAATGGTTTATGATGTAGGCCCAATAGGGCTGACTTCACACCATATTTCCAGGATAATCATTGACCATAAATATATAGATATATATATATATATATATCTTACATCCTCTCAGTCAATTAATATTCCAAACAATGCATTGGCACACCATCAGGGTTGTGAAGAGCTAGCCAAAGTACAATATTAATTATAGCTCGCAGCAAGGGTTAACGCGTTTTGGCTACCGCCTTGGTCATGACTCATATATAGGAGTTCCATTTAGGTTCATCATATATATACATTTATTTAATGCGGGTATGCTGAAATTCTAGTATGACTTTAGTTCCCTTTGAACTAAGGAAACCAGCTTTTCTTGTATAGCAGCTATGTTACAAAAACCCATCTAGCACACCCTCCGCTTTTTTAATCTTTGTTTACATATCCAGGTCTAGTTTTTTTCTTTCATTCCATGCGTAATGGCACCTGGACTACTTCCTAAGTGTGTTTGCCAGATCTGGCACCGCGGTACAGCAGCAATAAACAGCACTCCATAAATAACACTATAAAACGCACAATAAAAAACCCCTACAGTAACCATGTCAACAAAGCCAACTTACATGGTAGCAGATTGCACAGCAAACAGTCGCGTCTGGAATTTCAGCAGTAAAGTGAACATCTCATTGGATTCAGTCAATTAGACAGAGTTCTATTCTCATAAGAGTCACCCACCAGGAATTACTTAGAGGAAACAAACGTTTTCTAACACAAATCACGAGGACAGAGCGGTTATCTGGTATTTCCCCATGCACAGGAGTAGGAGGTTTGATTTCTTTTGATTTATTATTTTTCTTTTCTTGAAAGTTAATCAAAATTATTAATCAATCTTTTAATTCATCACATATATGTTTTTCTGACCCATCGTACCCCAGGTTTCAAGTCTCCATTCCCAATATTGCAGCCTTTAATTTTCAGGCTTAGGTAAAAATTATTTAATTCAATGGCTAAACCTGAGAATTCTGACCCAAATTCTCATTCTTTCAACATCGTAAAAGTCTACATTTCATCCAGGTATATCCAAAAAGGCTGTAAAATCGATCAGCTTCTTCTGATCACTCACCGATTTGTGAGAAAAACAAATCTAAGCATTAAATAAAAGACACAACTATAAATAGAGTGAAAACACTCCTTATGTTATACCCAGAAAGAAACCAGTCATACCCTAGCAAACCAGCTAAAGTATCTTGCATGTAAAGCCTGTGAGAACAAGAATAGCCGTAAACATGCACTTTAAATAATGAGTTATGAAGGTTCACAAAAATAACATTTTGTATTTAAGTTATTCCAGATTTTCCTTCAAAAAGTATTTTTATCGGTCTTATTTTTATTCATTTTGATAAGGGACCTTTGCTTAGGTAGGGATTCATTTTTTAAACTGCTTTCAAAGCTCACAACAGAAAGTGAGAAATTAAATATAATGCAGCTAGTAGAAAAGGTAAAAATGGAAAGCTTTTTTACTCCACAGAATAATTCCCGTGGATATTCAGCCTCGGTTTCAAATATATCTGCCCAGCTGCCCCCCGCATAGACTAAGGAGCCTAGTGATCCAGCACCCTTTCCTAACCCGCAGACATTTCAACCTGGTGTTCCTCTGAACCAGCAGGCTCCTAACACACTCACCAAAACATAGGCCTTGGAATTCTGTTCAGCTTGCACCACAAACCTCTATGCCTAGTAAAGCTGCAGGATAGCTCAGTGAGTTAAATGCTCGCTACCGCCTTGCTGCGTCCTGCAGCTCTTTGGGTGGTATTCTGGCGAGGCCAACTCAACCTTCTATCCTTTCAAAATATGTAAATTTAGAGCCAATATATCGAGATTATCAACCCCCTTTTATTTACAGCAGTTAGAAACGAAAGAAGTGCCATATGAAGTATATAAAAATAGTATATATGTGATAATGCACCTCCAAATGTACCGTATAATGTAATTCGCAAGTTCCTGACGAGTTCCCTGACTCCAAGGAGGCACAAGGATGCAGACCATGTGCATTCCAAGGTCACATAAATCCTTTATAACTTGCAACATCTATCTATATTTGCATTTAGGGTTGTATTATCTCACATAGTAAAGTGGGTGTTTCCACTCATTCACAGAACCCTAAAGATGTCTATAAGCATGTATGCGGATCTCCTCCAGTCTGGTGTCTTCTTCATTACTTTATGGGACTTGTAGTTTTGTTTCTATGGTAACAAAAAGAGGACCACAAGATCAAGAATGCAAAGAAAAACAAGGTGTTAATGCATTGCTCACGCCTGACCTGGATCAGATTGAGAGCATTGAATCTACCTCTAATTTTGTTCTGCTCTCAGGCCTTTCCAAATTGTACAGGAGCAGAGGAGAGAATGTAGTGAGAGCCCTCTGCATCTTACTTGCGACTTTGAACAGTTCTGTGGAGTTGTCGGACTGCTGCCCTCCATATTGGGTGAGATTTTTCCATTGCACATCAAGTAGGTGCAGCCTGACTGGTGGTTGTAACACCAGCTCCACAGGCCATCGCTCCAGTATGCGACGGGACACTTGTTCTTAGGAGGGCATAAGACTGGTGTTCGGGAGAGCGGGAGAATCATGCCCAGAAAAGACACTAGTTCTTGGAGGGTGAAGAACAGTTTAGTGCTCAGAGGGCAGGTATCGCTGCCATGACTTCCTCCATGCTCCGCGAGTAAAGTCAAGCGATGGGAGGCTTGACTTAAAGGATGTGAAGAGAAGCTGTAATAGTGACATCACACCTCATTTGTAATGGTATTAGATCAAATATGATATAATTTTCGTATTACAGGAGACCAGAATGTGCCTATAACATTTATTAGCAACACCAGAAATCTATGCAGTAATTAATGTCTTCCACTTAGTAGGATCAAGTAACCTCTACCGTACAAGATAAAGGCTTCGCGAGCAGCCACGCACTCACTTTATAAGGCCAGGGAACCCAGAGATGTTTCACAAGATCCTTGTAGCTGCAAAAACATGCGACTCATATGAATGTAATCAGCTGTAGCTCAGAAGGTCTGGTATTTTATTTCTGATACTACACTGTCAGACCATCTCCATTTACCAAATCCTCTTTTAAACCATCTGTCTTTTGCTCCTTCTTACGAAATAGATACTACTACTGCAGGCGTGCTAATTAAATATGGAGTGTACTGAGTGACAGCAAAAAGTTGAATTGCACGGCTTGTAACTGATTAGAAGATATATGTTAAGCAGTTGAAATTGTCACGTTCAAAAGCAGCATTTCAGAACGCGTGGTAAGGCGTAGAAGGTAGGTTGCTACTCTCTTAGAATGAACTCCACCAATTCAAGAAATAAACATTCTGAAATAGACGCCTCCTCATAAGCTAAAGACAGTAATTTTTCAAATAGAAGTAGTTCTGAAGAAAGAGCTGGAAAGTTAGTAGTAATTCTGCTTAGTAACCATCCTTGTACACAGATTACATACAGTTCACCATGTCATTTTATTATTACTCTTGGTAGTAATGTCCCACCTACATTGTATTTAAGAAAACTAGAAACGGGTCAATAACCATTCATTGCAACTTCCCCTGCACCCACATAGACGTAAGTGGTAATCCTGCACCCCAATTGAGTTGTACGCTAGATAATTCTTATTGGACGTAAGAGAACTGCATGAGTACCTGCACTAGGCATAGAATACACAATCAATAAAACGAAACTCCAGCCCAACGGGGCAACCGAAGTGCTCGTGAAAGTGAAACAGGTGAACAAAAAATAAAGTACTTTGGATTAAAAAAAACAAACTGGAAGCCCTATTTTGTTTACTTCACTTTCTCCTCTCATATTAGCTCTCAGTCACTTTCTTTTCTTCATCAGCTTTCTCCTGTCGCTTTTTTAGATTGAGCCTGGGCAGCGCATGCGCTGCTCTGCGAGGCATGCTGTATTCGGAGTAAGAACGTGAAGCTCCGCCCACTCTCCGCCCATATTTTTCATTGGCTTGTGTCACTGTCCTTGGTAATTGCTAGCTCCTGATTTGTTAATAGACTTGGTAGTCCCTCCTTAGTTCCGCCTTATCTTCATTTGTAACCTTCCATGGCGACACCCCCTGTTACGTGCCTCCGAGCACTATTTTGTTAAATGCTTTTCACCTACCTGCTTTAAGGCTTCATTTATTTTTCCATAGCACAGCACACCACAGTGGTGGCCACGCCTTTGGTTTATTTGCGGCGCTGAACGCAGCTGCATGTTTTTTTTCTATTTTTATAACTTTTGTTTGTAAAAGCGCCCCATGCCGCGCTTTCACGTTAATAGCGGCCACGCCCCTTTCTTTAGACGAGCCGCCTCTAAGGAAAGGGGCACGGACGCCATTAAAGTGAAAGCACGGCATGGGGCACTTTTGCAAACAACCATTTGCAACGCAATGGGTCTCTCATTTGAGAGTTTAGTAAATGCGAGACCCTTTGCATTGCAAATGCTTGTCTTCCATCTGTCCCCTTATTAGTTTTCTCCCTTCACATTTTCCTCTCGCTCACCCTTCCCCAAATAGCTTTCTCTTCTCACACCCTCTTCGCCATTAATCTCTTCTTCCTCCCTCAATTCCCCTTATTAGCCTTTCCACCTTTTCTTTGCCTAATTGCCTCTCCTTCTGCCACCATCTCTCCCCAGTTCATCCACATTATTACTTTTCTGGTCTTTCTCTTCTCCCTTCCTCCTTACTGGCTTTCTCCAACATCTCTCTCCCCATCAATTTCCCCTCTTCTCTTCCTCAATGATGCCCTGGCCACACTTTCTCTTCTCCTTACGTCATCCTCCTCTCGCTCGTGCTACCCTCCCTCCATCACTTGCTCACTCACAGTGGTGCAGTGATTCTTCGATGGGCCATAATGCAAGCAAAGTAGAGTCCCCCGCCCACTGGTCAGGTAGTAAAAGACATTCACACCCTCGGTCCTGTTGCCACTGCCCCTGCTTCCCCATTGATATTTCACTGCCCATACACTTATCAATTTACATTTATCCTCTTCTTTCAGTGTCCACACGTCATCTTCACAACATCCACAGCTTCTCTTCTCTTCCTTATCTTTGCTAAATGCTCACCTTCTCTTCTACCCCATTTATTATGTGCCTTCACTCACCTTTTCCTATCTTTCCCATTTTATGTATCCTTCCCATCCCCTCTCCATATTCACGTTTCTCCTACTACTCCCCTCACGTTAGCGCGCTCCTTCTTTCCTCCCATAATGCTCTTCCGTCACCTAGCGTAATTACCCTCTCGCAGGCTTTCCCGCGCTTACTTTTCCTTTTAAGTCAAATGCTTACGCCGCTTTCACGTGCGCTCCTCCCTCGCCACAGAGCCGGCGGCGGTGCTATTAATATGATGAATGGTGTAATTTGCGCTGTTGGCCACGTTCCCCGGGGCCCGCCTCCCCACTGTGAAACGAAAGCCCACCACACAGCGAGATTACGGACCATAACGCCCGACACGAGGAACTGTATTACAATCTCTGAGCGAGTCAGCGATTTAAGCACAACCCGGGCCAGATATAAATATTTCAGCCGACGAAATGAGATGGCTGGCAGAGTGATGCGGTCAGTTAAGTATGTTAAAAGCAAAACGATAATCATGAACATTACCTGCGCCATCTTGTCTGGTGGAATTCTATGTGCACATAAGTTGCAGTCATTTTGATCTATCACAGCCATTTTGTACTCTGTTGGTCACCTTTGTTTCACCCTGCCCTTACTAGCATCCCTCTGACCTCTGACCGACCTGGTATGTGTGCTGGGGGCTATGAACTCTATTGCCACAACAAACCTCAGCGCCACTTGCTGCCACAAACTCTTTTTTCCTCTCATCTCTGTTTTCAGGCAAACCTTTGGACACTCTACCCCTCACTGCACCTAGTTACACAAACAGGTTCCAAACACCAAAAAGACTCTTGCAACATGATTTATTGCACTGCAAACAGCAAGACTTGTTGTTACCAACAATGGGACCTGTTTTTATCAACAGAACGGACTCTTAGATCTGGCCGGTCTCACATGTTTTAGACCCTGAAGCAAGGTCCAGCTGCAAGATAAGATTGTCTGTTTGACCTGGGTGAGAAGAGAATTACTGTTGGGCTTGTGTGACAACCTGTCCGGGGCGGGGACCCCAAGCTTGTGTAACCATGGTAATGAAACAAATGCATTGTGTCAAACCTGTATAAAAGGAAGAGCCAAAGGAGTATCAGCAGAACACTTCCCTCAGACATCCCGGTGTCTGCAGTTGACGTGATCTCCTCATGAGAAATAAACCTTTTTCTTGTCTTCCAGTTTCCAGCGCTTGCCTCATTATTTTGATAGCGAACCCAAAGTGAATTAGAGGTGGAACCCTGCACCGGGCAGCATTGAGGGTCTTAGAAGACTCGCTGCCTTTCACAAATTGGCGCCCAAACGTAGGGGCCCATCAGCGACGCGTGGGTCCGGTAGAGAGGTCCTAACGACGGAGTGAACGACTAAACGATTGGGGTATACCTGCCTGAGAAGACCCTTGTCTGGCTGCCGATCGACTGAACTTCACCGGTTCCGAACGGACCTCTCTCGAGTGACCTGCGGTCCTGACTGGGACCTTAGAGGAACGCCGCATTGATTGTTGGAGTGAGAGGACAACCAGGCGCTGGAAGGGGAAGACGAAGAACTGTCCATACGGTCCGGGTAAGGTCGTGAAAAAACGACTTAAATTGATTGATTGAATAGTTTGATTGAAATACTAGTATTCCTTTTTTTGATATTGAGTTATTTGCGACATTTCCCTGCTTGCAAACAACGAAGAATAGGAATATTCTCTCTCTTTGCAGGCAGCGAAGGACAGGTAGTGCAGACTTTTTGTCTAAATTGATTGATTGAGATATTCATTTTTGACCGATAAATACGTCATGCCTGTTTTCTCTAGATTGTTTGATTGTAATTGTTTTGGACCCGACCGTTCGTTAGAGGTCAGTCAGCCGGCACCGCCGGAAGGCACCCCTAACAAGGACATGTACGTAAAGTATGGATTAGCCACCGTAGCTTATAGCAAACTATGGCATAAATACACTAGGAAGGACCGGGTAAATCAGTGGCCACTGACGGGATCTTTCGATCCCGCTAAAATAGAAACGTTAGAATTAGCTCTCCACAAAAAGAAAACTAGACCAGCCATGTTTGACAGTTTTGGTTTATGGCGAAAAGAGGCAGCTCAAAGAAAGAAAAGGGACGAAGCTAGACAAGATAAAGAAACGCGAAAATCAGCTTACCAAGCCTGTAAAAGATTAGAAGAAAAACTAAAAGAAAAGGAAATCGATAAAAAGGAACAGGAATCAAAAATATCAGGTCAATGCCCTGTTAGAACGCCCTCGACTCTTTACCCCAAGTTACCAGCAAAACAAAGGGTAGATGATGATTTATTGTTAGGTCCCCCAATCATATACATGCCACCCCCTTACGCCCCTACTCATCCCGTAGCACAACGCCAGGACCACCAAAGTATAGCCGGAGATGGCACGATCGCCTCAGTCTCCACCGCCTCTGCTCCCACCGAGTCACCCACACCAAATGCCTCATCAAAGGATACAGTAGTAGAGGTAGGATCAAAAGAAAAAGGAGCGCCCAGGGTCCCGCGATTAAGTAAAAATGAGCGAGCAGGCATTGATAAAATAGTTAAATCCCTCATAGATAGGAAGGAGACAGAAGAGTATGTAACTGACATATGCAACTCCTATGTTGAAAACCGCAAACGATACTTTATTGTACGTCTCTGTTACCACACTCTTACTGCATATGAAGAGAAGTACCAAGATGTAGGGCCCGAGCGGCTAGTGGCTCTCTATAGGAAGGTAGACACCGGAGATGAAGGCGACAACGATGTTACAGAACTCTTTTCATCCACACTGGAGGTATTCCGTCACCTCGTGGAACAAGGACGGATAGATAAGGACAGGACATCTAAGATAGCAGGACCCCCGGTGGAAAAACCAGATAGCATGATGCCGATAAAAGAAGCTGCCCCTTATTGGGTACCTCCTAGAGGACAAGGGACTCATGACGATATGAACCATCAAGACGCTAGAGGAAGGGTGGTCTACAATTGGGTGTATCAACCATGGGACAGACAGGACATTTTGACGTTCCGTAAATCTTTACCGGATTTACGAAAGAACCCCACCGCCTTTTACACCGAGCTAGGTACCGCTCTGGGATCAACAATAATGACACTTGCCGACATAGACTTGTTCTTCGGGTTATGTTTGCCAGCAGATGTGTGGAAACAGATTAGGAAAATAGACCATACCGAACTGCTTGGTCATACCTGGGAACAACTCAACACATTAGATAAACAGCGGAACCCTGGTCAAAAACCGGTTAAAGCAATATTGGACCTCCCTGACAAAATAGTGCAGAAAGTGAAAACGCTGATCCCAGAGAAAAAGATAGACTGGTCCATAGTAACCGCGTGCCGCCAGAAACCACAAGAGGATGTCTCAGAGTATTTCTCCAGATTTGAAACGGTGTTCTCCGATTACAGTGGACAAGACATGTCCACCGCAACCGGACACCACTTATTTGTGCAGAACTATGTCAAAGGACTACTGCCAGATGTATCCCAGAAATTACAAGCCAGCGAAAGTAGTTGGGCAGCATCTAAACCGGCGGCCATTCTCCAAATGGCCCAGTACTATGAGCATCAGAAAAACGAAAATGACAGGGCTACAGAAAGGAAAAAGAAGGACTTGAAGGAAAGGGTAATGGTAGCACAACTCCAGGGGGCGAATACAGGAAGGGAGCAATATAGGGGAGGATACCAGCAGAATACCCCTAGAGTACAGCCACCTAGAAACAATTCATCGACATCATATGTAGGACGCCAAGACCTAGGACAGGATCAATGTGCATTTTGCAAAGAATATGGACACTGGAAAACCCAATGCCCGGCTTTGTTAGGAGCTGGTAGGGGCAGAGGGGCGAGGGAAATAGCAAGTGGACAGAGAGGAAGAGGACGTGGGAGAGGGTACGCGAGTGAAGCAAGCGAGGAAAGGCCAGGAAGAGTGAACACATTTGACCATCCCAAACAGAATCAGTACCAACAGACAGATTATGACAATACGTACGACTTTGCATAGGACAGCCAGGGGCAAGGGAGGGATCCAGTCGAGCTCTATGTTGATCAGCAAGGCCCTTATGTTACCGCTGAGGTCCTGGGCACAAAGTCGCCATTTCTGGTAGACACGGGAGCAACACGTAGTGCACTATCCAAACGACTGATTCCAAGGGCACCCTTGTCAGGCTCACATGTGACCTCAATAGGATTTGACGGTACGCCCTCCACCAACCCTTTGTCCCGACCGATCCCTTTTAACCTTGACAACAATAGCGTCGAAACGACATTCCTCCTCTCTTCCAACACCCCAGACGCCATTATGGGTCTCGACCTTTTGAAACACTTCCATGCGACTATCAGATGCTCACCAGACGGAGTGCGTGTCGTCCTGTATGACAACCCCCAGCGCCATAGAGAGAACCCTTCTCAGCACATGTTTCCCATCTCCGAGACTGACGCATCCCTACTGGACACTTTGCCATCACACTTATGGGCTAGGGCTGATTCAGACGTAGGACGAATGATGATTGACCCAGTACACGTAACAATACGACAGGACGCAACCCTACCGAAAGTACCGCAGTACAAAATATCGCCAGAGGGTGAGAAGGCACTGACAGAGATCATACACTCTTTGGTAGAGGCAGGGGTGGTAGAGGAAGTAGTGAGCAACGTTTGTAACAGTCCCATACTACCGATTGTAAAGAGACAGGGAGAGGGAGACGGAAAAGCCTACCGCTTCATCATTGACCTGCGGGAGATAAACAAAATCGTAGTGCCACAATACCCAGTAGTTTCCGACATCACGACAATTTTGACTTTAATCCCCTCCACTGCCACCACCTTCACTGTAATTGACCTCAAAAACGCATTCTTTTCCATACCTATACACAAGGACAGCCGCTATCTATTTGGATTCACCCTAAACTCCCGTTCGTACAGATTTTGCAGAGCACCTCAGGGGTACACTGAGAGCCCAAGCATCTATAGCCAGGCGCTTAAAAGACTGTTAGACGCCATACAATTGCCAGATGGAGTGGCACTAGTACAATATGTAGACGACATCCTTCTAGCAGCGGACACCATACCAATAGCCGTCACAGCCACCATCAAACTACTCCATTTTCTTGCTGAGAATGGTCACAAGGTCTCCCGAAAGAAATTGCAGTTCTGTAAATCACAAGTGACCTATTTGGGTCACCTTTTATCCAAAGAAGGGAGGAAACTCACGCCTGACAGGATCCAGACAATTCTAGACACCCCTGTCCCCAAAGATCAGAAACAAGTCCGCTCTTTGATAGGTCTCACTTCATTTTGCCGACAGTGGTTACCGAACTTTAGCCTCATTGTCAAACCCCTTCTCTCCCTCCTAGCTAAAGACATCCCCTCACCTCTCCCCTGGACCCCCGAATGCCAGTCAGCCTTTAAAGAACTACGCAATGCCCTTTGTTCAGCGCCTGTCCTAGGAACCCCGGATTACTCCAAACCATTCTTCCTCTACACGCACGAGAGGGAAGGATGTGCATTGTCTGTCCTAACACAATCAATTGGTCACAAACAACGCCCTTGTGCATATTTCTCTGCCACCCTCGATCCAGTAGCCAGAGCGCTGCCAGCGTGCCTGCGCGCTGTGGCAGCTGCAGCAGTATCGATACGCCAGAGCGAAGGAATAGTACTCTCCAATCCAGTCACTGTTTTAGTACCCCATGCAGTCGACACACTACTAAACCAGACCAAAACCCAACACTTGACTAGCGCCCGACTGACAGGATATGAGTTGACCCTGCTAGCACCGCACATTACCCTAAAGCGATGCACCACCCTCAATCCAGCCACACTGTTACCCCTACCCGAAAATGATCCTAGCGTGACTCCACTACACGACTGTGTGACACTAACCGATGAACAAACAAAGAGTAGAATAGATCTCAGAGACACCGCCTTTCTAGAACCAGATGGAGAACTATGGGTGGATGGTTCGTGCATCAAACTCCCCGACGGCACCACCTCAGCTGCATACGCTGTCACCACAGCCCGAACCGTTCTGGAAACAGCCCGTATTCCCCAACGTTCAGCCCAGGCTGCAGAACTCATTGCCCTCACACGAGCATGTATCTTAGCGACTGACACGACAGTTAACATATACACCGACAGCCAATATGCCTTCGGGGTGGTTCACCATTTTGGGATCTTATGGAAAGAAAGAGGGTTCCTGACTTCACACGGTACACCCATCCTGCATGGAGATTTAGTCTCCGCCTTGACGCAAGCAGTCCTCCTCCCCAAGAAGTTAGCAGTGATAAAATGCCAAGCACATAGGAAAGTGACTGATCTCATTGGACAGGGAAATGCACTAGCAGACGTTACTGCCCGAGCCACGGCAGGAGACAGAACTACGACACGAATGTATGTGACCAGGTCACAAGCTGAACGATGGACTGACGCTAGGACCACTGTAAGGGACATACAGACTACAGGCACACAAGACGAATTGACCGAGTGGGAAAAGGTGGGACTAAAAGACGAGGAAGATTGCTGGAGAACTAAAGACGGAAATAAATGGCTGTTACCCAATGCCTACCTCATCCCCATATTGACCATGGCACATTTACCAGCACACATAGGCTC
Source organism: Calotriton arnoldi (assembly GCA_963921515.1). Classification (NCBI taxonomy): domain Eukaryota; kingdom Metazoa; phylum Chordata; class Amphibia; order Caudata; family Salamandridae; genus Calotriton; species Calotriton arnoldi. The sequence goes on from CAWUFW010006554.1 coordinate 103,355, forward strand.
CACCGCCATGATTGAACTAATCACCAGAGTATGGCATAACGTCAAGATAGCAGAATCTGCAAAACGCCTAGTACAACAATGTATAGTCTGCCTACAACACAACCCAGGGAAGGGGACAGTAGTACCACGGGGAGGGTTTGGAGTCCCTGACCACCCCTTTGAAATCCTTCAAATGGATTACATTCAACTAGAGAGATGCCTTGGTCTAAAATATGTCCTGGTGGTTGTGTGCGCTTTTAGCAAATGGGTGGAGGCATATCCCACCCGCGACAATACCGCCTTAGCCACTGCAAAAGTATTGCTGAAAGAATTCTTCCCCCGATGCGGCCTTTGCAGAATTTTATGGAGCGACAACGGCCCCCACTTCGTAGCCGAGGTGATACAGAACATACTGAGAGGGTTGGGGGTAAAACAAAAGTTCCATGCCGTCTTCCACCCCCAATCAGCGGGCCTGGTAGAGAGACACAATGCAACGTTGAAACTAAAACTAGCCAAAATAGTTGCCACGACCGGGTTGAAATGGCCCGACGCCCTCCCATTGGCATTGTTATCGATGCGCTCCACCCCAACCAAACACCGACTGACCCCGTATGAGGTGGTCTTCGGCAGGCCTATGAGCATTTGGGCGGCACCAAGACCCACCTCCATTAACGATGTCCCGAACATATTAATGTCGGATTACTTCCATAAATTGACAAACGAGCTAACAATTATCCACCAACAGGTGCAGCAAGCCTTGCCTGACGTATCCAGGGGCCCGGGACATGAAATAAAGCCAGGCGACCATGCATTGATTCGCAACTTCCAAAGAACGAAGAATCTGGAGCCTAGGTGGACGGGCCCCTGGCAAGTCCTGATCACCACCCGAACTGCCCTCCGAGTGGAAGGAAAACGAAACTGGCTGCATGCCCATTACTGCAAACGAGTCCCTCCAACCCTGGCAACCTGTGAAGGGGTGGAGGTGCAAGAGGAAGTACTCGCGAGAGACCGACCAGCTCTGAGTTGCTACCCACAAGAAGACACCCTCGAACTATCAGAATTTCCCGACCCCACGGTGCCATCCAGGAAAGGGTACAACCTAAGATCGACGAAAGGAGGGAGCTCCAACGACCAGGCCACTAACTAAGTCAAGGCCTCAGATCGGTAGCACAGTCAAACAACGGTACCAGGAAAGCGCCAGACAAAAGTCTGTGGTCCTAACAGTTGTTGAGCTCCTCGAAGATGATGGAAGAAACTGAACACCTGCAAAACCACCGCAAAGACACCAAGACTGCTAACCTGCACAGCACAAAGACAATTGCACTTGTAGCCGCATTTCTCACCTGTCTCCTGCTAATGGTCGCACTCTGGATCATTGAAGAGAATGCACCTGCAAACAGAACATTGTCACCCACCACTCAACCAACCACCAAGAAAGAACACTACCTGGTATCACTACCGCCACATCTCCGAGAACGACGCAAAGAATTCTGGAATAATTCTTTCGTGCAGATGTTGCACCAGCACAATCTTGCCACCAATGCTACCAACTGTTGGGTCTGTGGGCTGTTACCACATGCCACTGAACATTCCATCCCTTTCATCCCTTCGCCCTTTTCTATTCACGGATCTTGCCTTGCCTTGCCTGGATGATGCTCCTACAAGAAAGTTACAAAGACAATGCCACTTCCGACGGAACAATCGCCCAGTTCTACAACGAGTTCTGGCGAAACAAAACAGGAAGGACAGCCGCCCCCTTCTGCCCTCACACCTTCAATGCGACATTCCAGATTAATGTCCCCTCCAAAGAACGAGTGGAAATGCAAGTGTTCAATAATCCTAACAGAGCCACATTTTCCTACCTGAAGAAAAGAACTGCTGCAACACTGACTGTGGCCCTATCTGTGGTGAACGTCTCTGGCCTTGTATGCATTGAAGGCCGTGGGACTAAGAATGTGGGTCACAGCACCTGTAGCATTGTAAGGACTTTGAACACTGCCAACCCCCCAGCGCTTGTTGCATCACCCAATATGTACTTTGTTTGTGGAACCAAAGCCTACACCTGGCTCCCAAGAAACTGGGGGGCACGTGCTACATCGCCTTTGTTTTGCCACCAACCTACACAGCCCCTGCAGAGCATCATCGAGAAAAGCGTTCTAAAGACATTGATCAAGCAGACTCTGCCTCATCACAGTTCCTCGACGCAGCAAAAGGGCTCGTCCCGCTATGGGGTCCGATGGCAAACAGCCGAGCCATCAGACATCTGTCCCAAGCGGTAGAGACCGCCCTGAACGTCACTGCTGGCATCCTCACCAACAACACTGCTGAGCTCCAAGCGATCCGTCTGGTTACCCTGCAAAATCGCATGGTCCTGGACGTGGTACTAGCGGACCGTGGAGGAGCATGCCGCATCATCGGTGCCAGCTGCTGTGTATACATTCCTGATAATTCACCTTCTGTCTATGAAGCAATCGAACATCTCCATAGACTATCTTCAGAAATTCATCAAGGATCAGAGACTTGGACAATTGGAAGTTGGCTTTGGGGCATCTTGAAGGAGTGGGGTTGGAAAATATCAATGATTCTCTTGGTCCCAGTATTGACAATATGTGGTTGTTGTTTGGGTATACACTGTATACCACCTTTGTGTTCTCTTTGCATAACTACCTTGCACCCTAAGACTATGGACACTCAGCTAACAAAAATGAGAGTAATGTATGATCAAGAGATACAGAACATTATGGAGATCGAAATAGACTGACAAGCTGGCTAGTTATGTTCAAAGGGGCCACTGTTAAAAGCAAAACGATAATCATGAACATTACCTGCGCCATCTTGTCTGGTGGAATTCTATGTGCACATACGTTGCAGTCATTTTGATCTATCACAGCCATTTTGTACTCTGTTGGTCACCTTTGTTTCACCCTGCCCTTACTAGCATCCCTCTGACCTCTGACCGACCTGGTATGTGTGCTGGGGGCTATAAACTCTATTGCCACAACAAACCTCAGCGCCACTTGCTGCCACAAACTCGTTTTTCCTCTCATCTCTGTTTTCAGGCAAACCTTTGGACACTCTACCCCTCACTGCACCTAGTTACACAAACAGGTTCCAAACACCAAAAAGACTCTTGCAACATGATTTATTGCACTGCAAACAGCAAGACTTGTTGTTACCAACAATGGGATCTGTTTTTATCAACAGAACGGACTCTTAGATCTGGCTGGTCTCACATGTTTTAGACCCTGAAGCAAGGTCCAGCTGCAAGATAAGATTGTCTGTTTGACCTGGGTGGGAAGAGAATTACTGTTGGGCTTGTGTGACAACCTGCCTGGGGCGGGGACCCCAAGCTTGTGTAACCATGGTAATGAAACAAATGCATTGTGTCAAACCTGTATAAAAGGAAGAGCCAAAGGAGTATCAGCAGAACACTTCCCTCAGACATCCCGGTGTCTGCAGTTGACGTGATCTCCTCATGAGAAATAAACCTTTTTCTTGTCTTCCAGTTTCCAGCGCTTGCCTCATTATTTTGATAGCGAACCCAAAGTGAATTAGAGGTGGAACCCTGCACCGGGCAGCATTGAGGGTCTTTGAAGACTCGCTGCCTTTCACAAGTACTCGGGTAGTGAGGTTTTATTACATAAAAGCCATCGTTGAAATTCATCTGTTTTTAGTAATAAAAAAAACCAAGCATTGGCATAGCCAATAGGTCTCGCTTTTGGGACCTTATAAGTATTTAGTTATGCAGCACAATATCCTTGGTGCAACAACATCAACTGTTGCATGGCTAAATGATAATAGACCTTAGGGACTTTTCTTGCAGTTTTATATAGCGCGAACTTTGTCCAAAGGCATCAGAGCGCTTGAGATAGACACCTTGCATTTAAATTGACAACTGTAGCAAGGACTGTACATGAACATATATGAATGCATTAATTTGATTCAGTGCAGATTGCAACAAAATGCCAATTTTGCATAACAGTTTACATCGATCAACACGTGCAAAAAACAAGATGTGCATGAGCTGTTTGGAACAAAAACACATTTATTGCATCAATCCATCAGTGCAAATGTTAGAGCAAAATTGCGTTTGTCTGTGCAAAGTTATGTGCCAGTCCCTCGCTTTTGGGACCTTATAAGTATTTAGCTATACAGCACATTATGCAACAGTCCAAGGCGAAGCCTGAAAAGGTAGAAAGTGGGAACCATAGGGGAGAAAAATCAGAGCGGGAGAGGACAGGGAGTGCAAACTAAGATAGAAATGAGAGAAAGAAAACTAGGAAGACAGAGGGACAAGGAAGTGTTGAGAAATAGATACAAGGCGAAGAAAGGAGAGAAGTGAGTTAGACAGAACAAGAAATGAGTGAGGAAGAGTAACAGGCAGAGCGATACCAAAGGGGATGATGGACGGAGCGTTAGAGCAAATCAAACACTCACCCCCAGTCAACTGATCTGGGTTTAATCCATTATCATTCTTTAGCTCACTCCACCACCCCAGTTCAGACATGGCCATATGCAAATCAGTCTGACCCTGTGCCTCATGGGAACAGTCCAGTAACGGGCAGAGACTGAAGGTGAAAGAATACAAATATATAGAAAGCAGAATGAGGAGCGAAAGGGAAACGAAGAGAGAAAAAGCAGGAATCATAGTTCAAGAGAAATATAAACGGCATGATCATGGACAAACGAGAGTGCAAAAAAATGTGAGGGATAGAAAGCAAGAAATGAGAGAAAGAAAAATAGGAAGACAGAGGGACAAGGAAGTGTTGAGAAATAGGTACAAGGCGAAGAAAGGAGAGAAGTGAGTTAGACAGAACAAGAAATGAGTGAGGAAGAGTAACGGGCAGAGACTGAAGGTGAAAGAATACAAATATATAGAAAGCAGAATGAGGAGCGAAAGGGAAACGAAGAGAGAAAAAGCAGGAATCATAGTTCAAGAGAAATATAAACGGCATGATCATGGACAAACGAGAGTGCAAAAAAAATGTGAGGGATAGAAAGCAAAACAAGAGTGAAAGAAACGAGATGGAAAGAAAGTGAACTGATAGGTTAATGAGAGGGAGAGAAAGAGAAATGAGAGGCAGAAGGAAATACGGCAGCTAAAGAAAGAGAAAGGAGAGGGTGAGAAGAGAAAAACAAAACTAGAGGGTAAGAGAAACGAGAAGAAAAGAGAAAGAAAGAGAAATACGAGAGGGAGAAATAAAACAAAACCAGTGATTTTTGTGCAATACTTTGTCTCCACGCAAATCATACTGAAATCCCTGTGTTAGGAAGCTGCTTCTTGGTTGTGAAAAAGATGCTGTTTTTTTTTCTGATGAATACAGATGGCTGCAGCGGTTAGAGGAAAGCATTATGGTTTAGGCACACAGCTCGACGTTTCATGCAGTGCATTTTTTCCGTCTACTGTATGAAGATGGCAGTACACGTGCTGCCTATGCGAGACCTAAAAAGTGAGGCTATTACTTTTGGACTCAAGGAAGCATGTCTGGCACCCCAAGCGGCTATGTAGACACAACGAAGCCTCCAACAACCAAGGAGGTGGCAAAAATGAACAGTGCTCTCTTTATTGGAGTCGTGCAAAAGATATGAAGAGCAAATATGTGCAGACGGAACTTCAAGTTCCATAGTCCTTAGCGAGAAAATCATATTGCGTGGGTCGGTGGTATAAATAAGGGCCCTGTCCGGTTCCCCGTGATCCCAGGTCAGAATACGAGAGGGGGCGTGGGGGTACCACTGATTTGGTCCCATGAGGAGAAGGATCACGAGAGGTGTTCAGGACTCTACTAAATGCTGAAAAGATGTCATGGCTGTAGAAGTGCATTTAATTGTTTTAAAAAAGAGGGGGCATTCAACGTAACAACATAAGTTTGTTTGCATTTTGGCTTTCAAGCGAGAGCAAGTTTAGCTTAGAGTGATATTTCTTGAAGGAAATTTCCGTTTAAAAGCCATTGCTGGTCGTATGCCTTTTCTAGACAAGAGTGACAACATCGAGATTCGGTGGAACAATTTTATTATTTCAGGTCAGGACAGCTGTTGGGCAGTAGGCGTGGTTCAGTTTGCAAGGTTTACTACAATTTCCTGTCTGTTTGGCAGTAGTATTCGGTTTTCTCTTTCTGTACTTGTGAACTCACCTGTGTTTCAGTAATTTAATAAAAACAGCACAACCAGTAGAACTCAACAGCATCCGGCAGAAACGGTTTTAACTTATGATGTATAAAAGCAAACAAAATGACTGACTTGTAACAGTCAGACTGGTGGCAGCACCGATGCAGTGGGAGGACGTGAAAGCACATCGGGAGAGCAACAAACGGAGCGGGAGTGTAACAGGAGCAGCTGCACATACACTCTGCAACATTAAACAAGCATTGGCATCACCGATGCACTGGGAGGACGTGAAAGCACATCGGGAGAGCAACAAACGGAGTGGGAGTGTAACGGAGGACGTGAAAGCACATCGGGAGAGTAACAAACGGAGCGGGAGTGTAACAGGAGCAGCTGCACATACACTCTGCAACATTAAACAAGCATTGGCAGCACTGATGCACTGGGAGGACGTGAAAGCACATCGGGAGAGCAACAAACGGAGCGGGAGTGTAACGGAGGACGTGAAAGCACATCGGAAGAGCAACAAACGGAGCGGGAGTGTAACAGGAGCAGCTGCACATAAAAAAAGCTTACCTATATACAACAAAAACAAGCATAAACACTGCAACACCAACATGCAAGTTAGGAAAAAAGAGCTCGAGATAGAGATAACAAGCGCGCGCGAAAAGCATTGGCCGGGCGGGCGCCGAAAGTTAAAGTGATCGCGATGCACTTAATTACCCCTGACGGAGAAAAGACAGATGGCGGCTGCGCGCATTCACGCGCACATGCACGCAAGCTTGAGGCCAGCAAAAGCCTCTGGTAGCACTTTGAAAACCCCCTTACTAAAAGTCGAGCAAGCAGCGCATGCGCTGCTCTAGGCTCGACCTAAAAAAGGGACAGGCCTACATTCATCCCAGTCAACCGTTTTAAAACGGGGAGGATTTTATATTCAAATAATGATGATATATATATAAATATATATATATATGTTTTTATAGCGCTTTGTGCCCTACTTCGCCATTTCTAAGTGGAGTAAATAAGAGGCCCCAGGCATCCCCATCTTCAAAGGGAGACCGGTCCAAATTAATGGTAGTCAAGTTACCGACCTGGGAAGGATTATTCGGCCTTGCGAGGATTAGAACAAGTAACTTGCAACCTACCACATGTGTCAGCAACGCGTGTCTAACAGTGAGCCACGCTACAGTGGAATGCAGTGCGTGCATTTATAGAGCACTGTGCTGGGCAGGGTAGGGCAACTGCCCTAACCCTGCGCATGCTCTGCCCCTCTTGCCCAGACCCCGCTACGAATCATTCAACAAAGCCGAGCATTACATACCACTGTGTAGCTGGAAGGCTCAAGGAACAGCTTGGAGTCAAAACGTTACAATCATTTTTATTATTTTGAGATTTTTGTTTACAGCCTAGCTAGCGTGTGAGCATATATTCCACAGTTAGATATTAAAAATTGATTACTTCATTTCACGAAACTGCTATGCGATCAATACTGAGAAGCGGGTGTTACAATTCCCCCCCCCCCCATGTTAACCTTATATTGAAACAATTTAAAAAGCTCTGCCCGGTAGCGCTATGTGGCAGCCCAGTTATTTTTGGCACATGCCCGCCTCGGTTCTGGCCCAGAGGCGTAACTAGAGCCAAATTTCGGAGGGGGCTAGTAAAAATTTCGAAGGGGGGGGGGGGCTAATTCTTCCAGCAATAGGCAGAGTGGAGATGAAGAGGCGAAAAAATAACAAAGCCTCACAACAAAGCCTCGTTAACACGTAAATGGTCTTTTAAAGACCTGTGAAGTACTCGGGTGCGGCTGCGATAAGATGGTCGCCAGCCCAGGAAGCTGTCTCAGCCCAGGCTGACACACACGACGGGGGGGTGGGGGGGGCGGGTAGGTGAAGTATTTCACAATGTCCGCACTTTTCGCAGTGGCATCTGCGCAAAATTACAAAAAGTGAGCATCCCAGGAGCTCAGCAGGCATTCTCACCTGATTCTTTTCCCCTGGGGCACCTTGATATTATAGAAGGGGCTGCAGATGTTTCTGCGGCCTATTCCATAATATGTATGGCACCATTGGCCACTTTGCATAGGTGCATTTACAATGGGACATTCCCTCATTTACATTGTAGCGTCGCCCGTGCAAACGAGGGAACATTTTGCCTTTGCACCAGTGCCGTATTACAGATGCAGGTGCAGAAGCAAAGAAGTTTCTGGGCAACGTGGCGCATAGAAGTTGCACACAGTCAGTGCACCCCTTGGAGGCATCCCTACACAAGGTGCGCAGGCATCCCTATCTTTAAAGAGAGGCTGGTCCACCTCTAGTGAAAGACAGAGCCAAGGTTTCAAACCATGGCCCTTTTGTTCACTAATCGAAAATTGTCAGTGGTCATGCCCGAGCTGAGAACAGTACTTTTTTGTGTGTAATCAGGCATACTACTACATTCTACATCCTACTTAAGAGTGTGCACTAGCACACAGTGGCGGAGGAGCGCTGCCCCACTGCTTTTTGCAGTGTATAAAAAAGGAAAAATAAAATGATAATAACTGGACGTTATTATCATTTTATTTGTTCCTTCTGCGGCGTCTGGGCAGAGCGGATCTGCTCTGCTGACAGAAATGGGGAGGAGTTGTTTGCACTTCCTAAGTGCGCATGAATGTTTGGCCGGCCGTCTCGGGCCGGCCAAACATCCAAGTGCACTTTGCATGTTCTCCACCCAGGCTGCATTACACCCTGGGTGGAGACATGCCGCTCTGCAACGAAGAGACACGCACTGCTGCCCTTTCCCACGGACCCCTGCCTGATCCCTGCCCCGCACTCTGCACTTTATCCTCAGCCCCTGGAGGTGGGCGGCAGCTATTTAAACTCAGAGCCGGTCCTGCAGCGCGGGACGTGCGCGTGGCGTGCCCGGGCTCTGCCAGGGCGAAGACCGGGCCAAGACGGGCCCGTCTTAGCCCGTCAGAGTCCGAAGGAGGCCAGGCTGGGCCACCCCTCTAGGCCCTGAGAGACTTAAACAGTGAACTCGGAGATCGGATCATTCCCACCATTACAGGTTTGCTGTACATTCCAGTATTCCCGACCGAGGTTATCAATCTGAGGGGAGACTATACTTATACCCAAACACGGACACATTGGATTTAACCAGAGATTGTAAGTTTGGAAAAAGTAATAACATATAGTTTAACACTGGACGTCTGATCTGTATGACCCGTTTGTTTTGTTGTATGACGTAATTGCATATAACTAGTGGGGTTTGGGATACCTGTAAAATCCGCGACGATCCCTGTAAAACGTGATACTATAAAGATGGGAAAAAGAAAGGCCACAAATAACTCCACTTCCCCCGTTCCAGTGGTAAAGGGATCATCTCGCCAGACACTTTTGAGTTATCTAACTGGGGCAGTTGGAGCTATTGAAAAACAAATCACTAAGGTAGAAAAAACTATACTGAAGGATACACAGGGGGTTTCAGTTAGGGATACTGATGAGATAGTTATTCAGGCGGGACCCTCTGGGCACTCAGCAGACGAACAATTACAAAATGGCTGCATTCATAATGGGTCCGACCATATTTCTGTTAGTGACCAGGAGCAGGATTCGCAACCTCCATCTAAGCGCCCAAGAAATACGGGGGCAATAAGAAAATCTAAGACAGCCAGCAAAGTTAAAGTTGATCAGACACACTTAGGAGGGCTTAAGCCATCTTTATTAAAACCCCAGAAAAAATTAAGTAAATGTGGCAAAATGTCGACTATACCTAAACTGGGAGATAAGTTAAGTTCTAAAGCGCAACCTGCTGTCCCCTCAATTGATTCAGATTTAGAAAACTTAACTACTTTAGTAAAGGAATTAGATCTTTTTGTAAGAGACACTTTAGTGAAAATAGTTGAGAGGGTCTCCATGATCGAACTGAGATTGAATAATTGCCAAGGAGAAAGTAGTAGCACGAAATGCGATAACCAACCCCAGAAAAAAGAGGGCCGAGGGGAATTAAGTAGGACAGTGACAACAGGCAATGCTGCCACACAAGCCAAGCCCTTTGAGTCAGCTGGCAACAGAGAAGGGATACAAGGTAAAGATAGTTATACTGAGAAAACACAATGGACAGCAATAGAAGCCCCGCGTTCTATAACCCCCAATAACTTTAATGGTAAATCAGATAATGTGAGGCAGGCATCTAACTGTAGAAACGCAAGTTCTTCACAATTAATTAACAATGAGTACCCTAAATATCCAATTCGCATGAGAACTCCAGCTATTCCTGACTGCCTGGATTTACCACCACCAGCTACGCCTTATATAGTAATCCTTGCTAATGTCCCTAGTTTAATGGTGCAGGAAAATGAATCCTGGGACTCTTTAAAAAATAAAGCTTTGCACTGGCTGGGGGCTAAGACAGGGTTAACTGAGATACTCTTCTCGGACCTTAAGATGGCGAGAAGAGTTAGTTGGCTTGGAAAAGATGCAAAAACATTACTGTGTTGTCCTGTCATTTAAAACACCTAGACTAGTGGGAAGCATTCATCGGAGAATAGGAAACAATAATATTACATTGCAAGGGATTAATGTTCTACCTTTGGGTTACTTTTATCAGCCGCTCCATCATATTGGCTCTAGAATGATTAGGGGCGATAGATCAGGTACTGATTATAATACTTTTAATGTGGTGGTAAAAAACAGGTTTGAACCCTTAACTACGTTAGAGGAGATAGATTGACTCAATATTAGGATAGATGACTCTATGTTCCAAAGGTATAACGACATGTGCCCTCCACTAGATATAATAGACAACAATTTGAAAGCTGCTCTGAGGCCAGAAAATGAACCTTCGACTGTTCATGTGGGTAAGCCACTTGGAAACATCATTAAAGGGCCATTTAGCGGAGTAAGTAACATGGGGGAGCATCATCTAAGTGCACGGGGAATGACAGAAGTTATTCCACTAGGCATCCTAGAGGACAACTCCTCGGTTGAGTTGGGTGAAACACAAGGCTTAATATGCCCCAATAGAGAGCGACCTGAAAGGCTAGAGGCTGATGAAGATAAGATGGGGAATATTTCAGTATTATTTTGGAACATTGCCGGCCTCCGTTCAAAGCTCACGAACCCAGTATGGTTAGAGTTTATCGAAAAGTTTAACATAATATGTCTTCAGGAAACCTGGATGGTAGACGAAATACATATTAATGGATATATGACGTTCCACACACCTGTTCCACACACCTGCTGTCCCTGCCACACATGGAAGATCTAAGGGGGGGGGTCTATGCATTTATATATCTAATCAACTGAATGTTAATAAGGTAGTCCTGGCAACCTCTGACAATTATTATCAAATCGTGACCATGTATGTAGACAAACATTGTTGTTATGCATTGATAAACTTTTACAATAATGCTGAAAGGGATCAAATTGTGAACATTTTACAAAGATTGAGTCGGGATTTGAATAAGTTACAGCGTGGGAATGTAAGAGAAGTAGTTGTTGTTTGGGGGGGGTGATTTTAATATTGGTTTGTGTCCATTAAGTGGAGGGAAACATTGCGGATTCCAGTTAGAGAACAATGATGAGTGTTCTCACTTCCCCCATTCAATGTATGGGGAATGTTTAAATGAGATTTTATTCTCTTTTGACTTAGGTTTTGCGAATAATCTATGCTTCCCTCCAGTTCCTTTTACCCAGACGTTCAGTGGAAAAGGCACAAACTCAATCATAGATTATATAATATTACCTAATAGATGTGCTACAAGACTTATAAACTTTAGAACCCATAAGATCGCCGTGAGCGATCATTTTCCTTTGAGTATAATTTTAACTTGTCCTAATAAACTGCGAAATTCCAAGAATAATAGAGTATTCGCGGTTAAAAATATATTTGTGGGCAAAACGAACGGTTATTCCCTACAGTGGGCGAAGATAGATTCAACAGAGTTTACTAGTAAAATTGTCAAAAAAAGTTATAATTCCCTTTTAGTCTGTCTGGATGAGACAAGCTCCCATGTTGACATCCTGGAATCCTACGCACATGTCACAAATAAAATAAAAGAGGCCTTGTGGGTTGTGAATAGGAAAGATCCAGTGAGTAGCCATGGGTGGTTCGACTCAAACTGCACCAAAGCTTACACAAAATTAAAACGTGCTTTGCATAAATCAGACAGGAATATCAATGAGATATGGTCATGCAGAAGGGAATATAATCATGCCCAAAAAGTCTGGAAAAAGGAGCTAAAAGATGAGGCATGAGTAACGCTGCATGAAGCATCACAAAAGAGGGACAGCGCAGCATTTTGGCGAGCAGTAAATGCCCCATTTCTTAAAATCAAAGATACGCCAACTGTAGAGATTGCCATCAGCGAACATCAATGGGTGGATTTTTTCTCCAAAGTATATAAAATGGAAAACGAGAATAGTATCCCTGACAACATACCCAGCTCACAGGGGCTAACAACCACAGTTAACTATCCCATTGATCTCTCTTTTTCCCTCGAAGAGGTAACACGTGCAATAACTGAAAGTAAGGGAGGCAAGGCACCGGGCCCGGATGGTGTTCCGGTTGACCTTTTTAAATCCAATTTACTTCTATGGGGCCCACTTTTAACGCAGGTTTTGGCGGCCTGCTGCTCCACTGGATTTATTGAGATGTGGTCAGAATCTATTCTGGTACCTATTTTTAAAAAAGGGGACCAGTAGAATCCAGCATGCTACCGACCAATATCTCTGCTGGATTCACTAGTAAAGATTGCAGGACGGATAGTCCTCAACCGGCTCCAAGACTGGGCGGAAGATAATCACGTGTTGTCGGATATACAATTTGGGTTTCGCCAGGGTTTGGGTACGCTTGAACAAGGACTGAACCTTAATATTCTGATAGGGAAGTACACGCGGTCGAAAGAAGGTAGATTATACCTTGCCTTTGTAGATCTCTCGGCAGCTTTCGACTGCGTGATAGATAACAAATTGTGGGAGATTTTAGCCAGTATGGGGGTAGAGTCATCACTGATCCAATTTCTAAGACAATTGTATTGTAACGCCAAAGCAAGGGTCCATTACGGACTTAAGGGAGAATGCACTGCACCGTTCGGCGTAGAGAGGGGGGTTAGACAGGGATGTGTCCTGGCACCGTTTTTATTTACACTCTATACTAACGGCCTGGAACAAATTCTGATAGAGGAGTGCCATGACTTACCACAAATAAATAAACGACCTATACCCGCCCTCCTGTACGCGGACGACGCAGTGCTGATGGCCCGCACTCAATTAGGCCTCCAAAGGGTACTCACTAGTTACACCAGGTACATGGAGAAGCTGGGTCTCCGCGTTAACATTACTAAAACTTTGTAATGAAGTGCAGCAAAAATAGTTCTAGGTGCAAGGGCATTTTTATTGGTAATACGAAGGTGGAACCTACTATTACCTTTCCTTATTTAGGTATTTTATTTGACAACAAGGGGACATGGTACCAGGCAGTAAAAAATAGGAGCCTGCTTTTTATGAAAGCCACTGCGACCTTGGCCCATTTCGCAAGAAAGCTGGGTAGAACACCACCAGTGGAACTTCTACAAATTTATAGGGCAAAATGTACTACCATAGCAATGTATGGTGCGGGTGTGTGGGGTTACCGGGATATTAAATCTATTCAACAAGTGGAGAATGCATTTTTAAAATATCTCTTGGCGGTTCCAGATAGCACTTCCACCTATGTATGCCACTCAGAACTAGGATTGCCCTTTATTTCAGATTTAATAAAAATCCAACCAGTTCTGTTGTGGCATAGGATCTGGACTTCCCCAAACACCATTTTTAATTGTGATATATTGAAAGATAGCCTTACGTTAGATCGAGCTCTGGAGATTCCATGGCTGAATTATATAAAAAAAATTAAAGCGCTCTGATACCTCCGGGTCTAGCCAGCGCTATATAAAACTCTTAAAATAAATAAAATAAATGAATGATTTGGGCCACTCTGAATATTTTAATAATCCTGGAATTTTACATTCTGTTACCAGAAAGTACCTTAAAAAATGTTGTTTGACACACATGGAGGCAAATAGATTTGCTACAGAGGCAGTTAAGCCATCGGTACAATCTAATCAACTTATACTTACTACTTATGATACACAGATGTATCTAAATTTCACATTAAGTGGGTTCGACCGATTTGTTTTAACCCGTTCAGATTCGGTATTTATCATCGGCTGATAAGTTTTCCTGAACCAAACGATTGGTCTCCAATATTAAGTAGTTGCCCATGTGATAAACAATCTCAACAAACAACTATGCATGCGGTTTTATTCTGTAAATTTTATGTAACGCAAAGGAAAAGATGGATTTTACCTGTTTTACGATTGTTAGGATTGAGACAATGTAGGCCAGCGTTTTTAGCATTGCAATTTCTAGGTAACTAATTTTTCGCAAAGTCAATAGCATCTTTTTTTAAAAGCATTGTTAATTACAGGAAAATAATTATTATATGAAATTCACTGGAGAGGACTAAATGAATTTGTAAATTACTGGTGGAATTAATTATTGTATCCCTGAGTAACTCATTTTAAAGGCACCTGGTGTATCTTTTACTATGTAATTCTGCTGTTTTAAATTGTTTGCTTTTATGATTTTATCCACAAAATCGAATAAAGCTGGCATTGATTGATTGATTGATTGATTGACATGCCCAGGCTCCCATTCCCTGTATGAGTGCCGAACCACAGTGCTTAAACCAATCACAACGCATGCAGCGTTGTGATTGGCTACAGTTAGCCTGGGAGCCCGGCTGCTTCCTGTTTGTGCATGAGAAACCAGGAAGAGGACGGAGAAGAGGCGATGGCCGTCCGGCAGGTAAGTGAATTTTTGAACCCCCACCTCCTCCCCCACTTCCCCCCTCTTAGCCCCACTGCTGCTTCCCGGGAGCAGCCGCCACTGCTAGCACAAACAGGGGCAGTGAGCCCAATATGTAATTCGAATCCCGAGGAAGAGATGAGCACAACCTTAGTACGGCACAACGAGAAATGCCACTCTGACGTCATCTGTTCCTTTGAGGAGATTGTGTAATAGACTAGTTAGCCGCTCTGTATCTCCATCATAAGTAATGAATGTTCTTTCCCAAGCAAAATGCCCACCTGGTCAAGATAGGACCACACATAGATTAGCTGCAATGCCATCTATACAGGAGTGTTTCACTCGCCACCAACAAGCAACGATGCACACGTGAGGCTTGAGTTTGCCTAAATGACGCATACTTTGAGCTTGCCTCCATAGGTTCAGATCTGTAGATGATGGCTTTCAGAGAAAGAGTTTATGGAAAATTGCCTATTGGTGAGAAAGACTAGAAAAATCAGTAGGCTTCATCCCTTGGGCGTCTGCCATGGACGTGGTCATTGTTAGGTTTGGTGTGGTTAACTTGTTGGCCATAGGTGCAACTTACATCTCGGTTGAGGAAGTGGCAAACAAGCAATTAGCTGTATTTAATGGGCTACTGGCTATGCCGAGTTCAATACAAACCAATTCTTTCTGCTTCTTACACTGGTGTCCAAAGTGAAGAATACCTGGATGTGGAACACTCTTAAATTATTCATAAGTTGTTCTGGGGCTCAGTTTTGCTGGGTCCCACTGTAGAATGTAGACAAAGCTGGCCTTCCTATCCCAATAAAGTCTCCTTCCCCTTTATTCTTGAGCCACGGTATTCGGATTTGTGATGATGCATTATTATTTTTATTGAATCAAGCCTTAATGGGACAATGTGCTGCAGTGAAATTTATGGGACTTGCTTGCAGGAAGCTTTTGAAGCTAGTTAATGTTATATTATGATTAGGGCTCCCGGTTTTATGGTATTTACTTTTTCGACATTTCCGTCTGTATTTATCCATATTTATTTTTTGCTAATTTTGTCTGTATTTATCCATTTTTATTTTGTGTTTTCTGTGCAAATGAAGCTGCAATGGGTATTTTTCCACATTTATTTGACTGATAAATGTAAATTCGCATTTGAATGTCCAAATTGTTTCAGCAGTATACAGTGCAATAGCGTTATCTGAAAACACTTGCATTGTAGAATATCATAATTAACTGTAGATCTGCACTTAATTGAGCTTAATTAGGAAACCTACTGTCTTTTTTCATCTCCCCTACCTCTCAATCTGTACACCTACTGACCTGGCACTCATGACTGACAGTAGAAAAAAACATCCAAAGAAGACTTATTTTCCGTATTTTTCTGTATTTAAAAATAAATACAGACAGGAAAAAAATAGTTTTCTGTCTGTATTTATCTGTAAAAATCAGTAAAAACGGAAAACTGGGAGCCCTAATTATGATATTTTAGGACATAAATGATACTGTTTTATGAATTTTAATCGATTTGAACAAAGTAACGGCTTTTATTACCTAATGCACAAGTTACTAACTTGTGTAACGATATATCTGTAAGAGACAGTAGTTAGTGACAGATTCCTTACCTTAGAATATCCCCAGGCGTCAGGCTGGATCCGGAAAGTTTTTTGCGTAGCAGTACCCTTGCACGTCGGTAGGCGGCGTCGTGCGGCTCCGCGTCCGTCGTCGTGATCGCCGGGATGACGTCGCGGGCAGTACTTAGCCGCCGCCCCTGTGCGCTGACGTCAGTTCTGTACACGACTTTCCGCGCCAGGAACGCAGAGCCATGCAAGAAGCTGACACAGGTGTCTGAAAAATACTAGGGCCCTGAAAGGGATGTCCTTAACCCTAAAAATCAGTTCGCAGAACGGGGAGGATGGGTGGGGCGGTAAGGAATCTGTCACTAACTACTGTCTCTTACAGATATATCGTTACACAAGTTAGTAACTTGTGCATCTGAAAGAGACACGTTAGTGACAGATTCCTTACCTTAGAATAGATACCCCAGCAATACCAACCCCGGTGGTGGGTCTGCGAATAAGATCAGACAAGGAAGTCCTGGAGGACAGAACGGCCAAAGAAGCCGTCCCTCCGGACCTGACTGTCAAGGCAGTAATGTTTTGTAAACGTGTGCAGCGAGGCCCACGTAGCTGCCTGACAGATAACCGGCAGCGGAACACCGCGGCCCAAGGCCGTGGTAGCAGCCGTTGCCCTGGTGGAATGGGCACGCAGCCCAACAGGAGGCTCCTTCTTAGCCAAAGAATAGCAGGTCTTGATGCACAAGGTAACCCAGCGGGAGATGGTCCTCTTGTGCACCGCCCGACCTTTTTGGCGCCCACGTAGCCAACAAAGAGCTGGTCATCCACCCGGAAGTGTTTTGTGCGGTCAATATAGAAGGAGAG
This sequence comes from Calotriton arnoldi, assembly GCA_963921515.1. Taxonomy (NCBI): domain Eukaryota; kingdom Metazoa; phylum Chordata; class Amphibia; order Caudata; family Salamandridae; genus Calotriton; species Calotriton arnoldi. The sequence goes on from CAWUFW010006554.1 coordinate 120,693, forward strand.
CGCACGTTTTGGGTCCAGACGGTGGAGCCTCTCTTCCTCTCTGGAAGGATGCGGAGGCGGAAAGAAGGTGGGCAAAGTGATGGTCTGCCCAATGTGGAAAGCAGTAACCACCTTTGGCAAGAAGGACGGACGCGTCCGAAGAACAACCTTGTCTGGATGAACAGACAGAAAGGGAGGTTTGCAAGATAGAGCCTGGAGCTCACTCACCCGCCGAGCGGAGGTGATGGCCACCAGAAAGGCTGTCTTCAGAGTCAGAAGACGAAGAGGACAGTTATGTAGAGGCTCAAAGGGAGCGCACATTAAAAAGGTAAGAACCAAGTTCAAGTCCCACTGAGGCATCACAAACGGAACAGGAGGGAAGAGGTGTGTAATGCCTTTTAAGAACCTGTTAACAACAGGGGACTTGAAAAGGGAGGGCTGATCAGGGAGCCTGAGGAAGGCCGAGATAGCACAAAGATAACCCTTGATGGTACCCAGGGCAGAACCCTGTTGGGCCAGAGAGAGAAGGAACAGAAGGACCTCAGAAAGAGGGGCAGAAAGGGGATTCACAGCCTTTGCTGTGCACCATGCCACAAATTTGTTCCACCTGCAGGCGTATACCACCTTAGTGGAGGGACGCCTGGCTGCCAGAATCACATTACAAACTTCAGGAGGCAAGTCGAAAGGAATCAACTGCCGCCGCTCAATCTCCACGCAAGCAGGTGTAGACTGGACAGGTTCGGGTGGAGGACCGTCCCCTGCTGCTGCGACAGAAGATCCTCCCGAAGAGGCAGACGGATCGGGGGATCTACGCTCATATTGAGTAGCTCGGGATACCAAACTCTTCGAGCCCAGTCCGGAGCCACAAGAATGACTTGGGCCCGGTCGTGCCGAATCTTCTTCAACACTCTGGGTAGAAGTGGTATAGGCGGAAAGGCGTACAACAGACCGCAACTCCACTCGTGACGAAAAGCGTCGCCGAGCGAGTGCCGCCTTGGAAATTCCAACGCGCAGAACTGATGACATTGCGCGTTCTCTTCGGTGGCGAATAGATCTAACCAAGGCTCTCCCCACTGTAGAAAGAGTCCTTGCGCCACTTCCGAGTGAAGACGCCATTCGTGATCCATCATGCACCTGCGGCTGAGTTCGTCCGCCCTGGCGTTCAGCGAACCTGCCAGGTGTTGAACCATCAGGAACATGCCCTGATGTTCCAGCCATGTCCAGAGGTGCAGAGCCTCCTGACAAAGGGTCCACGACCCCACCCCGCCTTGTTTGTTGCAGTACCACATGGCGGTGGTGTTGTCTGTGAACACCTGCACTACCTTCCCTTTGACAGAGGGAAGGAATGCCTTGAGTGCAAGTCGGATCGCCCGGAGCTCCAGAATGTTGATATGGAGCCGGGACTCCGCCCGGAGACCAGAGGCCTCTGATCTCCGCCTCTCCCATGTGACCGCCCCATCCCAGAAGGGACGCGTCCGTCACAACTGTGTGCTCTGGCTGGGGAAGGGAGAGGGATCTGCCCATGACCCATTGCCGGTTCGAGAGCCACCACTGCAACTGTTTTGCAGTCCCCTCCGAGATCTGGACGTGATCGGACAGGTTGCCCTGGTGCTGCGCCCACTGGAACTTCAGGTCCCACTGCAGAGCCCGCATATGCCATCTGGCATGATTGACCAGCAGGATGCAGGAGGCCATGAGGCCCAGCAGCCTCAGGGTCATCCGTACCGAAACCCAGGATAAAGGCTGAAAGATCGGAATCATAGCCTGAATATCCCGGACTCGCCGTTCGGGAGGATAGGCCCGAAACTGCGTCGTGTCCAGAACTGCTCCGATGAAAAGGAGCTGTGGAGAAGGAATCAGATGCGACTTCGGCACATTGATGGAGAACCCCAGCGAGTGCAGGAGTTCGGCCGTAGTCTGGAGGTGGGAGACGACTGCCTGGGACGAGCCCGCCTTCAGCAGCCAGTCGTCGAGGTAGGGGAAGACTGAAACCCCTGCCCGGCGCAGATGAGCTGCGACCACCGCCAACACTTTCGTGAACACCCGAGGGGCACTGGTAAGGCCAAAGGGGAGCACGGTGAACTGAAAATGCTCGGGGCCTACCGTGAACCGAAGGTAACGCCGGTGGGCCGGCAGGACGGGGATGTGGAAATATGCGTCCTGCAAGTCCAACGCTACCAACCAGTCTCCAGGGTCGAGGGCAGTCAAGACCTGAGCTAGGGTGAGCATCTTGAACTTCCTTCCGGAGGAAGCGATTGACGTTCCGGAGGTCCAAGATAGGACGCATGTCCTCCTTGTCCTTTTTGGGCACCAGGAAGTAGTGGGAGTAGCAACCACGCCCTACTTCTGGGGTCGGAACATGCTCGATGGCCCTCTTGGCCAAGAGGGCCGTGACTTCCTTCTGCAGAAGTACCAAGTGATCCCCTGACATACGGTGGAATTGAGGTGGCATGGCTGGGGGGGTGGACTCGAAGGGGAGGGAGTAGCCCCTTCGGACAATGTCCAAGACCCACCTGTCCGAGGTGATGGTACGCCAGTGGGGAAGGTGATGGCGGACCCTGCCCCCTACTGGCGTGCTGTGCACCTGAAAGGAGGGACTAGGAGGGTTTGGAGGCCGCGGACGGGTTGGAGGTGGTGGCCTGACCCGCACGCTGGTTGCCCGATCCGCCACGGCGGAATCCACGTCCTCGGGCACGCAAAGACGCCTGCTGCGCGGGCCGGTGGCTGGGCTGCTGACGTGAAGGGGCGCCCCTACCGTGGCCACGATAGGGGCGAAAAGCAGAAGTCAGCGGAGGGCGTGTAGCAGAAAGGCCCAGGGACTTTGCAGTAGCCCGTGAGTCCTTAAAGCGCTCCAACGCATGGTCTGCTTTGGACCCAAAAAGACCGACTCCATCAAAGGGCATGTCCATGAGAGTATTCTGGACATCCCCTGAAAAACCAGTGGTTCTCAGCCAGGCGTGGCGTCGTAGCGCCACCGTCGTTGCAATAGACCTGCCCAGCGAGTCGGCGTTATCAAGGCCACATCGAATTGTATATTTGGCCGCATCCCTTCCTTCCGCAATGGCGCGGGAAAGCAGTGTCTGGACCTCCTCAGAACACTGGGGCAAAACATCCGCCACCGAATCCCACAAGGAGTGGGTATATCGGCCCAAAAGGCAAGCGGTGTTGACGGACCGCAAGCCAGCACTGGAGGAAGAAAAACCCTTCTTCCCAAATTGATCCAGGCGTTTGGATTCCCTATCCGGAGGGGCGGTAGGGAAGGCGGTTTGGGAAGCGGAGGCTTGGACAACCAAGCTCTCAGGGGTGGGGTGGACAGAGAGAAACAGGGGGTCGCCCGGAGCTGGGCGATGGCGTCGGGACACGTTCCTATCCACAGGAGCCCCTGTGTTGGGCTTGGACCAGGCGCCCAAAAGAACGTCAGTGAGGGCGTCGTTAAACGGCAGCACAGTCTCCGAAGAGGAGGCTGCCGGCTGAAGCACCTCTGTCAAGAGATTAACCTTGACCGCCACAGCAGGGAGTTGGAGATGTAAGGCTCCAGCTGCCCTACGCAACACCGTTGCAAAATTGGCTCCCTCCTCCGTAGCCACGGGAGGAGACAGCATGCCAGTGTCAGGGGAAGTATCTAGACCACTAGCATCCCCTAGACCCTCTGTCCAGTCCTCATCGTACTGACACTGTTGTGTCAGAGGGTCATCAGACCCCTCCCAGTCCTCCTGGTCCTCCTCAGGTTCAAAATAAGGGGGAGGAGGGACATTTGGGACCCAAGGTCTCATCGGCGCCGGAACCGGCGTCGAGCGACGTCGGTCCGGGTCCATGTCCGGAGCCGGAAGGAACTGGGGAACGACGCCGCTCGGAGCCCCAGGCGGCGTCGAGAACGGCACCGGAGACATCGGCGCCGGCGGAGGTGTTGTTAGGTCGACCGGCGTCGATGGGGGTTGTGGAGCCGGGATCGAGGCCGGGGCCGAAGCCGGAGCCGGGATCGAGGCTGGAGGCACGGGCGACGCCGGGGCCGGAGCCGTCGGCGACGCCGGAGCAACCCCATCAGGGCCCGCGGGACCCGAAGGCGCACCGGAGGGGCCTGGAGGCCCGAAGAGGCGGGCCATGGCCGACAGGAATTCCTGCACTTTGGCCGGATCCGCCCCGAACCCGGGAAGGGCGGGTATGGCGGGGGCGACTCCACAGGCATGTCCGGGGCCGCGGGGACGGTGCCGGGAGGGGCCTCAGCCGAGTCGCGAGACCGGAGAGGCGAAGTCCTAGAGCGATGATGCTTTTTGGACTTCTTGTGTTTTGACTTACCGGACGAAGAAGACTTCGATGCCGACGACCGGTGTGGACTCTGCGATCGACCCCTGGACCTCTCACGCGACCGGGGCTTCCGCGGAGCCGAATGCCGGGCCTCAAGGAGCTTTCGAGACCGCTCTCGCAAAGCTTTCGGGTTGAGGGCCTGGCAGTCGGTACAAGACTCCGTGTCGTGGCCTCGGCCGAGGCAGAAGAGACACTCCCAATGCGGGTCGGTGACGGACATCATCCGAGCACAGGCGCCGCAACGTTTGAAACCGGGCATCCCTACGACACCTTGATAGAAAAACAGTGAAAAAATTCACCAAAAAGTATGGTCAAAAATTGACCAGGGCACTGCTCTTCCCGGATCTGCGCTTGCTGGCGCGGAAAAAGAAGAACTGACGTCAGCGCGCAGGGGCGGCGCCTAAGTACTGCCCGCGACGTCATCCCGGCGATCACGACGCCGACGACGGACGCGGAGCCGCACGACGCCGCCTACCGACGCGCAAGGGTACTGCTACGCAAAAAACTTTCCGGATCCAGCCTGACGCCTGGGGATATTCTAAGGTAAGGAATCTGTCACTAACGTGTCTCTTTCAGATAAGTAAATTTGACTTGACTTGATCCCGGACGGGGTAGGTGTGCAGCTCATGTGTAGAGGCTTTGCGCAGTTAAGACCCATTACAGGTTTTAGAATCCACCCCATGACATTGGAGGTGGCATCGGAAGCCATTGTGTTTTTGGAGGGTGTAGAAGTGGCTGCTCAGGCAGTGCGGGACACGTCGTCACATCCTCTCTACATAGCCCTGTCAACCCCAAACTTCATTCATGGATGCTCAGGCAGTGACAGGGGGAAACGTCCATTACAACGCAGGCATTACATCGCAATGCCTTTACAACGCAACTTTTACAACGCAAGTGCCTTTACATCGCATGCCATTACATTGCATGCCATTACAACGCATGCCATCACAGCGCATTATAAGGTTAGTAATGGAGAATTTTAAGTTTTAGGGTGGGTATGGGTTTTGGGGTAGTTGGGAATAGTAACTTTTACCCCTACGCTATCCAACACTTTCCCTACTGTTGCACTCACTGGAGGGGTAATAGTAATTTTTACCCCTACGCTATCCAACACTTTCCCTACTGTTGCACTCACTGGAGTGGGAATAGTAATTTTTACCCCTACGCTATCCAACACTTTCCCTACTGTTGCACTCACTGGAGCGGGAATAGTAATTTTTACCCCTCCGCTATCCAACACTTTCCCTACGGTTGCACTCACTGGAGGGGGAATAGTAATTTTTACCCTACTCTATCGAAAACACTTACCCTACTGTTGCACTAAAAGTATTATGCGTTGTAATTGAATGCGTTGTAAAATCATGCGATGTAATGGTAGTTGTGTTGTAAAAACTGCGATGTAAAAGCATGTGTTGTAATTGTTTGCGTTGTAACGTCAAACATTCAGTGACAGTGTAAACTTTATGCCCCTCAATGACCCCTACATCTCTCCCAACACCTTTTCAAGGTTGGCGGGCTTGATACTATAACCTGCAGGCATTGCAGACAACTGCCACCTCCGATAAACCTTGTGGTACCACCATGTGGCAAATGGGCACAATCACCTCAACAACAAGCAATAAAACACTAGTGAGATGAAACCACTACCACAAGCCTAATGCCCATCTACAGTGGAGGGTTTCACAACCCATTCCTAATGGTGAACCATGGGGCTGGCATCCTTGTGCACATATACAATCTGAAGTGACCAACGTGATATCTAACAGATGCTCTCCAGATGAAAGGGTTCGAACAGGTGTTCTGAAGGCGCTTTCTGGAAGCTGGTACCAGGATTTGTTGGGGGGGCAATGTCACCCTTAAGGGTGAGGATGGCGTCCCAGGAGAATCCTAGTAACTTGGCATTCTGTGAAAGTTGGGGTTCAATTCAGTCAAGGTTCATGTCATTGAGCCAGGTGTTCAACAGAAATTCAGTCTTTAGTGGCTGGGCTGGGCTGAGTTGAGTTGAGTTTCAGGTGGATGCTTAACATCCAGTTCTGCATGATGTGCAGTGTATGAATCGCTTGATGTTTGACGCAGGGGAGTAGAGTTGTGCATCATTAACATATTGGTGGATCTTGATGCTGTTATCTGGGACCAGAACACCAAGCAGCTCCATGTAGAGGTTGAAGATGACAGGGGATGCTATGGAACCCTGGAGGACTCCACAGGCGACAGGGATCTTTCTTTTTGGACCTGGAGGTGGCCATGTGAACAAACTTGTGTCGGTTGTTAAGGTAGGGGGAAAGCAAATCAAGAACATTGCTTTCGATAAAACTGCAAACCTATAAGAGTATGCCTTTGGAGGATAATGTCTAGCGTACTCAGTTCTATTGGTTCTGGCCACACCAGACGTACATAGTTTGGAAGGGCGTGAAATTATTAACAAAACCAGACTCTAAAATAAAGACTATCGAAATTTCAACCCTACAGAAATTTAATCTGAGAAAAATTTGACCTGCATTCAACCCCACTATCAAGCACCTGCTAGAAACTGGAGATAGAATAGGAAATTAGACCCATCTTTAAAAAACATGTTGAATTTTTGGACCAGATTTTTGCAGTCTAGATTATGCACTGTTTGTTTTTACACAAAGTCAATAGTTTGCTCTCCTAGATTGCAGTATTGCTACAAGACTCCAAATTCAGTAACAGGCCACATAGTTTGTCTAAGATGGCAGTACTGCCCCTAGCCTACAAATTCAGTAATCGGCCACTTGTCACCCTTTCAAGAACTAAAAATACCCACAAGGTCAAATTATCCCAAAGCACCCGGGGGAAAAAAAACTTTCATAATTGCATACCACCAAATTTTGAAAACCACCTGGAAAACCAGTGCCATCCAGCAATGCCTAGCCATTTCAAGATGCCACACACCTTCCAGTAAACACGGTCTCTTACAGATGGCATCAGAGGTACAGCCTTAGAAGATCAACGATATGAAGTGCAGTTTTTTTGCACCTTTTTTACTTGTAATGTAGAAGTATTACGTTTGCAATTCCTTGCATTGGGAGGTTCTACACACACGGAAACCCATCAACACCATTCACTTATAAAATATAGACAGTCTGAAGAATCGGGTTGAGGTCAGTTATATGGAGCGGTGGCAGCATGATAGACAATTTCTTTTTAAGCAGGTTTTCACTTGTATGCATAATCGAATACATTGTTATGAGTGAAGTGTAGCTGCGCTGGGGACGGAGGGGTGTAGCGAAGAAGGGTGACAGCTGCTTGTGGTGTTATTACAGCACAGGCGTGAAAGAGGACACTTAGTACTTAACAACGGAGCCAAGTAGAAAATGTGCGGATGTGAGCAGTGGAGTAGACAGTTTGTGATGGCACCAGTGCGAAGAAGGAAATAGGCTCCTTGGGTGCTTTTAAAATCTAAAATGAAGCATTAGCTTGCGGTCAGTTGGTCCCGAAGCCACTGTGTCCTGGTGCCACTGCACCTGCTGCATGAATGGAAAGTACTTCCGTGGAAGTGCAGATGCAAAAGGCAAGGACGGAAGAAGCGCCATAGTAGATTATTAATGGGGGTTGTTGTTTCAGAAGGATGAGCCCTCATAGTTTTCAGGTGAGAACACCAGCAGCCACAACATAGTTAATAAATAAAAAAGTGCAGCGTCAAGGCCAGCGTGTCTTTGGCTGCAGTGCAAGTCAGGAAATGGACAACTGTGCGAGAGAGAAGTGAAATAAAGCATTCATTTGTGTTGGTTTTATTTTTGGGGACGGTGGCACTGCGCCTGCTGCACATAATAAAGTTATAAGTGTTGTTGTGTAGGGCAGGGACGGGAAAGGAAGACTTGGAGGCATGTTTGGGAGGAGGCAAGAACATACCTTGCTTAGGTGGGTTTGTAAGTAAAGGACAAGGCTTAAACAAGCATAGTTTGTATTTTAAAACATGCTGGAAGGGCATGAATGATGGAGTGCAATTGGTACAGAGCAGAATTCCATAAATGCTGAAAGTAAACTCCTGGAAGGCAGGCAGCCTCTGGGTGATGTGGCATTGTTAAGTACAGACAGTGCAGCAAAATGGGTAAAAGGACATGAAGGGGAGCTGTGGAGCTTTAAAGTGGAACAGAACCAGGGAGAGGCGGATAGGGGGGGGGTTAGAGAACAACGAGTGAGCTTCTGGTTATTTACAAGTAGCAGGGCACTAAAAATCACAACTTGTGCGGAACATGATGAAAAGCATACAGGAAAGAGACTACTGTTCCGGAGTTACACCACCTGTTGCACTAACAGAAGCTACCACCCTGAAAATGTGGGGGGTAAAGGCTAGGGATGGAAGAGGGCTATGTAGAAATCAGGGGCGGCTCCTCCATTAGGGCGGAGGAGCGTCGCCCCACTGCTGTCTCGCAGTGCGAGAAGCAGAAACATAAAATGGTATTTTAAATACCATTTTATGTTTCTGCTTCTCGCACTGCGAGAAAGCAGAAGGGTATGCCTGGTTGGGGGCGGGCGGGTGAGCGGGTCGGGGAGGAGTGGCTTGCCCAATGCTGTGGGCCCTCACTGTTTGGTCAGCCCTCTGGGGCCGATCAAACCAGTCATGCGCACTCTGCATTTTCTCTATGTAGGCTGCATGCAGCCTACATAGAGAAAATGGCCTTCCCATGGGCGCCAGGCTGAGCGCTGTCCCCACCAATCACAATGCTGCATTGTGATTGGCGGAGGGGAGGGAGGCTGCCTGCTTCCTGTTCCTGCGCGGGATCCAGCCAGGAGCGGAGGCGGTGCGGGACCCGGTAAGGTATTTTTAATTTTTTTTAAATCCACCCCTCCGCGCGACCCCCCGTGCGACCAAGAAGCGCCCCCCCCCCACCCGCAAGTCGTACCTGCAGCAACTGGTAGAAATAAACCAATAATCTGGGTTGAATGGGTTTGTGTAGGTAAGGCACTCTGCACCGCACCTGCTGCATGAATGGAAGCTATAGCTCGTAAATGCATTGCGGACTGGGGATGAATGGGGGAGGGGGGTCTTAGGGGTGGCTGGGCAGTGAAGAATGGTGACAGGTAGTGGAGATGTCACTAAAGGGCTGGCAGCATACATTGCAGTTATCAAAGGATCCCAGTGCACAATGTGTGGAAGTGCGCAGTGGGATGGACAGTGTATGATGCCTCAAGTGCCAAGAAGGGAACAGGCTCCTTGGCTACTGTTTAAAAAAATATAAAATGAAGCAATAGTCTATGTTCAATATGTCCCTGATTCCTTGTTGTCCGGGAGCCACTGCACCTGCTGCATAAATAGAAAGTACTCCCCGGGGAAGTGCGGGTGCAAAGGCTACGAACAAGGGATGGAGGGGCGTGTGTGGGGGGGCTCTTAAATGAGTAATGATGGGGAGTAGTTCTTGTTACAGAAGCACTTGAATGTGTAATTTGTAGGTTAAAACCCAAGCAGGCACAACATATTTTAACAATCAGGGGCACTGCGTTGCTGCTGCAACATCCTGTGATTCTGGGTAAGTCACTTATCTCTCTGTGTCTAATAAAAAAAATATATGTCATCCTCATGTTACATAATGTGCTATTTAAGGGATATGTTACAGCCTCGTAAATGGAGAATAGGAGGGGCACCAGTGGGCTCCATGCGGAGAAAGCCGAAAGCAAGTTTTGAATGCACAGCAAATGTGAAGAGATAATAACAAGATTTACAGGCCTGTTTACAGAAAGGGTGATCTCGGAAGGATACTGGTAAATAAGGTTTTGACATGGGAGGGACGAAGTGAACCTAGAGACAGTGGCGTCACTAGGGTTGGTGTCACCCAGTGCGGTAACTCCCGAGTCCGGGGGTGCGGGGGGTGCGGACCGCACCGGGGCGGGTGACACCATCACATGGGGTGACACCGTGAGCCTCTGCTTAAAACAGAGGCTCACGGTGTCACCCCATGTGATGGTGTCACCCGGTGCGGTCCGCACCCCCCGCACTCCCCTAGTGACGCCACTGCCTAGAGAGCCTAAGTCAGCAAATGGAAGGCAATAAAAACTGAGTCACAAAGCCAATGGCAAGTAATGGGCAGAATACATTCCCAGGTCAACTTTCTGAAACTCCACAAGATGTCTTTTGCATACCACACAGCTGCGCTGTCTTGTAGGCTGCGACCTAAAAAGGTAATATTTGGGGATTTCGAAGGAGTGGTCACAAGCCTCTCACACACACACACACACACACCTTTTTCTGCTAAAGATGTTTACCAACATAAAAACATTATTGTAGTTTACCCTGGAAATAAATTGAAACGTATTGCAAACCTCAATTGTCACACCGTCCAACAAACCTAAGCATCTGGCAAGAAAAAAAAATGTGCAGTATTGTATTAAAAACAAACCCAAACTTCTAGATGGTGGCCCTTGTGAAATGGAGAAAAGAATTTCCACCAACCCCAACTAAAAGAATGCTATTACCATATTACGAGCAATCCCCGGACACAAGGAAAGTTCATCTGGTAGGTCTAGTATCTTCCCAGTCAGTAGAATGTGCTACAAACCCCCTCCAACAACTGAACACCTGCTTTTATTTAGGGACCTATCCAACCAAACTCTTTAAACCAATATTTAGAGTCACAACTCAAAACATCAAATTTCAACTGTGCACCAAACCCCAACCCTCAGATGTACCAGGCAGTTCATAAGAGGCTACAAGCTCAATCCTAATAAAGTGCACAACACCTGGACATCACCCGAGGTTTCAATGTTTTACCATCCGACATACACTAGTCTCCATGTAAAGTAGAAGACAACTCCCATTAGATGGATAAGACTCCAGGAGTCTACAACACCATCCAAGGCATAAACTATAATAAGAGCCAGTAGCGGCTGCTACCGGACGGGGGTGGTGGGGAGGAATGTAACAAAAAAAGGACTTACCTTTAACGGCCGGCCGCCGCCTCTCCTCCAGCCTCATCCACTTCATTTTCCTGTCCCGGCCGGCGGCAGCAAGAAGCACCCCGGCAGAGAGGCTACCCTGAGCCAATCACAATGCTGCAATGCAGCGTTGTGATTGCTCTGAGCGCCATGGATCGGCGCTCAGACTGGAACAGGGAGCCTGTGCATGTTCCTTGCCAGGCTGTGTAATGCAGCCTGGTAGGAACTTGCAAAGTGTGCATGAACTGTTTGGTCGGCCCAAGAGGGCCAAACAGTTCATGCGCACTTAGGGAGTGTACACCACTCCTCCTCTGCTCTGGCCAGCCCCGCCCCACCACTGACTGCAATAGGGAAAATAGCAATACGTTATTAGCATTTTATTATTCCCCTTTGAGCAGTGGGGTGACCCTGCCTTAGCAGAGGAGCCGCTACTGCCACACTCAACCTTTAAAGTACATGGCGGGGGCCCGCCCCTCCACGACCCACCACTTTTTCTGAGGGGCCCCCCAGCACCGCCAGGGGTTTTGTTACACCACTGGTACAATCCTTTGAAAGGTGTAACTGAAGCCAGTGATGTAGTAAAGGTATCAAGAGCCCTAATGCCTGCAAGTAAATTGGGCCCAACATCTCCAGCTCTGGTAGCAAATCCAGCTATCACTGGATTGTACTGGGCCCATCAAGCCCTTAGTTTCGGTGCCACTACACCTACTGCACTACTGACAGCTCTGTCCTGGGCTGAAGATACATCATTTCAAGGTTTGATCTTCGGAGTACATAAAAAAGACCAGGGGTGTGAGTTTATGAGACACTTTCTAAGTGTTTCCACATCCTATAGCAGTAAATCGTGCTTCAGGCCTTCCCAACGGAGGCCCCAGGTTACCAAGGATACTAGAAGCTCGTGCAGCAGGAAGCATATGCACTGCAGCAACTATCACTTCCTTTGTTGTTCTGTTTACCACGGAGCAGATAGCGAATGATTTACCGAGGTCGTTTAAGTCATACAAACATCGCTTTAAATATATACACAGAGCATGGTAAATACAACTTACCTATTTAATATATGATACTAGAGTATACTATGGCATACGTCTGGCAGCAAGAAGATATATGGATTGATTGCAGAACAGCATCCAGCTAATGGAGCCGGAGGAGAGCACAGCAATTAGAGTCTAGATACTCGGCAATTAGGTTAAGCCATTAGGAGGGTCCGGATAGTAGGTATCTCCAGAACACGAGGCACTGTAGATATTAAAAACAGCATCAAAATGGAAAACCAAGAGACCAAGGGTTCAGTGCTTAATTTGCGCAGGTGATTGGCACCAGCCCTTGTTTTTGGACACGGGGAATCATTTTTCATTATCAGTTTTTGATTCAGAGAAAAAACAGAAAGAAAAGTGAGAAAGAAGAAAGGAGATTAGAACAGGAGAACAGCAAAAAAGAGAGAGATCAGGAATGGAAAAGAACCCGCAAGACTGAGAAAGTGACAAGTGTAGGGCGGTGGAAGAAAGAGGCATGAGGTGGAATAAAGTCTAGTGAGCATCCTCAGCACTTGGCAACTACGGCGTTTGGCTCCCTTGAAAAGCCCTGGCCCGCTACACTTACTTCTTTCTTTTATTTTTCCTTAATACATTAAGCAGCATAAGGGAGATCCAGATTCTAACAATGAACCCGGGGAATGTTTTGTTATTGGTAACCTGCATTTGTATAGCACTGCAAAGCAGTTCGGGCTATGACTTTCCAAAAGTCTCCATTTGACTCCGATTAATTTGTTTCATGAGGCAATGGTTCTTGAAGCCTGGAGACGGGGCTCGGAGATCTGAAGCGAGCTCGCCACCTTGATGTCCAGATAGTGGGAAGAGCCAGTGTGCAGAATTTTATGCAGCAGTAAGACTACCTTGTGTAAGAACTTGGTTTCACTACGAAGTAATTTAAATGTTATAAGGACAGGAGTGATGTGGTTAAATTGACAACTGCCAGAGACATTACCCCCAGGTCCCTCCAGTCCTCGTCCCATTCCTTAACAAAGTGGAGATGACCATCTCCGCGACAGAAAAAAAGAAAAGGAGCATGCTGGGATACCCAATCCACTCCCTCCCACTGGGAGTACATAAGCGGTACCAGCCCAGCATGCAGCCTGTTCTTTTTTTCTGTCTTCCGACAGAATGGGACGTGTTGGACTTACCTGCTGGTTGCTTCGCTGGACGTCTCGTCGGGGCTGCTGGGTTGTCCTCGCCGTCCTCTTTCCGCGTTCTCCTGGCCTGCCGGGCTTGCCAGGAGTCGCGTTGGATTTCGCCCGGCCCTTTGCGGCTGGGGCACCGTTCCTCCCGGTCATTTCCGGGTTGCAGTGCGCGTCTCCCTGTGGCTTGGCCGGTCTGGGGGACCGCGCGGCTGCGCGCTGTTTGGCGGGTCCAGGGACTCTGCTGGGCGATGTTCCTGGTCCTCCTGCCTGGCGTTTGGTTTCCTGCCGTCCTCCTGGTGCCCCTGCTGATCGGTTGGGTCGCTCCGGAGCTGGCCTTGCTGTGGCCTCGGCGGCCGTTTTTGACGGCATGCTCCTACCGGCGCTGGTTCCTTGGTGCGCGCCTGGGATGGCTGATGGAGGGGGGGCGGTGAGCTGGTGGTGCGCTCTTCCTGCCCCCTTGGTGAGTACCGCGTAGCGGTTTTCATTTTGCATTTCCACTTCCTCTGGCTCGTTGTGAGTTGAGTCAGAGGAGTATTTCATGCTTTGCGGCACTGACCTAGGAGCATTGGTGGCAATTGGATGGTGGCATGGGACCTTGATGGGAATGACGGGACTTATGGGAGTCATTACTACGCACCCAGCATCTAGTGCATCCATTTCGCGGTGTAACGGCTACCACCGTTTCCTCTGGCGCCTTGTGCCTTCCATCTTCTCCCCTCACAGGTGGATTTCGGCCTCGGGGCGCAGACCTTCTGCTGCGTTGATGGTATCCGGGTGGTGGCGTGGGCCCGTGCCTGTCCTGCCAGGTGGTTGTGTGAGTCGTTGCTCCGCCACCTGCATCCCGCTCATGCATATTAGAGTCCTGCTTCCCCATACGTTCCTGTTGCAGGTCCATATGCTTCTTTTCTGCGGGTTGTTTGTTCACCCTACGACCATTCGGGCCTGTCCGCTCCTGTTCTCGTCTGGTCTCCATATTTGGTGTGCTTCTGCCCTGGTTGGTGCCTTGGTGGAGGACCTCCTTGGGGTTCCTGGTGCTGTTGGTGTCCGGGTGCTTCCTTGGTTGTCCGGCATTTCTGTCTTGACTTCCGGTGCCTCCTTGTGGGCCCCTGGTCTTGTCTACTTTTGATGGTGGACAGGGTCCGCTCTGGCTCTTTCCTGGTTGGGAGTTCGCCTGGGTGTTCTTGGGTTGATGGGCTTTTGCTCTTTCCCTGGGGTTCGCTTGCGGCCCTGGCTGGTATGTCTTCCCCCTTGCTTCTGGTTGCTGCCGCCCTGTGCGCCTGGACCTCTGGGGGTTGCCGGGGTTTGGTCCCGGAGGCCTCCTCCTTGCGGGTTCCTTGCTTTCTTCCAGTGCTGTTGGTTCCCCTCCTCCTCTGGTCTCTCCAGGTGCTGGTGGGTTCCTGTGGGGGCTTCTCTTTGCTGGCTCCTGTTCCTGCGTGCTGGCCCTCTGTGCTTGCTGGTTGCGTGGGGTATGGGTCAGTTTTTTGTCTCGGTCCGTGGCCCTTGTGTCTCCGGCCTATTCTCTACCTCCGCTGACCCCTGCTCCTGGGTTCTTGGCAGTCCTTGGGTTCCCTGTCCTGGGCCGTTGTTTCCCCTGTCACTACCCTCTTTTGGGGTTTTTTTGCCTGGGGGGGGGGGTCCTTCGGGGCTTCCTCCATGGGATGTGTGTTCCCGGGCCTTTTTTGGCTTTTGGCTGGCTCAGCGCTCGTTGCTGGTTGGCGTCTGTGCTGGGGTCGGTCCCTTTTGGGACTGCTGTTGGCCTGTCCCCTTGGTGCTTGCCGCCCGTCGGTTTCTGGCTTGCTGGGCTTTCTTGCTGTACTGGACTGCGGCCTTGGCTTCTGTTCTTCCTGCTGCCCGCCCTATGGTTTGGCCGGGTCAGTCCTGGTTCCTCCCGGGGTGCTGTCTGCTTGCTGTGCCTTGGCTCGCTTTGTGCTGTGTCTCCCAGGGTTTGTTGGCGTCTTCTTGTGGCCTCTTTGCTCTGTCCTCTGGGCCTCCGGCCGTCCTGCCCTTCGGGCTTGTGTTGTCCCTGATCGGCCCTGGTTGGTGCCTGTTTGGGGTGCGCCTGGGTTTGCCTGTTGCTCTGGCCTGTTCTGGTCGTCCCTGGCTCTTTTTTTTCGGGGCCTGCTGCCTTGCAGTTCTTGGGCTTCCTTCGGCTACCTGCTGCCCGTGCGCCCGTTGGTTCCTGCCCTTTGAGGGTTCGGGCCTGGTGCGTGAGTGTCTGCTGAGTCTCTGTGGCCTAGTGATTCTGGTCTCTGGCTCTTCCTCTGCTGGTTGCGTGTTCGCATCCTGGTGTTTCCTTGCTTGTGAGTCATCAGTCTTGCATTGCGGCGTTGTTCTTTGGCCACCTGCGCTGTTGGGCGCTTGTTGCATCCTTCTGGGTGTTTTTGCTTGCCCCCTGCTGGGGGTTTTCTGCCTCTGTTCTGGTGGGCCTTTCGCGTGTTGGCTTGTTGGGCTTGCCTTCGCTCCTGCCGCCCCTTTTGCTCCTGTGGCGGCTGGGTGTCGTTGGTCTTCCTTGGCCTTTGCCTTGGGTGGCCCCTTGTTCTTTGGGTGCCCGGCTCCTCGGCCCTGCCCTGTCTGCTGTGCCCTTTCCCTACTTGTGGGTGTTGGGTGTCGGCCTCCCCTGGTGTGTGGGCCGCTTTGTTGCTTCCTGCTTGCAGTTGGCTTTGCCTCGGGTCTGGGGCTCTGGCCTTTTCCCTTTGGGTGGCCTGTTGTTGGGCCTGGGCTCCCCCCAGGCTCTTTTCGGCCTGTGGTGTCTGTCACCCTTGCTCTCTTGTTGGCTCTGGGTGTTCCTTCTCCCCTGGTTTGTGTCTGTTCCCGCTCCCCTGTTGGGTGGTGCGTCTTTGGCTTCTCCGGGCTCCTCTCCTTTGGTTTCTGGTGCCTGGGTTGTTCGGGTGCGCTCTTGGGGCCTGGGCTCTGCCTCTGTTGGGTTTGCCCTTGCGGTCCCTGTGGTTGGCCTCCCGTTCCCTTGTGTGTGTGGGTCGCTGGTACGCCTCTTGGCTGGTTGGGTCGGGCTTTGTGCTGTGGGGCCCTTGTTGACTTGGGGTCCTCTTTTGGTCCCTGCTTGGGTCCTTGCCTGGCCTCTCTTTCTCTTGGATTTTGTCACGGTCCTGGGCTGGTCTTCTGGCCTTTCCTGTGCTGCTCCTTTGCGGCTGGATGGGGCTCTGGGTCCGATGTGTGGGCTGCTGGGCTCCCTCCCTCTGCTGCTCCGCTCTTTGGGTGTCCTGGCTGGGGTTGGCTGCTGTGCCTTTCCCTGTGCCCCTTCTTGTTTGGGGGTTCTTTTGCCTCTCCTTCCGGGTCCTGGTGGCGCCGTGTTGTGTGCCTCCTGGCTGGCTGGCCTGCCGGTTTTCTCCGGCTGGCTTCTTGGCTGTTTTGCCATTCTCCGGCTCCTCCTGGGGTTCGCCTTCGGTGGTTCCTTGGTGTCTTCCTTTCTCCTCCTGGCGGTTGGTCGGCTCTTGGTTGGTGGCGTTTCCTCTTTTCCGGTTCTGGGGTTTGGTTTCCCCGGTTCCGTGTTGGGCCTCTGTTGTTGTGTTTCTTGGTTCCTGCGGCTCTTCTGTGTCTCGGCTGGGGTTGGCCTTTGGTCGGTCCTGCCCTGTGGCCCGGTCCTTCTGTGGGTTTCTGGCCTCCCGGTTCCCTGTTGCTGCTGCTTTCGGCTAGGAGGTTGGGGCCTTGCTTTGGTTCCCTGCCCTCTTCTCTTCCTGGCTGTTCCTCTGGGTGGGTGCCTGTTTGCTTGTCCGGTTCTCCCCCTTTGCGGCTTTGCTGTTGGCTTCCCCTGGTGTCCTGGGGTGGTCCTGTGGTGGTCGAGTCTTTCTGGCTCTTTTTCTTTGGCGAGCCTCTTCGGTTTCGTCTTCCTTCCCCTCGCTTTTGGGTGTGGTCCTTTGTGGGTTCCTGCGCGTGTGGTTCGCCCTCTTCCCTGTCTTGGGGGGGGGGGGGGTTCGCTCTCTGTCTTGCCTCTGCTGTGTTCCTTCCTGGGCCTTCGGCCCTGCCTCCTTGTGCGGCCTGTTCTCCTCTGCTCTTGGCCATTGGGCTGGGTTGGCCTGTTTGGTTCCTGGTTGGGTGGCTGCCTGGTGGTGCCTGGGGCCGTGGGCTTCACACTTGGGGGTTTTCTCCTGGTCGGTTGCCCTTTCTGGCTCAGTTTCTCCTTTTGGGGCGTGCCCGCTTCTCCTGGTCTTCCTTTGGTCGTTCGGGGGGGCTTGGTTTGGCCCCTCTGGTTGTTCCCTTGGGGCTTGGCTTTGCATAGGTGGCTCCCTTCTGGCTTGCCTGGGGGGGGTTTCTTGTGTTTTTTTTTTTTTTCTGGTCGTCCCCTGCTGGTTTTGGGGTCTCGGCTCTGTCCGCTTGGTTGGGGGCTTGGTTGGTTGTGTGCTCCTCCCTGCGTTTTTCTCTTTTCTGTGGGCTCTTTTGCCCTGGTGGGTTGCCGTTTTTTGGTCTGGTGCCCCTGGAGTTGGTGGGGTTCCGGAAGGCCGGGTTTTCTGCTTTGGTATTCTCCACTTTGTTAAGGAATGGGACGAGGACTGGAGGGACCTGGGGGTAATGTCCTATTACTTACCGGTAATCTTCATTACTCCTGGTCCCGTTGTCCTCGTCCCATTCCTTACATCCCTCCCTCCCTCCCTGGCGGCCGGCCTTCCGGTTGTTAGCTTGATATTTTCAGGCTGCATGCTGGGCTGGTACCGCTTATGTACTCCCAGTGGGAGGGAGTGGATTGGGTATCCCAGCATGCTCCTTTTCTTTTTTTCTGTCGCGGAGATGGTCATCTCCACTTTGTTAAGGAATGGGACGAGGACAACGGGACCAGGAGTAATGAAGATTACCGGTAAGTAATAGGACAATAAAAGCCTTGTGATTCATTTTGACTCTTGGAAAAGATGCAAGGTTTTCCTAAAGCCACGGATTCCACTTAATACAAGGATCTTTCGGCAGTGGCTTGGCTTGCAGGCTTAAAAACCGCCCTCATCCTGAGCTAAGTAGCAACCATACCATCAGTTACCTATCGTCGAGGTGTCTCTCCAGCTCGGACATGAGGGTCATGGCTTGAAGACTAAGAATGAGTGGTGCTAGTAGCTTGCATATACCCCTGGTGGCCTCCCATTTCATTACGTCTGATCCGAAAAATTGATCCATTTATTAAAAAACCCCATGACAAAAAAGCAAACACCCAGGCAAAACAACTGAGAAGACACAAAATAAGGATAAACAAACTAGGACCTACAAACACAATACCGGTTCTGGTAACTTGACAGGAATACGGTCTATTCCAGGGTCGCATACCATGAAGGTTCAATGGACTCAGGTCGGTAAGCATAAATACATTTACTACGCACAGTTCCACACAGGTTAGACGCTTTATCAGACACAATAATAGCCTCCCTGCCTAGGTAGTAGGACTCGTGGAAGGCAGACAGCACACCAACGCAAGAAGAGATGGGCCCTGATGACAAATATGTGTGATTAGAGATTCACATATCGGATTGAATTTAATATAATAAACCAGAGCAGGCCTTAATCACAGCCATATCTCAAATGCATAACTAGTGTATAGGAAATATTTCATAGTAAAAACATGATGATGATTTGTAGGGTTAGATTCGCAACCACCCAATTCACATGCACACTGCAAGAGATGTCACCAATGGGCAACAAACTGGCCCATCCTTAATTTGAATTAAAAAAATAAATAACTCCCCACCAGGGAAGGGCGACACAAACATTACTTGGACACCTAGAAGCCAAACATGAGGTGCCGCATAGGACCAACCAACACCCAGTTACAGTAGCGGCTGGCACAGATCAGGGGTGGTGGAGGGGAGAGAAAGATTTTAAAAAAAAGAAAACTTACCTCCTCGCATTGTCCCTCCGCTCCAGCCAGAAGAGGCAGCAGCCAGGCTCCCCTGACCAATCACAACGCTGTAATGCAGCGTTGTGATTGGTCTGCACGCCGTGGTTCGGCGCTCAGATGAGGAATGGGGGTCTGGGCATGTTCTCCATGCAGCCTGTAATGCAGCCTGCATGGAGAACATGCAAAGTCCGCATGACTGATTGGCCGGTCAAAGAGGTCCGCTCAAACATTCATGCGCACTTTACAGAGTGCCACCACTCCTTCCCCTGCTCTGAGAGCAGAACAGCCCGCCCCGCAAAGACGCAGGAACAAATGAAATGATAATAACGTCCAGTTATTATCATTTTATTTTTCCTTC
Source organism: Calotriton arnoldi (assembly GCA_963921515.1). Classification (NCBI taxonomy): domain Eukaryota; kingdom Metazoa; phylum Chordata; class Amphibia; order Caudata; family Salamandridae; genus Calotriton; species Calotriton arnoldi. Next base: position 140,238 of record CAWUFW010006554.1, read on the forward strand.
AATTCCACTGCTAAAAGCAGTGGGGCGACGCTCCTCCGCCTCAGTGGAGGATCCGCCACTGCCCAGTTACAAGATGTCCATGGTCAACCGGGACAGAACTTGGACCCTTAGGGCTGACTCATCTCTCCCCACATTGTAGGCCACAGGTGGAGTCCTGAGCCCACATCGGGGGCAAAATAAAACATTTAAATCTATATTGGACATGGTATGCAGATGGTGTTGCCAAACCCAGCTCATTCCACACACTCATTGAAAACAGAAAAATGCGACCAACTGAATCTAGACAAAGGAGCTAAAACAGGCTGAAGGATACGGCTAATCCTGGGGCTAATCCTGGGGCTGGGCGACCCAGGAGGCTGCAGGTCCGATGAAAGAGAATGAGCTTACCTCTCTTCAGGGTAATATACCCCTTGACCAAATCTGCCCCATCCCACACTGTACCAGCCAGGCAGGCCTACTTCTGACTTAAATTCCTCCTCGTGGAACCAAACAAAGGCCACTGCAATAGCACCACTATAGCACTGCCATCACCTTGCCCCATGCCAAGGGGCGCACTTCTCCAGCTTACCTCCATATGCCCTAACTGACATTTGGGAAGCACACAAATGCCACTGATCATTTACTACGTCACAGGTCTGTCGTAGGCAGAGGGAAAGACAAAGTACAACAAAAAATGAGCAACTTATTGTGTAAAAATATTGCACATTACTCTAGAAATTTTGCAACCTACGTTACTAATGTTTAGAAAATTCAATAACTGTATTACTATTCTGTCTACATTGTTTGCTTTCTACAACCAAAAATAGTTTTTCATATTTGTCCTTCAAAAGAATACTGAGTAGTGGCAAGACAGAAATGCTCGAACCAAAAGTAAATCATAAGAAACTAGATTCTCGCAAAAGGACAGGAGTTCAAGAGTGCAGTGGTTTTAGCATATCAACATAGCAGGCAGTTTGAAACATGGGGATATCTGTCCACAAGAGTCTTTCAAAGAAAGTGGCTTCTGAGAAAACTGTGTGTGCGCTGCAAAAACTACAAACAGGTATCCAAACCGTGGGCAACCTGAGAGAGCAGCCCAGACGCCCGTCAAATCGAGCTTGGGATCTCAGCAAATATCACAGGATGCCAATATGGATTAAACATCTGCTGGAAACCCATCTGTTAGCTCTTTCAAATGTCTGCCTCCAAAATGGAAAAAATAAGTACATATGATTATATGTCAATTTATATGGCGCAAAAGAGACTGCGGCACAAACACTGAGTGGAGGCCTTCTGTCACATCTGAGGTCTGCATACATTATGGCCAATTGTAGGCAGCTGCCTCCTAGCATCACCACAAATGGCCACAAGACGGTGCTAGCCTGCAACAAAAGACCTACAAAAAGGATCCTGTTAAATGGCTCTGAAAATCCTTGCACCGGAGTAAACTCATGTTTGAATGACGTACCACTCGCCTCTTATCCACCCATATAGCTTACAGGGTACATTTCAATGTAGTCAATCAGGGGGCGCGCCAGAAAGGAACCGCCATCCTCAAATATCCCGGTTAGCTTACGAGTGTTCAATCTAGATCTCAGGCTCATAGCATCAAATAAATATTTTCCCCTACTGTTAAATAATGTGCTTTGTACTTCAGATGTACAAGTTCTCTATCGTATCACATCATGCAACGTTTCCCGCTTGATTGCATGCATGTTCGAACTGTGGAACTGGAGTATCTCCTGCTGCTGTGAGTTGGCATCCTTTGGGGAGCCTATGTCTTTGACAGCTTGGGTGAATGAATCTGTTGTTACTACATCTGACACTTCAGCCATAATTTCAACATCATTTAATAGTATGTTATCAATAAAGAAGCTCTTAGGCATGGCTCTGGGCAAACATGCGGGGCACTCTTTGGTCCAGTTCTTGTAACAGAAAGGTAGGCATACTCCATTCATTTGGAAGGGTCTATATATATATTACCAGGAAATCGGACTCGAGATATTATTCCCAAGAGGTCACTATGGCAGCCCAAAGACTGCTTGAGTTCTAAACTCTCTCTCTCTCCCTCTCAAGAAACCTATAAACTTCAGGAATGGAAAAAATGTAAATAACAGAAACAACTTCTGTGTTTACTTTGCCAGTCGATACTAGTCTACACTGCCCATAACAAGTCAACTTTTGAAAATACACACATTTATACACACACACACACATTTATACACACACATACATATATACACACACACATATACACACACACATATATACACACACATACATATATATAAATATATACACACACAAAAATACACACACGCGCCATGGCAGTGAAACTAAATATGGCCCAATAACGTTATATAGATCAATTATACGAATAAACACACATAACGACAGTCAATTAGCAAAATGTACTTTATTACCAGAGTGCAGCAAATGTGTGGTGAGGAAAACACGTCTCGCTGCCTCACAGATTATATGTAACAATAACTTTAGCATGGAAACAACTCTCCCAATAATCAGTTCTCTCTTGAGAGATTTTACTTTGCAGAAACATATTTAACCCATTGCATCCTGGTTTTGATTAAACACATTTTTTAGAAAACCTAATAAATGCAATAGCATAAACCCAAGTATGCAGATGAGCAGAGTATAATAGCAGATTACACTATATGTAACTGAGTATATGCTATATATTTAGCCTGGAGCTGCAGTTTTAAACATTGATGGAACAGTGGTAATAAATGTGCAGTAAGGTGTGCAAATATGGCTGGCAGGGTCGTCGACCACAGATGCCATTCATAGAACAGGAGGGCCTCCTGTCTTTTGGTGTCACTCTCACCCATCTAACGATGCGGTCACCAGACTGCGTGAGTCTACCCAACTTAGATAAAACCAGTTAAAGTATATTTCTCCAAACCGTCTAGGACTGGTGCAAGAGTAGTAATCGTCGGAGTTAGAATTTGCTCTACATTCCACTTAGAGTGAGCAGCTGTAAGATTTATTACCCAGTGGAAAGGAAAATGCTTTTAACTTTGTAGCTCAAAAAAAGAAAAACTATTTTGTATTAAGAGCAGAGTGATTTAACAAGAAGCACAAAGGACATTTTCCTACAAGTCATTTAAAATCTATTGAATGAACATTTATTCTGTTGCCAAACAGTCTAGCCTGGAAATATTATTCCACATTAGTATACCCCGTGGGTGCGATTCTGGTCAGAAGCAGCCCTGTTCCATTGTGTTACATTCAGGATGTTTTCGGGCACCGCCTCTTCCGCTCGAGTCATGGCGGCTGCTGACTCATCCCGGTAGTCCATGTCCAAAGGCCGCAGAGACGAAGCTAAACCGAGCTATCTCGGGAGGTGGCATGGGATGCGCCATGTGTCAGTGACAGCAGCAGTACTGACAGGGAGGCCTGCCTGCAGCCACTGAAAACCACTGCAGGGTACCGGAGCCCACTGTCGGGCTGGTCTACAGGGCAATCAGGCAGTGCCCGGTCGGTTGGTCTGAAGGGTGTGTGGGCCGGTTTTTTGGGGGCTTTTGCTGTATGGCCTGCTGGGTCTGTTTTTACCGTTAATTTCCCGGATATTAAAACAAACATTGCCTGTAGCAATCGCATATGCATGCCGACTTCCATACCTTGCAAAATACATATACAGCAAGACTTTACAAGTTCAAAACAGCCCCAATTTGCAAATAATGGGCCACTTTTTTAGCTATCTAATTTGCTGATATGGGCCACTTATATTTTGGTGTCTGGGCCGATATTGTGTCGCAGTCCGAATCTGCCAGAGCCACCATGAGATGCCTCTGCACCAGCAAAACGAGAATAAGAGAGTTCGATAGGTGTAACATGCTCTAGATACCACAATATGGCGCCTGTAAACATCAGAAGTCTGTTGAACCAGTAGCAGGATGGCATGTCATTGTATTGTGGGACCAACCATTATCAGGACACGGACACTGTGCGTAAAATACGAAGCCTGTCGACACCAAAATATCACATTTAACATGCCTAATCATTAAGCATAGATGTTATGTTAAAAATAATTGTAGAGCGCAACATATACCCGAGGGTGTCTTGGTGCTAGTCTGGGTGCTGAGCAAATGTGAGAAAGGAGGAATTACTGGTTAAAGAGCCAGGTTTTAAGGAGCTTTTTAAACTTTTGAAGAGTGGAAGCCGATCTAATGTGTATAGGTAGGAGATTCCACTGTTTGGTTGCTCCAGCCAGAAAACTGCTTCCACCCCATTTATATTTTTTGTATCTGAAGGTGTTTATTTAGAAGGTTCCCATTGATCTAAGATTTCTATTGGGAGATCAGTTACTGAAGTACAGCCTAAAAAACACAGTCCTCTCAGTTTTCACAGGCCCATGATCAAGTAGCTCAGCCAGGTTTATTCTTTGCATTCTGGGAGTAGTAGTCCAAGGTTCTAGAACTGTATCAACACGATTACAGATCACAGAAAGCACTGGAAAAACGTGTGCCGAATAAGCTACACAGCATTGAGCTCTGTGAAAACCAATCTGCTGAGCCACAAATCGCAATCAGTAAAGAGTGTTAGACCTATAGTCTGCAACGGGAAAAGAACGTGGTCAAAATACATATCTAAATTCATCAAGTGACCCACTGTCGTGGATAACACCTCCAGCCTGTTCTGGCTTTTAGACATCAGCACTTAACAGCCTGGAATTTCTAAGCGTGCCTTTAATGGTAAAAGTAAAACCATAAGACCCATAATGCAAAGCGGCAACGCCTAAAAAGTTAGACGTGGTAGGCAATGACCCAAAGGGCATGGGACCACTGGGCTAATCCTTGAGCAACAGAAGGATACAAAATTACAATTACCTGGGCCAAAAAAAAGTGAAAACTGACAAATGTTATTCACCCAGTGGTTCCAAATTCAGCAGGTCAGTTATATTGATATATTTATTTATATGTATATTAATGTTTTGTTTTTATTTTACAGACTCAGCACTTTGTCAATGCTTCTAAGCAGTTTTCTGTATATATTTTGTGTGTGTGTAGTTCTTTTATATATATTTGTTTTCTTGCTTATAATTTAGGCTTCCAGTTTTCCATTTTTACAGATAAATACAGACAGAAAACTATCTATTTTTTTAGCGATTCTAAATGCTGATAATCAGGACTTCCAGGCCAATAGCTGTGCAGATTGATAGGTAAGAAAGTCAAAAAAGAGATAAAGTTTCCTAATGAGGCTTAAGCAGCTGTAGGTATGTGCAAGGTTAATACTAAAATGTACATGCTTTCATATCACTATATTAAATTATCATTAATGGGTATTTATGTGAATGAAACCAGTCTGGTGTTCAAGTATCAGTGTACATTTATTGGTTAAATAAATGTGGAAATATTCTACTTTCAGATTCATTTTTTCACAAAACCCAAAATAAATATGGATAAATACAGACGGAAATGTCAAAAAAATGAATACCATAAGACCGGAGGCCTACTTACAATATTAAGTTTTATGACTTATCTGCAGAGGTACTCCGATCCTTATTAATGAATCAGTTGCCATTTCTACTCATGGGTTAAGAATTCTTTCTGAGAATTTCACCGATCAGGACCAAGATAAAATAGCCATTCCTGAAGGATACCCAGCAAAAAGTTTGACTCCCACAAACTCACATGTTCATGGTTAGAACACCCACAAACTCAAATGTTCTGCACCTCATTTTCTATATAGCAAAGTTACAACTGCAAAGAGTAACAGTGCATCCCTTCCCAGGGCGGGAGGGTTCAGGGTATCTTGTCACATTTCATGATGATGCTCAAAATGCATTACCTACTAGGAAAGAAAACACTAATGGAGCTTATTTTCATCATACTAACCCCTGACGTGGAAAACTTACTAAAAACCATGGTGGGCCAGGGGTATGTGCGGAAACCTACAATTTGAATAGATTTCCTTCCTTATCACCATGGAATTTTGTGAATCCCCAAATGTGCTAAAAATGTAAATCCCGATTAAAAATCGTATTAATTGGTCTTACTGATACATTACTTAACCTCTATCAAAACACCAAAAACAAGCATGACTTTGAGGAACCTCTTACCAGAATAATTTTAACACAATACTCGGATATTAATCAGATGTGTACGGTGATAACCGACGTTACACATGTCCAAGCATACAGCCACCCGCAGAACCTACTACAATATGCTGCTCCCTGGAACCATACCGAGGTGAGATCCTGCACTGCCAGCCAGCATCCAAAGGAGGTCTAGAGACCGAATAGTCCAGTACAACATGGAGCCATTCACCGTCTCACACACAGAAAATGGCTGGCTGCCTTGTTGGAAAGAAAACATTGCAATAGACAAAACAAAACTGCTCGCTGTCTTCACTAAAACTCAATAGCACAGGAAATAATGCACTTCCTCGGTCTATTGATAGGCTCTTGTTAAACCAACACTGATGGTTGGACCAATCCCTGCCATCTGCCACAGGCAGTGTGGCAGTGAACCTTGGAGGCACTAGGCACATCTCTACCAGGACCCCGGTGGGCATGTTTACAAGGATTCCAGTAGGAATTCCAAAAGACAAGTCTCTACCAGGATCCCAAGTAGGCACGTCTCTACCAGAACCCCAAGTAGGCACCTCTCTAGCAGAACCCCTGAAGGCACGTCTCTACCTGGACCCCATGTAGGCACGTCTCTACCTGCACCCCCGAAGGCACGTCTCTACCTGCACCCCAAGTAGGCACCTCTCTACCAGAACCCCCGAAGGCACATCTCTACCTGGACCCCAAGTAGGCACCTCTCTACCAGAACCCCCGAAGGCACATCTCTACCTGGACCCCAAGTAGGCATGTCTCTACCAGAACCCGTGAAGCACATCTCTACCAGGACCCCAAGTAGGCATGTCTCTAACAGAACCCCCGAAGGCACGTCTCTACCAGAACCCCCGAAGCACGTCTCTACCAGAACCCCCGAAGGCACATCTCTGCTAGGACTCGAATAGGCAAGTCATTACTCCAAGGACCTTATAATCGACAACTTTCCAATGCACTTGGCTTGTTTTTCACACACAAAATATTTTGGTCACTAAATACTCTAGGTTTCTGGAGCTCTATAATAACATGACTCATTTTTCCAGGCACTCATAATCAGCTTTTAAATGTTGCAAGTCATTGTATTGGCATTCTACTATTTAGGACATCAATACACTGCTCGCAACCTGAACGTCCCTTAACATGAGTGGTCAAGAATGTTCCCTGTGCCAACAGATCTCAGATGCATCGGAACCTCAATAGTAGGGGTATGAGAAATTCAAATGATTTGCTTTTGAGTAATTAGCAAACTTTGGGGAAAATTATCAAAATTCCATTTAACTACGTGAACTGCAAATTCGTTATTGTGCGCATGTCAAAGATTGAGGCAATAATGCATTTTGCAATATAAAAAGCACGAAAAATACAACGAAGTGAGCAACCACTACTTGTGTTCTGGTTATTCGCATTCTTCCTGCCTGCTCGCAGTGAAATTTTGCCACGAATAGCACGTAATTATGTGATGTGGCAAAATGGCGTAAATTCAGGCATTTCTTATAAAAAGCTTAACACAAAATTCCCAAAATAATGCGAATTACACTGACATATTTTATATTTCGCCCGGATCTACTCATAACAAGTTTGATTCCAACACCAAAAAATACTACAATTCACAGTTCTAGGATACCGTGGCACGCTGTGCTGACCACTGGCCAACATCGATAGAAATGCTTGTGTTCGACTTTTTGTTACTGACAATCAGTTAAGGAGGTGGTGATTGTTGAATATATAATATGGGAAAAATTAACTAAATGATCTTTTCACGTTCTTCACATTAAAGTAGTGCATCATACGCTGCACTTGTGTACTCGGATAATCGGATTCTGCTGTTGCGGCGATCCTATATTCAGCCTGGTCCCTCATCTTCTTTTCCAAATGTACAGGAGCGAGCAGCAGAGTCTGTGATGATGTGTTGGCTCATGCCATCGCACTTTGTATGCATGGAGTAGAACTTTCCCCTTTCTCACTCACTATACACAGGGGCCTTCAAGTCCCAGCATGCAGAGGATTGTTGCTTAAAAGCCCGGGAGTGGGATCACACACACTTGACATGGGGCCTCTTGGCAGCTACGTGACTCCCCAGGCACAGGAAGGCACCTATCAACTCATGTGGAGGGTGAAAGCCGCCTCAAGAGAGGAAAGTGCCAGCCAATGGGACCTCAGAGCATGCTTGGTGCCACGGTTTGCATGAGGTTAATGGGTTCCCACTGCCTTTCTTGCACGGTGCAAAAAACACTTAGCCCATTAGTAAGAGACATGCCAGAGCCACACACCACCCAAAGCCGTGCCAGTCTGTCTAGCCTTTGACAGGGCGTACAGTGAGAACGCTGGGACCCTTTAATCCAGTGTACTGCAAGATCACGCGATAGAATGTTGGATTTTGTACAACAGCCAAGCAATGGCAGACAGCATGCAATCCGTTCAGTGGCGTAACAAGACTTGAACCCCCCCCCCCGCAAGGTACATGGAGGGGCCCCCACTCTGGATTTAATCAGGAGCTCTCGTGCCAGAGTACTGTGCTGAGGGGGGCCCCCTGCAGCTCGAGGGCCCCCCGCACTACGGGGGCCTGTGTTATGCTACTGTATCCGTTGGCCCAGTGGTGACTCAATGCATGGGCACGCTGGGCAGTTGCCTGGGGGCCCCGTGAACATAGGGGCCCCATGCAGACCAGAATTTAACACTAGTTTTCCATTAAAGATTTTTATTCCTGTGAGTGTATAGGCAGGGCCCACTGATGTAATGAAACTTGAGGGGGGCCCCCCTGAAAGGTAGGAGGAGGGGCCCCCTCCGTACTCAATCAGGAGCTCTCCAGCCAGAGTATTGTGCTGAGAGGCCCCCTAGAGCTTGGGGCCCCCCGCACTGCTTTGCCCTGAGGCCTATAATGCGTTTAAGACAGCCCTGCGTTGGCTCCCTAAAACAAAATGAATAGTCAATAATCATCTCCCTCCCCTATAAGGAAAACCCATCAGTAACGTAAAACAAAAGATCAGGAGTGCTGGCTTCTAAAGAAGCAGAGGGCACAGACATTTCCATTTTTCACATAAAAGGCCAACCGGATCAGAAACTGAATTTAGGTCATTCTATTACATAATAACAACATAGCAAAGCGAATAGGTTTAACGTTTGTACTGCGTACTATTAGCCTTGACAGTGCTTGTATGTGTAGTGGGGAGCAGGTGCAGGCAAAAGCATCTGAAAAACGAATGCTAAAGAAACATTCATTGGCAAAGCCGATAGGCCTCACCTTTGGGACCTATTGGCTTTACTAATGGCTTTTAGCGATGACGTACAACATCCCCAATGTTAACCAGGACTAAAGAATAAACAAAAACAAAAAAGGCGCTGTGAGGTGTCCAACCACGTCATTCTGTAGGTACATGCAACACGCATGTATGCACCTAGTAAATGACACATGTACTTTCTTTTAACTTACAAATACAAGTTTGACAGGTGAAGAATATATATTTTTTTAAAGTAGTGCAAAAGCCTTTTTGTCTAGGGGGAAGCAATATGGAGAGCGTAGGTGGGAAGAGATGCAATATGGGGTACAAAGCAATGCGGGGCCCAGAATCAACACAGAGGGCAGAGGGGGTAGAAGCGACATGGAGGGTGTCGGTAGGGGAAGCAATAGGTAGGGTGTGGAGAAGCAACACGAGCCAGAGAGGATGATAGAGCGCGGGGGAAGAGAAGCACACAGGCTAGAGAAAGAAAGATGGAGTTGTTCAGCGGAAGCATACAGGCTAGAAAGCAACGAGATGGGAGAAGCACACGAGGGCAAGCAAAACAGAGGCGGTGGGGAAGAAGCACACAGGCGAGAGAGAGCAAAACATAGCATGGCAGAAGGGGACACATGCACTCTCGTGGAGGGCTTAACCTACAAGAAAAATACAGGACTTCAACATTGAGCAGTGGAAGGACACAAGTAATGCACCCAGGTTTCAGAGAGTAGGACAAAGACAAGAAGAGGAAGTAAAGCCCACACAAGCTGACAAATAAAAACCAAACAAGCGAGAGTGACGATAAAGCCAAATAATGGTATGCAATGGGTGAGCTTTAAGAACACTGTAAGCTGACAATAAGCCTTTTCGCCACAGACAGCTTGTGATGTCTGGTAGGGGAAACCTAAAAAGGTTGCTTTCTTCTTCGAGCACCCATTTTTCACTCTTCCGTGCTTCTGGCCACTCGCAGACTGTAATACCATCCCACATGCAGTCCAATGGAGGTGTAGGACATACCAAACAGTCAATAAAAAATATTTGACACCAAAGTACTCTTCTGGGTTATCAAAAATATAGCCAATGGATGAATGTTCCAAGGCAGAGGAGGCTGACTCACAGCCCTTTCAATAAGTCAGTCGGCATAGGATAGAATAGGTTTCCCATGAATGCTGCTACGCGTCAGACACACATAGAAATGGGATAGATTTTACAGTTATTCAATGGTCTGCAAGCATTAGGTTTTACAGTCTTATCTATTTATACGACTATTTATAAAACAGCAGCAATCTGGGAAGAAAGTACAAATTCCTAAAAAAAACATGTTTCCTAGAGAGTCACGCTTTAAATCCGTTGAGGAACTTAAGATGTTCCTGTTCAGTTTTAAGTGTAGTTGGCAAGGTGTTCCACAGGTTTCCCCCTTGGACTCGTTATTCCACCAAGATTACAATACTTACACTTTTGTATCCTTAGTAAAATGTTTTAAGTGCCTCTGCAGGACTGATCCCGAGGGTGTGTTCAAGTCATTTGTGATGTGAGAATGGAGGGCTGGCTTAGTATTCATACAAAAGGGCTAGTGACGCTGATAGAATTTGTAGAATTGCGTGCCCCTCTCAGTGTAAGGGCCAGTGCCGGTGTGATGGGCGATAACTGCAGCATCGCAAGGGCTGAATTTAATTTGTAACTGTCCTTTACCTAGATATCACTCACCAGAGGGTCTCACTATACTACCCCAAGTCAAGCGGCTATCTCTCTGTACCTGGGACAGGGTTTAATAGCACACCCAATGCAGGAGCGAGCTTCCGGTTGCCCATACTTCCCAGTTTGGGTATCCTTTCCATGCCACAATCTAGAACACTTCATCTTACCATCACTAGTAGGTTCCTATTTCCATTCATTCGATTCTTAAATGCCTCCGCCAGCAGTTCTGTGCCAGGTGAGAATAAGGCAACCTCGGGCAGTGAAAACAGAACGTCAAAACACCAGGCACGTTAAACAGCCAGTTGACTGATTTAACTTCAAACTCACTCATTTAATGGAAGTCTACCTCTTGGGTTTCTCTGCAGGTAGGCTACCATACCTGCAACGTTCAGTAGAGCTTCTCTACATAAGCGTTCAAGCACTCACTCAGTTTTGAGGGCTCGCTCGGCACACCAAGCGGTAGCCCTCATAGAACGTGCTGCAACCAGGAGCAGTCCTTCGTGTCATTTACCTATTGAAGGCATCCCCCTCTTGATATCAACCATTGCCAACCGAACTGTTCATAATCTCGTGATCTAATCAAGCGAAACCAGCAGGGGACATCTGAAAATGCAATGTGTTTCTTTGCGAGTCAGCACCATCTTGGCCACCCAGTCACCAAAGGTCTCAGGGTTCTGGAAGACGCAGATGGAAGGTTGGTGGTGGAACATGGTCAGGTTCTTTGAGGACCACCGGGCGCAGAGGGGGCCAGGGCGAATGAGAACTGAAAGGAGAAGAAAGCTTACAACAGCTCCGGTCTCATTCCTTTGGAGAAACTGCTACCTTCCTTCTCTCAAAAGATCAGAGTGGAGGCACCAAGAGGAGGACTTTGGAACAAATTTCTTGCTCAAACGAAAGAAAAGCAGGACCTTGCCGTGAACAGCTTGTGCTGATGAGACTGATTGTATTCTATGAAAGCGATCATCTTGCGCCATTGCAATGAATGTACATAATTCAGATTTGCCATCTTTGGAGCCATTTTCACACGATGCAGCCGAGAAAAGATGCGGGGCGAGGAGTTCCTTGGAGGGGATTAAGAGCATTTAACTCCATGACCAGTCACTCAAGCCCCTCATCGGCACAATCGAGGCAATGGGGTCTATGGCCTGAGAAGGCTGTACAGCCATCAGGCCCCGACACACTGGCGGGAAACCTACTGTGTAACTGCGTCCAGTTCACCATGTGATTCAGTCTCCTCACCACGTGCCCATATGACACATGCCTGGCAAAGAGCGGCACCGTGCGAGTTAGGGCGGTCCGAGAATTTTATCCAGCACCTGAGGGCAATAGCATATTGGAATGGCGGGAAATGTGAGGCAGGATCCTTGCTGCAGCTTTCCCTTTGGCAGTGATGTAAACACAGACTTTGGCACTGCTCCCACGCCATTCCCGTTCTGCTGCCCTGCCCGGCTCCCACTCCTGGAATACTTACGTCAGTAGGGGATGGTCCCCACCTAGTCAACTACAGTATAAACAGGCGAACGGTAAAAGAGTATTTTGCAGGATCTGAGGTCCTCGTCCAGCAATCAACAAGATGGAGATGCAAGTGAATGCCACCTTCAGCATCTGCAGTGATGTGAAGGTCATGAGTTTGAATACTGTCAGGAAGAGTCAGCTTTTTGTCCTTCCGAAATAGGTACATTTAGTACTGCTTGTTTGTGTGATAGTTATATCTCTAGCTAACAGTGCATAGAAACGGCAGAAGTGAGGTATAAAGCGCTACTTAAAACATATTATTATTATTTATGCATGCACCAGTAACCGCTCTGTGGAATACTGTGCCTGCAGCCCCAGCCTGTGAGCACGGTGAAGGTCAATATTTTAGAAAGGTTATGGTTTAGCCCAGCACTGAGAGTAGGCTGCATACGACCTGGCATAGGGCCATTGGCACGGACATGATCATAATGCACAATGCTAGTGAGTTCTTGGCGGGCGGGATGCGCAGGATATTTCTGTCACAATGCATGGTTTGAGGTTATTATTACAACAAGAAAAGATGCCAGTGACATTTTATGGGCACAATGCTTTTGGGACATTACTTTTTGTGCCGACTGTGCCATCCTGCCATTTTTAGCTTTTTACCGAACCTTTCCCTGCATGGACGAGCCACCCAGAAAGAGCCTGAGGCCCTACAAGATGGAAGAAAGCACTATATAAATACCAATACAATACAATAATGGTGGTCACTAAAAAGGTAAATCTCCAGCCAACCATAGAGAACTGCTGGTGGGACACAAAAGGGTCCCCCTAAAAATTGATCTACAGCAGCCAAGCATGCCACCTGAAATCTTTATTGAGAGGATACTGGCATGCTCCTGTACATCACCGAATGATTATCTTGTTACTGAGGAGACCAGTCTTCCCCTTTTTGTCACCCGGGCATGATTCTTGGCTCCATAGGACATGGTGCAAGCACAGCCACCAACAAGTCTGCTATAATCAAAGGCGTTTGAGGGAAAGAAACTGATCGGGCACCCGTCAGCTAATCAATCATCAATATATAAAAATCATTTTGGTACAAGGTGATAACATTGAATTCCTCTTTTAGATCATGTGAGCAGTCCAACGCTCATTATTATACATTGTGTCCAACAATTCCAGATCTATTTCGAGTAATAACTATATCCCTGGAGGCCGAGTGGAAATAGATGGGCGCTCATTCCCTGCAATGGGCTTTTGAGGGATGACCAAGAGGCTTTTGCCTGCTTAGCAGGAGTCCTCAAGCAGCAGGACCCCTGACCCGCCAGAGCTGCTCAAAGGCCCAGCAGTCAACCAGCCCCTGCACCCAAAGAGCGCTCGCTGCTATCCATGAGGTCCTTTGTGGAACTGGATTAACTGATATTATGCAAGGTTGGTTTATCTTATATTTGGGATTACTTAACTACAATAGCTAAAACGAGTTGTAAATTTTTCAGAGAGGCTCAGTAGTGAGTACCTCAGGTCCAGATACTACTTTACTCATCATTTTACCCCATAGAAACCCCTTACCCTTCAAAGACTTTCAGGGTTCCTGGACGTCCCTACAGTCGTCAATGGTGCTGATCCTCTGGAGGACATTAGCCCATTGTTTCCTATGAGAAGTGAAGCCACAGAACAGGAATTCAAATCAGAACAGGGCCCAAGGCCTCAATTATGACCTTCTATTGAGCCATTAGGGGCAAAGACTTGAATCTACCACTCTACCATTATTTTTGTGCATGATAATTTTAGGAACTTTGAAGTAATAATGGTGTGTGTGCGCGAGTTAACTGTAGCCGTCACATCTGTTTCCAATGGCGTAGGCCTTGACTGCTCACCCAACCTATTATGGAGAGTTGAGGAGTCTTTGGAGGCCTAACTCTATGCCTCAGATGGACGCTGGTATCCTGATCAGTACGAAACGCACACAAGCTCATGTCATTTTTTTAAAAACATAATCTCACTCAAGATTCTCTGCCTCAAGTAAAAATGCACCATGCCAAAATATCTACAAAGAATAATTGCCCAATGAGCCCGTATACGCAACTTACGCTCACCAGAAGAGAGTTATTTGGTCATCCCCACAACTAGATACAAACACATGGTGGGGACGGATGCTTCATGGGGTCAGCTCTGGAAAACCTACCCAGGGAAATCCGACAAGTCCAAGCAGTTCAGAACAAAACATAAGACCTCTGGTCTACCACCCTGAAACCATCCACCATTAGCCAACTACCTTTGCTGTGTAATATTCTAGGCCAAGTCCTGGCCACTGCAATGACAATATGTCCTACACCCATGTATGCTTTGTCGAAGAGGACTGGAGGCGATTTCTGTAACCAAAGCTGAACTGTCTGGCACTAATCAAATATAACCTTTTTTTATTTGCATATCGAACCCATGCACCTTTACAGTAGTGGCTGGCATCTACGGGGAGAGGGGTGTGGGCGCCAGCGCAAAAGAAACCTTACTGGGCGAACGCGACGTCCTCCGCTCCAGAACTGGAAGCTGGAGCCTGGAACTCCCTTGACCAATCAGGGCGCTGCTCTCATGCTGTGAGAGCAGCACCCTGATTGGAGAGAGTGGCCCCACTCGGCGCTCCACAGCGTCCTGATGTTTAAAGTGAACATGTGTGTCTGGCCGTCTTGAAAAAGACATGCACACTTTAAACATAAGTGCATAGACAACCCACCCTCCTCCCTGCTGTCACTCAGCAGCAACCCCAACCCCGTCCTGACGCTTGGCTCGGGATGGGGATGAAAAGTAAAATGGTAATAAATTACCATTTTATTTTTCATGGGGTTTTCGGGGGATTTTAAGTGGGACGACGCTCCTCCGCTCCAACGGTAGAGCCGACCTTGCCTTTGCCTTAGAAGTAACTGGGTTTTGCAGTGAGCGTGTGAAGCAAGCAAAATAAGCAGAATACTTTCAGGTGGTCCCTGAAGCTTCATTATCTGGGAAAAAGAGGGCAGGCACAACAAAATGGTGCCAGGGGACATTATCACACTGGAGAAGTGTAAAAGAACATGACTGGTATCAGGTAGGGTGCTGGAGAGTTCATATCTGCATCTGAAAGCCTACTTCAGGGATAGTACTGCCAGAGCTCCGTGCACAACGAACATATTGCATGCCCAAAGCAGGATGGAAAAGAGAGAATGAAACCAGGATTAGAGCTATCATCATATGATGAGATGCCAGGTGACCCCTCGACGCCGAGGTCACAGTGCTCCAGTCCTGGGCTTTTACTTTACTACCGAAAGCATGCAGATCGTGGCGAGTTCTTTATTCCAGTCAATTAATCCGACAATAATAAACTACCATCTTGCAGAGTTTTAAATGGAAAGTCCTGGGCTGGAGCTCTGTGTCATGGGATCATCTGAAACCTTAATATTGCTGGCACAATAAATGATGTTAGAGGGTATTATTTCTGCAAGGTGGGATGAGGTCAAGCGCTTCAGGCCTCGCAGAGGTACGGAAAGCGCTATAAACATAACCGTAACCTAAGATGCGGGAACATCACTGCCACTAAACAAACCTCTGTTGGGAAATTGGCACAATGAAGGGCGCTCGGCGGATGGCAACACAATGGTGAAAGGAAAGCGGGCTGAAACCCTTGACAAGAACGCCGAGCTCTTTGCAGTGCCTGCAGGGGTGGGTATTCCACAGGGAGCTGCTTGGCGGAGAACTACGGTTTCAGCGCTTCCGGCTTTCTATTTTAGAAACAGGAGCCGTGCCAGCACCATGATAGCATGCATTACCAAAGCACTGAGCTTCATAGGATATTAACAGTATCCGGTGTCCAAACATTCATGAAAACAGGGGCTCTAAAGGGGGCTGTGGTCTTAGTACCCCTGGAGCGACGTCATGTCAGCATGCCTCGACGTGTGGCCGTGGCGTAGCGTGGGGAGGGGGGGATCGGGGGCGGCACTCTTTTTGGGGACGGTGGAGGTGAGCAAGTCGTGCCTGTCGACTACCACCACCCCTCCGCCCCCGTAGAACAAGTACTCCGTCGGCCGTCAATACTTACTTGCACCATGCGGCAAACTTAGGGGCCGCCCCGGGTGGCAGTAGGTGTAGCTACGCCACTGGGTAGGGTCTGGATGACAAGACCCTCTTACACAGTACACCGAAGATAGGGAGGGGGGACTCTCCGGAAACCATTATCCAAGCAGCCACGAGAATACTGAGGCAGCCCCTGAGATCAATTAGCAGCTAAACAGGAAGGGCTGATACCCTATCGATCGGTTTAATTACACAGAGACCAGCTACCCTGCAGCATGTCAGACAATGGGCCTCCTGCTCACCAAAACACCAGCTGGAAAAAGACACTGCTACTGCAATTGCATTTATATAGCGTTTACCATCCCCGACGAGGCGTCAAAGCACTTTTCAGCAAGTAGCACGCTACTCCAGAACCTAAAGAGGATTAGTGGTGAATTAGTATAGAGAGATATGAAATTAATTTGAGGGGTGGAAGCATACTGCCCTAGAACGTTCGGACACACAGAGTCACTCCATAGCTTTACACAAGAGTGGCCAGTAGGCCACACTGTTAGTGACACACATAAAAAGGTCTGGTCACTATACCCATCTGAGGAAGTTGTATGCTTCTGCTACTGCTTTCGCCCTGGGCCCACTTACAATGCGATCTAGACTACAGAGTTACAGATAAAGGCCTAACCAGGGCATTTTATGTATTCGTAAGGTCCGCAAATCTACAACGGGGGTAGATCTTCCTCCGTGTTGGAGACTAGGCCGTGGAATTCCATGCCACAGCATTTACAGGAGATCGCAATGGAATCAGCTTTTAAATCTGGCCTGAAGACCTTCCTCTTTAGAGAGATGTGGTTCTTTGTTAGTTCCTCAGTTTGCTTAGCGCCGAGGTTTGTTTGGGAGCAGCTGTTTGCATTTTACAAATGGCTCTTCATTCATTCATTCATAAGTGTGGCCTTGTCTGCAGAGTTGAAAAAAGGACCAAATTTGCCCTGGACCAAGAAGGCGAAAAGACCAACACCCGATTAAATAAAATGTCACCAGGATCTAGCACAGCACTATCGTGTTGCGTGTGGTCGGTAAGTGCCACACAAATCATGGCGCTGTTGGGTATTCTAGATCACTCTCGGGGAGCATCCCAGGAAGTCCATTATACAATCTGGAGGCGGCCATGGGGCTACAAAAGTTAACTTTTAGAGAAAGGCGATGGCCAGAGGGTCACTTCTGGCTCGCAGTCTCTGTGGTTCAAGTGCAAATTGCCCATCCGGTCTATTCTACTCTGCACCACTGTACTCTACCCCACTGCATTCCATGCCAATGCAATTTATGCCACTCTACTATACACAAGGGGATGATGGACGGAACGCTTGAGCCAATCAAACACTCACCCCCAGTCAACTGATCTGGGTTTAATCCATCATCATTCTTTAGCTCACTCCACCACCCGAGTTCAGACATGGCCATATGCAAATCAGTCTGACCCTGTGCCTCATGGGAACAGTCCAGCCCGAACTGCCAAGCCATGTCTTCCCTGGACCGGAAACAAGCATCCTAGGACCGGTTTCTGGCATTCCAGCCGTCCTCAGCCAGGCTTGCTTGAATCCAGTGGCAAAGTGAGCAAGGGACCCACGTCTGGGCATACCCCCGCCAACTTAGGGCGAACAAAGCGATACAAAAGGGGATGATGGACGGAACGCTTGAGCCAATCAAACACTCACCCCCAGTTAACTGATCTGGGTTTAATCCATCATCATTCTTTAGCTCACTCCACCACCCCAGTTCAGACATGGCCATATGCAAATCAGTCTGACCCTGTGCCTCATGGGAACAGTCCAGCCCGAACTGCCAAGCCATGTCTTCCCTGGACCGGAAACAAGCATCCTAGGACCGGTTTCTGGCATTCCAGCCGTCCTCAGCCAGGCTTGCTTGAATCCAGTGGCAAAGTGAGCAAGGGACCCACGTCTGGGCATACCCCCGCCAACTTAGGGCGAACAAAGCGATACAAAAGGGGATGATGGACGGAACGCTTGAGCCAATCAAACACTCACCCCCAGTCAACTGATCTGGGTTTAATCCATCATCATTCTTTAGCTCACTCCACCACCCCAGTTCAGACATGGCCATATGCAAATCAGTCTGACCCTGTGCCTCATGGGAACAGTCCAGCCCGAACTGCCAAGCCATGTCTTCCCTGGACCGGAAACAAGCATCCTAGGACCGGTTTCTGGCATTCCAGCCGTCCTCAGCCAGGCTTGCTTGAATCCAGTGGCAAAGTGAGCAAGGGACCCACGTCTGGGCATACCCCCGCCAACTTAGGACGAACAAAGCGATACAAAAGGGGATGATGGACGGAACGCTTGAGCCAATCAAACACTCACCCCCAGTCAACTGATCTGGGTTTAATCCATCATCATTCTTTAGCTCACTCCACCACCCCAGTTCAGACATGGCCATATGCAAATCAGTCTGACCCTGTGCCTCATGGGAACAGTCCAGCCCGAACTACCAAGCCATGTCTTCCCTGGACTGGAAACAAGCATCCTAGGACCGGTTTCTGGCATTCCAGCTGTCCTCAGCCAGGCTTGCTTGAATCCAGTGGCAAAGTGAGCAAGGGACCCACGTCTGGGCATACCCCCGCCAACTTAGGGCGAACAAAGCGATACAAAAGGGGATGATGGACGGAACGCTTGAGCCAATCAAACACTCACCCCCAGTCAACTGATCTGGGTTTAATCCATCATCATTCTTTAGCTCACTCCACCACCCCAGTTCAGACATGGCCATATGCAAATCAGTCTGACCCTGTGCCTCATGGGAACAGTCCAGCCCGAACTGCCAAGCCATGTCTTCCCTGGACCGGAAACAAGCATCCTAGGACCGGTTTCTGGCATTCCAGCCGTCCTCAGCCAGGCTTGCTTGAATCCAGTGGCAAAGTGAGCAAGGGACCCACGTCTGGGCATACCCCCGCCAACTTAGGGCGAACAAAGCGATACAAAAGGGGATGATGGACGGAGCAGCTTGAGCCAATCAAACACTCACCCCCAGTCAACTGATCTGGGTTTAATCCATCATCATTCTTTAGCTCACTCCACCACCCCAGTTCAGACATGGCCATATGCAAATCAGTCTGACCTGTGCCTCATGGGAACAGTCCAGCCCGAACTGCCAAGCCATGTCTTCCCTGGACCGGAAACAAGCATCCTAGGACCGGTTTCTGGCATTCCAGCCGTCCTCAGCCAGGCTTGCTTGAATCCAGTGGCAAAGTGAGCAAGGGACCCACGTCTGGGCATACCCCGCCAACTTAGGGCGAACAAAGCGATACAAAAGGGGATGATGGACGGAACGCTTGAGCCAATCAAACACTCACCCCCAGTCAACTGATCTGGGTTTAATCCATCATCATTCTTTAGCTCACTCCACCACCCCAGTTCAGACATGGCCATATGCAAATCAGTCTGACCCTGTGCCTCATGGGAACAGTCCAGCCCAAACTGCCAAGCCATGTCTTCCCTGGACCGGAAACAAGCATCCTAGGACCGGTTTCTGGCATTCCAGCCGTCCTCAGCCAGGCTTGCTTGAATCCAGTGGCAAAGTGAGCAAGGGACCCACGTCTGGGCATACCCCCGCCAACTTAGGGCGAACAAAGCGATACAAAAGGGGATGATGGACGGAACGCTTGAGCCAATCAAACACTCACCCCCAGTCAACTGATCTGGGTTTAATCCATCATCATTCTTTAGCTCACTCCACCACCCCAGTTCAGACATGGCCATATGCAAATCAGTCTGACCCTGTGCCTCATGGGAACAGTCCAGCCCGAACTGCCAAGCCATGTCTTCCCTGGACCGGAAACAAGCATCCTAGGACCGGTTTCTGGCATTCCAGCCGTCCTCAGCCAGGCTTGCTTGAATCCAGTGGCAAAGTGAGCAAGGGACCCACGTCTGGGCATACCCCCGCCAACTTAGGGCGAACAAAGCGATACAAAAGGGGATGATGGACGGAACGCTTGAGCCAATCAAACACTCACCCCCAGTCAACTGATCTGGGTTTAATCCATCATCATTCTTTAGCTCACTCCACCACCCCAGTTCAGACATGGCCATATGCAAATCAGTCTGACCCTGTGCCTCATGGGAACAGTCCAGCCCGAACTGCCAAGCCATGTCTTCCCTGGACCGGAAACAAGCATCCTAGGACCGGTTTCTGGCATTCCAGCCGTCCTCAGCCAGGCTTGCTTGAATCCAGTGGCAAAGTGAGCAAGGGACCCACGTCTGGGCATACCCCCGCCAACTTAGGGCGAACAAAGCGATACAAAAGGGGATGATGGACGGAACGCTTGAGCCAATCAAACACTCACCCCCAGTCAACTGATCTGGGTTTAATCCATCATCATTCTTTAGCTCACTCCACCACCCCAGTTCAGACATGGCCATATGCAAATCAGTCTGACCCTGTGCCTCATGGGAACAGTCCAGCCCGAACTGCCAAGCCATGTCTTCCCTGGACCGGAAACAAGCATCCTAGGACCGGTTTCTGGCATTCCAGCCGTCCTCAGCCAGGCTTGCTTGAATCCAGTGGCAAAGTGAGCAAGGGACCCACGTCTGGGCATACCCCCGCCAACTTAGGGCGAACAAAGCGATACAAAAGGGGATGATGGACGGAACGCTTGAGCCAATCAAACACTCACCCCCAGTCAACTGATCTGGGTTTAATCCATCATCATTCTTTAGCTCACTCCACCACCCCAGTTCAGACATGGCCATATGCAAATCAGTCTGACCCTGTGCCTCATGGGAACAGTCCAGCCCGAACTGCCAAGCCATGTCTTCCCTGGACCGGAAACAAGCATCCTAGGACCGGTTTCTGGCATTCCAGCCGTCCTCAGCCAGGCTTGCTTGAATCCAGTGGCAAAGTGAGCAAGGGACCCACGTCTGGGCATACCCCCGCCAACTTAGGGCGAACAAAGCGATACAAAAGGGGATGATGGACGGAGCAGCTTGAGCCAATCAAACACTCACCCCCAGTCAACTGATCTGGGTTTAATCCATCATCATTCTTTAGCTCACTCCACCACCCCAGTTCAGACATGGCCATATGCAAATCAGTCTGACCCTGTGCCTCATGGGAACAGTCCAGCCCGAACTGCCAAGCCATGTCTTCCCTGGACCGGAAACAAGCATCCTAGGACCGGTTTCTGGCATTCCAGCCGTCCTCAGCCAGGCTTGCTTGAATCCAGTGGCAAAGTGAGCAAGGGACCCACGTCTGGGCATACCCCCGCCAACTTAGGGCGAACAAAGCGATACAAAAGGGGATGATGGACGGAACGCTTGAGCCAATCAAACACTCACCCCCAGTCAACTGATCTGGGTTTAATCCATCATCATTCTTTAGCTCACTCCACCACCCCAGTTCAGACATGGCCATATGCAAATCAGTCTGACCCTGTGCCTCATGGGAACAGTCCAGCCCGAACTGCCAAGCCATGTCTTCCCTGGACCGGAAACAAGCATCCTAGGACCGGTTTCTGGCATTCCAGCCGTCCTCAGCCAGGCTTGCTTGAATCCAGTGGCAAAGTGAGCAAGGGACCCACGTCTGGGCATACCCCCGCCAACTTAGGGCGAACAAAGCGATACAAAAGGGGATGATGGACGGAACGCTTGAGCCAATCAAACACTCACCCCCAGTCAACTGATCTGGGTTTAATCCATCATCATTCTTTAGCTCACTCCACCACCCCAGTTCAGACATGGCCATATGCAAATCAGTCTGACCCTGTGCCTCATGGGAACAGTCCAGCCCGAACTGCCAAGCCATGTCTTCCCTGGACCGGAAACAAGCATCCTAGGACCGGTTTCTGGCATTCCAGCCGTCCTCAGCCAGGCTTGCTTGAATCCAGTGGCAAAGTGAGCAAGGGACCCACGTCTGGGCATACCCCCGCCAACTTAGGGCGAACAAAGCGATACAAAAGGGGATGATGGACGGAACGCTTGAGCCAATCAAACACTCACCCCCAGTCAACTGATCTGGGTTTAATCCATCATCATTCTTTAGCTCACTCCACCACCCCAGTTCAGACATGGCCATATGCAAATCAGTCTGACCCTGTGCCTCATGGGAACAGTCCAGCCCGAACTGCCAAGCCATGTCTTCCCTGGACCGGAAACAAGCATCCTAGGACCGGTTTCTGGCATTCCAGCCGTCCTCAGCCAGGCTTGCTTGAATCCAGTGGCAAAGTGAGCAAGGGACCTACGTCTGGGCATACCCCCGCCAACTTAGGGCGAACAAAGCGATACAAAAGGGGATGATGGACGGAACGCTTGAGCCAATCAAACACTCACCCCCAGTCAACTGATCTGGGTTTAATCCATCATCATTCTTTAGCTCACTCCACCACCCCAGTTCAGACATGGCCATATGCAAATCAGTCTGACCCTGTGCCTCATGGGAACAGTCCAGCCCGAACTGCCAAGCCATGTCTTCCCTGGACCGGAAACAAGCATCCTAGGACCGGTTTCTGGCATTCCAGCCGTCCTCAGCCAGGCTTGCTTGAATCCAGTGGCAAAGTGAGCAAGGGACCCACGTCTGGGCATACCCCCGCCAACTTAGGGCGAACAAAGCGATACAAAAGGGGATGATGGACGGAACGCTTGAGCCAATCAAACACTCACCCCCAGTCAACTGATCTGGGTTTAATCCATCATCATTCTTTAGCTCACTCCACCACCCCAGTTCAGACATGGCCATATGCAAATCAGTCTGACCCTGTGCCTCATGGGAACAGTCCAGCCCGAACTGCCAAGCCATGTCTTCCCTGGACCGGAAACAAGCATCCTAGGACCGGTTTCTGGCATTCCAGCCGTCCTCAGCCAGGCTTGCTTGAATCCAGAGGCAAAGTGAGCAAGGGACCCACGTCTGGGCATACCCCCGCCAACTTAGGGCGAACAAAGCGATACAAAAGGGGATGATGGACGGCACGCTTGAGCCAATCAAACACTCACCCCCAGTCAACTGATCTGGGTTTAATCCATCATCATTCTTTAGCTCACTCCACCACCCCAGTTCAGACATGGCCATATGCAAATCAGTCTGACCCTGTGCCTCATGGGAACAGTCCAGCCCGAACTGCCAAGCCATGTCTTCCCTGGACCGGAAACAAGCATCCTAGGACCGGTTTCTGGCATTCCAGCCGTCCTCAGCCAGGCTTGCTTGAATCCAGTGGCAAAGTGAGCAAGGGACCCACGTCTGGGCATACCCCCGCCAACTTAGGGCGAACAAAGCGATACAAAAGGGGATGATGGACGGAACGCTTGAGCCAATCAAACACTCACCCCCAGTCAACTGATCTGGGTTTAATCCATCATCATTCTTTAGCTCACTCCACCACCCCAGTTCAGACATGGCCATATGCAAATCAGTCTGACCCTGTGCCTCATGGGAACAGTCCAGCCCGAACTGCCAAGCCATGTCTTCCCTGGACCGGAAACAAGCATCCTAGGACCGGTTTCTGGCATTCCAGCCGTCCTCAGCCAGGCTTGCTTGAATCCAGTGGCAAAGTGAGCAAGGGACCCACGTCTGGGCATACCCCGCCAACTTAGGGCGAACAAAGCGATACAAAAGGGGATGATGGACGGAACGCTTGAGCCAATCAAACACTCACCCCCAGTCAACTGATCTGGGTTTAATCCATCATCATTCTTTAGCTCACTCCACCACCCCAGTTCAGACATGGCCATATGCAAATCAGTCTGACCCTGTGCCTCATGGGAACAGTCCAGCCCGAACTGCCAAGCCATGTCTTCCCTGGACCGGAAACAAGCATCCTAGGACCGGTTTCTGGCATTCCAGCCGTCCTCAGCCAGGCTTGCTTGAATCCAGTGGCAAAGTGAGCAAGGGACCCACGTCTGGGCATACCCCCGCCAACTTAGGGCGAACAAAGCGATACAAAAGGGGATGATGGACGGAACGCTTGAGCCAATCAAACACTCACCCCCAGTCAACTGATCTGGGTTTAATCCATCATCATTCTTTAGCTCACTCCACCACCCCAGTTCAGACATGGCCATATGCAAATCAGTCTGACCCTGTGCCTCATGGGAACAGTCCAGCCCGAACTGCCAAGCCATGTCTTCCCTGGACCGGAAACAAGCATCCTAGGACCGGTTTCTGGCATTCCAGCCGTCCTCAGCCAGGCTTGCTTGAATCCAGTGGCAAAGTGAGCAAGGGACCCACGTCTGGGCATACCCCGCCAACTTAGGGCGAACAAAGCGATACAAAAGGGGATGATGGACGGAACGCTTGAGCCAATCAAACACTCACCCCCAGTCAACTGATCTGGGTTTAATCCATCATCATTCTTTAGCTCACTCCACCACCCCAGTTCAGACATGGCCATATGCAAATCAGTCTGACCCTGTGCCTCATGGGAACAGTCCAGCCCGAACTGCCAAGCCATGTCTTCCCTGGACCGGAAACAAGCATCCTAGGACCGGTTTCTGGCATTCCAGCCGTCCTCAGCCAGGCTTGCTTGAATCCAGTGGCAAAGTGAGCAAGGGACCCACGTCTGGGCATACCCCCGCCAAGAGGGTCACTTCTGGCTCGCAGTCTCTGTGGTTCAAGTGCAAATTGCCCATCCGGTCTATTCTACTCTGCACCACTGTACTCTACCCCACTGCATTCCATGCCAATGCAATGTATGCCACTCTACTATACACCACAGCACTCTACTCTGCACCACTCTACTCTACGTCACTACACTCTGCATTACTCCACTCTTCTCTGCATCACAGCACTTGATGCCACTGCACTCTACTCTGCACCACTCTACTCCAGTCTACTGCACTCTACACCAATGCACTGTATGCCACTACACTCTACACCACTCTACTGTGCATCACTCCACTCTACGTTACTGCACTATACGCCAATCCACTAAGCCATTCTAATCTACTCTGCACCACTGCACTCTACTCTGAAACAATCTACTCTACGCCACTCTATTCCACTCATGGCCATTCCACTCTACGCCACTCCACTCTATGGCACTGAAATCTACCCTGCGCCACTCCACTCTACGCCACTCTATTCTACATTGCTGCACTCTACACCACTTTACCCAAAACCAATACACTCCATGCCAATCTACTCTGCACCACTGCAATCTATGCCACTTTATTCAACTCTCTAACACTCTACACAACTGCACTCTATGCCACTCTACACCATGGCACTCTATGTCACTTCACTCTACTCTGCACCACTGCACTCTACTCTACGCCAGTGCACTCTGCGCCACTCTAATCTACTATGCACCACTGCACTCTATGACACTGCATTCTACGCCACTTCACCCTACGCCTCTCTACTCTACATCACTCTACTCTATGGCAATGCACTCTACCACACTCTACTATGCACCACTGCACTTTACACCACTCCAGTCTAGGCCACCCCACTCTACGCCACTCTACGGTATGCCACGCCACTCTGCCATGCTAAACTCTATGCCACAGCACTCTACACCACTCTACACCTCTGTGCTCTACGTCGCTACTCTATGCCACTGCACTCTACCCTGCACCACTGCATGCCACTTCGCTCTACTATGAAACAATCTACTCTACGACACTGCACTCTACTCCACTCTGTGCCACTCCACGCCATTGCACTCTATGCTACTCTAATCTATGCCACTGCACTCTATGCCAACTACTCTGCGCCACTGCACTATGCCACTACATGCTACGCCACTCTACCCCATTGTGCTCAATGTCACTGCACTCTACGCCACTCTATTCTACTCTGCACCACTGTACTCTATGCCATTGCTCTCTGCACCACTACTCTGCACCAATGCACTCTATGCCACTCCACTCTACTCTGCTACACTCAACTCTATGCCACTCAAATGCACACTACGGCAATGCACTCTATACCACTAAACTCTATGCCACTAAACGCTACGGCACTACACTCTATACCACTACGTTCCACTCTAATTTTTTCTACACCACTGCACTCCACGCCACTTCACTTCACCACTGCAGGCTACTCTACATCGCTGTACTCTACCCTGCACCACTCCACTCTACTTTCACCATTCCACTCTACTCTGAAACAATCTACTCTATCTCACTGCACTCTGCTGTACGTCATTGCACTCTATACCAAAGCAATCTGCACCACTTTACTAAAAAACCAATGCACTACGCCAATCTACTCTGCACCACTGTACTTTACGCCACTTCACTCTAGGCCACTCTACTCTACAACATTACACTCTACGATACTCCACTCTACACTATGCCACTCCACTCTACGACACTCTATGCAACTCCCTCTATGCAGCTCCATGCCACTTTACTCCACTCTATTCTATGAGACACTACTCCACTGTACTCTTCCACTCCAATTAACTCTATGCCACTTCACATCACTGTATTCCACTCTATGCCATTCCAATCCCCTACACTACTCCCCTCTATGACAATCTACTCTGCTCTACAACAGACTACTCTGCGCAACACCCTCTATGCCACTCCACCACACTCTATGCCACTAGACTCTACAACACTCTACGCCACTCTATTCCACTGTACACCACTCAACTCCACTCCACTCTATGCCCTTTCACTTCCTCCATGACACCCCACAACACTTTACACCACTCCACGCCCAGCGGCAGCTCCTCCACTAAGGTGGAGGAGCGTCGCCCCACAGGAAAAATAAAATGATATCAACTCAGTTTCAGTTGGATATACAGAGTTGAAATTCAGTTCTTGGCCTTCAAGATGGAAAATCACAAATTCTATCTCTGGGTGAAAGTACTGGCATTGGGGGTGGTGTCAGGCACTGAGTGGAGCGGGTCGAGTCAGGTGGGACCAGTGTTCCTGTCTGTGACTGTTCTGGCCCCCCTGTGTACCACCACCGCTAACTCTTTCATTCACTTAAGAGAATTTGCTTTTCCCAGGATGGTGTGTTTCTGTTGTTTTTTTCATGCAAAATATTAGTTACTGAACAATAATATCTAATACATGGGATTCTGCAATTCCTATATAAACGGCAATCTCTAACTTCTTTATAATCGGTGGCTTGTGATGCACCCAGTTGCGATTATAAAGAAAAGATGTCAGAACTCAACTATTTATAAGTTATTACAGTTGAGTTCTGATGTTGCAGTGCCAGCTGCCAGAGCCATCAGCTAAAGGTAAAAGCAGGTCTGGTCACCGGGATTTGAAGCAGCTGTTTAAAACAACTAAAACTTTGCTTTTCTTTTTTCTGCTATATTTGAATGACAAGCAGAGAGAATATGTTTATTTTTGCACTCCACAGAGAAAAGCTAGAATCTTTCCGTATGTTTCTACACATTCTGCGTCATTACAGCTTTCTTATTAAAAAAAAAAAAAAAACCTGAGTTGTAGTGAACTGTTTCGTGTATCTGTAACAAATATCTAACAGGTTTATGATGCGTTTAATTTTGCACTCAAGGTTTTATTTTTATTCTTCATGTTTGCAAACATGCTCACTCTTTCATGTGAAAGAGGTATGCAACAATCTTTTAAGTGGCTTTCAGGAAAGGCAATGGTGTGACCATGTATTATATGGGATAAAGTACCCCCTGGCATACTTGATAAGGATATTTCAAGTCACTTCGGATTTCCATAACCTTATAAAGAAACTCTGCCTTCTGCCTCGTTCCTCTCTATGGCAATGGAACTCCACAGTGACTTGCAATTTCCTTATAATGTACGGCTGGGGGTATTTTATCCCTTATATAGGGCATACTGTGAAAAGAGTGACCTCTGTATCAGTGTGAGGTTAGGTTGTGGGTGGGTGTTATATAGGGCTATGACTGAGAGCTCTGGAGCTCAGCCCAAAGGCAGGGTGAATTTCTCACAGTGCCCATCAGTTGGTTAGAAAGGGGTTCAGAATACACCTTCCAGGGCCGGACTGGGAACCCAAAGCGGCCCTGGCAATTTTCTCGGACCAACTACTCATAACAAGGGGACCCCTGAAATTGAATGTAGGTAGAGAGGCAGGGGAGAGACAGCCAATAAAGCACAAAATGAATACTCTACCTATAACGTTTAAAATATGCTGTGCGTCATCTAATTTGTTGACCACTCTGGCTAGACCACAAACTGTATTCTTCACACCATTAAAAATATATTAAACATTGCTTTATTTTTTCATCACAAATATATAAATATATCACAAATACATATCATATCTAAAGATTGTAGAAACACCAGACCCCATTGCAAACCTTCCACTCACAGCATACATAGTTTCATGCTCAAGCATTCTCACACAGACCACAGATACAAACATAACATTTATATCAAGAAGCATAATATGCACCAAGCCCCCTCAAAATGTGTAACAATAATGAAATAAAGATTAGACAGAATCAGATTTTCATAGTGTCACAGTAGAAATCTGCGGCGTTGATTTACAATTTATATAACATCAAAGCAGAAGAAAAACCAAAAAGGGAAATTAATATAATCAAAAATTAAACATCAAAAAATGATTTTTCAAACAGTTCATCGATTTTCCAGAACAAGTAAATCAGATGAATTCATAGAGGGAACATTTTCACAGCGCCGACGCGCGTTTCGGTGAAACACCCCTTCTTTGGGTATCACCTTCTTCAGGACGCAAATGGTGTATATGAACAAAAAAGCAATTGGACCTGCCTATCGTGATGAGAATGGAAAAAGCCGATTTTAAGGATGTCTCCTTGGTATAAAAACAAGGGCCACTGCTCAATTTCAGATAGAGTGCAGCCAGAAAATAATAAAAAGGAGCTCTAAACGCTGCAGTCTCTCAATTATGTATAAAATATGCAGCACAAGATGCTTTTCTCATCAAAAGCAGTCAGATTGAACGCCACGATATACGGAGGATAGTCTTCAAGTAACTCACTGCTAAGGCAGACTCCAGATAGTTTCTCGACCCTATCACACAGCAAAGAAATGTAGATCGCACAATTCGTCCAATAATCGTTTTGATCTGCTGGGACAAGCTTCCTGGACGGTATCCCACCTCCGTTTGTACTTAGATATCGGGACTCAGCCAAGGAGTATTCCCTGAATTAAAAGATGCTTATTCCATGTAGTGGCATTGTAGCAGAGCGTCCGGCTCACGGAGAAAAACAACCCAAGGAAACATCCTTAAAATCGGCTTTTTCCGTTCTCATCACGATAGACAGGTGCCATTGCTTTCTTGTCCGTATACACCATTTGCGCCCTGAAGAAGGTGATACCCAAAGAAGGGGTGTTTCACCGAAAAGCGCGTCGGCGCTGTGAATATGTTCCCTCTATGAATTCATCTGATTTACTTGTTCTGGAAAATCGATGAACTGTTTGAAAAATCCTTTTCTGATGTTTAATTTTTGATTATATTAATTTCCCTTTTTGGTTTTTCTTCTGCTTTGATGTTATATAAATTGTAAATCAACGCCGCAGATTTCTACTGTGACACTATGAAAATCTGATTCTGTCTAATCTTTATTTCATTATTGTTACACATTTTGAGGGGCTTGGTGCATATTATGCTTCTTGATATAAATGTTATGTTTGTATCTGTGGTCTGTGTGAGAATGCTTGAGCATGAAACTGTATGTATGCTGTGAGTGGAAGGTTTGCAATGGGGTCTGGTGTTTCTACAATCTTTAGATATGATATGTATTTGTGATATATTTATATATTTGTGATGAAAAGATAAAAAATAAAAAATAAAGCAATGTTTAATATATTTTTGATGGTGTGAAGAATACAGTTTGTGGTCTAGCCAGAGTGGTCAACAAATTAGATGACGCACAGCATATTTTAAACGTTATAGGTACAATTTTCTCGGACCAACCCCAGAGAAAGTATTGCCTGGCCCCAGGAGGCTGGAAGCGCTTGCTTGCTGCTTTTCTCACTGGGGGGGGGGCCGATATTATAGCACTGCTGCAAACTGGCCCCACCCTTCCAGCCTCCCAGGGAAACGCCAGATGCCCAGTACGGACAGTCTGGCCCCGACACCTTCAACCAATCCTTTTGCCTCCCTGCAGGGAGCACAGAGCACTGGTCAGGTGTGCCAATTGTAAGTATATGCAAAAAACGCGTGAAGGAGGTACACAGCTGTCAAAATACTGACAGGATTAAAGTTAAAGAAAATGCAGTGCTTACAGGTGATTGAGTGGGTGCACTGTGTGTGTCTCTGGAGGGTGGCGCTGTGAAGGAGATGCAAGGATGTATATGCAAACGAGAGTGCTTAACAGGAAAGAGGAGTGAGAAATGCAGATGGGGCGTTTCAGAACGATAGGAGAAAAACGGAGACAGCAAAAGAAAGTTGTGTGGTGAGGTGAAGGGGAGTGATAGACACTCCGAAGATTCCTTCCACAAACCATAGTAATGTTTCCTTTACATTCTGCATAATTGCCCATTGTAGGTGGCCCTAGCGGTTTTATCTGTAGCCCCGTGTGCGCCCTCCTAAAAATCACTTGAGGATACAATACTGAGTGAAAGGCTCCAAGCTTTCCTACCAGTATGCAAGTCGCCCTGTTTCTGGCTGGACATTCATCCATCCGTCCATCAGGGGCCAGATGTTGCTGCTGTACATGCATTTTGGTCTGCTTCCATTTTGTACAAGATTCGATTTCTAACCCTGATTTTAGATCAGTTTTTACAGAATCAGACCAGAAGACTCGTTTGGACTAAATTCACAGCTTTTTGGAATAGGATGTAAAGCTTTTAGAGGGCCTTCGGGTTGTTTGGGAGAAGGGAAGTATTTTTGGAGCCATATCTACTGTATTTTGGGGCACAGAAACAACAGTTTTATGCAATACCTTTGGAAAGATACAGCTCCAGAGGGTTGCGGAACACGACATATAATAACCTGCAAGATGGCTCAATGAGTTAACAAGTTTAAATCCTCGCAGGGCCAACTCAGCCTTTCATCTTTCTGAGATCTGTAAAATCAGTATGGTTACATCTGGTAATGGCAACAGAAGTGCGGTATAATATAACTCACCACATAAAACCCCATATTAAAGTTGCAACTGTTAGTCTCAATGATAAAACCGTAGAGAAATATGAAGTGGAATTCAATTAATTAGAGATTCAAATTTGGGCGGCATTACTTTTTTTGGGGGGGGGGGGTGTTTTATATAGCGCGAACTAGACACGAAGGAATCAGAGCGCTTTACATGAGCACCAGTTGCGTTACAGAGGGGCACAGACATTTTGTTAGGCACGGGGAGGTTAAGTGATTTGCCCAGAATCACAGAATGTTGAGCGTCTCTAACGAAACTCGAACGCGATTCCGCAGCTTCGAGGTCGGCCGCTCTGGCCGTTAGGCCACATCCTCTCCATTCTCTGTGGAAAATATATTAGACAGGCGTGACGAAGAATGAGGGTGGTGAGGTGGGGCACTGAGCAGCCTATGCATCCAGAGTATGACCCCAGGAAGCGGAAGCTAGTGCTAATCCTGTCCACACCCTTCCATTTCCTTCCATTTGTGAGAAGCAGACACCTAGCTACGAGAGGGCAACGAGAGCTCGTGGGCTTCCTGCAAAGTAAGGAAAACGGACCCATGCCAGGGGGCTGGACAGTACAAGGCATGTACAACGGTGGTGCAGTGGTTCCCTCTGACCCCTGGGCGTCGGTGTCTCTAGGCCGACTGCACTAAAGATCGCTGGGCCCCATTATGGACCCCTTTGCAAACTTCACTATATATTTATGTAGGCATTTCGTTAACCTGTAATGTCTCACTTTTCATCAGGAGTCAATAAAAATAGGACTAATTTTTTGAGGTGACAAAAACGGAGTATAAAATCCATTGAGTAGAGGAATTTGCTGTTGTAATATCCCTCATCCGTCTACCAGGCGGGTCTTGAAATGGGTGAGATATCTCAGCGAGATGAGATCCTGCAGCACAGATCGCAGTATCTGCCAGAAAGGGCATGTCAGCCTTTTATCTTTCCTAGGCTGATATGGTTAGCTTCAAGTTGGGCGACAGCTGAGACAGGAATTTCAGAGTCTGATGTGCAGTTCATACATAGCTAATAAATTAGAGATGTTTTGACCAGTACCCCAGAGCTTTAGAAATCATTTTGCAGTTGAACTGTTGATGGGTCAATGGCTGACAAAATAAAAGTACAATCATTCATTATACAAACATGTTTACATTACAAATACCTTCATCTCCAGTTAGCTTACTCCACACACACCAATATCTATCTGCTTAGTATACTCCTGAGGAATATGTAGGTATACTGGAATAATGTGGCAGGGCTGGCTAAATTATGCGGCAAACAAAGGTACATTTTGTGGCGTCATGCGGTACATTTTGTGACATTATTACTTCATTATTTGGTCTTTTTTACACATGTCTGGACAAAGGTTCCACTACATTTATAACAGTATAACACTCAAACACAGCAATAGGCAATTCAAAGTTGATCAGTCAACTTTTGCAAAGGGGTTTCCACTGCGCTGCAACACGTCTCTCCACGTTTTTAGTAATTTTTTGATCCGTTTCCGCATGAAACAATTTTTTTGGGTAAAAACTGCAAATTATGCAGCAGGTGATGGATCCTGTGGCAAGGAAGGCAAATCCATAATTATGCACCAAACTCCGCGCCCACAGAAATCGCATAATTTAATTGACCCTGGTAAATGCAATCGAAACATAGAACTTACATATAAACCTCCTTCACTCTAGCCGCCCTTTAATGACCCGGCATCAGGCTATTTTAGACGGGCAAAGGTGGGCTTGGCGTAAGTTTACAGATGAGGAGTCCCAGTTCTAGCCGCAACAGATCCTCTCGAGAAGCAACTGCCTCTGAATAGTCCAAGCTGTGGCATAAAGGTAAATATGATGGGGTCCTGCAGAACTGGATGAGGGGCCCGTGCCTCACATATTTCACAGATATTCATTGGCTCTCAGCTGAATGGGAGGTCCCTTTGAAGGGTAAGGGCCCCCCTTGAAGGGTTGGTGCACCTCCTGCACCACAGGGGCTCTGTCCAAGCCTCGTGCCCCTCACACGTGTTAGCTGCGTCACCCTAGGCCTGGAGACGGGAGCAGGAAGTTGCAGCCCTAGCCACTTAATCTTGCCAAGTAGATTAAAAAAACATTCTTTATTAAATCATTGCAGCAAATAAGTGAACAGCGGGAGTCTGATATCCAGCAAATTGAATTAACACCAACTGGAAAGGAGCAACTACGCCACAGGCCGCAGCCTCGAGGCGGCCAGTCAGTGCTGCCTCGCGATTTATTCCAGAGGAGGTAGGGTCTTAAAGCGGCCATTGGCCTCCCTCCCAACAACGAACCAATTACCGAGCTGACATAATCTAACTAGGCCCACAGACGTACAGGAGAATGCACATTTTCTAAAATAAAGCCTACACTTTGTAGTCTAGTACGGGCGAAAATTCCATTACTCATTACGAAGGAACTGAAAAGCGCGAAACTCGGCGAGCGCGCCCTTACGGCCCGGCCCCCTGGACCCGCGCCACACCCCCATAGTCTGGCCGAGTAGCCCGATTGGCTACCGGCCAGAGGAATCACTTCCGGGTCGGCCGTGACGTGTGTCCGGCCAGAGTAGGCAGCAAGGGGTGGAGCCAGGGGGTGGGCTATTTAGGCCCCGGGTCCACAGGTGCACTTCCTCTTTTCCCGCACCAGGCCCCAGGATCGTTGGGGTTAACAAGAATCATTCCGATGGGGCGCCCCTTCTCAAGGTCAATTGCACGGGCCATGGTGGGGTTGACTCAAAAGCACCATCACGTGCGACTGCAGTCAGATGTGAGGGATGACCTTAGAGTATGGCGTAGTTTCTTGAGTGGTTTCAATGGTAAGGTAATTTGGCCCCTCATCATCCTCATCCCTGCTTAATTTTGCTAACACCAGCTTCAGTAGCTGTGTTATTTCTGAATCCCCTTCTTTCCTCTTCTGGTTGCGCTTAGGTGGCATACTGTGTCTTTAAAAGGTAGCGTTGCAACCGATCAAGCCCGCGTGCGCACTAACACCGCGCTAAAACCTGAAACGCTGCCTTATATCCCTATGTGTGTTTGTCTATGCAAAGACCTTCACACCAAGTCACGTTAGACCGTTCACCCCAACCACTCTGCTTGAATGCGTGTGCCCGGGCGCTCTTAAATTAACCAAATTAAGCACCCTTCAGTGACTGTGAGGAATTACTCGCTTTAGCCCTGCGATTACCAGCGCGCTGCCCCGATAATGTTAAAAAGCGGCCGATGCCAGGAATACCGCTCAGCGTCAATGCATCCCCAGCGCCAGTGCCGGCCATGCCTGAACCCGGGCTCCCAGTGCCCATTGTACCTGCAGCGCCGGTACCCAACCTTGCTCCTCAACCTACTCCCTATGTACCCCCACAGCTAGTCAGTGTGACGCCAGTAGATAATGTGGGCACGATATTGGCCGAGATGAGAGGGGCCTTGAAGGCCTTAACGCCAGCCCCCAATCCCCCGATCCCTAGAGCACCAGAGGTAGTGCCAGTGGTAGCGCCACTCCTGCAGGTGGAGGCACCAAGTGGGGTAGCTCCCACTACCCCAGGGCAACCGGGAATAGTGGCAGAGGGGGGGCAAGCGGCCACAGCTAGTATATTAGCTACAGTGGCAACTCTTTTGGCACAATTGGGGGCACCAGCGGTAGGGAATCAGTCTGGCGGCGCGACAATAGCGCCATGGTCTCCACTGACGGGCGCAGGGAGCGTGCTGGGCGAAATAAGCAAACAGGTGGCCCTCTTGGGCAAAACGCAAGAAAAGGATGCGAACTCGCCCCTTCAGGCAGTGGGTCAAGCGGCCCCCGCTCAATCAGTGTCGACAGTGACCGCGACAGGTAAGGCGGTGGAAAGCACAAGCAAAGAAGTAGATAGTGTGTCTAAGGCAATTGGGGGCCATGATTCGGTGTTATCTAAGCGCAGCAAGTTGGCAGCACATGTTACGCCAGACACGAAAGAGAAGATTTGGAAGGGGGAATTTATTGATATGTTTTCCTTAATTAGACCAAAGAGGAGGGAAGTGGAGACTAAAGAGAAAGACGGGAAAGAGGGTTCCTTCAGAGATAAGAAACCAAGGGTGGAAGAATCAATCACAAATTGGTTGTTTGGTTTCAATGTTTTTTCTGTGGTAATGCTAGAAAAGAAGCCGGAGTTGGCAATACCCCTGATATGCTATGCGAATAAGATTTTAAAGGCACAGACAATTTATGGGGGTATAGCTTGGCTTGACTACGATAGGGATTTCAGATGGGCCAAAGTGGAAGACCCTGAAATGGGGTGGGATCAAACAGAGGTGAATGTGTGGTTGGAGAGCATCAATAACAAAGCGCCCATGAAGCAGCCCTTTCGGACTTCACAAGGGGGGGCAGGGGAGAAAAAAGGAACGTGTTGGGCTTTTAATCGAAAAACGTGTACATGGCCTCCTGGGGCATGTAAATTTAAACACGCATGTGCATACTGTGGTCACCCCTCCCATAAACATGTTTTTGTCATGTTTATGAACGTTGATGGTTATTAAACATGGCCGTTTTTACCCACACTCTTGGAGTGGCAAGTTTTGATTGTGGGATTGCATGAGGTTGGGGCGGGGGTCATCCTAGGGGGTCCGGGCTCTAAAGATTTCACTCACGCAGGCTGGAAATGCACACCCTCAGAGAGTGTGTGCGTGCGTGCGGCGGTGTGTGCGTGTTTTTGAATTAGCCTCTCCAAGTCAGGTACCCTTCGCATACAAGAGATAATGGCATAAGAACCAATTCATTATTCTGGTCATGCCTACGATGATGTCCTGTACTGCAACAGCACAGCAACACTCCCTTTCACCTTCTTATGTCCAATGCACAGTGTACAGTCTTTTCAGCCTGGTCTAGAGGCAGCTTTCGCGGTCTCATCAGCCTCCGGTAATACAAAGCGAATTAATAGATATAAATATATATGGAGTTTGAATCATCTCTCTTCACATTGAGGGATGGCATTTTACCTGATCACAAGCGCACATCAACGTAGAAAAAAGGTCCCTTCAGTGCCAGGGCTGACAGTACAATACTTTACTTTGCTAATACTATTGTCTTTCTATTCTTTATCATTTTAAATATTTTTTTAGTCGTTCTTGTGTGTTTCAACTATGCATTCAGATTATAGTAATCCAGATCAGTAATGCCTTTTTTTGCATGAATAAGAACCATATTTTCCTGTGATGTGCATTAAATCTAAAAAGAGTGTCCATTCCTGTACTAGACACACCTGGGTGCTAGAAAGCATCTGCACTAGTCTATTAAAATCAAATGCAATAGTTTCTATTTTTATTTTTATTGTAAGCATATGGACACCACGTTAAGGTGTTAACATGTTTTCTTCCTTTTATTTTTGTGGTACTTGCTTCCAAGTCCAGACATATTCACTTTGTCAATGCTTGTTTGACTGGCTTCTGCTCTGGTACCATCAGAATCCGGAGTGTACTAACACTGTAACAAGTACATTTCCGAATTTTTAGGGTCGACTCAACCCTAGCCACTTCATACCAACCCTAGAGACTAATGTGGTAGTGCCTGTGTGATCATATGCATGTTATATAGTCCTCTAGGAGCTCGGGGATGTCAGTCAAGAAGGAGTAGTGGATTCAGTTTTCACAATGTCCGGAAGACGGTAGCATAGTCTCGTTTTGCTTCACTTTTGGCTACCATAATGTAGGTGCAGTTCAGTTTATACTAATATTCTGCCGTCCAGTGTTCCTCCGCTGTCTGCGTGGTTGCTTTAACACAACCATGTTGCAGTTAAAAAGTAACATGAAGTAAGCCACAAACTCTTCCGCCTTGACAAGAAGTGTGAATTGTAAAGGAATAATTGCGTGGTTCAATTTTTTTCTTGCAACCTTCTTTTGGACGTTTTTTGAGAATGGCTTTATTTTATTTCAGTGACACCGGTAAAAATACTTTGGGGGTTGGATGTAAGACTTCCAACCTTCATGGTCATGAACTGCTGGTCCCAAGTTGTGTAGAGTGTTTTGGAAGAAAAAAAGGTGTATCAAACAAATAATTTAAGCATGGTTTAGGCTCAATCATCTAACAATTCTGGTCACCCTTGAATTTTTCCACAATTAACTACCTCAATAGCTGCAAGACCCCCTTCACAGATGTATTATACGTCTCATCTTACCATCAACCACCTTCTATGGGCAGATCTGGTCTTGGTCACTGTTATCTACATGGCGCCCTACTGCCACTGTGTCCCCTCAAGTGTTGTTAGCTGTACGATTTGAAGTGTGTTTCTTGATGTGACCGGTGTGTGGAGCTGGGTGTTTCGAGGCAACTGAAGAGGTGTTCCAGTCACGCCGAAGTGTGATCTACAAAAGGTAAGATGTATGTGCGATTAAACGTGAAAATAAATAATTTTGGAGTGGGTGATTAGACCACTGTGATAAGTCAGAAGCAGAGACGGGGCAGCGGGATGTGTGTGCCATGCAATTGGAGGGAAGTGGACCCATGTTTAAAAGCAGATACTGTACATGAGGGCCAGAGATATGCTCAGAACATAGGGCCACAAGTGCAGGCAGCGGTTAGGCTCAGTCGCTACCTATTAGGATTTGGTGGGAGTTGCGGCATGCTACAAAACAGGACTGGGCACAGAGCTACGGTTTTGCTCTAAGTGGCCTGCAGTGATGATTAAATCGAACTTGCGAATACTGATATTTTGATGGCCCTGCTGAGGGCTAGAAAGGCACGAACAGTTCTAAAGCAATCAAGAAAGAATTGCAGTTTGCATAGAAAAATTCAAGCTTCTGAGTCAAAATAGGTTCAAATTTGGTATTTCTCTCTGCAGTTGGGCCTTTGATTGAATGTGATGTCCTTGCCAGTAGATCATTTGTCATCTTTGAATTAAGATAGATCAAACTCCATGTAGGGTGTGGTGGGCAATTCCGAGGGTCTTGAAAGGGATTCTTGTGGTTTAAGGAAGCCAGTCATGTATTGTTGGGGTGATGGGTCCTTAGACTGATAGTACCAAATCCTTGATCTGGAGTTTATGCAAAATATATTCAGGTGAAGGGAGACAGACACTGTTGGCCAAGTCCAGAAAGGAGAGTACTACTGAGGATAGTGGCACGTGCCTGGTGTGGAGGAGCAAAAAAGGTAGGATTTGCCTCAATGTTTAAGATGAAGGAACAAATACTTGCCAACCTTACTGATCAGGTCAAAAGATAATGTCTGCATTCAATGACCTTTTATTGAGGATGCTGGAGTGGGTGTGGGACTCCGCTAACAAGGCCACCTAGGTGAGGGCATCTCACAAAATGGAAATCCGCAGCTCAGAATTTCTGTTCTGCAGACACAGAGCTTCGGATGATTTTTTGGTCATCCAGCCATGGATAGCGATGAGACCGGATCTAAGTGTTTTGCACTCAAGATCCACTTGAGGCTCGAACTACAGAATGATTTCTGTGTTGTGTATGTGACAGCAGGAGGAGTAGCTGCAGCATTCAATCACGTACAACAGGGGTCTGAGGTAGACGCTAAATAAGACAGGACCAATGCCCTGTAGGAGGACAGAAATAAGAGACTGAGGAGCGAAGAAAAGAGGCATGGAGGGGATCTATAGGCGGTTCAAGAGAAAAGACAATATCCAGTCTAAGGCCTTATCTTGAACCTCCATATCACACCAACTTAGGAGGACAGTAAGGTATACATAACATCGAATGCAGCCAAGAGTTCAGCTAGTATGCAAGCAGAGGTTCCAATCCCAACCACCAGAGCCCCAACATCATCCTAGGTAGTGATAAATAATGACTGTCCCTCGGCGTGGAGGGATGTGGACATGTGCATTGGACAGAGGCTGCGAGATGGGACGCATCTACCGAGCTACGGGAAGGCCACGCTTTCAATCAGCTTGCCCATGGCAGACCCTTTCGCAATCACACCATAGCATACCAAGTTTGTGGGATGAATGAATGGTTCATTTAAAATCAGCCTGATGTGGAAACAAGCCTGGAGCCTCCCTTAAACTGCAGTGGGTTCAACCCTCCCCCAAACCTTCATTACCCTCCAAAGAATCTTCACCATTCACTTGGAAGAAATCACCTTCCAAATACCTAATTTCACCCGCCTTGAAGATCCAAATGGACTGAAGTATTTCAACCACGTGTGCAGTAGTGGCTCTCCAGAGTTTACAACTAGCCTTTTGCCACCAGAGGCACTGTTGTTTAGTCTTGGGTTTTTTTTTTGTCATCGTCTTTCTGGATTATGAGACTTATAGACTTGCTTTTCACACTCCGAGCACTGGCCTACAATACTCATTGTATAATGTGTTGAATAAAGAAACAAAAAAACACAGAGACAAGCAGGACTTTTTGTAGAAGCTGTTGATGACATGGGCCAGGTTGGCAACCCTGGTGCACGTCATGCTTTCAATTCATTTATGTACCAGGACACAAATATATGTGTTAAAGCATCGGTCTTTGCACTGGCGAAGCTGTTCCCACTTCTCGTCAGATGAGCAGGGGGTAATTTACATATATTAGAATAGAAACATACTACTTCCTCTGGCTAAATAATTGTCCACTGCGTCGCCTTCTGATGATTTCATGCTGCACGACAGACTGTGGTTGTGTACGCACTTGCAGGAATGTGTCACATGGGCGAGCTTTATGGAAATCGGATGTAGCAAATAATGAGGTCCCTGTGGCAACATACTACAGAGACAGAAGGCTTAATATTAGACACTGTACAAAGCAAATATTAGTTTACAGTGAAGAACTCTGCACTCCAAAAATATGAGAACCAAGGAACAGCTTTACACAAGCATCAAACAAAGCACCTGCTCCCTCTATACGTATGTTCCATGTGAGACAGATCCATGTCAGGTTTTCAGGATATACATATGGATGAAATTTACATAGAATGACTCTCAACGCTAAACATTACCATAGGCAGCGGTTAGCACAGAAATTTGACAAAGTCTGATGCACATCATGTAGAGCAAAGTTGAACATGTCTGCTTTAGAGCGA
This sequence comes from Calotriton arnoldi, assembly GCA_963921515.1. NCBI lineage: Eukaryota > Metazoa > Chordata > Amphibia > Caudata > Salamandridae > Calotriton > Calotriton arnoldi. The sequence continues at coordinate 180,702 of CAWUFW010006554.1, forward strand.
ATGGACCATCTTAGTTAGATTGGAATACAATACCGAGTAGAACGACCCTTTGAAATGTGCCTTTTTGGCAACCAAGCAGACAGCATTCCCCTTAGAAGAGACCCAGGCGATCAAGTAATATAATAAGATCTAACGAATGGAGCTGCTTTGAACTTCGAAGGGGCAGAAGCTGTAGGAAAACAAAATCTGAAAAAAGACACATCTGAGTGAAAACTAGCCTTGTGCTTAACTACCATAGTCGTTTCCCTTTCAGAGGTACCGGCATGCTGGGAATCCTATTAAGCAGGCTACACGCAAACCCATCAACATAGCTGCCAGGTTTCCCAGGTCCATGAGCAACTAGTTGATCTAGGCACATTTTTAGGTCGAGCCTGGGCAGCGCATGCGCTGCTCTGCGAGGCATGCTGTATTAGAGTATGGACTTGAAGCTCCGCCCACTCTCCGCCCATATTTTTAATTGACTTGTGTCATGGTCCTATGTAAATAATGGCTTCTGATTCGTTAATAGGCTTGTTAGTCCCTCCTTAGTATTGCCCTGTCTTCATTTGTAACCTACCATGAAGACTGGCTTTTTTACTTCTGTTGTTACACGGTATGTCTTATTTAGTCTGTAAGCACTATTTTCTTTAATGAGTTTCTCCTATTGCAGGCACGACATGCTTTCCTGTAACATTCAGCGGGTCATGCGCGCTTTCACTTTCCAAGCAGCCCGGGACAATGGCGGACGCTTCTTTGAAGTGAAACAGGTCTCGCATTTACAAGAGTTTGAGCTATTGCCATTGTAAATGACAATGCCTTTTATTTATGTGTTAATTATCAAAACAGAAAAATAAAAGGCATTGTCATTTACAATGCCAATGGCTTAAACTCTCGCAAATGCGAAACCTATTGCATTGCAAAAGCTTGTTTTTCTTGAAACTCTAGGACTCGTAGTCCTGGTTTTGTACAGGATTTAAAAAAGACTTCAAGTCGCAGAATTTGAAAAGAAAAACGGGACAGGCCGGACTAGACAACACAATACTATGACATCATCAGTTACTTCAGTGATGAGATCTGTGATCACCAGATACGCGATCCCCAACAACGTCGTTGATGAAATCACTCGTTACTATGGATTGTGAATTTTACTTACTAATCCCCGTCTATATATAAAAACTGTGCTTTAAATTCAAGTCAAAGTCCAACTGTTAGGCTCCTAAACCGAAAGTATCCAGGCTAGACAATCCCAGCCTTGCAAAAAACTATAAGAGGTGTGTATGAAGGGGTTTCCCAACTTCTCCGTACACGGGACCATTCCTAGCCCACGGTGGGGTCAAGGAATCATTTGGGCCCATGTGTCAGGCTCGACCTCGGACTGTGCGTTCTCTCGTCGTAGTAGGCCGCACCTGCTCCGCCCGGCCCGGCGAGGCCCTTGTGGTAGGGCGAACAAGCCGCCCATTCAAGCCCTCCGAGGGAATGCCAGGAATGCCGAACATCCAGCTAGAAACCTCAAAGCGCGAGAAGAAACGGCTGGTGTCTGAGAGAAGCGCGGGGGAGGCGGCTGCTGTGCAACACACACAACACAGGCCCAACAGACGTCCTCTCTCAATGGTTCTGCGCAACACCGCCTGAGAGCTGGGAGCGGGCATGGGACTGGCATCCCGGGACGTGTGTTTGGCCAAGCTTTTCGGCTGGGGAGCTATGACATTTGTAAAGAGGCAGTCTCCACATCACTTGATCAACCTGTGTGATCCCCGGCAAATCTGTACTCCCTTGTTTAAGGTTCCCCGTCAGCCACACGGGCAGAGGCGCGCTCCAGGCACAGGTGCGACTTGAGACGTCTGACTGGCTCTCTTCAGCAGATCCCTGCCTTCAATAAGGCCAGTTAGGGCGCTATCCTGAAGAAAACACGACTCCGCGCTTTTTCACAGCAGGAAAATAACAACCAGTGGGATCCTCAGATTTCATCCTTTGTTAGTATATGAACTCCCAACTTTGACAGAGTGACGTGGACACTAGGACGGGGAGGCTAGGCCAAGCAGACAGACATGGATACAAGGCCTCAGAGAAAGGAGACACACACAAAAGACTAGAAAGAGGAACAAACAAAACTGCAGCACACAACATAGTGAACATATTCACGTCAATGCTGGCAAAGTCCGAAGATAAAACAATACCTTCACTCCTGCCTCCTATGACACACGCCCCCACCACAGAGACACTCAGACTGCAGACAATGCATACACTTAGTCATCAAACAGATTTTTCAATGACAAATGCTCTTCCAATACAAAAAGAAAACAAAAATGGGAAGGAAAAAAAAAAATCAGCCGAGTTGGGTAATATGAAACTGCAGATGTGTGCATCATGGTGTGTTCATATGAATTCACACATGTAGTACGATAGCAAAAAGCTCATAACATCTGGTCATAATCGACAAGGTGATCAGCTACACTCCATGCAAGTGACTGCTGTAAGGTGGTGTGGTCCTGCACCACGCTGTCATAATCCTCTGTCAGTGACGTCATCAACAGTTGCCTTGGAAACAGCTATGTAGTTTCCCGGCAGGGGATTATTGCAGGGGATATGGATCAACAGGCGGGCGAATGAATTTAAGAGAAAGAAATCTTGTTTTCTGTCCATGAGCCTTTCAGAGAAAGGGCAAGGAGGTTAAAGGCACGGAAGAATAAGAAAAATAAAGACACATCTGCTAAAGGAACAGGATCAGAGAACTTGTGGGGAAAACATAGCACAGGTCACCAATAACAATTAAAGTAAGGGGCAGAGTCAGACCTTCGGCTGGGTACTTGAATCTGAAACAACATGGCACTCGCTGTCTCTTAAAAGTATGCCCTGCTGCTGCTACATCCAATTTTGAATCTCTCCGAGCAGTACTGTTAGTGCAGATGAAAACCGGTGTTGCCCTTTGCCATTCCTTTAAAGACGGCAGGCAGCTGGGTGACCATCTCAGCCATAACTCCTAAAGCAAAGCCAGAGTCTGATAATCTTCATCTCATGCAAAAACTTTAACCAGAGTATTTAAGTGCCCTGCTCCCCCTCTTTTGTAATTAATGAATTAAAAAATGGAAAACCAAAAAGGTGCTTTGTCACTTGAGCCAGCTCCATAACGGTCTCCCCTTTTTGGGTCTTTCTTCCGGCAGCACATGAATGGATTGTGTCTTACTGTTGAGCATTGAAACAACCAGACACTACTGCTAAGAGACCAACACTAGCACACTTTCAGCAGGAACATGAAAACCAGAAAACTGACAAACAGGACACTGCTTCACAGGACCACTGACATCCAGCCAAGTATCAGGATCATATCTGCTCGACATGTTGACCAGGACAAACAACCTAATCCTTCCCATCAAATCTGATACTTAATTGCAACAAATCCTGGGCCAAAAAATCCTGTCTCCACTCCCATCGCCAAGTGGCTTGACTACTTCCACCTTCAAAGACAGTGGTCGAGGCCACACATCACCAACCTTGACAACCTGTTGATCCCCACGGTGTTTCAGTCACAATGAGCACTCAAGCAATCCAATGTGCACACATGCTGTAAAGTAAGGAAAAGCCAACATTTAACTACAATGCAGAATAATCACCCTGTCGTTTCTCCTTGACCTCATTTTGTTGCTTTGTCTTAAGCAGCACTATGCAAGGAGAATTGGAGGAGTGTACGCAATACTCTACAAATAATAAAATTAAATGAAACACTCAGTAGCAGCAAAAAGGCGGCAATGCACCTATAGGGAGGACAGACTGATGTAGCCACAAAATCACTGCCCATCAGTCATGTAAGATTTTCAAACAATAGACAGTAAATATCTTCTACTTACCGCCAGCAGGTAACGCTACTCGTTGCCACATGTATGGTTTATGTCATGTAAATGTACGGCAACAAAAATTTCTAGAGCTCGCTTGTAGAAAATACTACATGCATTTGGTGCGTGCTTTGTAGTGCATTATTTGTTTTGTGTATGCATGGGGGGTGGGGGCTTCCCATGAAGAGAGTTTGTGATGGGTGCTTGAAAGTGCATGGAGTGGGAGCTCCACCACTCTACCATCAAAGTGTTACTGCATCTGCCCCCCCATCCCCGTACTCCGTGACAGGCAGATTCAGCTCCTGGTCAGCCCAGCCTTTGAAATGGTGACATAAAAAGATTCTGCCAATGCCAGTAGGTCTGGCCTGCATTTTGAGTTCAGTTTAAAACATTTAAAAAACCTGCTTTAGTGAAAAACAAGTATACAGTGCATCAAAGATTTAAACGCCCAATTATTCAATGTACTTTTAAGATGTAAATCCCTCATGCATTACAAGGCACGCACTACTCCATAAGGGGTGCAATGATACTCCAAATAGCCAAGACCATGACATGAGCGATAAATACTTCTCTGGGTGGAGACAAACTTACTCTTTCTATATTTTAAAGCATTGGTACCAGCAGGCCCTACTGACAGCTTTGCTGAAATACCAGATTTAAAAATATACTGCTTTTGTGGAGCAAACATTGTTTTAAAAATGGTGAACACTTTAAATTAGTCGCTATAGAGATGTAGAATTTGAAAATTACGTTTTCAGTTTTTCCAGGACAGCGTTGGGGCGATATCATAACAATATGCGCGTGGCATTCTTCAAGCAGGATACCTGGAGAAACAACCATGACCTAAACAGATGGCTTTGTGGCATCAAAGACACATTTCCCTCCTCAAGCACTCATTTAACAACCTAATGCATCCTGGAAGCTGTGGACCTGGTTCAACTCGGTTGAATAGGTCTGTCTACATTTCGGAATGACAATGGTTTCTAGAGGGGAAAAAACGGAACTGGGAAATGTGTTCGTGATGACCTGGAGTTCTTAGGTAGCCTTGCTGGATCATCAATGTTTTCCAATAAAAACACTGGACCCAATTACAGGGGTAGAATCCCACAAATACAGTTAAAAAAAGACCGAGCACTGAGTTTGCTGGGTAGAGGGAAGACAGGAGCGGGATAAAGGTATGAAATATGCAAAAAAAAATGCTCTGATCCATTTCATGACTATACTTCTTGAGGAAGGTACGTTTCAGAAAGAGAAATAAATGCAAGACATCCCAAAACCAGAAGCCAGATGAAATCTATTCAGCTGGCAGCATTTTGCTGGCCAATTTTTGGGTTATCCTCTAGGTGCATTGAGGTGTAATGTTGTTTGGAGGTTTCAAAAAGCAACTCAATGGCACTTTAAGGAAAATCAAGCACATGTTACCCTGCAAAGGGGAAGGGGAAAAAACCTTTCCATCTGCACTGCAAAGAGAGGAAGAAAAGAACACATTTACTGTCGATGTTTCAGGTATAGGGGGGAAAAAAGAAAAGAAATCTCTCTGCCAGTCTTCATGGTCTAGCGTCTAACGCCTAGACCCACAACCTACCAACAAAACAAGACTACAGAAAGGAGAGGAAGGGCAGTCGGCGGAGAAGCCAGAGAGAATAACTCATGAGCCACCAATCTCCTTGAGGCACTACCATCCATCTAGCTCTCCCACTCGTGCCTACTCTCCCACCCAATACTCTCTCGCTTGCCACCTCCCCCAGACCGCCCAATGCTTTCCCGCTTGCTATCCTTTCCATGGCACTTCTGCCAGCCCCTCCCACAGGCCAACGAAATGCTCTCTCCACCCCTCTCTTCAATTGTGAGCAGCATTCTGGCCGCATGAGGACCATATTCTGGCAATGTTTTGCACAATGGTGGCTATTCTTGACAGTATGCACACCTACATCTACATTAATGCTGCCTATTGTTTTATGGTGGTAATTTATGACCTATTGTGGGGGTGTATGGCAAGATGGTGCCCATCACAGTACAATGTGGCCCTGGCTTAATGGTGATAATTGCCGGCATGTTGTGGGCAACAATGGAATTATGGCGCCAAGGCACGGGTGCTAGTAATTTTAACCAAATTAAAGTTCACATGTGATTTTTTCATTTGAGCACTTCCTTAATTTCTCCTCACAGTTCAAGGTTTTTACACTATGTAATTTATAACTGATTTTAGTGTTAGGCTACGATTAGCAGGAGAAGAAGTCAACGTTTATGAAACATCATCAGCGTTCTGATTGGAGGACTGACTGGTCTATCATTTAGATGGATCTGTAAATAACCCTAGTCGGAGTAAATTACTACAGTGTGGTAGACGCTGAGGAAAGTTGTGTGATCTGTCAAGTGTGTTTGACTGCACATTGGTGTTTAAATCTATATTGGCCTGACACAATATTTGGTTTTATTTAAGTTTATTAGTCCCCTGTATCGTTTGAATTGTACATGTGTACCCCCTGGAAAGACCTCAAAACTTTCTGCTACTCAATTTGTTGTGCATGTATGGCTGGCGTGGTGCGCGTTTCATAGCATTGTCTACCCGGGAAGTATTATGGTATAGTGCATGAGACTTCCAAGTGTGGTCCACGTAGATTTATTATTAAATGAACTTAACTTGACACATGTTTCATTCATTACCTAACACACAAATAAACACAGATACTGGCTAAGTAGAGCGACCTGGAATCACCTCTGCTACATGTTCCACACACAACTATCACAGGTTGGCACCAGGTCCTACAAAGTGTCTCAAAAGCCCCCTTACATTCATGCGTCCATTAATAACATCACTCCATTGCACATAATGTGTGAATGTAAAGTGCAGGACACAGTGATGGTGTCATTCACACCATAGGTAGCGGGAAAACAGATTTAATGTCACCTTCTGCGGCCAGCACAGAGGGCAGATGTTGCAATCACTGTAACAGAGCTCTCAAGCTCCTAAGGTCCATTCTGAAGCAGCTCAAGTAGCCATGGTTTTTAATTCGCATTCTGGGACTGGTAGTCCAATTCAGGGTTTTAAGTGGGATGAAAAAATGGGTGGGTCCTGAAAGGTGTGTGGCTTATATAATTAAGGGTATGGCTTAAACATATACCTAAAATCGAGTGCCACTCTACCCACATATTTGCACAGAATCACATCTGCAACTGGCAAACGTGATCATTGCTCTGTGCGGTTTGCAGAGAGGCCAAGGATTGGATGGCCACGTATTCTGAACACCTTTTAGCCCCTGACAGGCACTGCCTTCCACAACTGAATTGTGCCTCGTTAAAAACACCTGGATACGACTGAATTCAAATTATGAACTAGACAAGAGTAATGTGCTGCCTGAAAAAACAATAATAGACCATCCTGGAAAAAGCAAACACTCCTAGGGAATGAAGGATTATGTAAAGCTTGTGACATATAAGCAGCGACGACATGGATTACCTTAACGTTTTTTACACCCATTGTTCAGAAATAGAGTAGTGTTTTTGCATGAAAAGTTAAGGACATGAATACGGGGCTCGAAAGGGACCCGTTTCAATGCCCCTTTAAATTACTACCGGTTCTGAGACCCGTAGGGACCCGGCACATTAAAAGCCCTAGTCCTATTTCTCCCAACTAGAACGGTAAATGCAAGTATGCAAAGAAAAGACCAGGAATGGATAAGCTCACCAGGCGTCAACCTGGGAAACTTGAGAGATGTGCGAGTGCATGAAGAGGCTTTACAGAAGGGTCGGCGGCCAGTCAGTCACCTCACGGAGGTCTTCCCACGACACCTTCGATACAGCGTGAGCAAGATCACATGTGGCGCAACAAGTTATGAACAGGACCACTGGAATTATGCGGCAAGAGAGGACCAAAATTATGTGGCAGTGTTAACTAAATTATGTGGCAAGAACATGCAAACTATGCTGCATAATGTGGCACATTTTGTGATAGTATCAGTTTATAATTTGTATACATTTTAACACTTCTGGACAAAGGTTTCACCTCATCAGTATTAGTAACAACAAAATACAACAATATGCAACTGAAAGGTGAACAGTCCACCTTTGTGAAGTTCATTCCTCTGCGCAGCAACACATGTTGCCGCAATTTTTTATTCATTTAAGCCGGGTTTGGTGGCTTAGTGGACTAATGCATCCATTTTAGAGGCCTGTGTTGGACCTCATGGTCACAGGTTCAAATCCCGGCAGGTTCACTCAGCCTTTCATCCTTCTGAGATCGATAAAATGAGTACCATTGAGTTGGTCAACAATAAACATCTCTTATTCAGCGCCGAGATACTCTTGAGCGAGCATGCGCTTTACAAATACAAGTTATGTTATGAGCTAGAAAAAATTATCTGATAAAATCTGCAAATTATGCAGCAGATGACCTATTATGTGGCAAATGCGGCAAACCCATAATTATGCGAAAAATGCTGCGGCCGCAGAATTCACATAATTCCAGTGGCCCTGGTTATAAATGAGTTGGTCACTGCTATTTCAAATGTTGCTCCACAAACGTATAGCTGGTTTCCTACACTCCTCTCTGCAAAGAAGGGCCCTGTTTTAACAGACAGCGCATTTCAGGGTCTCTGCTGAACCAGAACTTGTGCACAGATGCAGGTGTGAGGAGCCCCCTGAATGGGCTGTCTGTCAGCACAAATCAGACTTAAAGCAGCTGGGCTGCACTCTTTCCAAGCCCGGGGAGACTGCAGTAAAATATCCAATTTCCCAAAGAAATTCCAGAGCTCAAAACATAAGCCTTGCGGCCAAACAAAGCAAGTCAGCAGCCATTAACGCCGTGGGAATGGCGGGGCAGAGGAACGCGACGAACCCGTCCCCACCCAGTCTGCGAACTTCAGTCAATTCGGTGAAAGAAATAGACAGTAAGGTCGAAGGATGGGCTGATTGATTCAAATACGAAACAAAATAACGAGAGGAATAAAAGAATTTGAGGTAAACGAAAATCGGAGGTAAAAGAGACTTCGAGGAAAGGGGAATGGGAGAAAGAAACAAAGGAGTATATGAAAATAAAAAGAAGAAAAATGCACAGAAAGGCAGACAAATCAAGCAAATATGGAAAATGTAAAAAACAAGAAAGAAATGAAAGGTGGAGGGGAAGTGTAGAAGTAGAAAGAAAAAATCAAGACAAGCCTTGGAAAAGCCAAACGGTCTGGCCTAGGCAAGGTGGTGTGACGGTTATTATTCTTTTTTTTTTACTACAAGCATGCGCCTAAAAAATGATAAAAAGGGGAACGAAACATGGTGTCTAAATTTGGTGTCCATATTTTTGCACTAAAAACCATAAATATATATTTTAAACAGCAGTACAGGTGCTTCCTAGCAGGAAGGTGTTCTTAGAAGAGGCCTAGAAACCTTTTCTTTGGTCTAATCCAAATCACAGAAACTTATGATTCTTTTTGGCTCAGTAAAATAGCAGCTCTCTAGTCGCTTATTTTTGCCAGAATGTGCACATGTTCAGTAAGAATGCTGCCATTAACAGAGCAGGGAACCAATGGCTGAAGTGGGCCGACCCATTGCGCATTGAGTTTGCTGTGGTGGGCGGCAGCAAAATGTGGACGAGAGATGGGTAGTGGGCGAGTGGATGTGACTGTGTCCACACAAAAGGATACTGGCTTTTTTTTATTTACCGAACTGAGAAGGATCGGTAAATAGATTATCTTTTTTTTTTTTTTTTTTTTTGAAGACGTTGTGCAAATGTCTTTTTTTTTTTTTAAACGGATGAGCTGGTTGGAAGGGGTGCAAGCAACATGGTAGGCAGGGAAGAAGCAACAAGGCAGGGAAGAAGCAGCAAGGCAGGGACGAGGCAACATGAAGCATAGTGGCAAAAAGAGAAGCACACGAGTGAGAGAGAGCAACACAAGCACAGATGTGGGGAGAGAAGCATATGCACAAGAGAGAGCAACATGGACGGGGGAGAAAAGCACATGAGCGAGACAGTTGGAAAACACATGTACTCACGTGGAGTACTTAAATAAAAATTCGTAGTTCCAAAAAAGCAAGCGGAGGAAGCATAGAAGCCAGCCAATCAAAGAGATGTAAAGAGGCCATGCTCCATGGGAGGGACAAACGCAAGTTACACAGGCTGAAACAAGCATAGCCATAGAATAGAAAGCAAGAAAATAAGAGGGACGTAAGAGCAACCAATGTTAAGCAATGGGTAGGCTGCCAGCCCTAGTATGTTCTTTGTAAGCACACAATGTGTCTTTCTCAATCGAACAGCTTGCGCGGTCTGGTAGTCTCCATCTAAAAAAGACTAAATTAGCAAAAAAAACAGAAGCTTAAGTGAGTAAAGGTGGGGTTATTTGCAGACCTTCATGCTTATTACTACAAAAAGAGGAACTGCTGATCTGAGAAGATTTCATCTGGATTTGCTGTGCTGCAGACACTTTGGCAGGACATTTCTTTGTTTCAAGCTATTCCCAAGACTTCCCCACTTTCAGCCCTTCACACATATTCATTTTCCATCATTCCCTATCCTCACTCCGAGAACCCTCAACAGTTGCCTTGACAGCATCACATGCGCGAGCACAGCCATGGCCTAATATTTGCTACAGTTGACTGGCACATGACTTTGAACTTGCAGAATACCTCACAGCGGTCCAAAAAGCAGGCTACGGGTGCCTGCTTACTCAACACAGACTGGGAAACCCCAGTGTAAAAATAAACACTGGCAACGCCAGAAGTCCTTATTTCTATTAGAAGTGTTTGTATTTGGTACTGGTTGATCAACTTTGTGTGTGCTGCCGCTATCTAGAAAGAAAATCCCATAATGAAGCAACATCTTGGGCTACAATATGAAAATTTGGAGCATGACGCCTTTGCTAAAATGGCTGCATTAGCAATATTAAGTGGTACCTCAAAAATAGGGTCATGAAAAGGAGTCCAATGGTAAAGTCTGCAGTGTAAGTTGTGAACTTAAAAGGATCATGCAACAAAATAATCAATAATAAAGAACTTTTTAGAAAGGGGCAACATCTTTAAGAAAGCCTGCCTGCATGCAAATCTTCACTTTCTAAACTAAAAAGCCATAAAATCAACATTAGCAAGACCGCAAGGTAAAACAAATGAACGCAAATGGACGATGAGTAAATAGAAATGTGCTTAACTGTGGAAACTAGTGCATCCAAACCACATTCCCTTCCCAAACAAAATAGTCATAAATCAGAAATGTAAATGGTGTTGTGTCAGCAAAGTAAATATATCAAATGACACACATTAACTTATTAACAAGCTACACTTAATATATTCTTTATTGTATAGTTAATTAAAACCGACACAATATTCCAATATCTAAAAAGCAATATACGCTTATTATTATTTCATTTTTATACACATTAAGGATAAAAGCTACACTTAATCTCGCACCTATAGTCTAACAAACAGACTACTTGATAGCTTCTCACCAAAACCTAATTGAAAATTAGATGGGACAACATAACCATCCATGAAATGCTATGGCCTTACATTAAAACCCTCTGTGCAATGGGAAGCCATTAAAAACACATGAAAGCCAATAGTTGAAGAGGGAGGATCCAAAGTCAAGTACTTCGCACTTTATTGTTTTAAAGAATTGCTGACATGACATGAAACAGTTTCTAACCAGATCTAAAAATGAGAGACAAACAGCGGCGGTCCCTCCATTAGGGCAGAGGAGCACCGCCCCACCTGCCACAGCCCGAAAAATAAAACAATAATAAAAAGAGCTTTAAATCCGTTTTATTATCGTTTTATTTTAATACCCTGGACTCGCCCGCAGGACTCTGACGAGTCTTGGGGGCGGGTCCAGGGGGGATGACTCTGTGGTGGGGCAGTGGTAATGCACTCCCTTGTCCCTTCCCTGCGCATGAGGGTTTCCATCCCCAGCAGGGGCTGGGGAAAGCAGGCACAGGCTCCCAGTCTGCCTGGGAGCGCAAAGTCCCAGCACTCAGGCCAATCCTGACGCTGCTTTCATGCAGCATCAGGATTGGCCGCAGTGCATTCTTGGAGCCGGTGCCCGGAAGAGCGCAATGCAGCGGAGATCAGGTAAGTTTTTCTTTTTTTATTATTATTTTGTACCCCCCTCCCTCCCCAGCTCCCTACTCCAGCCCACCTCGCCACTTTGGCAGGGGACGGTCCGCTACTGGAGGCAAAGACCATAGATAAGACAGCATCTACAACCACTGTGATCCTTAAGGAAGAGATACAGGGAGCCAAGTCTTTCTCTACAATTGCCACAACCGGTAGGGAAAGAGTGTAGTAAGCAACATCAGCTCAATGAAAAGGATAGTTCCATTCTCATCCTTGGGGGAGGGGTGCGACTGCGGGTCTGCGTATAGGAAATAGAACAATGCAAATTATGCCTGGCATGTCAACAAATAAGACAAAAACAGACCACTGGCCAGGAAACGGCCTGACAAAGCTACGCCAAGCACTGCCATTTCTACAGAGCTTTAACTCGCCATATTATAAGGCAATGTGGTTCAGAGCAAGACGGTACATGGCGCCGATGGGCACAAAAAATGACACTCGCCTATGGCTGTTGCACATCTCTGAGAAATGCAAGCGTTTTTAACAGATCGAATCATTTTTAAAGCCGTAATGCTCATAAACTTTAACAAAACGAGACACTTTAGTTAGATATATCTTAATAAAAAAATGGGCGTTTCCCAGTGATAATTTGCATTCTGACAATTTCAGCAAGAAAGTGCGGGGGGGGAGACTATGTGTATTTTATTGAACTTTAATGCATTTATTATATTCTTAAATGGAAATAAGCAGAGATATGTGCAGTTTGCAGAGTTTTTCTCCTGCAGAATTGTCCAATATACTCGGTGTATTTACTTTCACCACACCGGTTGGTCTGGTTCTTCCGCTACAGCGCTGTGTTTATTTGCTTGCTCTCTGGTCGTTGGAGAGGGCTCCTCCATCTTGGGTGGTCCCCGTTTTTCCCTTGCACCAGCTCCTGCTCCTTTTCCTACCTCCTTCCAACACTTCATGCTGCGCGACCAGCTCTCAGAAGCCCCTAATTAGCCACACTTAATAGCAACCGCGATAAAAAAAAAAAACCGCACGGGGGCACCTCCATTAAGCGCTGTCTGCTGAAATACCCAACGAATCCGAGTGTGAGAGCTCATGTCAGCAGAGCCGGCGCAGAATCACAGGGCGTCTGTGTCCTTCTCAGCCTTTTCACTGGCAGCAAAATACGTTTGACAAATCCAAATGCATTTCTTTAGACGCATTGGAATAAGAGGTGTGTATGTTTATTAATTTATGGGCGCAGCGCCGGCTTGTAAAGTGCTCCACAGAACTTTATTAGCGAGGAGTTGGTTATGAAATGGCCGTGCTCACAGGAAGTGTTAGTCTGCTGCAGACAGAGGCCCCCTTTATACAATAAAACCAGTGCCCCGCCTCCCACCAAGAGGTGTTTGGGTGGATATTTAGATCAGCTTATAGAAACTTGTGAAATGCGCATAAGCAATCATTTTACGGCACATGCGATGCCACAGACAGTACAGCAGAGGCCATTTAGGAGTAAAACTGGAGCAAAGGCGTTAAATTTGTGCAGTGAGGAAACCTCAATGCACAAACTTACAGTAGTTAGCTAAACATACACTTTGGGCCTTATTACGAGTTTGGCGGTCCTCCTGTCGGCCTGCCTCCGCCGAGCCGTCAGGAGGACCTCCAAGCCCGCTGTGCACCCACCCGCCTAATTACGAGTGCAATCCATGGCGGGCGGGCGGTGCTGCGGTGGGCTCACGGCAGTGGGTTGTTAGGCTCATAAGACAGCATAACATGCAGCCCGCCACCATGACAGCGTCTGCAGCTCGTTCCTGCATGGTGTGGGACGGGGGTGCAATTACAGGGTGGCACAAAGGTACCCCCAAGCACCTCAGGCCCAGATCTGGCAGTGGGCCCTGTTAGGGCCCCCTTAGTTGCCTCTCCGCCACCCTTTTCAGGTGGGCTCACCACCCTGAAAAGGGCAGTGAAAAGGCAACTCATAATATGCTCGGCGGTGCCAGTTGCGGCACCACCAGCATATTCAGACTGGTTTCAGACCGCCGGCCCAGTGGGATCCTTGATCCTGGGGAGCCAGCTGTCTCATGGCGGTCCGACTGCCACACTCAGAGTACTGCGGGCAGACCCGCAGTGTGGCAGTGATCGGACTCATAATAAGGCCCTTTGTTTGCAATGGTGGTTCGGGAAGTCCAAATGTGAGGCCTTGATGGTGCAAATGAATGACAATGTGGGTTAAAATGAGCGGTATCATTGGTGCAAATGAGTGACAATGCCGGTGCAAATCAGTGCTTTGCTCAAGTGTTTGCTGCAAACCATGGGCCAGCGGACATTTTAAAAGGGCCAAACTGAACCAATAATCAAAAGTGAAGGTTTTTCGATCTGATATCAAATGTGAGAGTCATTCTAGACCCGCAATACTCAAAGCACGGCCCAGGGGCCACTTGCAGCCCTCCTGACCTTCACATATGGTCCCCGGTGAAAAGCAGCATTGGGCTGCTGTTTACTTGAGAGGGCACTAACACTGTAATTTTGCATTCAGAAATATGTAAAGTAAATAGGCATTTATTTACACGCTAACTGAAGTAAAAGACAAGAATCAAAAAAGGTGTCCTGCACCACTTAACTTTAGGAACACATTCATTGTTAAAGACATTTTGCAACAAATGTGTAACATTTTGATAAAGTCTCTTCAAAAAAGTGTATTTCATTAACACGCAGAAGTGTTTCACCTTAGTACGTCAGATTATATCATTGCATTGAGGAATATTTTTTTAAAGTGCTAGTTGTCATAATTGAACGTAGAAACGTCCATGCCTCCTCCCACCCGGACAACAATGGCAATAGTGAACTAAGAGGCAAGTAAGTCGTCCTGTGGACCCTTCTGGGTGGGCTCGGCTGTTATTATTGATGGCCAACATTATAATTTATTAAATCAAACACAAGAGAAGGTTTTGTACAGCACACATCCCAAACTCATGTATTTCAGGGTGCTCTTATATTTGGCAATGAAGAAAGAGGAAGCAAAGGGAAATAGAACAATTGCCTAGGATTACACAATTTGGTCAAATAAGGAAGCAGGGATAGATCGTAGGTGTACTTGTTTCACATTGTGCAATTCTATTTCATTCCAATTCAATAAACACGTTACTTCCTTTTTACACTTGACTCTCCCCAGGTAGCAACAGCAAGCAGAGAAGGCTAGGTACAGTAAAGGGATGGCGATTCAGATATAGAATAACACACTATTGTCAAATCTATGACTCTTCTAGAGACTAAGGGCTTCATTTAGACAGTAATATGGCAAGAAACCCTCAAAAAAACTCCATGACTCAATGTCCACACCATGTACGTACTTTGCTTCCCCTACACTGACCTTACCCCCTCGCCCCCACCAAAGCCCCACCCTCACTCACCCTTGCTGGCATCAGTGTGGCCCTCGGGCACACCACATACCACAATACCATGTCCTAGACGAATGTGCAACTCTGCAAAGGGAATTTCTCCAGAGCACTTATAATGACATTTTGAGAAAACCCGATGTACGGGCAATTCTGGTGGACTCCGAATGAATGGCTCCATTTTAAAGATGTTAAACAGGCTGGTTTAGGGGCTGTAATTCAAGTTTCTTCTTTCAAACATACAACGCATAATTCGACAAGGCATCCGAGTGTTCACTTAACACAGCATCAATGTCAACTTCACCCTCCTCCTTGACATCAGACCCTGAGCAGCTTCCAGGCTCGGCCAGTGCCAATGTCCAGAGTACTGTGTGGGAAGATGAACACAGTAAAGAAGGTCACCATTTTAAGACGATGTGGTTTACGAGGTGGGTACTGGTGTCCCATGATTAATATTTACCTTAGATTCTACGAGGCTGATGATCCCATTGTTTAGAGAAACTGCTCCTTAACATTATATTTATTTATCATTTGAATTTACTGCATTTGGCACATACATTTCCACCAACTTTGCAGGTTCCACAAAAAATGTTGATGAATGAGCAACGTAATTTGTGTTTTAGGCCACATAATTCAGATAAATCTGAAGTATAATTTGGTCCCTCGTGTAGCGCAAACATAGCGGCCCTGACAATGGTAAAGCTCTGGAGAGTGGTTTGGGGGCTGTCATTATGATGATGAAATCCATATTCCACGAGAACTGTGAAGTGGTTCCTGTCAAAAGCCATAAAAATGATAACATTTGTAGGTAAAAGATATTCACAGCCTTAACCTCGTGCTTGGTGAAAACGTCACACGTTTCTGATCATTCAGCGACCTTCTAGATGAGATCATGAAGCAACAAGAGGGCAGAATAAGCCAGAATGTGTATACTTTTTGACTGCCTTTATGTGTCCAAGTCTATCCCTTAATGCCGTTCTGACAGAAGAGGGGGCAGACTCTGGAGTGACTGCTTTCTGTGATCAATGTTTGTGGGGTGTGGCAGAGATTAATGGAAGGGATATTCACAGGTCAGTGGTGATGGAGGGACAATTCCACCCAGGACAGAAAGAGCTTGAACATCCTGCATTCTACAAAGAGAAATGGTCTCTTTATTAAACTTCTCAAAGAAGAGAACGTCTTCCTCTCAAGTCCTCATAGAAGGCAGCTTTTTAACTCCAAAGTCCTCACAGAAGGGAGCTCTTAAATACAGAGGCCTAAGATAAGAGCGCTCTCACCTCCTGATGCTTAAGAAGAGAAAGGATGTGGACTTACAGCTAGAGCGGTCGACCTCGAAGCTGGGGAACCGGGTTCGAGTCTCGGCAGGGACGCTCAACATCCTCTGATTCTGGGCAAATCACTTAATCTCCCCGTGCCCAACAAAAAAATGAATGTGTCCGTCTGTAACACAACTGGTGCTCATGTAAAGCGCTCTGATACCTTCGCGCTCCGATACCTTCGGATCGGGAAACAGCCGTTACAACGGATGCGTTACAACGCATGCTTTTACCCCGCATGCCGCTAAAACGCAAAAGGCTTGTTGCAGGGGGTATAAGGTGTTGGATTTAACTCCAACACCTTCCCTACTATTGCACACACTGGAGTTGGAATAGTAAAATATACTATTCCAACATTCAGCGCACCCCAAGAGCAAGTCGGGTAAAAATTTGCGTTGTAACGGCATGCAGGGTAAAAGCATGCGTTGTAACGTCATACAACCCTTCAGATCAAGTTCGCGTTATATAAAAATCCGGGGGGAAAAAAGGGTCTCTTTAATCCCCAGTCCTCACAGAAGAGAACTTTTTACTCCAGAGACAAAAAAACACGGAGCTCTTCCCTACAGAATCTTAAGAGAAGGGCGCGCTTAGCTGCCAAGTCATATGCAGAGAAAATAGCTTTTTCTGCAAGCCCACGGGAGGGAAAGGACCTCTTTACGGTTAAATCTCGTGAGCAAGAAGCAGTGACCGAGAGCCCAGGTGCTGATAGCTAATTAGCTCTGCTTACAACCCAGGCGACCATATTAAATTTCAACAGGCACAGATTTTGCCTCTCCTCAGCAACTGTTGCCATCAAAATACGACCAAGTTCCAGCCGCGTTCATTGCACCTGAACTGGCTGTCCGTGAATTCCCCTGCGCCACAAAGCTATTTATATGTACGCCATTTCCGGTTTCAATGCTGGGGCGAGCTCTGGAAGAGAAAGGCAACTAATTGCTGGTAGCTGGACTCCAAGATTCCATAATGCCCTGGGATTAATTAGGTGGTCACTGCAGGCACAGAGGATTCACCGCTTGTCTTTGTTTCTGCCATAAACAGGGGTAAAGGATTGGCTGAAAGGACCATGTAACATGGTGTCTTATAAACACTGGAAGTCATGCATCCGGGCCTCCATTCATCTACATACCTGCACCAGGGCCATTAAAATTGTGACTGACTTGGCCGTTTTCCACTTAAATATGGAAAACCTGCCCTTACTACACAATCCACCAACAGCGGCATCATTTACAGATTTCGGCAAAAACATAGTTGGCTCCAGCTCAAGTGGATCAAAAGTTACAAAACAAATGGGTTATAGCTGGTCACACGCAGTGGCAGACTCTTTACAAAAGATTAACTGGTCACCAGTCAGTTGTGTATTACTGAATTGAAGTATTAAACTAGTATCAATGTGTAAAAATAATAAAATAATTCTGCCACACAATGTGATGTTTGAAATCAAATCACTTGCCTCTTCTGCAAGCTTTATTAAGTTAACGTTGCCGCATAGTTGGTCCTCCATTGCAGCGTAATTCCAGTTTTCCTGACTAAAATTCACTACTTATGTAACATACACTAAAAACCAAATGGCAGCTAATAATAAGTACAATTGCTTAACTAGTGTTCATTCATTTTATTGACTTCTGTATGATAAAGTTTCAACAAGCCCAGCTAGGATTCCAACCAGCAGGTAAACAAAACATATCTAGTCGGCCTGTGCTATTTTAAATAGAGTATGCAGCAGACTAAATACAGCTGTTACTGGTCACGTGTGCCTTGTGTGGACGTTAGATATCCAATGACCTTTGGCAATGATGAGTTCTATAGTGTAATATATATCCCTAGGCAATAATAGGATTATAAATGTTACAAATCCATAGATACATATGTCTCTTCAGTACATCTTATTAAATGAACTCAGTGTAACAATCCATATAAACAATACAAGGATAAATAATTCTAATAAAAAATTGTCTTTATTACAAATTTTTAAAAACACTTCATAACACACAACCAGCTATACTGTGTATCAAATTTAACATTAAAATCCTATATTCAATCATATACAGTCATAAAAATTACTCAAATCGTGGCACAAAAAATAATCGTCTTCGACGCGCGTTTCGACGCAAACTGCGTCTTCGTCAGGAAAAGCCACACATTAACTATATCAAGCGTAATGTCAAATATCTTGTAGTCCAAACTAAGGTTCACCAAGTTGAAGGGTAAACAACTTCTCGATTTGTTTCTTGTAGGACTTAAATGTGTCCTTCTTATGGATAGAATACGTATTCGTAATCACTTGACATAAAATCTATTCCTTAAAGTCTGAAATATGTGTTACTACTTATTAAGGACTTCCAAATTGTCGCATTCTGTGTGAACGTGATTCCAAGGGAGTTTATAATAGTTCTGCCTTTTGAGATAGAAAATTTTGAGGGATTGATGATGGCTCCGTCGGCGTATAAACGTCCAGACCGGTCACCTCGATATGCTGCATATGATTACGAATACGTATTCTATCCATAAGAAGGACACATTTAAGTCCTACAAGAAACAAATCGAGAAGTTGTTTACCCTTCAACTTGGTGAACCTTAGTTTGGACTACAAGATATTTGACATTACGCTTGATATAGTTAATGTGTGGCTTTTCCTGACGAAGACGCAGTTTGCGTCGAAACGCGCGTCGCAGACGATTATTTTTTGTGCCACGATTTGAGTAATTTTTATGACTGTTTGTATATGATTGAATATAGGATTTTAATGTTAAATTTGATACACAGTATAGCTGGTTGTGTGTTATGAAGTGTTTTTAAAAATTTGTAATAAAGACAATTTTTTATTAGAATTATTTATCCTTGTATTGTTTATATGGATTGTTACACTGAGTTCATTTAATAAGATGTACTGAAGAGACTGATACATATCTATGGATTTGTAACATTTATAATCCTATTATTGCCTAGGGATATATATTACACTATACTAGTGCCCTGCCCTAGGAATTGTTTTATCAATTTAACAGGGGGTCCTTGCTATTTTTCGAATGATGAGTTCTATCCCATTCAGTGGTTCTATCTTGTTCCAGCTTCCCAGCTCCTGAGATGAGCAACCCCCTTGCAGATAAAGAAATAAAAACACACACCCATCCCCGCTAACTTTAGAACTGACTCCATCGGATGGAGAACCAAAAGAGCCCCTTCTTTCACTAGAAGCTCGTCATTTCCTGTGACACCTACGAAGGTGTAATCAGGTAGAAATCCGCTGCCTTAATTGGGCGGTGGATCACAAGGACTGCATGGGAAAGACCCACCTTAGGCACTGAAGTTACTAATAAGCAACCAGGTTTTGTTCCATTGTCCTTTCTCAGTTTTCATTCTTGAGGACATACCCAAGCCAACTGCGCTAAAATAAAGCCAAGGCTCCACAGCAGCACAAGACACTGATAAAGGCACCAACTTCACTGAAATTTGAAAGACGCTACTATCATGTCGTCTGTACAGATAACAAATTCATTTCGCCTTTTGCCACTGCCTTTGCATCCCTAGCCTTTAACTTGTAATGTGAGATAAAGGTAGAACGAAATGACCAAGTGGGCCAATTCAGATGTCCATCACAGAGCCCCCTGAATCTCTGCTCAGAAGGCAGACATATAGATTACAAAGGAAATCAAGGCTGCCAAGTACGCCTGTAGATGACCCATGACCCCTTTGGCTACTTCAACCTTTCTTACATGTGCACTGTGGCCAGTGGTGGCTGCTGCAAATCTAATGCGGTGAGGCGGAGGGAGGGGCTGTTAGGGGAATAATAATTAGAAAATAAAATTATCTGTGGCTGCAGCCGACGCTGCTGCTACTGCCAGCCACCTCAGTGCTCCTCTCCTCCCGGCAGTCACTGGGGTACAAAGCACAGGCTCCCCACCCAATCCAGAAACTGCTCTCATGCTATACCAAGCATGAGAGAAACGCTGGAATTGGCCTGAGCAGGCTGGTCTGACGCTCACTCAGGCATCGGGAGCCTGTGCCATTTCACCACCCTGCTGTGCAACAAAGCTGGTTTGGAGAAACGTAAGTGCACATGTCGGGTTGGTTGTCCTAAGACGGCCGGCCAAACCAACATGTTCACTTACAGTGCCCATCACTCCTCCTCCCTGCCATGGCCCGGCCTGCCCCGCCCTAGATTCCATGACTCAGTCAGTGGAAAATAAAATTATAATATTATTTTATTATCAATTTATTTTTCGCTCACTGACTCCGAGCAGTAGGGCGATGCTCCTCCACCATTACGGAGGAGCTGCTCCTGACTGTGGCAACAAACCTCTGTCATCCAGTCCAAGTGCTTTGCATGAGTCAGGTCCGCAATGTCTCGCTGAGAGAATTAGGCCTTATTGTCAGGGGAGAGCGCTTTGCTCTTTTGAGTCTCTTCTGACTGTAGGTCCTCGATTCAGCCGCTCTAGGAGAGGCGGCTCGTCCGTTTAGGCTCCTGGGCCTGGAACGAACTCCCTTCTGTGCTCTGGGATATTCAAAATGAATTCCTCTTCCGGAAAGCCCTGGAAACGTTTCTGTTCACTTCCTCGTGAGACACACTGAGCAGCCGTGTGCTCTACAAATCTGTTCATTCAGTCCTTCATTCATTTAGTACAAAACGAGACCCCTGAGCAAATTCACCCGAATGAAGCAGATTCTCCTCTTGAGACAGAAGCAAAGGATGCTACAAAACTTCTTCATGTAGAGGGGGCTTCCAGGTTCCTCAGTGCTCATGCAAAAATATGTTTTTGTCACGTAATCCTCCTCCAGATAGCTCGAGGATAGCATATGGTTGCATGACATGGACAAGATAATAATCTGGAATCGTACACAACTGTGAAACAAGTGAACACAAAAAGTCGATACAGCAAAACGAATGGCTAAAGCATGTTTGCACAAGCAAGATTCCTGGTCTGTAAGTGCACTAAGCTAAATTCAAACCTACCTCTGAGCCCTCAAGTACTCTGACTGAGCACCCCCTTTCCCAGTGTTGGGGCACATTGGTGATTACAGTTGAAGCCCCTGCAGTAAAGTATAGTGTCGCTGAGATAAGCGTTGGATCCAGGGTTGAAAACTTTGAGGGCATTTGTAATGACAAAATCAGTCGAAGGCCTTTATACAATCAGTTTACATCCCCCCTGCCCCATATTACCAGACAAGACTTTCTGTGCTGGACTGTAGACACGACTGCTCTTCTCACACCTCACCTGGTGCGAGAAGAGTAGTGTGGTCTGAGGCCCAGTAAAGAAAGCCTTGCCCAGTAATGTGGAGCAGAGATGTAGACTGGCTGTAATAGTTAGGCAATGCGACCCCCAATTAATGAATGAGGAATATTCAATATGCAGGACTGACGACTGGCAAGTGGTGAGGAATTTAGGAGAGGAGGTAGAAGCAAGAGGATGCTTCTAGTAGTATTCCAGTAGTAAAGAGCTTGCTGGGCTGGTTGCTCTCCATAAATGGTCAAATGATGCCATCAAGTCAAAGGCATGGGACTGGGAATAGCTTGTAAATCTCTGAATAACAATACAAAATGGACAGGACAACTCAGAAGTTGAAGGTAAGAGTACAGAACTATTGGAAAGTAGAAGACAAGACACAGCCACACACACTCATGCAAGTGGACACAGTGACAATGGAAGCATCACAGAATTCCAGAATAAAAGAGCAGCGGAGTCCATACTGGATCACACACCTTAGCTCCCTGTCATGCAAGAGTATGCATTTACATATGAAAGACCAACCCTTAATTTCTGTTTTTCAGACACTATTTGCCAAAGAAATAGTACAACAGTGGACCCTAGTGCTAGAGGCAGTTCATTATGTGAAGTACATTATTCTATTCCTTTACTCTAAGCCCCAAACATATCACAAGCAGAGACAGAGCTGGTCTGAAGAATATAGCGAATGAGGTGGGATTAATTCTTAGTCCGAGCCTGGGCAGCGCATGCGCTGGTCTGCGAAGCATGCTGTATTGAGGTATGGCATAGAAGCCCCGCCCATCTTTTTAATTGGCGCCCGTTACTGTCCTTGCAAAATCATTGTTTTTCATTCGTGAATAGCCTTAGTAGTCCTCCTTGGTACCGCCTTGTCTGCATTTGTAACTCCCATAACGATTGGACCTTTTGCTTGTCATGTTACACGGTCTGCCTTATGTAGTCAGTGAGCACTATTTTCTTTAATGAATAATACGGGACAATGGCGGTCACTTCTTGTATATGGAGCGCGCTATGCGCCTTTCACTTTAACTAGCATTTGTAATGCAATAGATCTCGCATTTGCGAGATTTTGAGCTATTGGCATTGTATATGACAATGCCTTTTATTTATGTGTTTAAAAAACGTGTAATAATGAAAGGCATTGTCATTTACAATACCAATAGGTCAAAGTTTTAAAAATTCGAGACCTATTGCATTGCAAATCCTTGTTACATTCAGCAAATGAGTTTGCTTAAGGGTACTAGAGGCATCCTTTTTAAGGTACGAGACACTAATTTAAAAAGCGTTAAGTCCAGCAACCCTGGTACAAAGTAGTTTTTACTGACATGGATACGTCTCATTGCCTATAAACCGCATAAAGTATAATTCCTTGAATTTCAGGAACCACCAATTGACAACATTCACTGCTGCCTCTTCGTTAAGGAAGTGGGACTTAGCAGACAGTATGAAATAATGTTATTGCTTCAGACTAAATCAAAGGGCAGGAAGAATGATTACAAAATTATTAGAATAGTGGGTTTTATGTCCATCATGTAATCTGTTGATGGTATAATTTGATTTATATTTGAACTGAAACTGATCAGTTAGATATTATTTTCTCTACCTCAGTTTTAGATTTTGAAGGCTTGTGCGAGTTTATAACAGTTCAATTACTTTAAATCAGAACCTTATTTAACATCACATTTTTAATTCTAGTGAGGTTACTAATAAGGTTCAACCAATGCCCAGACAGTCTTAACAAGTGTATAAAAGACAAAATAATGAAGTAACAGTATTTCAAAATCTGCCGCATTCAGCTACATAATTTTCCTTTTCTTCTCATCTAATTTACTTAACCCTGCCGTATAATTTGGCCCATCCGTGCTGCATAACTCCAGTGACCCTGCTCTAATCTCATGGGACAAATAACACCATAGATTTTACTTTGGCATCGTTTATTTAAAAAAAAAAAACATCCAACATAGAAGCTCGAGTGAAAAAGTAAATGCACCTTTAGTGCTCTGTCAATTAAAAAGACAATTTGAACAAGTACACATTATCAATAAAGCGTCAGAAAGTTCTACCACTGGTATATGAAATTAGAAAAAATGTGTTCAGTCTGGAGCATTTAGGTTTTGGGCAAAAGTTGAGGCCTAGGTTAAAGGATATCGTAAACGTGTCCAGAAAAGAACTATGGTTGATCAGTACTTTGGGAAAGGTATAAACGGATTTCCAAACAACATAAAGTGCATCATTCCACAGTGAGAAGGCCAATTTACAAATTAATGAATTTCAAAATGTCATAAGGAACCCCAAAAGTACATTAAGGGGTCAACTGGCTTCTGATTCTACCATTAGAGAAAAAAAATGAACAAGTGTGGCTTTCATGGGAGGGTAGCAAAGAGAGCTCCCCGCTCTCCAACAAGATCATTGTTACATGGCTTAGGTTTGCAAACACCTAAATGAGCACATGACTTCTAGAACAAGGTCTTCCGGACAGATGAGATCAAAGTGGAGTTATCTGGCTGTAACACACAAAGACGTGTTCAGTCAAAATCGAACACTATCCCCACAAGAATCATATAGCTTCCATCAACCATGGTAGTACAGATGATGCAGTGATTTGAACCTGTTTTGAAGCTGTATGACTTGAACCCCCCCCCACCACCACCACCACCACCCCCACTACCATGAATTCCTCTATATACAAGTTCATTTAAGGTGAAAAGGTGATTTTATCTGGCTAACTGATAAAGCTTAGCCGAAAGTGGATCATACAACAGGACAATGATCTAAAACACATTAGAAAAGGAAGGGTGTGGTACGTCAAAACTGTAATCCCCAAATCATGTCATCCACTCACTTGCTTACCAATTATTTCTTTATTTTCAAAGACCTCTTGGAGATACGGTCCCAAGAAACAACACTGCATCTACAAAAA
Source organism: Calotriton arnoldi (assembly GCA_963921515.1). Lineage (NCBI taxonomy): Eukaryota > Metazoa > Chordata > Amphibia > Caudata > Salamandridae > Calotriton > Calotriton arnoldi. Next base: position 205,389 of record CAWUFW010006554.1, read on the forward strand.
CACAGACAGCACTGATTTCTACCTCTGCGCGACTCCCCTTGAGGATATACATGTCATAAAAACCAGATGAAGTAGCTCTCTCTCAAAGTTATATGCATGGCCAATTTCCTGTTCATTTGTGTTACTCAAAACTATGCATATGAATATCCCTCCAAACTTTATCCTTCAAAACAAAGGCTTTTGGTCTGCGGTTTGATGTAAGGAGTCAGTATGCAGAGTATATTAATACTCGGTGTAACCAAAATAAATGGCACTTTTATTTAAACACACAGGAGCAATCTTAACAAGCTCCCTGCTAAAGTTGGCCAGGTTTTAATCTTTCAGGAAGAAATTATAGATTTGGCAGGTCTTGTGGTAATTATGACTGTCTACATGGTGACTGCCTGTGTAACATTTAAGTATACATTGCAGTTTTTTTCTCCTGTGGGATATCTCATCCCTGGAAACCCTCCCGGGTGATTAGCTGTGCTTTACAAATCCATTGATTGATTCATTGATCCCACGGCCAGCATTTAAAGAGGAACTTTCCCTCCTACTGTCACCAACCAAGCTACTTTGGATTACTGGAGAAATAGTATTCTTTCGGTTTGCCAATTTCTTACAACATCTTTAAATATCATTTGCCAGTCCATGTTTCCCTGCAACACGGATTAACATTTTGATGGGACGTTGTTGCATCACAAGCCAGAGACCGGTTCCAAATTAACTGATTTAATTTATTCTTTGCTTGTCCATTTGCATTAGCAGATTGTTTTGTTCAAATTTAACATCCACAAAGACGCCGATAATCAAAATTAATATGTATCCACGCCTAACAACTCCTCTGTAGGCTGGATGACAGCATTTGTAGTTCGCAAGCAACGTCTTTAAGCTTTACTCTGAAGTCTAATCTTTCTCTGCCACCTCATGTGATGAAAAACACCAAACATGACTTTCATTGGCAGCCGCTTCACGAGGAAAAACTAAGCCACCTACTACTCAAAACACCCAAGAAACACTGTGCAATTGATGGCCCACTCTCATACTAACAAAGGAAGTACTTACTGGAAAGTCTCCCAAGATCGACCCTGACCCTTGTCAAGACCACCTCCATTCAGCAACTCTACAGACCAAAACCCCACCGCCTCCCATTTAAAGCAGCACATTCTGAAAGTGAATCAAGCTTCATGGTCACACCAACCGCCTTACAGCCGCCCCATATTGGGAAGATAAATGTAACATTGCTGGGGCTCAAGGCTAGATCGCACCAAATCTTGTACCACCTTTGAAACCCCCAAAGCTAAGAAATTAAAAACACTGAAACAAAGCCCTGTGTACTTTGCCCAAAGAATAGTACACAATCTAACCCCCCTTTTTTTTTTTAACCAAATTCTTCTTCTGCCTCCCTTTTGTAAAGGCCTACCTCTTATCAAACCGCTTCACTCTGCAGACCTCCTGTTTCATGGCGCTTCATGATTCTGCATCCCAGAAAATATTCTCTGTATATCATCTGTTCTACTCGTATGCTACTTTATACGGATACAAAACTTTTTTTCAGCTCCCTATTATTCGTAAAGTCCTTTATTGTCCTTGTGGAGATTTCCGAGTGATATAAATGTATTAAATATATACAAATTTAAATTGTGCGATTCATAGCGCACACAGTAAAAACAGCCTGTATGTGGACAAGCCCCAAAAATGAAGAGCTCCTGCCTTGCGAGTGGGCAGTCACAGGGCAGACTGGATGTCCTTAAGTGCCCTTTGAACTCTGCTGAGGCTACTCTTAAACTTCAACTGAAGGAGTTTGATTAATCATCATCAACTGAAGAAGTTTGATTAATCAGGACACCGAACTTCTAAAGTTCCATCTGGACGGCCGTCAGAGGATACCACAACATTGCTTTAATGACTAAATAACACTGCATCGTTCCAGCTCTGGCAGAGCAAACATCTTTTGGGAGAGACAACCACCTCATCCCTGAATTGGTGGATCACACACGAGCCCAAGGGGGAGACCATATTTCCAGTTATGGCCTACTGGAGAACCTGACATCCCAAGGAGGAACCCACCACTCCTACCATGCCCCTGTCAGCCAGCGTTTGGCAGTGTCTCTTCCGGCGAACATTCCAACAATTGTCTATCTGACCACAAAGTGTGTACAATAGGACAAACCAAGGCTGGAGTGCTCCTCTCTTCAACGAGATGTTCATGGACAACAAGGCTAGAAGTGTCAATGCCAAAAGGGTAAAGATTCAAAATTCTCAAAATCCAATTAGGTTACTAGCCTCTCCCTCATCTCAGAAGCACTTTACTGTAAAATTTGTTACTCAAAAAGATAATTCTTTTCCTCTCGATATCTTGGAGCACCCACAGAGTTACCTAAAACCTAGTTCTTTGAAAAGGCCAGGCCATGCACCTGGACAGAGCAAACTTGACTCGTAGGTCCCAGTATAACAAGTAAGGCCCATGTTCTCTTCCATCCACAAAAAGCAAGCACGGCCCATGCCTCTGCAACAGAGGAAGCTTGGCCTAGTCCCCATAACATTGCTGGAGCAGTACGAATCCAGGTTGTACTCACAGTGACAGCCGCAGCAGTGGGGCCCAGAACAAATGGTCATCCAATCCAGGGATTAGGGGTCCAGGCCACGACGTCCAGCACAGCTCCGTGGCAAAGCGCCTCGTGGGGAGGAGTCCCCCTGTACACCAAGAAAGCGCTGTCCTGTTGAGAAAAAAAATAAATCTTTCACATCGTTTAATGTATTACATCTCTTATTAACAAATTCCAGCACATCAAACAAAAAAACACTTCTAAGTGTACATACATGCCATGTCAGGCATCAAAGAAAGTTAAGAGCCCAAGGTCTATTCAGTCCCAGGCCTTTTTATTCAAATTGTGAACATTAAGAACAATTTTTGTCGCATGTGATGAAAGCCTGTGGTAACCAGAATGGGCACTGCTGCCCCTCACCGAGTGGTCAGTTTTGGGGGGCTTTTGTGGTCTTGCAGCTTGGTGAACACTGAACGGCAGTCAGGATTTTAAAGAGAACTATTCTGTTTTTGGTGATGCCAGTGAACCAAAGGAGTGATGAACTGGCCATTTTCCAGGCCTCTCTTTAGCAGTAAAACCTCCAAACGCCTCTGAGCTATCAAATTCCCAAATGTAACAATATATCCCAAGCAGTGGCAGTGAACCAGGGGGTACTCACGTCCTCACAGAAAGGGTCCATGTGATGGTCTTGAAAACGCACATGCATAAAGAGTGTCGGCCCGGGGCGCATACTTGCGTTCGATATCACAAAACTGGAAATTTGGCATTTGGTAAGTGCCAGTAACGTTTGTGTGTTTGACAGCACAAACTTCCACCTGGTTAGACTTCAGTAACCAGCATGTTTAGGAACCCCTTGGAGATTATCAGCAAGCAGGCCACAGACTATACAGCTGTGCAGTGCCTCCCTCCGCAGTACACAGGGACCCCACATCCCCACCTTTCGAACCCGGGATCTGGACCCCACCAGAGTACTAACCTTGATCATTATAACTGAAAGCCACCCCTAGAGAGGATTCTCCCGTTTGCACCCCTGTTCCTGCTGCATCTCTAGCATTCTCCTTATTATTTTCAATTGGGCGACTGAAGGCTCACTCATGAATTAGTGCCTAGAGCTTTCTCTCCTTGACCCCCACCGCTTCCCATGCAACTTACACGTCTGAAAATGTATGTATGCATTAATATCTATATAGTGCAAACCTAGCTACGAAGCAAAGGAGTGCTATACGTTACGTTGGGAGACGATCTACTAGATCATGTACATCAAGTGGGGATTACATCAATACATTCCACACATTAGATTCCACATCTTTTTAGGCACAGGGAAATTACATTATTTCCCCATTTGCCTAGAATCATATGATGTTAACTTAAGCGCCAAGGCTGGGATTGAAATCTGGGCCCCCAGGTTGGCAGTTCTAGCCACCGGGTCTCATCAGAAAGGAGATCCTAGGTGGTGGTACTTACCTGTCTTCCTCCTTGCAGTCATTGTTCAGTCCGGTTTCGCCCCAAGCCCCTCATGATTACCTTACGTACTTTCAAGCCATTTCAGTCCCTTACTACGCTACTGGTTTTAGCTCCCTGATCCGCTCCTGTTTTAAGGTCTCTTGCAATCTTTCTCCCCGCTGCTATCCTCTGGTCCTTTGCTGCCTGCCCTCTGCCCATGGTAGGAGAGCATAGGACTCTACATCCATTCAGGAACAGTCCATCCGACCACCACTGACTCAGTATACGACGCATGCTATTGCAGAGGCCAGAGCAGTGCTTAATTTGTAAAAAAAAAAAAAAATGAGTGCCAGGACTCTCGTCTGGAATCCACTGCAGATTCACCACATATTGCCCCTGCTATGCTGCCAATGACCGTAACAACACAAATGCTATCCATCACCCTTCTACAAGTGTGATCATTTGGACTATTTCAGGCCCCCCAGAACTATAAGAATGGCTTGGGCGGCAGGTAATATTAATTTTTAATGTATATTGAATTAACAATTAACTATTGTTGTTGTCATCTCTAAATTAGCCAGACAGTGCCACCTTGTGGCAGACTGTCACAAGCGCTGGTATTGACAATTAAGTGCTGGTGCCGAGCACCGGAAACCACCTGCTCAAATTAAGCACTGGGCCAGAGGCTTTTCGGCACAGCTGAGAAGGCACATATACTCACCTATTCTGCAGTTTCCTTATGTGAAATTGGTGGTAGCATACTAACTAATTATTCAATTGAAATCTTTGTTGTAGCTTCATCACGACTAACTGATTCAGTATGTTTGTTTCTGAATAAATCCCTTACATATCACATCGAACGGTGCGCATAGACGCTTATAGTCTAGTAAGACATAGCTCCCAGCAGTACTAACCCCAAAGAAACAATACACACAAATATATAACAGACCATAGAGGATGAAACATCTTTCATGCACCTAAAAGAAACTAAGTAGGCCATAAATTCTTCCATCATGTGGGCCCTCAATAGTACTTTTTCAAAAACATCTCACACGCTAAATACTTTGATTGCATAGACACAGTCCAGGTATGCCATCACAGTGCTCAACACCACTGGAGACCACAAAATTAACCCCACGCTTTTCCATCTGATGGGCAATATGCATGTCCACCGACCAAGAAGGCCGATAAGCAACTGGTAAAGCCCTCTGGGATCAACCCTAAAACACCACAGCCAGACAATTCAACGAATAAGACACAGCCACCTAACCAAGAAAGAGTCCAGAACACAAAATCTGTATCACTTCATAACAAGCCGAATCAGAACCCATTCTACAATGGAACCTCAAAAGCACATTGCATGCTATATAAATGGCGCTATAAGATGGGAGAAAAATATGCAATACACCTTTCTTCTGTCAGTCCTAGTAATTCCTCAGTTAGAGGGAAAAAAATCCTTAAGTTGTTCTGCAGTATAAAAAATACAACAAGAGTAACCTGGAATTCTATTATAGAATACCATAGTACATTATCACCCCTATTATATCACATATAATAAAAATCATGGAAGCTTGTAAAACTGCACAAATCTGTTCCCTATGTTTTTTTTTATTAGAGCCTCGTTGTGACATAACTAGTCACATGTAAAATAAACAATATAGTGTGCAAGGCAGGCCACAAACTAGAGTACCATGTTTCACGCATTCAGAACTACAGTACTTTTCAAAGTAACACCATTAATGTTAATCTGCACTTGCAGAGCCCACAATCTGACATTGTTATGGCATAGCAGCCCATTTCTGTAGTGGAGTATGGCTTTCCAAATGTTTAAATTACAGACCAAAGTCTGAATGTTTATTGGGGTGTGCGGTTAGTAGTCTTAGCTTTAATGAGTTGTAGATTTTTTGGTGGGCGAGACCCGAGTGCTAAACCAAATTGCTTTCATAGTACAAACCCAACAAATTTAAGTGTGTGGTAAGCAGCCAACAGCAATTGCTTAAATTATATTTTTCACCCATTTCAAGATGCATAGTGGTATATTTATTTTTATAGGGCTACCACATAAATGTATTCTAGATATCTGCAGCTACAGTGTCCCTTTCATAAGAAGAAGGGAGAGGTTAAGGGTCTCATTCCAAACGTTGGTGGATCCTCTGTCCGCGAACCTCATGGTTCCCAAGTTCCATTTACAGGTGGGGAAAGTCGGAATGTTTCCACCGGTGGAACTTCAGCTGGCTCTGCACCAGGTGGCACCAGAAACCCTTGGCCTGGCAGCCCATATGCTGCTGAGGTTCAGATCACAGTGACCACAGCACCACCCTATTTAGGATCTCCATGTCCAGTCTGCCATTTTGTCCTGATCAGGGAAAATAGCCTCAACACGCAGGGAGAAAACTCTCTGTGCATCAAGGCCATTTATTTTTAGGTTTCGCCTGCACAGCGCTTGTGAAATCTATTGTTTTTAATATAAACTTAAAAAGGGCTTACATTCTGCCCCCTCTCTTTCCTGGCTTTTCATTGGTTCCTGTGCTTGCCACTTACTTTTCCTCCATTTCTATTAGCTGTTGCAAACTTTCCTGCATTTACCAATGCTTGTTCCTCGTCTGCTTCTCTTATCAGTTTCCCGTAGCCGAAATACTGTTAACATCTTCTTTGGTGGAACTATTTTTTCATAAAGTTTTGCCTCTTTCTGCTTTTTTGTCTTGCAGCACATTTATATAACGCAACTTATCACCCAAGAGATTAAGTGATTTGCCCAGGATCACAGGATGTTGCACCGCTGAGACTCGAAACGGGATCCCCAGCTCTCCAGTCAGCAACTCTGGTTGCTGGGCCACATCATCTCTACTCCTGTGATACTTGTCAGGGACCTCGTTCCCTGGTACCGGACGGTGATTGATAAAAACAGCTTATTATTCATCACATAGGCGAAACCGATGCATTACGAATGCTGCTATCGCTTGCTCAGAAAACTGCTCTACCTTCATTGTACCCGCCGCACCAGAGAAGCCACAGAGATCTCCACCAGGCAGACGAGGATCTCCCAATTATGGCAGGTGGTCCTCCACCAGGGAAGAAGAGGCAAAAGTCTCCACCGAGCTGACGGGTCACCCGCCACAGCTTCAATGGGTCCCCAAGTACTATTGGACCTCCATGGCCTTGTTCCTCTAATTGTCTATGTAACTTCATGGCGAATGGCAATATATGTGCGATACAAATCCCTTGTCCAACATATATATATATATATATATATATATATATATACACACACACACACGCACGCACACACACACACACATACTACACAAACACACATACTTCACGAAAAGACAGTGATGGTGTTGACTTAAGAAAAGCAGACTGCCAATATACAATATAAAAGTTTTCATTCAGCAGAAATTAGACATAAAGCGGTTCTGACGTGTTACAAAATCTAACAGCAGCTTTATAGCACCATGCTCAGCAGGCACCCTTAGACATTCAATGGTAATCATTTTATGTGAACAGAAACTGCACTCTGCATGACCAGGGTCACACCGTTCGCGCTCATGAAGGTAACCTTGCCTTACCCGGGTGCCATGACTTTTTAAGTCTCCCATACACAGCCAGGAGACATTTATCCATCGCCGGGGCACTCTCTATAGTCCAGCTTTGAGTCCACTTTAAGCAAACTCGCCTTATTTCTTCGCCCTTCGCATGTGCTAATTGTTGTTTGTTAGAGCACAGCTCCTCTTCACACCCCTCAATCTAGTTTTCCCTTCGGAATGGAGATCTGATCAGACTTGTTTTTGTTCTTTTTTCAACATAAGATGTGACATGCTAATGTATATAGCACTTGGAACAAAATTCCTTTCTTATTTTTTTTTCTCTTGGCTGTCATCAGTAGATTTGAGGAGGGCTATAAATTAGACTGCAGATGTGCATTTTAGTGAGACAGTAGGTGCCATCAAGCATGGTCGATATTTCCTGGGTTGGAAGAGAGGCCAATGCTTGCATAAGAGTACATTTGGACCACAGAAACGATGTGTATGTGTAATATCGGGTCCTAAGGGCAGGATCTGCCCAGACCCCTTCTTCCAAAAGTATTAGCCAGATTCCCGTCCAAGTCCCCCCCCCCCCCCCCCAACCACCCACTAGATGCTGTTCTTTAAAATTGAGCAGGGATTGGTACACTTCAATAAAGCTTCCAGAGTGGCTCAGTGAGTTAATCACCTACTCTACTGATGTGTGAGAGCTGCCTAGTGACCCCACTGCAAGACCTTCACCCTCTTTTGGCCTTTTTGGCGTTACAGCATTTTGTACATTAGAACGTGTAGAGTCATCACTACAAAGGTAAAACCAAAAACCAGGAACTCATCTGCAAAGTACTGTTGGCCTAAAGGGCTGGACTGATGGGAGTCGTCACACACAATATGGAGAGACTTTGAACCAAGTCTGGGCCGAAGGAGTATGTCAAACGATTAAATTCTGGCCAAGCAACTTACCCTTTCATCCTCATGAGATAGACAGTAGAAATAGCATGGGCTCCAATATCCTGTATTAAATTGGGAGGAGCCAATTCAGCTTGTTGAAGGAGAAAAGGATAAATAAGCAAGGTGTTTCTTTCCCACCCTTAGGCAGAGGGAGCTCCGAAGACTACGACATGTCGTCGGGACGGTGAGGCCATTTAAAATCCCAAAGAAGAGGTCTGGGAAAATGTGTACGATATAATGGGGGCTTTTTAGAGTACCATAAATCCAGAAGGGCGGTGAGCGAGATCCTGTGAGCACAGGGGGATGTGAATGCTGGACCTGGGGAAAGAATTTTCCACAAAAATGACAAAACAACCCCTCCCATCCTGAATGGGAGAGTTGTGCTTTTTCAACGGTGTGGTTTAGGAAATGAAATTGTACAAGCGATTAGAGACAATACCAAGCATGTCTGTATGGGGCTGAAGATATCCATTTTAGTAAGGTTGAAATTATTTTTTGTGGTCAGCAAAAGAGATTAGCCCAGGGCAGTTCTGGACTTATTATGGGGCTCACCAACACATAAGAGGACATGTGGGGTGCGGCAAATCCTCTGTATGATGATAAATAATATGCGTTACATGCAAAACAGGCCTGACTGCAAGTAAACAGGACTACATTTACCATTGAGGAACGTGCGTAATAGGCTTAGAGCCTAGAAAAGCGGACTAATCATTTGAACAGTAATTCTACCAGCGTGTACTAAATGGACTTGGCCAAGAAATTCCATGTTTTTAACACCATTCAAACTAACAGTAAAGAGAAGGAAAGCCTTTCTTTTTTCTGGTGTGCGTGTAGTAACCGCGGACAAGGGACGATGACCTTGTCGAGATCATCTTGGAAGGAAGGACAGAGAAACTGCTTCTTTATATTTCTGAAAAGGAGTATTCTTTGCATATTTTTGTAGCAAAGCAGCAGCAAGCAGGGGTGATTCCATCCCTCGCACCATTATTGATAAACAATACTGGTGCTGGGGGTGGAGGGGTGGGTTCAGACACATGGAAGGGATGCCAAGGAGCAGTGCTTAGTTTGTAAAAAAAAAAAAAAAAAAAAGTGCCAGGGACCTCATCAGCAGGCCACTGCAGCTTGTACCACACATTGCCCCTGCTATGCTGCCAATGATAGTAACTACACAGCTATTAACCATCACACTCATACAAGTGTGACAATTCAGCCTAATCTAGGCCCCAAGGCTATAACAAGCATTTGCAATGCAATAGGTCTCGCATTTACACGAGTTTAAGCTATTGTAAATGAGAATGCCTTTTAGTTATGTTTTAAAAACAAAAATAAAAGGCATTGCCATTTGCAATGTCAATAGCTCAAACTCGCGTAAATGCGAGACCTATTGCATTGCAAATGCTTGTTTTCAACTCCTGCACTGTGCATTAGATGGATGGGGGATGCGAGGGACAGAGGCATGCACGGACTAACCGGGTGCAAAGTGGAAACGAGTTTGAGGGCGCCAACGTGCAAGCGAATGACTTTCCTGCTGTTTGATCTGCCCTGCCACCAGAGAACGAGAGAAGTTGATTTAGTGTGACTTTGCAGCTGTGTGTCAGTTAAGGGCGGACCGTAACCTCACAGTCTCCTTCCTCTCGCTGTTCAAATTTGCGTGCCTTGAGGAGAGATATTTTGTTGATGAAACAAATTTTACCTTCTGGTAAGTCATGCTTCACTTAATTATCAATGTTGTGTATGGATATCCAATCCCTTTACCAGTCCTCTCTTCCACAGCCTGCTGCTCTCCGGTGTGGTATTGGCATGTCTGCCATAATCTTATTGACAGCTGTTGACCGGTTATGTAGTATTTGGCATCCTGAACGAGTCTGAGAACCCTTTGCTCTTATCTCATTCAATAACGTAGCTGAAGGAGTATGATTTGCATTATTACAATTCAGTTCTCATTAGGTACATTTCTACCCAAGACTGGTGCAAAAAGGCGAAGTTTCAAATGTCACTCAATTGACAAAAGTGCGTCTGTGTTTTCCTTTATTATGTGAGCCCCCCTCTTCTCAAATCTGTGCTACGCTTTAATTTCCTCCTGCAGCTTCTGACAGCTGTAACAAAAACACATTATTACATACAAAAGTAAATAAAACAAGCACGAGTGTACGTGAAAACAGCTGCTGCTTGTTTCGATCGCGCGTGCACCACTCGCGGGACACTGATGAAAGCGTCCCGCGAGTGGTACGCGCGCGCTCGCTGCAGCGTCCCGCGAGTGGTGCGCGCGCGATCGAAACAAGCAGCAGCTGTTTTCAAGCACACTCGTGCTTGTGGCACCATCCGCCTTGCGGGAGCGAGCAACAGCCAATTAGCATGCGCGCCGCTGCTCGCTCCCACAAGGTGGATGCCGCCACAAGCACGAGTATGTGCTTCAAAAAGAGCAGAGCCACGGCTAAAGGCCCTCCTATGCAGCGCGAGACCTAAAAATGGCTTGGGCAGCAGTCAATGGTCATTTTTAACAGCACCACCATGTGGCAGACTGGTACAGGCCCCGTGTTGACACTTAAGTGGCAGTGCTGAGCACCGGAATTCACCAGCTCAAATTAAGCACTGCTAACGAGAGAATAAGGGCCGAATTCTGATAAGGTACATGGGGAAATTATACATAGCTTGGCATAGTTAGGGGTTGGTAAACCAATGCAGCAGTACATCTTCGCTGGCTGATACCAGCTAAATGGGACATACTAGTAGGTTAGGGATCTGTACATAAAATGTGATTAGGATTTACCCAACATTCAGCCATATTTGCATACTATCTGCTTAGTTGTTTATAATAATGAATATTATTATTCTGATACACATGATGTGTAGCCTAATGCTGCATAATAATGAATCATATATTTGTAAAATGCCATTGTGTCTACTGATCTGAGGGTAGAAGGATGAGCCTTCGCTTTATCATCACCTGCAGATAGGAGAGTCTCTGAGAGGTATGCGACTCCTGACGCGCCCTGTCTAACAGAGCCTAACTCTCTAGAGAGGAAGTGAGACACCTGCCAGCAATTCTTTTCTCATTTATGTACTGGGCGTGACCCCTATAATATTGGGGTGAACACAACAATATAATGCATAAAAATTCATCCAGTTCTGCCTCGTTTTCCATTCTGGGATGTTTGCCTATCTAAGGCAGATACAGCAAGTACAGGTCTACATGGGTCCAACATGCAATGGGCTGTAGCAAAAAATGGGGACTTTTATCACTGAAGACAGGGGTCATTTGCAGTGCTTAAAAAGTGCCAGGGCTCTCGTCAGGAGGCCATTGCAGCTTGTACCACACATTGCCCCTGCCAGAGCTGCCAATGATAGTAACAACACAACTACTAACCATCGCACGCGTGTGACAATACAGACTATTACAGGCCCCCCCAAAGCTATAAGATTGGCTTGGGCGGCAGGTATTAGTAATTTTTAATGTATATTGAATTAAAAGTTAACTGCTATTGTGGTAATCTCTATATTAGTTGGACTTCGCCACCTTGTGGCAGACTGTTACAAGCGCCGGTGTTGACAATTAAATCCCGGTGCTGAGAACCAGAAACCACCTCAAATTAAGAACTGGTTCTTTGGCAACCATTTCTGTAGGTGCATCTGTAGGGATGTATCAAAGGTGACCAAGATGTTGACTGGGGGCAGTCGTGAGACTTCAAGGGTTGGACACCAGAATACATATTTCTAGTCCCTTTAGCAATGTGATTGCTGCATTCGGAGAACTTGGAGACTGGCCCACAGAGTCGGTCTTGGGTGGTAATGTCATTAATGTAATACACATTACGTGTGAGCACGCAGATTTCGGTTAGTATAGTTTGTCAGCGGTAAAATCGTGTTGGCAAATGATGAAGTTGGCTAGCAGGTATCCCTGGCATAGGAGCAGCCCCTAAGGGATATTTGAATACTTCGTTTGATTACAGAAACTGGCCAGAAACTGCCCAGCCAGTCAAGCCAGAACCTGTCCTTTAACAGCCTATACTTCCATTGGTCTAAACGTTGGATGTTTATGAGGGAGGCCCCCATGAGGGCCACCATCTGCTGTGTGGTTCTTTGAGGTCCACCTCCAGTGGACAAGGTCCACACCACTTGCTCTCCGCCAGGGCAGTGCACGTTGCGACCAATCCACCAGAGCACGGTGGGATATCCATCATTGAGCCTACGACAGGCATAGGGCACTGTTTTACAACTAAATATGCCATTACCGCTTGTCCTGCCACATCTGTTTGACGGGTTAGCTATGCAGCGCAATGAGGGCGGCACTGAAGTTTTGACAACCAAAGCACAAGGAGCCAAGGGTAAACTGTACCCTTTTCTCCCAGTTCCTCTGGTGATTGACAGGCACAGGAATTCGGTGTCTGGAGAGGTAGGAATGTAATGGACATATTTTCAGGCAGACACTAGTGCCTATCAATTAGAGAGCAGGCAAATGGAACACTATGTTTAAACAACCTGTCCCCAGAGACATGTTACAGATCACACAAAGGTTTATACAAGGAGAGGTAATGTCCTCCAAGAATAAATTATAATTCTAAAAAACAATATTTAGGTTACTTAACACCCCACTTGAACTACTTAAAGTCATGGTTTGAGAGCCTGATAAATTCACTAGACATGGGTAATCTCTAAAGAACAAACGGCATGTTGGCTCACTGCAAAATTTATGAAATCTGAATGATAAACCTGTGTGCAGCCTGATCCCGAGACTGAAGGTCTTTGTTTTTGTGCCCTCTGGATTTTATTAATCACTTTGAACTCTTGCACTTCATGTGCTTGCTCACTGTCCACCCAAATGCTCACTTCCTCTAGAAAGAGTTCAAATTGAGCACCCATTCGGACCATGGCCTCTTAGCCGAGACATGGTGTAAAGCAGTATCAGCAGCAGTTCTTAATGCTGCTTTTGAGCTTGTGCCCAGGGGGGAAAAGCTGAAGGTGCTCCAAGGAATGGGGGTCCCCCTTAATCTACTCAGCATAATTAAAACACTCCACAAGGGGAATTTTACTAAAGTTAGGTGTGGCACCAATGGGGAACTGACCAAGGCTTTCCCAGTTGACCAAGGAGTGTGCCAAAGCGGTGTCCTCGCGCCAACACTCTTTCTTTTATATATTGACAACTGTGTCAGCTATTTGCTGAATTGTGTCAACGACTCCCCCACCTTGGCAGGGGAAGAAATCTTGGCCCTCCTTTTCGTGGACAATACACCTTGTTGTCCAAAACCAGGAGAGGCTTGCAGAACTTGATTAATAGATTCAACCAGTTTTGTGCAGAGTAGGGTCTCAAAATCAATACCACCAACACTAAATACATGACCTAAAAGGGAAAAGTGGGATAGTTTGATTACCTAGGAATTAGAATAGCTGAAACACGGTCGAGGGAACCACAGATCTTAAGAGCTGGGGCAATATGTACATTTGCAAAAACAAGCCAACTGGACCCCCCATATTACCAGCTGTGGAAATCTATAAGGCTCAAACAAGGGGGGCAGCTCTTATGGTGTGGAATTATGGGGCCATTGCAATACACACTCTTGGAGTGTGGCGGAAAATAACTTCCTTAGATCCCATACTAGCTTAGGGAGGGGAACTCCCCCTGTATCCCTACATTTGGACTTAGGTATCCACGAAATAGCAGTTCTGGCTGCGCTATGAATTTTGTGGTATATCTGGAGCACTAGGGAACTGTCCCATTACAGAGAGGGACTGCAAGACATTATAAGAACAAAATCAGCAGCAAAGATAAAATGGTTGGGATTTATGAAAAGGGCCAGCACCGACCTGGGCCTGGAAAATGTTTGGGAAGAGCCCTGTTCCATTCGCCCAGGAGATGCGCAATCAGTGAGAAAAAAAAAACTGGCCCAAAAGAAAGTTGCTGTTTGCAGGGAACATCGGATCACCACAGGCAGCCTGACAAGTGTCTTCTTACTCCATAAATCTACAAGTAAAGCAGAGTTCTTAGATTTGATATGACCGGCCCATGCACGTTCAGTGTTCTTACAGTTCAGGTATGGGACGCTCCCAGTAGCAGCCTTTACTACCCAATGGGGGGGTACGAACCAGAGGTCACATTTCTGTTTCTATTGTTAAACTGCTATGGAAACAGATGAACATCTGTTATTTGTTTGCCCCCATACGCTAAAGCTAGAAGCAGGTGGATAGTGTCCTTGTGTCGATCTCTTAATTCAGTAGAAAGAGGAGAAGCCTACAGAATTTGCAAAAGTGATACCTCATCGATAGTGGTAGTGGCGGTGTCGGAGTTTTTGCACATAGTATGGACAAAAAAGTTACTTGATAGTATGACAGGCTGAGTTTTACAGGGTAGTAAGACCTCATGGATTTTTTATGAACTTTGCTATATTATATATCTATCTATGTATATGTGTGTTTTTATATTTACTATTTATCATTGTTTTTATGGCATCTTTGCATTGGAAATTTTTATTGCCATTTTCATTGTAATTGTTTTATGTATTTTGATGATAAAATTTTATTTCAAACTATCAATAAATGGAATCGGAGCACCCATTCAGACCATGGCCTCTTAGCTGAGACGGGGTGTAAAGGAGTCTCAGCAGTATTTCTTAATGGCAGATGATTTTTTTCCAATGAAGGCTGAGAAGATGAAATGGTTAGAAGCCCTGAGCCAGTAAGAATAATCCAGGTCCATTTTATGTCCCAAAATCAATTGAATACTCAAACATGAAATTGAGAGTAAAAATGCACAACTGAAACATAAAGAGTGCCAAATAGACATCAGCCTGCTCCACACAAGGTGATCCGCCTACATAAGGGACTCGTGGCAATATGATGATCGTCTAGTGTTGCTGCTTGATCTGAAAACAACATTATCAATTCAATTTGTTTCTAGCTACAAAAAAAGTAAGCATTACATCAAAAATTACACCGTTTTAGAATTTTAAAATGCATGTTACTGATCTAAAAAAAAAAAAAAACACTCCTGTTGAAATAGGTATTTATTAATCTTAAAAATGTTCTTCCCAACTTCGAAAAGCAGGGGGACAAAAAACCTTTCAGATTGTACCATCGTGTACAGATATCAGATGCTCAAAGCGTAAAGCTTTTGAATCCAAAAACAGCTGCCACTCTAGCACTTATTTTATACAGAACTCATCTCCAATCACAAGACCATATTTATGTTTTTTCTGGTCCCAAGGGCGCACTAGTAGAACGAGACTGTCCCCCTCTGAATGGATGTAACCCCGTGGGCTCATGTTTTTTCGCATTAGAGACCACCCAGCACCACACAATATCGCACCAATTACAGCGCTCCGAATCAGCCGAAAGCGCTATACAGAAATCCTTGATAAATACAAAAGTAAGAATGTCCTTTCCATCTGGACTTAGTCCTCGCGCCTCATTACTTCCAACGCGGCAGAATGCTTCAAAACGGCGCTGGTTCCGCATGAATATATGTATTTTGACGGCCTCCCAAGCAGGCCCAGGGGTGGAGAGCGGTCGCAGGCCGTGCCATATGCGACCAATGAGCGAGCGAAGCCCGGGCCGCGGGAGCCTGCTGAACTCCTGACTGTCTGGAGAGAGGGCTCGTGCGCTCACTCCAGACAGCTCCCCTGTCTGCGTGAGTTACCGACACGTACTTCTTAACCCCAAGGCCGCCTCCGACCGACCTGCTCTGTTCGCCTCATTTATAGACGCCCTGTTCTCTCTCACTGTGCCGCAGCAGGGCGAGCTCGGCTGAGTCCTGGAGTCTGCCCCGGGCAGTGGTGGCAGAATGCGCGTGTAAGCTGTAGTTGTGCAATGCTCATCCCACAAATAGACGGCCCAGAGAGCACATCAGTTACCATGGGGTCGCTGTGTGGTGGCGCCGATAGGCCACGTAATGTTGCTATTAATAACGGCCCTGATGCTTTGCTGGCGTTCACTTGCTAACCTCGTGCCATCCGAGGTCAGCCCTTTTATTCACTGTTCTACGTGACAACGCACGACCAAACCATTCATTGCGTTGGGAGGGGGGTTGATAAGTACATACCTACGACGAGCTTATGACCTAGCCATACCCCTACACAAATGCTCACTCTCCGTGTGCACCCCTTATCAAGCATTACCAGCACTACCTCCAACCTCAACCTTGGAATAAAAACAAAAGTAACAGAACAAGAAATAGTTCCAGAAATGTAAACACCACCTGAGCGACATTCAAAACATCAGTCAAATCTGTGGCGCTTCTTGGAGATGGAGGGGCAGATTTACAAGCCCCTTGCGCCACTTTTGCGTCACTTTTCCCATGTTAAAAATGACGCAAAAGTGGCGCAAGGGCCTTGTAAATTGTATTGTATTGTATTGTAATTGCATTTATATAGCGCTTACTACCCCTGACGAGGCGTCGAAGCGCTTTTTCGGCGAGTAGCACGCTACTCCGGGACCCATAGAGGATTAGTGTTGAATTAGTATAGTGAAACATGCAAGTACATTTTAAGTGGTGGATAGGTTAGTCAGTTATTTGGATTTGGAATGATAGCAGAAGGATAGAGGAGGAAAAAAGGTTTGTATTTATATAGCGCTTGTTACCCCTGATGGGGTGTTGAAGCACGCTACTCCGGAAGCCCATAAAGGATTAGTGGTGAATTAATATGGTGAAATATGAAAGTAATTTCATATTAGTCAGTTATTTGGAGTGAGAAGGATAGCGGAGGGATAAAAAGGGAAGAAAGGTTTGCATTCATATAGCACTTGTTACCCCTGATGCGTGTTGAAGCGCTTTTCTGGCGAGTAGCACGCCACTCCGGAACCCATTAAGGATTAGTGTTGAAAATTAGTATAGTAAAATATGAAGTAATTTGAGTAGTGGATATGTTATTCAGTTATTTGGGTAGAGAAGGGTAGGTGGCGGGATAGAAGAGGGAAAGAGGTTTGTATTTATATAGCGCTTGCTACCCCTGATGGGGTCTTTTATTTCAACATATCTTTATTAATTTTAAGGTTTACAGCGTTTCAGAGGCAGTGCAGTAAACATTACTTAAGGTTCCAAACAAGCACCGAACATTAACAGGAGGCCCTCATCCACACCCACCCAAGTAGTCACAGTAGGGCAATTGCATAACATCTGCATAGAACGAAAAAAAAAATCACAATTATGGTTACAATGACGCTCTCAAATCCTTCATAATGTCAGTCAATTGAAGGAAGGCACTGCCTCTTGCGGAAGAGGAATATCGTAGTATTTCAACCATCCACCCCATACCTTGTAAAATTTACGTGGGTACCCTTAAGCTTGTATACGACTTTCTTGGCCATGTACAAATCCATCCCCCTTTTCCACTCTGACCGACGGCCCCCAGTATCATGCTACATCACGCTTGGCCACCACTAGCCCCAAGTTGCAAAACAAAAGTTGGGCCTTAGGAATATCTACATCCCCCGGTATTCCCAGCAGGATATACCTGGGGTCAAGGGGGATGGTCTCACCCACCACCTGTGTCAATTCCCTCAACACCCACCCCCAGTACACTTGGACGACCAGGCGGCACCAGAGTGTATGGAATAGGAGCCCCTCTCCTCCCCTCATCGGAGGCAGCCAGAGGACGAGCTCATCCCAAGCGATGAAGCCATACCCTATCATAATACACCCAGTGGAGAATTTTCAGTTGTATTAGGCGTAGGTGGGATTTTATTGTCCCCTCTCTCAGGAGCATCAGAGCCACCTTTAATTAACATCTTCTAAGGCCCCCACCTCCAGACCTCAACTCTCCCTCAGTCTGAGCAATCTATCCGGCAGTGGCATAGCTAGACTTACTGCCACCCAGGGTGGTCCCGGAGTTTGCCACCCGGTGCAGGTAAGAGTAGGGGGGGGGGGTCGGCCAACGGACAACTTGTTCTCGCGGGTGTTGTAGTCAACAGATAAGACTTGCTCACCTCTGCCGCCCTCAAAAAGTGTTGCAGCCCCCCCACTGATGGAGCAAGGGCTCACAATGAGACTTGCTCGGAAGCAATCCTCTCACAGTATTAATTAATTTGTACTAA
Organism: Calotriton arnoldi; assembly: GCA_963921515.1. NCBI lineage: Eukaryota > Metazoa > Chordata > Amphibia > Caudata > Salamandridae > Calotriton > Calotriton arnoldi. The sequence continues at coordinate 223,855 of CAWUFW010006554.1, forward strand.
AACCCTGTAATGTCTTTATTAATAATGTGCAAACACAACATTTTTATCTAGAAGATGCTTGCCTATGTGTTTTCCACTAATAAGTAATCCTTTGCTAATCCAAAATGGCCGCTAAAATGCGGGAAATCTACTGCGCATGTGTCACGTGGTATGACGTCTTTCGTTGCTTGGAGGGAATCTTTTGCATCTGCGCAGTGTATGCTAAAATGGCTGCTTAATGTTCTCACATGCTAAAGCTTTCGCATTGCTGAAATTAATAATGTGGTATTCTAAAGCTATTAATGCGGGATAGACATTTATAAATAAACGGGATTAGTGTAGAAATAGGAGGTATACAGTGAAAACATTTATTTTTGATTTTAATATGTTTCTTCTTTGACTTTCTATTAGTTTGTATTTTGGGCCTGGGTTGGCTAAACAGCAGTCGAGAGCCATGTGACCTGCGCATGCGCGCTGAAAACTAACAAAGCAAAGCGATGAAGTCAACTTGGAGGATGTCCAAGGACATGACCCGCTGATCACCTTCAGAGTTCAACTAAAATGTCTTATAAAATGATATATTTTGTATATATTTTGTATTAATCCTGGTGTGAAACGGGTGGGAAATAAAGCAAATGTATTAATTGAGAGGGGCGGGATTCTAAAACAATGGGCTTAAGAAAATTGAACTAAAAGGACATGGTGTGAGGATCAACCCCCTGTCCCTGTCCAATCAGAAATAGTGGGCCCATAATTTTGAAACATTAATGGGAGGTACATGGGCGTAGAAGGGTATAATAGATATAGAATTAGCTAATTAGTGAGCGAGAGGAACTGAGTGCTTAGAGCTCAGATGCTGCCACAGAGGGAACCGAGCAAACTGAATTGCTGTCCGAAGAGGTCGTGAAGTGGGGGCGGCGGACTGCATTAGAGGGAGACGCGGAAGAATTTCGAGGAGGAACGAAGTGTCAGAGAGGGGAACAACGCAGGCGTCTTTGGTAGAGAGGTCATCTATCCTGTCCTGAACCTGGTCCGGAGGTCTTGGTCTTCATCCTTTCTTGGGGACCCTCTTTCCAACTCCTTGACCAAGGGGTTTGGTTTTCACACCTTTAGGTAACTATAAATGCGTAATCTATAGGTTGTACTGCTGTCTCTATCTTCTCCTTTCTGAGGGACCGTCATTTGTGATTAATAGGTGACAATACAGTGTGCTTCCTCCTTGTTATGCGATAAAGTACCATGTGGTTTGTATTTTACTCTGCTAAATAATTTTAGATAAACATTTAAAAACTTCCTGAGTCAGTGGTTATTTCAGGTGTTTTTATGAAAATATGTTTAGTATTATCTCATTTCAACCCCAGTTATCAAAGGTCCATTGGTAAGTCATTACTCTTTAATCAGAAAAGGTAATTGGTAGCAGGGATTTTGATAAAGAGTACAACTGACTCCCACCAGCGGTGATTATTAGTTAGTGTGAATGAATGGGCCCAGGTGAGTATTTAGTATATGAATGCTTGTTGCAAATAACCCGCTGGATCAGTTTTCTGGCTATCAGAGGATGGTTATACTTTGTTAACTGGGTAATGAGAATTTTTTTATGATCTAACATCCGTTTTTAAAAGTTTAGTTTTATGTTGTCTAGAAATCCCCGGGGAAACTGAATAGCGGATGGTAAGTGGAAACCATACTGCAGTGAGGTTATCTGTCAGACAGAAATAGTACTGAAAAGTTAAGCAGGGCTATCAGTACTGGTTAGGGACTCTGTGCGTGTATGAGTGGCAGCAAAGGAATACGCTGGTGAAAATTTGATGTTATATTACCTAGAAAGGGTAACATTGAAGGAGTAGCAGGTATTTCCAAAGCTTACGTGAAGAGTAAACGGAAGGGTTTTGCTCGTAGTGTATGTCTAGTAAACGGAAGGGTTTTACTAAGCATGACAAAATCTATCCTTTTCAATTTAGGGAAACTGACAAGATAGCGAATGTTTTATGTTGTTAGTAAAATTTTAATGAAAAGTGTTGAGGAATTTAAGTTTGCGTAAGATTTTTGTAAAGGGAGGGTCAGCTGTCGGAGTAGAAGCTGACGTCACAAACGCCGCGCTGGGATTGGCTGAAACAACGGGCATGGAGCGAGCTTGTAAAGGAGGGGTCAGTAGTCAGGAGTAATACTGACGTCACAGGTGCCGCGCTGGGATTGGTCGACACAGCGAGGGACAGAGAAGCGCAGATTGTAAAGGAGGGGTCGTCAGAGAGAGTGAATAGACGTCACAGAAACGCCGCGCTAGGATTGGTCCCGAGACAAATGTAAGCTGGAATTTAATTGGTTGTCGGAATAGAAATTGAAATATTAGTGGACAGTGAAAATTGTATGTGGAAACACGATCCGACTTTGATAGGAACACGTCCAGACAGGAGATTCTTAGGTTTTGCAGAATATAATTCAATAAATAGATATTTACCCAAAATGTACGGAAAAAAGAGAAAATTGTCATTTTTTACAAAAGATTAAAAATTATTTTAAGAAAGATAAGCCAGTCAAAACTAGGGAAGGAATTCTCATTCCACCAGCAAAAACGCCCGCCTCATTCATGATGATGGAGAGGGGTTATCATACTTGTGTATGGTTAGAAAATTGGATAGAATATACAAAAGATGATGGGGTACTAGCTTTTCCAGAGAATGGCACATTCAATGGGAGAGTTCTTCAAAATTTAAGATTGAGAATGAATGAATTAGAACCCAGACCAAGACTAACGCAATACGAAGCCCTAGAGGAATGGGAAACAGAACGTGACAGACCTAGGAGTTATAGGGGATTTTTCCCTAGATACCAGAATGGGACAAGAGAAAGTCAGATGAAACAGTGGAGACGAGCAATGATTTCTGAGGGTTTGTATCCAGTATTTATGGCTGATGAGCAGCTAGGGAGCAAATGCAAAGAAAAGACTAAGCATATGACAGGGTTTGGAGAATCCGAAGATGAGTTCATGGAAGAAATATTAAAGAACCCACCACCATACCAGGAAGAGTTGGGTGGATGTACTCCAAGTGCACCCGTCTTGAGAACACCATTAGTACCTCAAGTACTGCATAATCCACCAGTTAATAGGTACTTCAGGGTAAGCAAAGAGAGGCTTTAGACTGAAACAGAGCAGAATTAGTACAGAAAATAACACAGTTGAATGTACATCCTGAATCTCTGACTATACCTGTAACCATTGGTCCCGTGGTCCCTTTATACAGAGACAAGGTAAATTGCCCGAAGCCTCTAGTTATGACTACACCTGTGGATATCCCTAAAAATGAAGCTGTAATAATTGATGATCATATCAGTGAATGTGAATCTATGATTTCACTAATGGATTTGCCTATTCGACAATCCGCAAATAGCACCCCCAGAAGAGTCACACCTGGTTGCTCAAAGGATGTAAATATAATAACCTCTTCAGGAACTAAAAGTGCAACCGTAGTAACTCCAGAAGACTTAGAAAGATGGGCACAAGGAATAGACAGACAGAGTTCACCCCCAAAGATCTTGGACATTTATAAATTAAAAGTCGAGTTAGAAGAAATTATAGCTGGAAATGTAGGAGTAGATCGTTTAAATACCTACAGTGAAGAAGAACTATTGTTCGTATGTAGAAGCATAACCAGAAATGTAAAAATATTCCATGAAAAGTTAACGGATTTGGCCTCAGAGATGGGAATTGAAATAAGGAAGTCAAAAGTGTTTCAGAGACCATATAGAGCAGAATTTACTGACAAAGACTTAGAAAATATGAATACATCTGGTAGAAAATTACAAGTTAAAGAATTAATGACAGTTTTACAGAAATGGGGAGAATTAGATAAATGGAAAACTAGATGGACAAAGAAAAAGGAAGAAGCACGCTCGAATAGAACGACATCTGAATATTTATTAAAGGAAACAGGAAGGGTAGAACAGATGTGTCCAATGCAAGAGGTTCCAGGAGGAGGCTATGTCCATGTTCCATGGAGTAGACAAGACATATTGTCATTCACAAATGATTTCCCAAAGTTGAGAGAAAAACCAATTGAATGGTACAAGCAGGTTGAGAGGTTTGTGAAGGTTTCAAAGGTTTTGTTAAAGGACCTAGATGGTTTGTTTGACATAGTGGTACCTGCCGATTTATGGACAGACTGTAAAATTACAATCGACTGGCCTAGTGAAGAGTATCCTAGGGATCCAAAGACAGGTGCCCCATCAAATGATGTGATGAAAAAATATCATCAGGTAATCACTTATTTGAAAGGAAAGATACCCCCGAAAGAAACAGATTGAGTAAAAATAGACAGAACTACCCAAGAAGCAAATGAATCGGTACATGCCTATTATGAATGTCTATTACAAGTGTTCAAACAGTATAGTGGTTTTGAAGATATTGGAGACAAAAATATGAGTCAGTTTGTTTATCGATTTGTTTATGGTCTAAAACCAGAGATTTGTCAGATGATTAAGCAACACATGTTATGCTGGCAGGGAAAGCCTATCGATGAGATTTTGAAATATGCTAAATATTGTGGGGATGACATTGAGGATAGACACAAGAAACTACAAGAAAAGGTGATGTGGGCTCAAGTGAAAATGGCTGAGCGACAGGGAATTAATTTAGATAATCCATCTGAAAGTCAGGGAAAAGAATCTGGATCGAATGCTGACACAGGAAATGGTGGAAAGCTAAGAGGACGAATTAGTAGAGAAGAGGCTAAAAAGAAATTTCCTTGTCATGGATGCGGAAAGTTGGGACATTGGAAGAACGAATGTAAAAAGATTCAAAATAATAATGGCCCAAATCATAATTTAAATTCACAGATGCAGAATGACTCACAGCAGAGTGTAAGTCATCAGAGTCAGTTGCCACCTGCCCCTATACAGGGTAATGTAAGCAGGGCAAAGCACGGTACAGACGTCGGATATCAAGGAGGAAGTGGTAAGAATGAATATGTAACTTCACAGTTTCTTTTACAGGATGATTTTAATCCATATGATTATCAATGACGGTGCCTAAGAGAGGGGGAGAAGGAGTGCGTACTTGGCGCATCCTTGCCGGTAAATCAGTCAGGTCCATATGTTGAAGGGAAAGTAAAAGGTAATGATATCACCTTTCTGTTGTACACTGGTGCTACCCGTTCTACTGTAAGAACAGCAGACATCCCAGGCCTCCCTCTCTCTGGAGAAGCTATCCAAGTTGTAGGCGTAGCAAATCAAAAGATTAGAACACCACTTACCGAACCCATGGAAAAATCGGAAACTTTCGAGAAATGCACCAATTTGTGGTGTGTGATTCTAGTCCAGTAAACTTATTGGGCAGAGACTTACTATGCAAAATGAATTACACTATTTTCTGCACACCGGATGGTGTTGCAATACAGACCCCGGATGAAGATCATGTTTACAAATTCATGATAGCCAAGCAAGGTACAGAGGTGGATGAAATGTTCTCCTTGATAACCCAAGATGAATTACCAGAAGAGTTAAAAACTACAGTGAGTTCAAAAGTATGGGATTTTACTGGAAAAGAAGTAGGTTTGATGGCAAACAGACCCAGTAAAGATAACTGTAAAAGAAGGTGCAATTTTCCCAAATACCAGACAGTATAAAATGAGTACTGAAGTAAAAACAGGAGTTACTGAAGAAATTGGCAGAATGGTGAAACAAGGTATAGAAAAAGAAGTTATGAGTAGCCCTTGTAATTCGCCAATCATGGGTTTGAAAAAGCCTAGTGGAAAATATAGGATTGTTCAAGATTTACGGAAAATTAATAAAATTGTGGTACCTTGTTGTCCTATAGTACCAAATCCTATACCAAATACCATGGAACGCAGAATGGTTTACCGTAATTGATTTGTGCCAAGCATTTTTCTCAATTCCATTGCATCCACATAGTCAGTATTTGTTTTCGTTCAAATTTGAAAATCACGTTTATGTGTGGAATCGTGTTCCTCAGGGGTACACTGAAAGTCCCTCCATTTTTAATCAGATACTGAAAAGGTGCCTAGAAAATTTAGTAATGCCCAGGAACTCAGTCTTGGTACAATATATAGATGATTTGTTAATCGCATCTAGAACTCATGATGATTGTGTCACCGACTCAATTGCATTACTCAATCATTTGGCTGAGGAAGGTCACAAAGTATCACCTGAGAAGTTACAATTTTGTACAACGACAGTTAAGTATTTGGGACACCAAATTGAGAGAGGGAAGAGAAGAATAACCTCTGAGAGAATAAAAATAATTAAACAAATGAAAATGCCAGTAACACAAAGAGAGGTGAGAATGTTTCTTGGAATAGTAGGATACTGTCGACAATGGATTGTAGGGTTTTCGCTACAAGCAAAGCCTTTAATTCAGTTAACCAAAAAGAAAGCAAAGGATCCAGTTGAATGGGATGATGAAAGTGCCAGTGCATTTGTAAAATTAAGAAATGCTTTGTGTGAGGCACCTGCCCTGGGCAGGCCTGACTATACAAAAGAATTTACATTATTTTGCTATGAAAGAGAAAGTTGTGCACTTTCAGTCTTAACACAAAGACATGGACTGGACAGACGTCCTATAGCATATTTTTCTGCTACATTAGACCCAGTGGCTGCAGCATTGCCAGGCTGCTTAAAAGCAGTAGCTGCTACCTGTATGAGCATTGAACAAAGTGAGTCAATAGTAATGGGACACCCTGTTAAAGTGTTCGTCCTACATGCAGTTATGATTTTGTTGACAAGAACCAGAACCCAGCATCTTACCCCTAGTCGGATGACAAAATATGAGCGAATAATTCTAGGAGCTGAGAATGTGACCATAGCTAGGTGCACAGTTGTAAATCCTGCAACATTGTTACCAGATCCATATTGTGAAGAAGTTAGGGACGACACAGATCATGACTGTTTGGAAGTCACAGAATTGTGTACTAAGCTGCGCCCTGACATACAGGAAATGCCTCTTAAAAACCCAGACAGGGAGCTGTTTGTGGATGGCTCATGCCTAAGGCATGAAGATGGCAAATTGAGTGCAGCTTATGCTGTATGTGAACTTACCGGAATAGTCGAAGCATCCTATTTACCAGGAGTCAAATCTGCACAAGTAGCTGAATTAGTTGCTTTGATTAAAGCCTCCAAAATTGGGAAAAATTTAAAAGTGACCATATTTACTGACAGTCAATATGGTTACGGGGTTGTGCATGATTTTGGCCAACTGTGGATGCAGAGGGATTTCATGACTTCTTCAGGATCCCCAATCAAAAATGGGCAGTTTGTAAAGGAATTATTGGAGGCAATACAATCACCAAAAGAATTGGCAGTGGTGAAATGTGCCACACACCAGTCAGGAGATGACTGGGTGGTAGCCGGTAACAGATATGCAGATCTAATCGCTCAACACTGTGCCAGAAATAGAATGGCAATAAACAGAAAAATCGAAAGAATGGGAATCAGCTGCCAACTTATGCTATGTTCAACACCTGAAACATGGAATGATGTGAGACGATTGCAGGATGATGCTGAAGAGAGTGAAAAGGATGTTTGGATGAAAATAGGGTGTACCCGAAGAACAGATGATGATGTGTGGGTTTATTCAGATGGCAGACCAGTCATGCCTTATTGCCTGATTTCACAAATGGCCAGAATGTATCATGGAGACACGCATGTAGGTAGAGATGCAATGATTAGACTTATCAGACAAAGTTGGTACAATCCAAGGTTTAGGGCTGCAGCAGAGAGCCTTTGCCAGAGGTGCTTAACTTGTCAAATGAATAATCCAGGAAGGAAAACAGTAGTTGGACTGGGAAAAATCGGAAAGGCAGAAGGCCCATTTGTGAGATTGCAGTTAGATTTCATTCAGTTACCACCATGTAAAGGACTGAAATATGTACTTGTCATAGTGTGTCTGTTTTCAAAGTGGGTGGAGGCTTACCCTACCAGGAGGAATGACAGCATAACAGTTGCAAAACTATTATTACGAGAACTCATTCCACGGTTCGGTTTCCCTGGAATCAGATAGAGGAAGTCACTTCAATAACTATGTAATTCGAATAATCTGTGAAGCATTTAAAATTGAACAAAAATTGCACTGTGCATACCGCCCAGAGGCTTCTGGAGTGGTTGAACAAATGAATGGCACAATAAAATCAAGATTGTCAAAAATGTGTGCATCCACAACGTTAGATTGGCCAGATGTGTTGCCTCTTGTCTTAATGGGACTCAGGAGCATTCCTGATAGAAATACAGGATTGAGTCCGCATGAAATCATCATGGGAAGAGCAATGAGACAAGCCCATGTACCTGGCAATAAACTGCTGAACATAACTGATGATATGGTTCTAGATTATTGCAAAGCATTGGCTGACCTAGTGCGTTCTGTCTCTCACCAGGTTGGAGAAGACGCAGTTTCTAGGCAGCCTGAACAAGAGCATGATCTGAACCCCGGAGATTGGGTGGTAGTGAAGCATCACACCAGAGAAACGTGTTTATCACCCAGGTGGGGCGAACCTTGTCAGGTTATATTGGTTACAAACACAGCAGTGAAATGTGCAGGTTTACCTAATTGGATTCATGTAAGCCATACCAAAAGAGTGCCAGCTCCTGAAGAGAGAGATCCTCAGTCAGCCGCAATAGCTGAGGAAGCAGAAGGTTGTACAGGTGAAGAATCTCAAGTGATAGATTCAGAAGTAGCTGAAGAAGAACAACCGAGCACAAGTCAGGACTGGATACCAGTGGTTGATATACCTGAAGTCTTTATCAAAACAAGGAGCAGAGCTAGATTAGAGGAAATTAGAGAGGACCAGATAGGTGAAGAAGAACAAGCTCAGGATAGGGAAGTTGAAACTATAAAGGAACCTGAGCAGGCCCAGATAGGGAAAGGAAATTGGGCTCAAACAAATAACGAAACAACAGGGTTTGAGCAGGAACAGACAGGTTCAGAACAACGCGGTCAGGCTGCAGAAGTACAGAATGCAATAAGCCCTGATCAGAACAAGTTAAGACAAGAAAAACACGTTCAGGAAGAAGAAAACCAAGAAAACATCGAACAAGAAAATATCAAGCATGAAAACGTCAATCCTGAACAGGGCCAGTTAGCAGAGACTAACATTCAGGCAAATGAAGAAACAACAATAAGACCTGAATGAGAGCAGATAGAGAGGGAAACTGAAAACAACGACAAACAAATTGTGCCACACATTAATGTGAATAAAGGAGTATTTGGAAAAGACTCAGAAGGTGAAAGTACAGTGCAAACAAAGAAAGTCAGAAAGGGTGATCATTGGCCTAGTGTTATTAAAATAGTAAAATATCATATAGCAACACGAAGTGAAGACCCAGAACAAGTGAATGAAGTAACAAGCTTATCTGGACAAACAAGTGGGACTGAAAAACGAAAAAGCAAAAGATTGAAAATCGTGAACAATAAGTTTAAAGGTCCTGATTGGACTTATATAATTCTCGAAGACTGTGAAAGTTCAGAGAATAATGAAAGTGGTGACGAAGGAACAAGTGCAGAACTGACTTATGAAAAAGAAGTGAAACCACCTTGATAACGTTAAAGTTTTGAAGGAAAAAGAAAAGAAGAGAAATCTTCTTGGACAAAAATGGCTGACGACAGAGTTTCTGGGAGACCGAAACGGAAATGTTGTAAAAGATGCTGTGCTATATGCATATGTAGTTTGGTAATGGTGCTTATAGTGTGGTTAGTTGTGATTGTAGCAATTCCTTACCTTATGATAATGGACAAAAAGAATAACACCGATACCAAGGGAAGGATAGATAACATGAAAAGTGATAGAGTAGAAATAGAAGCAGAAGATGTACCAGATTTTCATCATGTTGTAACAGATAACGATACTAGCTTAAATGTCTTTACTAAATTATTGTTTCAGTACATAGATACAATGGATGTTAGTGATTGTTATGTCTGTATGAAGTTACCTGAATCAGTAGCAGAAGGTCTAACCTATCATCATTTGCCTTTAACTTATGGTATATCATGTAGTGTACTAACTAGTTTATTTTATAGAACAGGGAAACTTCAGTATTAATATTCAAATATAGATGTGATATTTTCAGAGGTTCCTATTCGGAAGAATTTGAACCCAGTGCTTAGTAGTCAAGATGCACAATTTATGGGAGAATTTTTCTTAACAATGAAGTCGATAGACATAACACATGCACATAGAAGCAATTTAACATGTTCATTACGTGAAGAGGAAAAGATATTTTTAAATTTAGTTGAAGATAGAAGACAGAATTTCCAAAAGGAAGCGTCTGGGCATAAAGCTCACCTTCCACCTTGGGCTGAGAAAGAGGGTATTTATACACCTGGCAGGGCTCAAGCTGCTATGGCTCTAGATTTTGTAAAGACAGGGAAAATTTGTCTTCATAGGTTAAAGACTGAATATAACAATGTTTTTATTGGTACCAGTGAATGTGAACACAATTTCTTAATTCTTGGAGGTTGGGGACTAAAAGGAGGAACGGATTCAGTTTTTCCTGGAATCTATTATGTGTGTGGGAATAATGCTTACTTTAGGCTTCCTGCACGGTGGTATGGAAGTTGTTATTTTGGAATAGTTTTTCCAAAAATATACCACATTAAAAGGAACACTGGGAGCAATGAAAATACTAGTGGACTAACACGTAGAAAGAGAGCTAGTTTTTCAGAAATCATAGGTGATATATTCGGTGCATTGATACCTTCAGTGGGAGTAATTCTGAACTCAAGGAGAATATGTAAATTGTCTACGGTGGTTGATCGTTTATCAACGGATACTGCTGGAGTATTTCTAATGATTAATGCGGAGATGGTTGCGATTAGATCTATGGTTATGCAAAATCGACTTGCTCTTGATATATTGTTAGCAAAAGAGGGCGGAGTCTGTAAAATGTTGAAAACGAAACATTGTTGCACGTATATTCCGGACAAAAGTACAGAAATCGGAACATATATGAAGACTATTACTAAACTTGAGAAGGAACTGAAACCACTGGAAGTTGATAGTGTATGGGAAAGATTGACAAATAGCATTACGTCAATTGGTACCTGGTTTACTAATGTAGGGAAAGGATTTATAGGTCAAATATTAGTACCCTTAGTAGGGATAGCAATAACAGTATTGTCAATAATACTATGGTGCAAATGTTGTAAAAAGAAAGAAACATATAGGGCGACAGGAAAAGGCAAAAAAAGAAAATTTGAAGAGATTGAATTAGAAGATCTGCGAAGTGAAATTTACAAAAGACTGAAGGGAAAAGATAAGAATGGACAGTGTAAAAATGAAAATGTGACTGAAATATGCTAAAGTTGGCATCTGGTTGTAGGTAGTTTTGATGGCTCAGAAACGCCATCAGAGAGGGGATTGATGGAGCAAGGACTCACAATGAGACTTGCTCGGAAGCAATCCTCTCACAGTATTAATTAATTTGTACTAAAACCCTGTAATGTCTTTATTAATAATGTGCAAACACAACATTTTTATCTAGAAGATGCTTGCCTATGTGTTTTCCACTAATAAGTAATCCTTGTCTAATCCAAAATGGCTGCTAAAACGCGGGAAATCTACTGCGCATGTGTCAACCATGTCACGTGGTATGACGTCTTTCGTTGCTTGGAGGGAATCTTTTGCTTCTGCGCAGTGTATGCTAAAATGGCTGCTTAATGTTCTCACATGCTAAAGCTTTCGCATTGCTGAAATTAATAATGTGGTATTCTAAAGCTATTAATGCGGGATAGACATTTATAAATAAACGGGATTAGTGTAGAAATAGGAGGTATACAGTGAAAACATTTATTTTTGATTTTAATATGTTTCTTCTTTGACTTTCTATTAGTTCGTATTTTGGGCCTGGGTTGGCTAAACAGCAGCTCGAGAGCCATGTGACCTGCGCATGCGCTCTGAAAACTAACAAAAGCAAAGCGATGAAGTCAACTTGGAGGATGTCCAAGGACATGACCCGCTGATCACCTTCAGAGTTCAACTAAAATGTCTTATAAAATGATATATTTTGTATATATTTTGTATTAATCCTGGTGTGAAACGGGTGGGAAATAAAGCAAATGTATTAATTGAGAGGGGCGGGATTCTAAAACAATGGGCTTAAGAAAATTGAACTAAAATGACATGGTGTGAGGATCAACCCCTGTCCCTGTCCAATCAGAAATAGTGGGCCCATAATTTTGAAACATTAATGGGAGGTACATGGGCGTAGAAGGGTATAATAGATATAGAATTAGCTAATTAGTGAGCGAGAGGAACTGAGTGCTTAGAGCTCAGATGCTGCCACAGAGGGAACCGAGCAAACTGAATTGCTGTCCGAAGAGGTCGTGAAGTGGGGGCGGCGGACTGCACTAGAGGGAGACGCGGAAGAATTTCGAGGAGGAACGAAGTGTCAGAGAGGGGAACGACGCAGGCGTCGTTGGTAGAGAGGTCATCTATCCTATCCTGAACCTGGTCCGGAGGTCTTGGTCTTCATCCTTTCTTGGGGACCCTCTTTCCAACTTCTTGGCCAAGGGGTTTGGTTTTCACACCTTTAGGTAACTATAAATGCGTAATCTATAGGTTGTACTGCTGTCTCTATCTTCTCCTTTCTGAGGGACCGTCATTTGTGATTAATAGGTGACAATACAGTGTGCTTCCTCCTTGTTATGCGATAAAGTACCATGTGGTTTGTATTTTACTCTGCTAAATAATTTTAGATAAACATTTAAAAACTTCCTGAGTCAGTGGTTATTTCAGGTGTTTTTATGAAAATATGTTTAGTATTATCTCATTTCAACCCCAGTTATCAAAGGTTCATTGGTAAGTCATTACTCTTCAATCAGAAAAGGTAATTGGTAGCAGGGATTTTGATAAAGAGTACAACTGACTCCCACCAGCGGTGATTATTAGTTAGTGTGAATGAATGGGCCCAGGTGAGTATTTAGTGTATGAATGCTTGTTGCTAATAACCCGCTGGATCACCACCCCACCTAGCTACGCCACTGCTATCTGGCAAATTGTTGGTGAGAGTTTTATACATAGTAGATAGATCTGGCCTTGAAGGACAACTCCTCTTGTAGGAGGCTGAAGAAATGCCATAGATCCTACTGGACGTTTTTGGGCATGAAACATGTCGACCTCTCCACCCTACACATATCACTCTGAGCTGCAGTAGGTATCATTTTCCTCGGCAGCCACGATTTTTACAGCTGGTTGTTTTTATTTGTAGCAGAATAATCCAGTGAATAAAATGGTTTTTGGTATCCTCTAGCTATTTTTAATTCACACTTGTTGCTTCCCACTTCTGCTCACTACACATACGCCCCCACACCTCTCCTTAGCTTCACGTCGGCAACCAGAGAAGACCTCCAGCAAAGAGCCCCCCTGTGGGGCCCGTTGGGCATTGCAGCGCCGGCCCAACGAGGAGCTGCCCTATGATGAAGCATGACACCCCTTGGGGTGTGTGAGGGCCCTTGCTCCTAATTTGAGCTACTCAATATACAGTTCTCCTTCGACACTCGGAACACCCACCTCCCTGTTTCCTTCCTTCTTCCCTACTTAGGAACTGCATAGCTCTGTTCTTGCCATATCTACTAGGGGCCAGTATGCTGGGCCTACCAAGCCCCTGTCCCTCCTTTTGCGATAACGGCTGAACTTGTGGCTCTTTATCTGCTGTCCAGGTGGCGCGTGGCCCACTGTGAATGGGAGCGTGTCGTGCGTGGCTGCATGAGGCCTCCCAGGCAGCGGTGATGCAAAGAGCCAAGTGGGGCGAGGCAGCAGTAATCCCCTGGCACATGGGAGAATGATGCGCGGCAGTCTGCCGCAAACAGGGATGGGGGCCACAGGGGCTGTAGAGGTGCAACTCACCTTGGGGCACCTTTGGACAAACGGAATGGCCCAAGAGCCGGCCGCCGGCCGGGGAGACGGTAGCTCTATGCAGGGGGTGGTGCTGCAAGCAGGCTGCCTCTGCAGCAGTGGTTCGGGACCAGGTGAGGCGTCAGTGGAGCCAATAGCCAAAAGGTCGACTCCTTAGTCGCCAATGTGGTGGGACCGGTAGGACTTGAAATGGTGCTCTAAATAATGACATGGATGCTTTGCTGGCTTTCCCTTGCTAACCTCGTGTCACACGAGCTTAGCCCTTTTATTCACTGTTCTATGTGACTACGCACAACCAAACCATGTCAGTGCATTGGGTGGGGGTGATAAGTACATACAAACGATGGGGTTATGACCTAGCCATACCCTTACACAAATGCTCATGTTGGTGCATCTCCGTGTGCACCCCCTATCGAGTATTACCAATGCTACAAGCTGGTGAAAGGCAGCCTCGTCATGGACTATATTTTCATTGCAGTCACAACGAGTTGAGGCAGCGGAGCAGCAAACATACCTTCCCTTAAAGCGAACTAGTAGCCGCCAAAGATCTGAGTCCAGTAGTCAAGTATTCATCAAGGAGGATACGGAGATTGCGGACTTCAATGTGATTGTAGCAAATGGTAGGGTCGTTGATGTGGCTGGCACTGTGATGGACAGATAAGCCATCGAGTAGGAGTCGGTACGGTGACTGGTAGAAAAGGGGCTAATGGAAGATGTAGACTTAATTATCAATACGCATAGCAGCTGAAAGACCGATGGAGGTAGTACAGAAGGTCTTCCCAAACACATCGGACATGCTCACCCTTCCACGGATGCTAAAGTCAATGTTTTGGAGTTAAGACTCACCGGAAAGAGGCAGCCTAACCACACTAATTTCAGGACATTAGCTCTTTACTCAACTCTTAGCTACCTTATTAGCACCTTGAGGAAGCTCACAGGCAAACTACAAGCCTGAGCAAAGCAAATTGCGGGTATGCTTTTTTTTCCAGCTATTTTTTTTTTTAAACCAACATTCAACTTATGAAGAATATACGATTTGTTATTGCTAGAACAGAAGAGTGCATAATTTCCAACTTTTTTTCTTATTGACAGATGTTTTTTTAATCACCCTTTGTCCTTCATGGAGAGGGTGCAGTTGATCACTCTGGGGCATACAAGGGTCTCATGGACATGGAAACTGAAGTAGTTTTTGCAGGCTATGTCCAGTTAACCCCACACTCTCTAATCGTCTGCATCCTGATTAATTTGCTTTCAGGACAATTTTACCTTTTCAGTGTATTTTACCCAATTCTTCGCCTGAGAAGGAAGAAGCATCCGTCACAAAGCCAATCTTTTTCCCCATATTATATATATATATATATTTTTTTTTTTATTAAGAAGAACACCATGCAAATGTCACAAGCTTTGGCCAATGTGTTGCCCATGTAAAGAATAAAATGGACTCATTATGAGGGTCATCTGAAAATAGCTTTAAGAGACAGGATTTACAAATTCTAAAATACTTTTCTTGGTTTATCAGGTTTTTCTGTCATGACTCACAAATAAGGCTCCCAGTTGTCCATTTTTACTGATTCTTACAGATAAATACAGACAGAAAACAATATGCTTCCTGTCTGTATTTTTTTTTAAAGTGGAAAAATGCTGAAAAGTATGCTTCTAATGACTGACTTTCCATGCTGTCTGCTGTGAATTCCAAGACAATAGATGAGCAATGAGACAGCATGGGGAGTTAAAAAACGAGTTATGATATCTTTAAGTACAAGCATATGCTAGAATATATTTGTAGTAAATTGTGAATATTTACCTGTGGCTGTAGTGTTTTGCTATATTTGCCTGCTGAATTTGTTAAAACGCAACAGGCATCACAGTACGAGTGCATGTTTATCAGTTAAATAAATGTGGAAATGTACCATTTTTTACTACATTTATTCACAAACCACAAAATAAATATGGAAAAATACTAATAAGATGACCAAAAAATAAATATAATAAATACAGACTGAAATGTTAAAAAAGAAATACCATAAAACGGGGAGCCCTAATCACAAAGCACAAGGATGCTAAAGTTCAAATCAATGGAAAACACAGAGTAAAATTCTTTCCACTCTGGACCAGGCCCATACAAGCTATGCTCTGAGAGGGCCGTACCCTCAAGGTAAAGATCGAGGCAAAGAACTCACTCCAGAGAAACATTGGTTATTTAGAGAAGCTGAAGAAACCTGCAGAAGTTTTGAGTCAAAATTCATCTTTTGGAGTTTGGTAATGTATGCAGGGCTGAGCTGTCTGTAAAGATTCCCTAGCAAGCAAGTGCAGAAAAAAACATACATTTGCAAAGCCAACAGATCTATTCTTGGCTGCCAGCCTTTTGGCTTGGCGAATGCTTGTTTTGATTTGTAATGGTCTTTGCAAAACTGTATTGCAGGGTGAGCTGTTGTCGCTCACCCATACTGGAAAAAGTGCCTAAAAGCAAAAATATGTTTTGTCTCATTGCCTGCCATAGTAACCCTTGGCACTGAAGATTACTACTTTGTGTGTGGATATTCTCATTGTGAAAGAGCAGAATGCAGCCACTCACAGTGAAGTTAGCGAATTGTTGAAGTGGCCTGTCCCAGTGCCCCATGATGTATGCTGTAGTGGATGGAAGAAAAATGTGAATGTCAACAACCGAACTGTGGATGAAGAAGCCTGGCTGAAACCCTTATAAGTCCGTATATTGTATACATAATTTGAGCAAAATTATGCAGGTCTTGGCTAACGCCAGGCCTAGAGAGAAGAAAGGCACGGGTGGTCAGTCAACCCACCTTACTGCCAAGCCCAAGGACCCGCTTGATGGTTTGGACAGAATATATAGAACAGTGCATTAAATGCATATCTTTACTATAGCCATGTTAAACGTTAATTCGTAGGATTGTGGGGAATAATTCAGACATGTGACCAATGAAAGAACCACTGGTGGAGAAATCTATGCCATAGTGGATACCTTCGACAAACGACCCAGTGAATATTATACATTCCAACTTTGGGGCATTACACATTGGCAAAGCAACGTGTATCTTACACTGTCTTGTTAGAACGATCGGAACTATTCATAACCATGTACCAACATGGGGAATATTTAAAATGGAAGAACAAATACCATACGAAGTGACAGCAGAGTGAATTAATACATTGCATAGAGCACTAAAAACGTATTTTCTTGGATGTGTCCGGGCACTAATACAATATAACACGCTGAGACCGATTTTGTTGCTATTGTCAGAACAGTCAAATAGACTCCATCTTGCGCAGGGTTCTCCAAAGTGGTTCCTGGAGGGCCGGATCCATGCCAGATTTTTAGCATATCCACATTTAGATAAATGTAGTTATCTTAAAAACTGGCGTGGATCTGGCCCTCCAGGGCCGACTTTGGAGAACCCTCATTCTTGCATAACTCGGGGAGAATGAAGTGATCAAACCCCTCCCCCCCGGCCACCAACCTGATAAAAAAAAGGCTGCTTACAAATACATTTATTAGAAAATACCGATTTCATAGAGGGTTTGGTCACAGAGGGTAACATCTGCAGCATGACCACATAAATCTTAGCTATCAGTGACAGCCAGCCAGGGCAACTTGCAGGGCACACACAGGCTGAGAGCCCAGGGGAGGGAGCGCGAGCAGAACTCTGTAAGATGACACAGTAACTTTCTGGCCACGAGAGCAGCTGCCTGTTGCCCAGCAGCAGAGTTTCCACGGCAACTGTAACCGAGAAACCGGTCACGTGGACAAAACTTCCTCTTTAGGTCTAGCTGAAAGATGCTTTAATAAAGTAATTATAGACGCGCTTCTAACACCAGAAAGGAGCTCAGGACTAGCTCCAACTGCATTAGCAGACAAGGACGAAGACACTCATTTTTGTGCAATTTGCTGAAACGTTGTCCGTAGACAGTAGTGGGTCTCCGCCAATTAACAACAACAATCTTAGAACTGGAGCAGCTTTTAGGGGTTCTCCCTGCTTCTGAGGAGACGCTGACGCGCTGCTATCACTTTATAAATGCTGTGATTTAGCTTTGAGATCCATGGTCATTAGAATTAAAATGACGTTTGGCGTAGCTATTAAACTAGACCCATGCTTCTGTACCTACAGTGTTCAAAAAGCATGTTTGTCAACACTACCTAATACTAATTTTCTGATACAGTCAAAAACTAAATATAACTGTGTTCAGTTAACAAACTGTTTTACTTTAAGTGGGAAGTTCAAACTATACGTTTTGTCCAAGCTTGTTTATATGCGGCACTAAAGAGGATTCTCTAAATAAGAAACAAGTTTACCAAAAATGTATAAGGAAACAACGTGCAACCTCATTGGTCAGTTCATACCTTGGTGACCGTGCATCATAAATAATTCTTCGGTGCACTGGACATCAACTCAGTACACATTCCTAAGACACAGTCTGTAGTGACGTCACAAATACATTTATAAACAGTAGTCATGCTATCCTGATTAAACAAAACCTCACCCTCAAAAGGTACATTGGCGAACAGTGATGACATCATAGAATATTGCCTTTATTGGTGTTGCTCTGGTAGATAGGGACAAGTGATGTCATCTGCAGCTAGGTGGTTAATACTATATTGCATCACTAGATATGCACGAAAACAGAAAACTGGGAATAGCATGCAGACTATATATGTAGATGTCATCAGACTGTCTGCCTGTTGGGACACATCTTTGAGCTAAGTAAGTTTAGGTGCTGCACAGATGGGGTCCACAGGTGAGGAGAAGGGTTCCCCATGGGTCAGCTTAGTGGGCACTGAGAGTATGGATAGAGGGATCCAACTAGGTTCAGGAACGCGTAAAACGGGAAGAAAACCCTGCTGTTGTGGGCCAGGTTCCATGGTCTATCGCCCCAAGCAGGGAAGCATATGGCGGTATAGATTGGTCTACCCTGGCTTTAGGCTGGAAGGGGGTTGTGTTGGAAATGGCCCTTTTTGCAGGGTTATCCCCAAACTTTTTGCTTCTTCCTCCTATTTTTTCCTGACCTGTTTGTGTTGGTTTTAGGACTCTGGGCACTTTACCACTGCTAATCAGTGCTAAAGTGCATATGCTCTCTGTAAAATGTGTTATGGATTGGTGTTTCCATGAATGGCCTGTTTGATTTATGTGTCAGTCCCTAGTAAAGGGCACTGCGTGTGCCAGGGCCTGTAAATCAAATGCTGTTGGTGGGCTGCAGCACTGGATTGTGCCACCCACACAAACAGCCCGTAAAGGTAACTCTGGCCTGCCATTGCAGAGCCTGTGTGCAGTCTGGTACTGCCATGTCGACTTGGCAAGTGCACCCACTTGCCAGGCCCTAACCTTCCCTTTTCTTACATGTCAGTCACCCCTCATTAGGCCCAAGGTACCCCTGTGGGCAGGGTGCAGTGTATGTGAAAGGTAGGACATGCCCTGGTGTGTGTGGCATGTCCTGATAGTGAATTACTGCCCATTTTGTTTTTCACTATTGCAAGGCTACCTGTTCCCCATAGGACAGAATGGGGAGTTTGTTTATAACATCTTATAAACATAACTGGCCCTGGGAACTAGGTAGGAAAATGAAGTTTAGTATGCCTGAACTCAGAATCTAAAGATGCATCTTTAGTGAGGGTGATTTTTACATTCTGTGTTTGAAAATACCACTTTTAGAAACTAGGTATTTTCTTGCCTAACCATCCAGTATGCCTCTGCTGGGTTTGTGGATTGACTGTCTGGGTTTTGGATGACAGGGGCTGGGGAGCAGGAGTGGCTCCGGATAGTCTAGGTGGGTCAGGAAAGGGCTGAATAGACCTGGGCTGCATTTAGAGTAGGGGGGGGGGAGATTTCCTTGCACCTGAATGGGCCTGGTCTGCCTCTGACAATGCCGTCTCCACCTCCTGCCAGGAAGCCACACCAAAGAGGGCAGAACTGGTTTTGGCTGGGCACAGACACCCTCTGCCTACGAGATCAAAGGATTTTGGGATATAAATATTGGGGCCCAGACCCCTGAACTTTAGAACTCTTTTGGACCAAGAAGACTGCCAAGAAGAAGAGCTGGAGAAGCTGTGAGGAGGAACTACCACTTTGCTGTGTGCTTTGCTGAGTTGGCCTGCAGTGGTTGCTTCCGTCTTAGGCAGTGAAAGGACTGGACTGGACTTTCTGCAATCTACTTTTGTGAGTTTCTCCAAGGGCTTGAGGTAGAGCTTTCCCCCTGTTCAAGAAGTCTCAGGAACAGCAAAGACTTCAAGTTCTTCTGCCCTCAGCACTGGGGACTGTGTGTTTTGAGCTGCAACATAAGAAAAAGCAACCCGACGCCATCTACGACGCCGCTGCCGACTCCGTGTCCTGAAGGCACCGCAGAGGGCACCGCCACCCTGGTCTCACCGCCAACGCCTGATGACGCCGCCACCGAGCCGCTGCTCGCACCGCGACCTGTGGGCACCGCACTCCGCACCACCTCGCTTCACGACGATGCCTTGGTATCCCCGACGACGCCGCTCCATGCCGAAATCTACGCCGCTGCTAGCAGCGTGGTTCGAGGGCACCGCTCGTAAAGTTACACGACGCACCACCCTCATCCCGCACCGCAGCCTTGGCCTACCGACGCCGGCGCCATCGACTCCAGTTCGTCAGCCGACGACAGCGCTTCAGCAACGACGACGCCGCTGCTTGCACCGTGACCTGCCAGCACCGCATTCACTTTGCACCGCGACCCTGGTCTCACCGACGACGCCATTGGACGCCGCCACCGAGCCGCTGCTCGCACCGCGACCTGAGGGCACCACACTCCGCACCGCTGCACTTCGCACCGCAGCACCCGACGCCTGCCGACGCCAGCGCTCCTGACTTCAACAGAGAGGAGTTCGATCTGCAACGCGTGTGACTTCGAGGGCCCCGATGACTCCTGCACCGACCTCCGGAACCGACGCCTGCGGATGCCGTGCTTTCGGAAGCTCAACAAGAGGTCGCCGATGCCCTGCATTTCTAAAAGGTACTGTTTGCGGGTCTTCCAGACACCGTAGCTGGCCCGCGACGCCGCAGTCAGCCAGAACTATTTGGATTTGTTTGCTCACGACGCCGTGATAGCCCCGGACGGAGCTATCGACATCAAGGAACTGTTTTTCAAGCATATTTTGATAACTGAAGATTTTTAAGTACTGTACTGTGGATTTTTATCGTTTTTGGTCTTGTCTTAAGTATATAAAAATATTGGATATTTTTCTAAACTGGTGTGGTGTCCTTTTGTAGTGCTTACACTGTATTACTGTTGGTTATGTGCAAATGCTTTACACACTGCCTCTAAGATAAGCCTGACTGCTCGTGCCAAGCTACCAAGGGGGTGAGCAGGGGTTATTTTAGGAGTGTAACTCCCTTATCCTGACTAGAGTGGTGGTTTCTGCCTGGCTTTGGCACAAGCCCTAGCCTACCAAAAATCCCATTTCTAACAGAGTGCCAAGAGATAATTCAATTTGTGATGAGCGCTACATAAATAACCAACTGGGGGACTGCCTGAATTTAGCGTATGCCTTAGCAATTCCCTGGCTGTCATATGTAAAGTCCACTTTGGAGGATTTGGGGTTGCCTGGACTGTTTAAAACTCCTACAACCTGTTTGACAGTATGTAAGGCGAGACTGAAGGAGGCATTTTTAGCTAAAGCTGCTCTTAAGAGAAGGGAAGATAATAAACAGAAATATGCGGTTATCCATTATGACGCTCTTCCCTCTTGCCTTGGTTTGCAGTCTTATTTGATGTTAAGCAAACACAAGGAGATGATGGGTGGAGCGCTGAAACTTTTCAGACACTTACCCCCAGTCACAGATCTGGGTTGAATCCATCATCATTCTTAAGCTCACTTAGCCACCTTAGTTCAGACCCAGCCATATGCAAATTAGTCTTGATCCTGTGCCTCATGGGAACAGTCCAGCCCAAACTGCCAAGCCAGGTCTTCCCTGAACCGGAAATAAGCATCCTGGTACCGGTTTCGGGGTAACCCCTCATCAGCCAGGGTAGCTTGAATCCAGTGGCAAAGTGAGCAAGGGGTTACCCCGAAACCAGTCCTAGGATGCTTGTTTCCAGTCCAGGGAGGACCTGGCCTGGCAGTTCGGGGCTGGACTGTTCCCATTGGGCGCAGGGTCAAGACTGATTTGCATATGGCTGGGTTCAAACTGGAATGGCATGGGGAGCAAATAAACGATGGATTTAGGCCCAGATCTCTGTACTGGGGTGAATGTATGACATTGTTCTGCATTCTGTCCATCAATTGTTCTTTTTGTTATTTGATGTTAATCTAGAATTTGCAGCATCATTTCATACTTACTAGATTCCGTATGAATTATCTCCTGTTAATGATGGGCTTTCCTGTAGCTTGTTATTCACTTAAGGAGCTCGGCTTGTGCCCATGTGATGGTGTGTCAACTCAGTCCACCCTGTATTTTATGTTTTTCTGCACTCTTTATCGAGTTCCGAGGAAGAAATTTATTGTTCCACTTATGTGTAGGTATAATTTTAGGCAGTAGAAGCAGCTTTGTGCTTCATCCAGAAGCTGGATGGTCCATTGGTGTGTCAAGTGGTTGCACTTTATCTCTGGTAATGTCTAAAAATTAGACGACAGATGACACAATGAAAGGATTAATTGTACGATTTTATCAAGTAAGGTTTTTAATTCCTTTATTGAACTGTATGTTTTTAGGTACACATTGGTTGTCTATGTTCTTATTTAATAGGCTCTTTAAAAAGTTGTAATATCTAGTAATTGTTTTTATTCCCTATTGTTTTAACTATCTATTTATGATTGTTTTATATGTGTTTCTTTTATGTTTCGAAAACGAAGCGAAATAAAGATATTTGACTGTCCAACTGAGTGCCAAGAGATAATTCAATTTGTGATGAGCGCTACATAAATAACCCACTGATACAATTGTGAATTGTGAATCATTCATGCACTCGTTCGTACACACACCCTGGCGTTTGGAATCCGAGTTTGTGGTTTATGGATGCTACCAAAGACTGGCATAGTTGCTGATAATAACACATTTCTATCAAGCAGCCTTTCAAGACTTTCAGGAACCTAGAGCTGATAAAATCAGGACTTAGTTCTGTTTGAGCAAGCAGGTCATGGCTGTGAATGGTGGCAGATTTAACTAGGAGATGCACCCATATACCTAACTATGTGGGTTCCAATGATCTGAGATGGCCACCTAATAGAGCCAAAGGTTAAACGGGGTCCTATACCCATTGAAGCCAGCATTTCAGGTAAATTCACCAATTAAAATGTGCAAATCAAGGCTGAAATGCAATGTGGTTTGTTAGTGCAAGGAGGAGAGTTAAAATTCCAGATATCCTTTGTGAAAAGTTTATTTTAAATACAGTTGTTGCACATGTTGTTTAGAGCTGTAGATTATATGTATGAAGCAGAAAAAAGCTAGAGAAGTTCTACATGTCAAAACAGAAACTAATCCTGTAATTATATCTGCTTTAGACATCAACTGATATTTTCATGAGGCAACAGGAACCAACTGGAATGGTTTTCATGTCCGCTCATTATATGTCAAAAAGCCATATGCTACCAACTGGATTCAGTGGAAGCCATTCATAACTGGTTAACTGGACTATTCACTTGTGAATACCCAACCAAGGGGAACTGGGATGTAATCACTGGAACATTGTTGTGTCTTACAAAGAGCAAACTGCAGGGGGCAACTGATTTTCACCACTATATGCCTCAGGAAGTTACATATTGATTATTAAAGCTCTTGTGAAAACGGCACCAAACCTACCCAGGCAGAGACACCGCTCAAAGCAGAGAACCATGTCTATCCCTGAATATTAAAAACGATGTATGTGTCATGACCACTAGAATTATGTGGAGGAGGAACTAATTGTATGGCCCGAGGATCGAATTATGTGGCAAGAAAAGGCAAATTATGTGACGTAATGGAGCGCATACCTTCATTATTTTATCATTTTTACATATGGTAACACTGGGCAAAAATGTTACATCATTAGCACAATTTAACAACCAAATACTGCAATAAGCAACTGAAAGATGACCAGTTAATCTTTGAAAAGGGCCTTCCACTGCGCCGGAACCTATGTTGCAACGTTTGAGCTAGAAACATTTTTTTGTTCAACTCTGCAGATTATGCAGCAGATGAGGGACTGTGTGGCAATTGCGACCAAACCAAAATTATGCGGGAAACGCCACAGCAGTGCATAATTCCTGTGGTCCTAGTGCATATAAAGCCTGATTTAAGTATGTATACAATCTGATTTTCACTAACTTTAGAGAAGCAGGGGTGTTTTGGGACACGAGAGCTTGGGGGAGAGTGGGGGAAAGGAGAATGAACAAGAGCCATCTCTGGTGACTATCAACTCAATTGGACTGCAAGCGCAGACGAATCCACTTTGGAACATGTAGGGCAAAAGAGCCTTTATCTTAAGTGCCTGCTTGATAGTAAACAAAGTGCCATGGCTGCCAGGTGGCCCCACTCCAATGAGGATAACTCATGGCTTGTCCTGTTTCTTGCAGCCAGCAGTACCACGAGCCCTTGGAATTGCACATTTCTTATTTTGTCCTACTGTTCTGCAAGTTTCATCATGAGTAAGCCTGCCGGCTGAAAAAGAAGGACTTGCTGAACCCCACCCTTATAAACAGCAGGCTGGAAGCCTGCTGTGATATTTTGTTTCCATCGATCTGACCTGTGCACCACTGAAGCAACAAAGCTTTAAAATAAATTACAAAGGTGTCCATTTAGTACTGTGCAATGAGTAAATGGGGGGAAAAACTTTCTGCATAAACTTATTACTGTTCTTGGACCCCGATCTTTTTCATTCACTTGCAGACATGACAAAGCGTATGCATTAAACTGGTTCAACGAAAGATCCAGGGAACTAAGAAACTCCGGCTTAAGTAATGTTATAACAGATATTTATTTTGTCTACAGGAAGGCAATGCAGAGATGCGAATACGGACGTGGGGCATAACAGCAAATGCAATACACAATGGGGGGCTGGAGGAGATTTAATGGACCTGCGAGGGCACTCTCCCCAATCCAGACAATAAATAACACAAATAGCCCCCGGGTCCGAGAGATTGACTACCGGTTCTCCCAATGAGAGAAAAAAGGGAAAACAGTGCTGTGGGAAAGGGGAGGGACCCTTTTAAGGACGGTTACCCTCACACACCAAAGGTGTCATGCTTCTTCATGGGGATATCTCCTCACGTCACGAACCTAGTCGTGACGCGGGCTACAACCCCCTCGCTGCGAGGGAGGAGCTCAGGGATGTTTTAGTGAAGAAGAGGGGTATTGCTAAGACCCAATGTGAGCGAATATGTGAGTGAGGTAGTGCAGTGCTGACTAAACAGTGAGAGTGATTAAAACTAGTTACAAGGTAAGCCTACCATAGTTTATTGATGCTTCCTGGTGCCAGGATTAAAACCAAAAAATCGAGTAGCGTGGCTGCCGTAATTAGAGACAGCTGCACTAACAATTGATCAACATGTTTCAGCCGTTTCGACCTATATTAGTGTTGTGGCTTTCTTCAGGATCTCTTTTGTAATAGATACTGCAAAGTGTGTGAGAACAAAAAACAATAAAGATAAGGGTGCAAAAGCGACGCAGTGTAATACAAAACCAGTGATCCGGCTGTTCAGCAGATTTACTGGTGTACCTGTGGTGATATAAAAACAACACACTGCGCCGTTAGAAAGTGAGGTACAGCGTGTTTAAACCAAATTCTCACATATCTAGAGAGACAACTCAGCGCACTTTAAGTGAGTATCGCAAGTGCCATACAGCAGAATAAGTGCGTAGTCGAGCAGTTACTTAGTATGTAACACTCACCTGCAAATGTCAGGTAAATTACATCATCTGTCACTGGCACATGGCCATAGGTACATACGCCCATCCAACCTAATGAGTAGAGGTGGGGGCATAAAAAATTATAATACTGCCTACTAGCATGTACGAGAACAAGTATCCATTAACAAAAAGAGGAAAATAAAAGGTTTGAACAAACTCATGTTGTTTGCCAGGATGCATCCATGGCTATAGAGTTTTCGCAAGAAGTGCTGGATGTAAGCTAAATCTATAATTGGGGCTGTGGGCGACGTCCCTGGATTTATCACAGCAGGTATATAGGAACTTCACGCTGTGTAAATTGAGTAAGAGATACTTTGGGCCCCATGGAAATCGGGTATGGATCCCAACCTTGTGGAGCCCTGTTGTAGTGTAGTTAACCCAGGGGTATGGGATTTCTTTTGCGCAAACGTGATGCCTGATGTTTTAACCATCGAGAGGGAATGTGCTGTCAGTCCCAGACGGGCCCCTCGTATGTGTGAGAAAAGATGTATGGGGGATGTCACGTCGAGCACGTGAAGCCCCGAACAAAAGTCCCAGCGTGTTTGCCCTTTCCAACATAGTACAGGCCCGGGAGAGTAAGGGTGTAGAAAGGACCGGCCCGGTCGAGAAAGGGAAAGTGTGTCCCCAACTAAAGCAGCGTTTCAGGGCACATCAGCAAGTTAGCGCTGAGTGAGGAACATACCCTAGGGCAAGGCAGCGCTTAAAGTGGGAGCATACTAGCGCGTGAAGGAACTTACCGCTCAGCTTGAGCATGGCAGCTGGAGCGTCTGTCCGGGAAGCAGGAAAAACGCTGTCAAAGGGCAGAGATCCGGGTTATAACGCAGTTATGACCCGGACGTAGCCCATCATTCAACCGGAAATGTTACTTGAGCATGATGGGAGCGGTAGTTTTTAGCCGGTATGGCAATGATCACAGCGCACATTTAAACTCAAAAAGAAGCTTGCATGCGCTCGTGAAGTCTGAAAAAGGGGGGCGATGGTAACATACGCCAGCCTAGGAAACGTGGTGTGTTATCGGATCCACGTTGAAAATGATCAGTACCCACCCTACATAGGTTAGCTACATGTCTTTTTAGGTCTCGCGCCTAGCGTTGCAGTGCGCAGAACTGCTCGCGCAGCGCGAGACCTCTTGTATGGGGTTCTGAAAGCTGACCACACGCTCGTGCGTGTGATCAGGCTTTCGCCGGCAGGCATTGGCTTTCGCGTGTTTTTTTGTAAAAAAAAAGGCCCGCGATTGGGCAAAGGCGGGCGCATGTCCCGCCTTTGCAACGCCCATTCCCGTCCGTGTCTAGCACGCGCAGCAGCGCGCGTTCGCCTCGCTGCCGCTGCCGCGCTCCCTCGCCCCGCTCCTCTGTGGTGCGCGCGGACCACTGGTTTTTTCCAGATAGTATCTGAAATAAGTTTCGCAGCTGCTTTTAAAAGTGTTGAAGTATTGAAGTATTATGCATTGCACTATGTTCACTATGTTCACACAGTATAAAAATGTCTGCCCCATCTTTAGGCCGCTCCTCGGACTTCTGTGAGGCAGAACTCCACTGTTTTCTGCTGACTGTCTTTGGCGTGGATGTACGGAGGAATGTTTGATTACAGTGTAACAGGTTTGGTGGCGAACTCCAGATAAATGTACACCACTCACGCAAAATGTTCCTTTGGGCATTCAGTTCAGCTACTTGCAGCGGTGGAGGGCTCTGCTCTTCGATGTACTTCCTGACAGACTGCTAAGTTTGAAGTGCCTGTCGGGCACAGGTTGCTCTTTTGAAACTTTCTTAGATTTTTCACTGAGGAACAGTGCCGATGCCAACAATGAGAATAGCACTGATGATCCCAATGGGACTAGTGCCGATGCCAACAATGAGAATAGCACTGATAACCATGGGACTAGTGCCCATGACAACAATGAGAATAGCGCTGATGATACCAATGGGACTAGTGCCGATGCCAACAATGAGAATAGCACTGATAACCATGGGACTAGTGCCCATGACAACAATGAGAATAGCGCTGATGATACCAATGGGACTAGTGCCGATGCCAACAATGAGAATAGCACTGATGATACCAATGGGACTAGTGCCGATGCCAACAATGAGAATAGCGCTGATGATACCAATGGGACTAGTGCCGATGCCAACAATGAGAATAGCACTGATGATACAAATGGGACTAGTGCCCATGCCAACAATGAGAATAGCACTGATGATAACAATGGGACTAGTGCCCATGCCAACAATGAGAATAGCACTGATGATAACAATGGGACTAGTGCCCATGACAACAATGAGAATAGCACTGATAACCATGGGACTAGTGCCCATGACAACAATGAGAATAGCGCTGATGATACCAATGGGACTAGTGCCGATGCCAACAATGAGAATAGCACTGATGATAACAATGGGACTAGTGCTCATGACAGCAATGAGAATAGCACTGATAACCATAGGACTAGTGCTCATGACAACAATGAGAATAGCACTGATGATAACAATGGGACTAGTGCCGATGCCTACAATGAGAATAGCACTGATAACAATGGGACTATTGCCGATGCCAACAATGAGAATAGCACTGATAACCATGGGACTAGTGCCCATGACAACAATGAGAATAGCGCTGATGATAACAATGGGACTAATGCCGATGCCAACAATGAGAATAGCACTGATGATACTAATGGGACTAGTGCCGATGCCAACAATGAGAATAGCGCTGATGATACCAATGGGACTAGTTAGTGCCCATGCCAACAATGAGAATAGCGCTGATGATACCAATGGGACTAGTGCTGATGCCAACAATGAGAATAGCACTGATAATACCAAAGGGACTAGTGCCGATGCCAACAATGAGAATAGCACTGATAACCATGGGACTAGTGCCCATGACAACAATGAGAATAGCGCTGATGATACCAATGGG
Organism: Calotriton arnoldi; assembly: GCA_963921515.1. Taxonomy (NCBI): domain Eukaryota; kingdom Metazoa; phylum Chordata; class Amphibia; order Caudata; family Salamandridae; genus Calotriton; species Calotriton arnoldi. The sequence goes on from CAWUFW010006554.1 coordinate 252,464, forward strand.
ACTAGTGCTCCTGACAACAATGAGAATAGCACTGATGATAACAATGGGACTAGTGCCGATGCCAACAATGAGACTAGCACTGATGATAACAATGGGACTAGTGCCGATGCGAACAATGAGAATAGCACTGATGATAACAATGGGACTAGTGCCGATGCCAACAATGAGACTAGCGCTGATGATAACAATGGGACTAGTGCCGATGCCAACAATGAGAATAGCACTGATAACAATGGGACTAGTGCCCATGACAACAATGAGAATAGCACTGATAACCATGGGACTAGTGCTCATGACAACAATGAGAATAGCGCTGATGATACCAATGGGACTAGTGTTCCTGACAACAATGAGAATAGCACTGATAATAACAATGGGACTAGTGCCGATGCCAACAATGAGAATAGCACTGATGATAACAATGGGATTAGTGCCGATGCGAACAATGAGAATAGCACTGATGATAACAATGGGACTACTGCCGATGCCAACAATGAGAATAGCACTGATGTTAACAATGGGACTAGTGCCGATGCCAACAATGAGAATAGCACTGATGATAACAACAGGACTAGTGGTGATGATAACAATGAAAATAGCTCTGATGATAACAATGGGACTAGTGCCGATGCCAACAATGAGAATAGCACTGATGATAACAATGGGACTAGTGCCGATGCCAACAATGAAAATAGCACTGATGATAACAATGGGACTAGTGCCGATGCCAACAATGAGAATAGCACTGATGATAACAATGGGACTATTGCTCATGACAGCAATGAGAATAGCACTGATAACCATGGGACTAGTGCCCATGACAACAATGAGAATAGCCCTGATGATAACAACAGGACTAGTGGTGATGATAACAATGAAAATAGCTCTGATGATAACAATGGGACTAGTGCTCATGACAACAATGAGAATAGCACTGATGATAACAATGACTATAGCTCTGATAACAGTGGGACTAGTGCTAACAAGAACAGTGAGAATAGCGCTGATGACAACAATGAGACTAGTGCCGATGACAACGAGACTAGTGCCGATGACAACAATAAGAATAGCGCTGATGATAACAGGACTAGTGCAGATGGCAAAACTGCATGATTAAGAGACTGTTACTCAGGGTCCGTACTGCTCATTCATAGGAGACACTGTCCTGGACTCACATGCCTCTCATCAGTGTGCACACTGGTCTTTAACCATATTCCTCCAACAGATTCTAGCACATTATTACAGGTTAATATGTTCCTTGTGAGGCCTCCTGACTCCTGCCATTGGGATTTAAGTTCTGCCACTATGTTGATTATAATTCCAGTGCTGGAGCATTGTGCTTTTGGTTACACGAAGCCATCTCGTGCTTTACCTGTACTTGTTTGTTTTTGTGAGTAACGTTAAAGGAGCCAGTATGCGCTGTGGAAAGGGCTTTTCGGTAACAACAAGCATTTGCAATGCAATAGGTCTCGCATTTACGCGAGTTTGACCTATTGGCATTGTAAATGACAATGGCTTTTATTTATGTTTCAAAAACCAAAACATAAATAAAAGGCAATGTCATTTACAATAAAAATAGCTCAAACTCTCGCAAATGCGAGACCTATTGCATTGCAAATGCTTGTTATTAAAGGTGAAACTACGAACGTCAGCGTTCCGATTAGCAAGCCCTGTACGAGCCGGTTTAGCTTAGATTAAAACACATATTTATGCTCAATTGGTATCCTGCATGTGCATATAAAGGTTTCTAGTAGCCGAAGATGGTGCAGCAATGAGCCAGCATAATTGGGTATATGCGGCTAATGGAGCCAAAACGTGCCCCATGGGCAACGTAATACAATGTCATAGTATGCGGCCAATGTCAGCTTAATACAATGTCGTAGTATGCGGCCAATGTCAGCTGCCTGTCCTATGATAGGAATGTGGCAGAGTGACAGCTGCGTTCATGTCAGCGTTGTAATGTACGTGGCGTGGCGCCCAGCAGTCCGAGAGATGAAAGTATATCAGGACTTATCGAACTAGAAAGCCTCAGATGCGTGGGTGAAAAGCACCTTTTGTGCTTATATGGGACCATTACACAAATCACAGAATGTGACTGAGGGCAATGACACATGTCCAGGTTGTGATGTTGAGATCAAAGTCGGAAAAACTCTAATCAGCCAAAAGATTGATGGATGGTCGCCCACCGTTTAAATACCCGTGGTGCCTGTGTTGAGAGACATAATCAGAATTATGCCAGAGATAGCCACGGAATCTCATCATTCAGCCCATTGGTGGATGTATCAAGTCTAAAAACCCACTGTTGTTCAATGCGTAATAATCTTTTAGAGAGATTAGGGGTGTTGGGGTGAAGATTGGGTTTGTCGAGCACTGTCCACCTCATGGTATCTGCTGGGTGTTTCATTTCAAAGAAATGTTTGGCTAATTTTGTGGCTTGTTTGGCACACCTTATCGTGCTTTTATGCTCCAGAATGCGAGTCTTCACTTTGCGTGTGGTCATACCAACATACCTCAAGCCACAGGGGCAGGTGATAAGGTAAACCACCCGCTCGCTGTTACAATTGGTATGTTGGCGAAGCTCCCATGGTCTGTCAGTGCCCATGTCGATGGTCCGGGTAGCTGACGTCTGGGGGCACACCATGCATGTGCCGCATGGGAAATGCCCTTGGACAGGAGGGAGGTCCCACAAGGTATTCTGTCTGGCAGAGTTCGTTGTTACCAAGGGTCTAGTATGTACTAATCTGTCTCTCAGGTTGCTGCTCCTTTTGAACGCAAAAAGAGGTTTTTCCAGGTTGAGGGAGCCTTTATTCAGGATGTTCCAGTTCCTGTTGATAGTCTTCTTGAACTCGTTGGAAAAGGAGCTGAAAGTGTTCACACAGACCAAACGTGTTTGAGTCTGTCTATTAGGAGTGGTGTCCAAAAGTGCATCTCTATTATTATTCAGAGCTCGTTTCGCCAACTTTACCAGTGTGATGGGATACTGTCTGTCCAGGAGGCTTTTTTTTGTTTTGTTATTTATTGCATAACAGCAAATGCCTGGTTAAAAAGTGCTGTTTTGGAAGAAGGGGTTATTTTATTACGGTGCCACCAGTAACAGCGGATGCCACATCAGCGGATCCAGAAGCATGACGTTGGCTTGCCTCTCTCGCTCAGCCAATTGCAAAGCCAGCCGTTCCACAGCGCCTACTGTCTGCTGTTTTTATATCAGCGCAAGATTTGGAATGAATGCATGCACAGCGTCAAACCTAAAATTGGGTATACTTGAGGCACAAGTGGAATATCTGCAGAATGGTTGGGTGGGTTTGGGGTGAAAGAGAAGATTGAAGAGTAGGCCTGGGCGGAGTTAAACTGCACCACGCTATGGGAAGTTCCACAAGCGGCGGAGTGCGTTACATCATGCCGTTAGCGCTGATTTTTAGTGCCGTGTGTTTGTCCCATGCTGTCGAATCAGCACAAACGGCATCATGCGCAGAGCAAGAGGGCGCTGCTTCTTTCTCCCGCTCAAGTAGATATTCTACTCAAGCAGCAGCTTCCTCAATGCGAACGTAAGGTTTCTCAGCGTGAGCGTTAGCGACCATCCGTGACCGCCTGCGTTGAGAAATCTCGCCGGGAGGGGGTCTGTAGTACGATTTTCCTTGCTCGCCAACTTAACGATGGTGAGCGCGAGTGAGGGAAAAACTATGCTCTGCTGAGTTTTTCGGAGCTCCATGCGAAACTCTGCAAACTCCACAAGCGGAGCGGAATTTCACACCCAGGCCTACTGAAGAGGAAAGTCTAAAGTAGGTTGGAGACTTCAAAGGACAGAAAGATGGTTGGATAAGCCGTGCCTACAAAGATGAGCATTGGAGGACAGTCTAGAGAGAATGTGATAGGGGAAATGAGCACACCTCTTTCCAGTGCCACATCCTGTTTCACTAGGGTTCTGATGAAGGAGAGCTGCAAAAGCCTTACCGTAATATTTGTGCACGAGGGAGAGGCTAGGCTCACTATTGAGCTTTAAATATTGGTGGAGGCCCAGCTGTGGAGGATAAGGCAAGGCCTGTCTCAATGCGCCTAGAGGCATATTTGTGCATAGAGATTGCACCTCACAGCGCCGATCTCACATGCTGTGCTCAGGCTTTTACCATTTAATAACCACTCTACAGCAATGCATGTGCTAGTAACCTGCATTAAGATGTTATGCTTAATTAGAACATTGGAATGTTGAGCGCTCCATTGAAAACAATTGAGTGCTCTGGGCTTCTAATGGCAAACTTTGTCCACCGTTAAATGCCTCTGAGACCCAAACAACAAAATCAACCTGAACCAGGATACTGGGACAAGAGAAGGTGTATGCAGGTTTTTCAAAGGAATCAAAAACTGCAAACCAGAATACTGGAAAACAGTCATAAAACACAATCCCTACCCCAAAACCCAGAATATCAAAACGGTAGAAACTTGAAATTTGGACCCCAAATCAAATATATTTCAGGGAACTTAAAAAACAACAGACAAAGCCCTAGTAACAATAATAGTATACCTACATTTATATGCCTAGCAGAATTGTCGACCAAAAGACAGCCTCATCTTCATGCCCCTGCTGTCTGCGGAGCCTCCTACTATACCAGTCAAACAGCTGGAAGCATGGCCGGACTGGCCGGCCGGGCAATCGGGTAATCCCCCGGGAGGCTGGAGCCCCAGGAGGCCGGTTTTGACACTTGGAGGCCGGTTTCGGCCTCCAGGGGTGGTGGTGCACGTTACACGATTCCAGCAGCAACTTTAAAAAGTTGCTCTGGTTCTAGCACACATTAGCACGTCTGCACATGGGGGCTGAAGTTAGAATTTTTGCCAGGACTGTTTTAAGTTCCCAGTCCGGCCCTGGCTGGAGGGCTTGGGCTAGGCGTAGGATCACACAGCTATGAATACCATTTACATTCCAGCTTTTATAAGAAACTGTAACCTTAATGACAGGAACAGGTACTACTGTTACCACTTCCGTAGAAGATTCATAACCTATAACTAGGGCTCCCAGTTTTATGGTATTTATTTTTTAACATTTACGCCTGCATTTATCCATATTTATTTTTTGGCTGTCTTATTGGTATTTATCCATATTTATTATGCATGTTGAGAATAAATGCAGTTTCGAAATGGTATATTTCCACATTTATTTAACTGATTAACTTGCACTCATTCTTTGGGGCCTGTCGTGTTTTAGCAAATTAAGCAGCCAAGAAAATACTACACTACACCCACAGGTAAATATTAGCACTATATACAAAATTATGTTAAGCTATGTCTGTATTTAAGGAAATCTCATCCTATTTTTTACCTCTCTATGCTGTCTATGTGCTCAGCTGATGATCTGGAATTTATGAAGGACAGCATGGACTCACTCATAAGAAGCACAATTTATTGTATTTTTGCACTTTAACAAATAAATACAGACAGGAAACACATTGTTTTCTGTCTGTATTTATCTGTAAAAATCAGTAAAAACTGAAAACTGGGAGCCTTACCCATAACTCAGTCTACAGCTTCAAAAAATGTTTTTCCACCCCAAAGTTTATTCCAAGACCTTAGAAGCAAGTGTGTGTGTGTGTGTGTGTGTGTGTGTGTGTGTGGGAGGGGGGGGTTGGGAGTGCACTGATGTGAGTGGATGGAACTCTTCAGTCAGGGAATGAGTGGCTTTAACAGACCACTTCATGAGTCACTCAGGGATGTGGAATTTCTATCGCCCGAGACATGGGGATTTCCTTCAGGGGCAAGAAGTTTTAATTTCTTTTTTGTCTAAGAGACAAATAGGTCTTAAATTAAAGTGAACATTTATCAAGCTGCAGCACTCTCATGCTAACAGCCAATCAGGATCACTAAAATAAATCTCGTCAATATACCAAACGTGTGATGGCCTGTGATTGGCCAGAAAACTATTCCTGCACTCTTAGCTGCGATTGGTTCTGAGAACCCCGAGTCCACCCCCAAGTTTAACACTGCTTACTATTGGTAAACTCAGCCTGAGGGTGGGCTTAGGGGCACTGCACAGAAAAAAAAGAATTCCCGTGCATTTCCCAAGGTCATGAAATACAGGGAATCTCAATGCCCCAGAAAAGCCGCACATGAAGGAGCAGGAAAACATTGCTTCAAAGCAATGCACTTCCAGCATTCACTGGTAAGAGGCTGGGGACGGGGTGGGGGAAGGAGAGGGATTTCATTCCTGTCATTTCGCCCTCTGCCCTTTATAATTTGTTCCGGTTCCATCCTCATTCTAGGATGTAGGCCCATGTCTCTTCTTGGCCCCTTATTTCACTCTGTGTGGCCCAGTGCTCAGAGATCTGTCACCCTCTACAGTGCTGAACGGTCATACAATGGCACAGCAAGGGGGGAGAGCTGGGCAGTCCACCCCGTGCGGCACGAGTTTTGGGGGCGGCGGCCTCACCTGCCCCGCTCTTACCTGCGGCCGTCATCGGGCAGCAAACGCAGGGACCGCCACGGGCGGCCAAAGGTCTAGCTACGCCACTGTAGTCATAAAGGATACAGGACAAGCTCCATGGTGTGCTGCCGGCAGAAAGGCCAGTTTTCACAGACCCTACACTTCTCAGCTGTCTTTCTGACATGGAGACTGAAGCAGCCAGGCCACGCTGCCTCCGATAAACTAGTGCATCAGACACTGGCAGGTATCTGGAATGACAGTGCAGAGGCACGTCCACAGTATTTATTTAGTTCTGCAGCCGAGTATTGGCCCGTCAACCCCATTGCTTCTGCATCGATTAATACAAATATGCAGTTGATGCGCACGTGGGCAAGGATATTTCTGCCAGGTCCTAATGACTTTGTCTTCCTCTCAACTGAAAAGAAATGCTCTGCTCGGACCTTGGGTCCTTTCGACATTAGAATGTAGCAGCTGATTAAGAGCTTGGCTAGTGGAGGGATGGTAAGAGCCATCCTATGGTGTGTGAGAGAAGAACACATACCAGTAATATAGCACAGCCTGTGAGTGCACCTGCTGCATCAGAACTGTGGTATGCATCTCTTAAGTACAGGTCGAAGTACCTGGCACACCCCATCACTTATCCTTCAAGATGCAGAACAGAGCACCTACAGCAATGGGAAAACAGGGTGCATGAGCAAGAAAAATAGCTCAGTGAGTTCACACACCTGCTGCCACCATAAGTGTAATTGCTTAGTTCACCCGCACTCTAGCATGGTGTGCCAACGTTCCTAATGTCTTCTTTCTCTGCCTTTGCCCGGAAATACGAGACGTGATCTGGTTGCAGTAGCACTCGGTCTAAAGGCCCACTCTCAGAGTGTGCCTGGCAGCTATTAAGACCTAACTGGTTCCTAAATTGCTGTGGATCTTTATTTTAGCAACCTACCCCCAAACCGCTTCTGGCTAAAGATGTACTCTGTGTGAAGTATTTACATTTTAACTGGAATGAAGGGTGGGGGCGACTACTGGAAGGTCTTTGTGCCTGCAACCATCAGCAGTAGGTGATGTATACATTGCTTTTTAGGAGTGTTTACTTTATTTACTGTCAGTGCAAGGTGTGCTTTTCTATTTTATGTGTCTGAAGTGGCGAGGAGGTTCATGTTGAGAGAAGGTGTAGGTTTTCCTTAATTGCTAAAGTATCAAATGCAATATACACGATGGGGTCTTGTGTATCTGAAGAGCTTTACACTTCTTATGGCCAGAGCTAGGAAGCAGGGAGGGATGGGCTTGTGACATGTTGGCATTTGTGCAGTGTGTTAGTCCGTGCTCTACTTATGGTTTTACTGCACCCCCCTGCTCCCTTCCTCCGACAGCCCTTTCTGGTCCTCAGGGAAACACCAGACGTGAGGCTGCAGAAGGGGTTGGTGATGGTCACAGACCACGATAACAGAGAAAATGAAAACGAGTAGTGGCTCTTTTGGATGTTTGTTCAGCTGAACAGCTAATATGAGATTTAGACATCCTGGTAGCTGAAGCATAAATAAACGTAATTCCTCAGATAACCTCTGACTATCCATCAGGCCAGGAAAGCGTTACTCGCTCTACTGTGATTGAGCCCCGGTGTCCTTGCTAGGTGTGACATGGATTGCTGAGTCTTTCCAAGGACTCGCTACCCCTCCATCTCAATTATCCTGATCCCTCCACTTCTAGATGGACTGTTTCCTCAACTTCTCTCTCCTTACCTTTGCTGTGAGACTGGAATTAAGTTTTATTTGCTGCTGTGAGTGTGCTAAATGTACTACACATCTTTTATTCTGAGTGAGACAAACTTGCACATCTACTGAAGAGTTGAATCTCTCTTCATGTCAGTGAAGCTTACGCTGCTGCTGCTGCCATTGCTACACCTGTACTGTCCAAGAGAACCTTGTACTGCCAGTTTTGTATAGGATCCTTGTGTGGGAGAAGAATGTGCAGAAGTTGCCTTGCATACACCATAATATAACCATGTTACACCTGCCCAGGAGTGTAAAAGTGGTTTACCTTCCCCATTAAAAGTATAGAAACCCTGACAAGAATTGTGGATACAGTCTCAGTGAACCACAGTACCTCTGCTAAGTGATTTTGCTGCCCCATGAAGAGTTGATAAACTCGGGCAAGAAGTGCAGTTATTCCCATCCACACGTTTAGCAGAACATCTTGTGAGTATTATTGAAGCTGGAGAGTAATGAGTTGGCCTACGAAGGAGAAAACCCTTGTATCCTACAGGTTCATATTCCGACACAGTCTGCCCCAAAGACACAGCAAGACATGTAGTCAATTACCAGTCTGTAGTCTGCCTTTAGGCACTATTTCTCTACATATGAAAATCTGTCACAGGCAATCTGGCTGATAAGTGGGTGCAGTGCACAATGACACATCTTCACACACGCTATACAACTAGCCAGTAAAACATTTGCATATAACGGTGCATCAACATTCACTGCAAAATTGTACTGGCATTACAAATATATATTGCACGGTATGTTGCACTGATTGCAGTGCAGGCCCATCTGTGCAGACCTATCTTAGTGATTTATGGAGTAGGTAGGGTAAGCAGATATTTACAGTGGCAAGCAGATTTCTGTAACATTTTGTCCCTTGGCCAAGTAGATTTTTTTAAATGTCCACACCCTGGAGTCACTATCCTGATCAACAATCTACTCTTCGCCATTCTCCTCCTTTGCTCCCCCCAATGTCCATGCCGCACTCCCACTGAAATGGAGGACTTTGGGCTGTGGACCGTAAAGCTCAGGCAAGGAATCGATAAAAGTTATACACCTCCACCCAGGTAGTAGAAAATGGAGCTCAGTGGTCGGTGTTCCCACACTTTGTCACCTTGGAGAGATGTCTACACTGGACATATAGGTGCAGCGTGGTAACCATCCCAACTCCCACCCCTTGAAAGGGGCTTTCGGAGCCTTCCTTCCCGGGTATATGGGTACTGAAGCCTGCTTGAATGCTTCAGGAACAGCTGAGCCAACAGACAGTTCAAATGGCGTTTGTTTAGCGTTAGGTTAAAGCTAGGTAAGGATTGCACTATATATATATGCCCAGATAGGAGCTAAGTGATGCCTGCAACTCACCCATAGGAGAACTGACCAACTGACAGTGGAGGTACAGGGCAAACAGTACGCTTGACATCAGAGACACCACAGGAGGTCACGGCACGCACAAGACCGAAGACCAGACAGGATATAAACACTCATATTTACTTACAAAAGAAACAAGTAAATAAAATAAATAGCACGACAAAGAAAAAATAAAACACACCTGGCATTGTTACAAAGCATTGAAGCTCAGACCCAAAGCAGGTGTATCACATGCAACACTTCAGAGCAGTGTTTAAAAGCGCTGTTAACATTTAAAACAACCAAGTGCCAGAGTGGGCATGGCTCTCATTTACCTTAGTCATCTGGTTGGTTTCAGTTAAGTTTTATTCTACTTAGTAGTGGAGTAGTTTCACAAGAGCAACAAACAGGCTGACCATAAATCAGTGCGGTGTGCAAACACAGGCTACTTTTAATACTGGCTAATTGGTGGAGACTGCGGTAGACTGGAGTGAGAATATTAATATCTAAGACAGGCTATTTTTAAAATCACTCCTTTTTTCTATGAGAATTCTCAAAAAAGAATAACAGATCAACCATCTTCCGAGCCGAAGGCGATACACTATAAACCTCCGTGACATGTATGTAAGATCACTCAATCCCACATTGAAGCATTTTTGTTGCAGGATGGAGAGAAAGAGGCAATACTAGAAAAACTCTCACTAAAAGAATGTATAAAAATTATGAGCAAATTAATCTGAGCTTATTGGATTCCCCTCAAGACCCACTTTTTTTCGGATGGAACTGACTGATGTAAGAGTAGGCTTGCCCGAGAAGTCAACAAAGCTCTGAAGGGTTCCTGAGTCAACCATAACCACAGCCGCAGTTTTTCATACAAAGATGATGGGGTTAACGACAGCGACTCCACAGGGGCGGTTGGCACAATAGTAAGGCATGTCCATTCCTATTATTCAACAAACATTGACAAAACCAAAATATCTGGCGATGACTCCCAAGCCTTTTGAGTTTGCCAATACATGTCTTGTTTTATCATGGCTTTTGTAAAACTTTGTTGTTGGGTGTGCTGAATGGTTCTCACTAATATTTAAAAAAATTGCCTATGAGCAAAAAAAATGTTTTCTTTCTCAAAGTGCAAACATTCCCATAGTAGCCTCTGGCATTTAAAGGGATACTAGGTGTGCAGAAGTACTCCTTTTGAAAGAAAAGAATGCAGTCATCACACTGAAGTGTGTCAGCGGCTGGAGTGAGCTGACCCATTTCCCATGCAGTATGCTGTAGTGGGCTGCAGAAAAATGTGAATGACACAATAACAGAACAATGGATGAAGAGGACTGCCTGAAAGCTCCTATAGCTATAATTATACTTTTATATAATTTTAGTAAAAATCAAAAGGTTTTTGAGAACATCAGTCTTAAAATTGACAATGCTTTGTAAAATCTAGTGCTTAGCAATACGCCACACTGTATGGCCTAAGCATTTTAGAAAAATGGTTCTGTTCGCGACAATGAGAAATAAAATCTCTATTCCTCTCAAAAGTGCTCCGTAGTGCACTCTTTTCTGGATACAAGTTTCACTACCATTGTTGCTTGAAGGCGGACGTATGGCCCATCCAGCAGCAGTACTACTAAGAGGAGTAATTTTGAAGTCAATTCAGTTATTTTCAAAGGATTCCCATGGCGTGCAGGTCAAAGGGAACAGCATTTCCCTTTAGGATTCCAAATTGGGCTTCTCGGAGCAAAAGTCTGCTGGCAATGCCTCATTGCTTTGACATGTGCGGAAATCTGTACATTACACAGGAGCATAATTGTGTATTTTGTAGATTGAAACACTTTCACTGGACCGTGATAAGCATGCAGATGCTAGACTTCCACCTTACATCAGCAAAAAAGTAGGGTTAGAGGCAGTGACAACATACTCCCTTTGACTTTTTCAAGATGACACTTGTAGCGGTAGCAAGTGAATGCTGGCTACGTTGGCACAACAAGAAATGAAATCCAGCAGCATTTGAAGCTGGTGCAGCTACAGGAAGTTGACAAAACGATCCAATTCCAAGTGAAAAACTAATATCTAATTTCAAAATGGCACAGTAGCAGATTTAAGATGTACCAGTTATAAGCTACGGTATAGGGTTCACAACTGGCAACATGGTGGGAAAGCACGTATCTGGTCTATGCTGAAGGACACCCACGGCCAGTTTCTTCTGGTCAGTTGTGTGCTCTTCCACAATATCAAGTCTTAAATATAAACCGTCCAAAAGATAATTACCGGAACATCAACGACCACAATATTGTGATGGTAAGTACACATTGGTAAATCAAGATTTCCTGTTCTTAACTCCACGTCTATATACCTTGATGACCTACATTGAGACTTGCTGTGTTTGGGCCTATTTTATGGTCCACTGGGTGCGTTTTTACTATTAATTGCCCGATATTAAAACAAAGATTGCTGGTATCAGGCTCAAATCCATACAGTCTTCCATACCTTGGACAACACTTGTACAGTGTGTCTTTACCAGTTCAAAACTGCCCCACTTTGTAAACATGGGCCACTTTTTTAGATATCCAATTCACTAATGGGGGACACTTTATTTTGGGTTCCAGTGCAACCTGGTTGCCGCAAACAACTGAATGCGCCCACAGAACCCCAAGGGAGGTTTTTAGCACAGCATTTTGCTGTAAGCGCATACGCAAGCCCATTCTACACTTCAACTGTTTCCATTTTTTATGCCTTTTTAGCCGAAATGGGATGGGCTTCCTTCCTCGCCGGTGCCGAGTCATAATTTGGCACCTCCTCTCACGCAGATTAGAGGATTATGTCCGAGGAAGTACCAACCCAAGTGATGTCACACCGAAAGGGCAGTTTAACCTCTTTTCTCTTACCATGTACCTAAGGAAAGCCAACTGGCTGCTTGCCACTTGATTGTTGGCAAGGAACGACGCTGGGACAACAACTGCCCCCACTCCTTAAGAGGGGCGACCTACTTGACATAGCACTCTTCACATCCCTGTCCCTGGAAAATCTTACACAAGGAAGCAGTGGGGTTGGGCCCTACGCCCAGACTGCTTGTAATAACCAAGTGCAGATGTTGGCTGACTTGGCTCAGTCTGTTGTAAACAAAAGTGCAGGACACACCAAGGAATGAGAAGGAACTCTTGCAGCCGACTGCTGGCTGTCTTCCGGGAGACGGCGAGGAATGTGACAACCATTCGAGGAAAAGCTGTCTGTGTATTAAGACAGCGATTTTCCAGAAGATGTTCCCACCAGTTCAACAAAATATGAATGACACGCTGTTACGTCCTGCGGACCAGTTTGGTCTTTGGTCAGAAACAGCTGGAATTCCTGGCGGCTGTGTCTTGGCATGTGTTTGCACCCCACCCTGGAACCTCCAAAGACAACAAAAAGTCTGTAAGCCGCTGGCACAGAAGGAGCACAGACCAGGCTCAGTTATTACTTTTGCTGGGCAGGTATCACCCATTTATTAGCACTGATAGAGAATTTCAAAGATGGCTTCCAGGACAGGCACACTGTTTAACGTAGACGCCAATACAGTTTTGTACAAGTGACTCCTAGTACGTTGAGGATGAAATGTCGCATCAAATGACACGAGGACCATGTGCAATCAACTTGATCCTAAATCATTGCCAGAAAAACAGATGTGGCTAAAGAGTGTCTACTGGAACTCAAGAGCCTTACATTTCTACTTTTCATGTATCTGCCCCTTTCTAGTTCTAGGTTGGGCTGTTCCCACCAAGGGGAGTGCTAAGGGATTGCAAATTGCCAGTCTAGAGAACCTGGAGCCTTATGTACATGATTGCCCCTGTAAACAACCTAGGATGAATAAACTCTACTAAAGGGGCAGGTGGAGGGAAAGGGGGCCTTCTATGCCTAGGTCCACTTTCACTAAATTACTACAATGCTATATAATACCTGTATCTAGCACTAAGGTAAGGGGATCGACAGAAAAATAGGCATCAAAATTACATGCAACTTACATCCCAAAAAAATCTCTGCACTGACTCGCGTTCTTGCCTACACCTGCCTCCTATTTGGCCTCAAAATCTGGAAGTCATTGACTGAAGACGTTAAGGCTCAACCCATCTTCATAAAGACCAAAAGGGCCCCCTCAAAAGCCTTCTGTTCAACCAAACCATCACTGGGCGTTTAAATACTTTCTTACCTAGAGACAACTGATTTTTCAGGAAATGCCATATTAATGAAATAAAATAAATACATAAATAGAACCTCAATTCAGTTTCCCTTTCATTCCTAGACGTGTCCACTGCATAGCTGCCAAGGTTTCAGATTGCTTATGTGTGACATTTTCATAATTTCAGTGCAATTATGAGTGGCATTTCAAGGACTATGAGTGACACTTTCGCATGAGCAAAATCAAGCAATGAGGACGAGGGAAGCATATAAATATAGGAAATTGCACCCATTTGAGCAACGAGAAACTAAGAAGATCTTAAAACTGCTGCAATTGACCTATGGCTTTGCTGTTACTCAATATTTGTAACTGCTGTAATTTGTACTGTAATGCTCTTTGTCTATCGTATATGGCCCAACACCATTGTGTAGTATCATTTATATGCCTTATATCATCTATTTCATTTGTAAAGCACTCTAACATCTTGCGGTCTCTCTCTCACAAGCAGTTCATTTGTTTTATAGTGCTGCTCATACCAGTGCAGGGTGTCAGAGCACTTTACATCAGACACACAATATACCAACACAATGACTCTTTCGTGGGTATTCCAATCTAGCAAATGTTATTCGTAGCACATCTCCCCTAACAACAGCTGAAGTGTTTTCATAGGTAGTTCATCCATCCAGCAATAGTCTGGGATGAAACTGAAGTGCTTTGCAGTGCTCACAAGCATTCTGCCCGGAGCACTGCAAGAAATCAAGCACAAATATGAAATTAGCAACTGGGGGCCACGGCCAGTAGGATATTTAAAATTGAAAATATCCTGAAGTGTCACCTTAGTACAAACACAGGCAGGCACGGACTGCAGGCTGCAGCTGCCTGACCGCGCGCTGCCATTCACTGTGTAAATCAAACAGAGGCTTGTGGCACTTACTTGGGCAGTGGTCGCAGAGTCTGGAGGAGTGTGGCGGTGGCGCTCCAAGAATTGCTTGACACACCGTCTCTCTGCAAGGCAGTGGCTGCAGGCTCACTTAGGCCGTGAGCCACCGCGCACCACGGTTTTTTGGGTTTGCCGGCCGCTTCAGTTAATAGTCACCCTCCAGGCTGGCAGGCCAGTGAATCCTGGTCGGAGCCGTCCAGTGACACGCAGACTCTGTCCTGGCGGCCACTGCAACCCGGGTCACACACTCCTCTCAGACTCCCTTGGGTCCCGCATTATTGAATTGGGAGGGGGGGGGTTAAGCAAAACAGCTGATAGCGCACCGAGGGGCCGGTACGAGCTGCGTGCAGCAGGCAGCACGACGCTGCAAGCGCCATATTTGAATAAATTTGCGGAGCTGCGCAACAAGCACTAGCCAGCTGCCGCTTTCCTTCACAAACTTCCCGGACCGGCTCTGGCAGCAGGATGTGACGTCCCCCGCGGCGCCGGCCTGAATCATACAACCTGATTGGCCGGCTGCTCTGCAGGGATTCAAGGCGATACATTGTAGAAGTGAGAGTGTGAGCCTTCACTCTTCTAGCAGCCTTAAATTAATAGCTCAACTGCAAGCCTGTGAGAGCAGTGAGGGAAAGGCGCGCTGCCACACTTAACAGTTTTAACAGCCAGCCAGCACTTCAGTGGCAGCTGTGAGATACTATGCATTATGTGTGACAACGCATTTCAGTGAGGTAATGCGGAGTACCACACTGAAATGCATTAGTCTAACGCCTGATGCGTGGTACTTGGCAGGACTGCCACTGAACAGTCACAAAGAGAAGACTGAGGAGCAAGGAGTAAGCTGATGACCCTCTGAATCACTCCAGGTGACCCCAGAGAGACACCGAATAATCCGGTCCTATTTGTGAACTAAAAGTCAGAAAAAAAGATACTTATGAAAATGAGGGAAAGTGTCGGTCCAAGGGTGCACAGAATGAAATGCCCTCACCTGGGGTCTAGTTAAAAGAGGGCCTCAGCATGACCCATAAGGGGCTACATCAGCTTATTTTGAGTCCTGGGCATTACAATGGCCCCTGCAAGGCTGATGGGATGTAGGGCTGCTAGCGGCAGGCAAGGCGGAGTCAGTGACTGACAGAAGGTGTGCGTTTCATATGCGTGTGGTGGAGGTGGTATGCAAAATTTACTGGATACAAAATAAAATTTGCCAGGTTTATCTATAGCTGGTAGAAGATAAGGAAAGAAGACCCACTTTTATTTCCCTAAAACAGGACTTTGGGACGAAGGCTAGTACTTGAAGCAAGATCAAAAGGCACTAGCAAAGCCAATGGGTCTCGCCTTTGGGACCTACTGACTTTGCCAATGCCTTCTGGCAATGTTTTACAACATCGGAAAGATGCTGTGCAGCATGTCTAAAAGATAAAAAGAAAAACATGGTGCAAGGACGCAGGTGCCTTCTTTTTTTTTTTTACTGATCCGAGATTGATCAGTAAGTAAAAAAACAAAAAACTAAAATGAAGTAGCAGAATAGAAAAGAGAAGGGGCGCAACAAGACATGAAGTTCGGGGGGGGGCTTACAGAACAACCAATGAAGGGACTAGCACTACAAACAATGGGGCGGAACTATCCTTAACGCCAACAGAAGAGAACAGAGTGATAAATTGTGTTATGAATTTCTTTCACACCAACTTTTAATACTGTGTTATTTCAGAAACTTCTTTTTTTGTAATATTAATAGTCACTTCAGAAATGGTTTGAATAGTTCCTTTGTTTTTGTAGAAGTTATGCAACTGTGTTCCTTTTCTAGACAATAAAAACATGAAGAAGAAAGATATAACTTCTTTAAACGAGGTCCACAAGCAAAGACCTGCACAACAATATTGAGAGAGGGCGCAGAGCACTTCATGGAAGAAATGGAGAGATCGTTGCACTATGCCATCATGATCGTCAGGCGAGCAATCAAAGTATGGAACAACTCCAGAGTACATTGAATTTTTTTTGTAGAGGCATTGGTTCCATGTGTTCAGCCTGTTAAAAATCTACTAAAAACTTTGAAGATCTCTGGCCATTTTGCAAACTTGTTGCATTTTAATGTCATTGGTGGTATTTTTACCATTTCCTCTAGATCTCTGAAGGCTTCAAGGGGTTACTGTCACCTTAGCTCTAGCTTATAGGGTTGTTTTCCTTTTTACTGCGGTTATTGAAGACATGGCTGAAATGAGTGACCTTCTTTGAATTTTCCTTTTTATCGATGTCTTAGGAGAACAACTGAAATTCTAGTCAACCTATCAATTTGTCAGTGATTGTTGTCGATTTTCATTTTGTCCCTTACAATCTGCCCCATCTTCTTTGTGGGGTATCTATATTTTTTAAAAAGGCTGACTAACTTTTACATCTCTCATTTTCAATGATCAATCAAGGAGGCAATTCATTCTAACTTTGCTTCACACATTTAGGGAAAAGTTACAATGGAGTATAGATGAATACCTGTGATATGCAGCATGACTAAGGGGAATGCGTCAATGTAAATTCAACTATGCTTCCTGTTATATGCACACACATTTATTGAAGGCAAAAAATGCATATTACGCCACAAGATACCCGAGTATATAACACTGTGCCGTAATTGCTGCTCCTACGTACATATAGATGCATATATAGAAAGGTTTATGCCTGCTATGAAAACTTTAAGAAATGTCAAGAAAAAATGTGCATACTTCATCACAAGATAAATGTGCACATCAGACCATGTAAATATTGCTGCTTCTATGCACATATGGATATTTATATGGAGGGATTTTCTCCAGACAATAAAACTTAACTATGTGCATAGATGTATGCACAAATTAATTTATTCTTTTGCTATTAAAAAAATATCCTTTCATCCTTTGTCCCATCCCTGATCTCTCCGACTCATCCCAAACTTCTCAGAGTACTAAGAACTCCCAAATATAATTTGGGGTAGAGGATGTGGCCTAACGGCTACAGCAGTCAACTTTGACGCTGGGGAACCGGGTCGGAGTCTCGGCAGGGACGCTTAACATCCTGTGATTCTGGCCAAATAACAATACCCCCCCCCCCCCCCCGTGCCTAACAAAAATTGAATGTGTCTGTCTGTAATGCAACTGGTGCTCATGTAAAGCACTCCGATACCTTCAGGTGAAGTTTGCGCTATATAAAACTCTGGGGGGAAAAAACATCCTTCTCAAACTTCCCCCTCCTTTGTTGCTCTTGTCACCACAACTAACAGACACACACAACAAATTCTTATAAAAACAACATTCTAATTCCCTCTTTCAAATCAATTACCATCATGCTATCCCTACAATACACTCTACTAAACACACAAGAAATGAAGAGCACAAACCGAATGCAAGTAAAGCACAAGGGAAAAAAGACACCTATTTCTAATCCCCTATTAACCTCTGATCTTGGGTTCTGGAGTAGCGTGCTACTCGCCGCAAAGTGCTTCAATGCCTCATCAGGGGTAGTAAGCACTATATAAATACAATTTACAATTATAGTTTACAATGGCAGGGCGAGGGGGACTGTGCAGTTCCAAACTTCGCAAGTACCTTCGGTGCAAGGCAGCTGGGCTTAGATCCTGGGGATGGGGGGTGGGGTTCTTACAGGCAGTTGTCAGGCTATTTTGCAAGGCAGCTAGCCAAGTTTTTTTTCCCCTCATCTTCTGATCCACCAACTGTTTTGCTTGACTGCTGGGTTCCCTCCCTTCCCAAATTTAGCTCCGCCGGTGTTAGGACTTCATTTCGAAGAGCTGTGCGTCACAGGGACGCAGCAGCATGCCAACCCCTTCAAAGGGAGGAGAGGCTCCTTGGTCAAGGCGCTGGCGGGCAGCTGGAGGCCTCTGTCCAGAGTGAAAGGTTTTAATCTGTTTGCAAGAAAGCTCCCGAATCCGGCCCAAATTACCATCACAAAACAACGGGTTTATGGTCCCAAAGTACACACGCTTTTCAGAGCCGCCTGGTGGACGCCTTTACGAGCTTGTTAGAGCTCTGTGAGATTTAAAAAAAAAAAAAACAGAAGAAAGAAAATGGGAACCATGACAAAGTTTGGTTACGTTTCTTAAAAACACAGGCTGCGTCTAGTTGGGCAAAAGAAGGTCCGTGAGGGAGCGTGCCACACACGCAGCACCATTTTTTTTTTTTTTTTTTAAACACACCTGCTGCAAAAAAACACAGTGGGCTGTTTATTTTGGTTAATTCTGTCCATTTACAAAGCTCGGGAACCCAAGAAACAATCACTCCAGGTCAACAAAGAGGCCGTTTCCACCCTGGACATTTGTGTGAATACCTAAAGCTTATCACTTTTTATCTACAAACGTGAATAAAATCAAGGTGACGGTTTTTGGAGAAACAATGTGCTCGGAATCTTGCCAGCAGGGCAGTCTGAAGTTTGAGACTGAAAAACAATGGCGACACTCAGGCTGGCTACTTACTAATACCCTGGGTTTAAGAGAGCAGTAGGAGATTGGGGGTTGGGGGGGGGGGGGCGATAGGTCTAATGCTCCCCCTTCGCTGAATGGTTTGTGCCGATTTAGCTCAATGTTTGGAGGTAATTTAATAGCACCCTTACTAAAGATCTATAATCAAAAATCAGTTGCAGGTACGACCATGAGACAACTGTTGTTGAGCAAACCCTCCTGGGTAAAAAATAAACAGCATTTTCTTCCTGCATTACAAAATATGTAAGGTTTCCTTTTACTAAATCACCTGCAACAGGCTCCTTTGTTGAGGTGGAGAGAGAGCAATGTGTAAAATTACTGTGGCGTACAGTATAGTTCTACATGGTGTATTTTGCAACTTGATAGCTCAGGTAATTGTATTTGTTCTCCATATCTAATGCCTAAAATACATCATTTACTTACGGTACGGTTAGGTCTGCTCATTTTCTGAATTAAGTATTCTGTGATGAAGAATCAGTTCCGCTCGCACAGATTTTATGAGGAATCAAAAGCATGATTTCATGATCTAATGAAGTGCCCAAAATATATCTTGGATGGAAAGTGTTTATAATCCTTGTTTGAAAGAAATATGGGCCTAGTATGGATATTGAAAGGATATTTTGTTCCTTTTAAAAGTACTATTGCTGGCTATTCGGACTGTTGTAGGATTGATTTTAATGATATTGTGTAAATAATCCAAGAAATTAAATTGTCAACGGTTACATATGACAAGTTACTAAATGTTGTAGGTTTGTTTTGGTTCCATTAAACTAGCATATCTGATAACGATGTAGTTGTAGGTAAAAAGGTCAGGACTGGAGACATAGACATTAATGACCTGGATTTAGGTACTTAACTAGGCAAAGTGGTTTACAAAATAGGTGCGGATGGTGTTATTCTCTTAAGATTGGCAGCTTGGCGGGGTTGCACTGTTCTTTGAGAAGTCCGCTCCAGGTGACTAAGGCCAGGAGCCAGAAGGGGTATTCCACAGTGAAGAATTTGGAGAAGTGAAGTACTGTTCTCAGACATGTCAAACACACCTGCTACAGTGGCCATCCAGTGCCCTACGCAAAAAACATCACAACCGCCATCTATGGTAATTTAATGAGCATAAGATTGAACTTATCCTGTCCTATCTGAACCAGAGAAAAGTGTTTCTAACTTATTGTTCTTATAAGGTGTTTGGACTGTTATGTCAGGTAATCCCACAGCAAAAGCTCTTAAAATGGTTAGGCATATCAGATCAATTTACAACCATCTCTGCGTTTGTCAGTTCCAGATTTTGTGGAAGCCAGGTGTCACACTGTGGTTTTCAACTTTGTCTTTAGTAGTAGCCTGCGACATCTAGAATCTGCTCTACCAATTGCAACACCCAGCTGGGCCCAATGGCCGCAAGCCAGAGGAGTTATACTTGCAGACAAAGTGCAGATTGCATTGGAATATCTGGCAATGAAACGCTGCTGTCCCACACATCTACAGGACAGGATTGTGGGTCAGTGCCCCATCCCGAAATAACAACCAAATGGGAAATCAGACAATTTTAATACAAATGTTTATAGCAAGTGGAGTTTTGTACCAGGTATTGGCGAGGGTGAACCGAGAAGCTTGTACTCCATTGACAACTGCACAAGATCACAGTTTATCCACTCAACCCAAATGCCAGCATCGAGAATTTGAGATAAAGAAAGAGCTCAGAGACCAAAACCAACAAAATATCAAAACAGGCTGTTATTTTGGCCCTTGTTGGCCCCTAATAGAAAGTGTCTAGCCTAGAGGAAAATTAATTCAATCTGATGTTTGTTAGGGAGCTATAAGTAATATGCAATAAAACAGCGCGGCACAAAGTTATGTTTTTGCCTTCTTCTCTCTCCCACTGACCTTTCCCGTTCCATCCTTCCAACTTTTGACTGTTTATTCTATCACCACTGCCAACAATATCCATGAAGTCGCTTTTAATGCTCTTTAAGAAATTAGAACCAATTGAATGAGAAGCAGCACAATGGCAACACGGTACACATACATTATTTGTATTGCGACGGCCAAAATTAGAACAGCATTTAAAAAAATTCCCATAACCTCTCTGGCACGCACCAAAAACCTTAAGTGGTGAGAAAATACTTTATCCAACTAGTCACTAAGCTGGCAGATAGTTCTTTAGATAGCACAGCAGAACTCTTACATTTCCAAGGACCATGTGTGGGTAGCTCATCCAAGCTTGTTCTTTCCTTTGTAAACTGGGAATCGTAGTTCTATCTGTATCATGTGATAAAACAGGACTACACGTCCCATAAAGCATAGCAAAAACGTGAATTGAATGACCAACTCATGCATGAACCTAGGAAACTTGAGAGCTCTGTGGCAGGTGGGGGTGCTACTTTAAGAAAGTGACTTTACTTGTGTACTCATTTGTAAGCGATAAACTGCACTTTGAAAATGCTTTACAGCAGTATACACACATTGACAAAACTGTAAAAGTGTTCAAACAAACTTACTGTAAAACATATCGTTTCATTAGGCATTCATTAAGAGATTTATATTTTGGACACTAGTTACATCAGCAAACGGAGTGTCCACAACGCCCTCAACATACATCAGTGCCATTTAAAGAGGTTTCCCACTGTAATGGCGAATTCCAGGTGTGAACGAGACTCGCGTCAAGACGCTCAACAATCAAGAAAGATGCTCCAAGTTGTGGTACTTGCAGACAAAATGTGAGACTTGTGGTGTGATGTACTATTAAAAACAGCAAACAAAAACATACAGTTCACGTTTCACTTGGTAAAGACCGTTTTTAAAGTCCTGAAAGATTGGGGCGGAGGTAAGGGAGATTATGGCTCGGAGGCCACAGATGGCGAACGTGCCTCGTTTTCACTGTGCCCTGAATTAATTAATATAAATGACCCGACCCCTTTGTGCAGGGGGTAACCTAAGCGTGTGTCGGAAACAATGGGGCCATCAAAGCCCCCTTTCTTCCCTGTACGGCTGAAAGGGCAGACACGAGCGACTTGTGACAGGCCCTACAATAGAGGCAGACGCCCAACATCGGGGGCCCCCTGCGCCTCCTCCCCTAAACCGGCGTCTAATTTACTCCAGCCCCAGGCTTGCCTCGCGCGCCTAGGCCTCTCGGCAGATTGGAAGTGTTTAGCCAGGCCGAGGGCGTGACCGACACCGCCCATTGTCGGGGCAGCCCCAAAGGGGGGGGGAGGGGGGCCTCGATTTAATCAACCCGAAGAAAAAGTCAAACTTTGTAACAGCTGCGAGGAGTCGCGGAGGACAAAAGGGAAGACGCGGGCCCGGTAACCCTGGCAGGCCCGCTGCCTGACAGGCCTCATTGAGGCGGCAGCTGGCCAGGACACACGGGCTGGACCAGCTGTGGGCTCCCTGCCACCCCCACCAGCTGGAAGCGGGGCAATAAGGTGGTGCTGGTACGGGGAAGTATGGTAGAGGAGTAATCCGTGTGCAAACTGTTCAGCTCCAGGGGCTTGTGAGAGGGCACATGCTCTGTACCACAAATTTACATTTTTCTATAAAGCGGTACATATCTCGGAGTAAGTCAAGATTCACAGTCGGGGAGCGGGGGCAGGTGGCACCTCTCACAGGGGTAGGCGGGCCAGTAGTTTAATTTTAGTCTCCATTTTTATTCTTCTCCTTTTTACCTTTCACTGCCTTTTTCATTTCTAGGTCTCTGCAATAAATTTGATGACAATATCAATAATATAAAAATGAATAAAAGCATTACATTTTTGCTCTAGAACTTTCCACTGTGTCAGCGTCCTTGCACCTGTGTGCACGTGTAACAGTTGTTACTGTTACCCAATTCAAGGGCCCTCTTGCTATACGTATTATTATCGTTATTAATGGCATTTAAGATGCTTCAACGATATGCCATCTCAAAGCTCCAGTGAACTATTAGCAAAGTGGTTCTTGAGTTATTTCTTTTATTTATTTAGCAGCCTCCTAAGAATGAAAGTCAGAGGGCAGAGCTATAGAGACCCCAACGCTCACCGAGCTCCCTGCATCCGCCGGCCGCTCATGGCAGCCTCCACACTTGCCCCAAAGCGAAAGGCACATTTGCACGGTGGCAGGCGTCACAAAGAAAATCCCTCAGTGACCCAGGACACGAAAGGCAGAGAAAAGCAGCAAGAATTCACTGGATGCCAGTCCCGCTGTGAGCATTGCAGGGCATTTCTTGGTAGACTGGGCAGTCATTCACCAGTGTGTTGGCTGATGGAATATCCCTTTGCAAGTGCGATCAGTTGCCAGTGGCCGGGGATGGCGAGCAATACTTGCCCTTTGGAAACAATCTGACGTGCAGATAGCTGCAGGGCCAATCTAACAGGCTATTTACGGGCTGCTCTTAACACATACACAGCTGCAGGACCTGCAGCTTTACACCTTTCTTATGAGTTCATTACGTATACGGTTATGAAAATATATGGTTAGTCCTGAACTTGCCTACACCCCCCTGCAGTGGTACACCAAGGATGCTGTGAACCCCAAAACAGGAAAGGAAACTGGGTGTACTGGTTGGGAAGTAAAAGAAAGCCATAATTGGGGTGCAGTGAGGCCCTGAACCCCTAGCTTCCCGTCACACTGGACCTCCTGCACTAATTATACCAGCCCCCTTGACCTGAAGTCTCAAATATAGACCACTCGTTTGGACAATACATTTTGCTGGAGACGGGTGCATTGATTCCCTGTTGAAAGTCATAAGCCTCCATCGCCTATGTTTAGATGTGAAAATGTCTTTCCCCAGGACTCCTGATTTAAACTATTCACTGGTTTAATTGATCCTTCATCCTTGCCTCTACTTTTGCAGGAATTTTTACTTTTTCTTTGATATCTTATTGCCAATTTTGTCTTCTTGTCAGCCTACTTTATCAAGAGCATCGAAAAATGAAAACACATCTAGTCTGGTCATATTCATCCCAGTAAATCAACTATGCACACGACGCTTGCCCAGCCACAGTTCAGCCCTTTTCAAAGAGTCCGATGATTTGTTCGCCCAACTTCAATAAGATGTCTTTGCCAACAATCCACTCAAGGCAGAGGTACCATGGTCGGCTTGTAGCCTGTCACTTCCATTTTGTCAGTCACGATCAGGTAGCATGCCCCTTATCAGGCTGACTTAATGGGGAGCCTTCCCATTCCTGTAAGAAGGGGACTTTGACACTCCCCAACCTATCCCACAGTTTACCTGCAGGCCTCCAAACATCATGTGGAGGGGCGAGGCAAAACTTCTAATAATCTGGGGTGAGAGCAGCACCTACACTTACAATAGGCTACACTGTAGGCGCTATATATGAAAGAAAGAACGTTGTATGCTTGTTCTCGAGATGTTTTTTGCAACTGTGCCTAATCTGTAGGCACAGGAAAGGGGCCCACCAAGAAGAAAAGAGGGGGTGGGGTGGAGGGAGACCCATCGTCTCTACACGTTGCGTGTGTGTTCATGAAAGGATTTCTATAGAAAAGATACAGAGCTCCCATCCCCTCTGCTGCCCACCCCCCTTCCAAGGAGCAGGTGGCTCTTGTAACCCACAATGTGGAGCCAGAAAAGCAAATGTCTGGACAGGTGGCATCTCATTCAGAGCATCACTGGGAAGGCAGTCTGGTGAGGTGCAGCTGACGTCAAGGGCTGTACAGATCTCTAGCACGCAGACTAAACCACTGCACACACAATGGAATTCTTCATTTACCACAAAACAGAGAACAAGCATTGTCAAAAACCAAAATGTCTCGCCTTTGGGACCTATTGACACTGCCAATGGTTTTTAGCAATGCTGTGCAGAGTGTTTAAAGAATAAGAAAAAACAAAGGCACCATAACGCGTCCTCACACCTCGTTGTGTAGCATGCATGCTCGCACCCACAAAATGAAGAGGACGCTTTATTTTTTTCCTTATATTTGCTAACCACAGTTGAAGTGGTAAAAACAAAAAAAAGCAGAACAAAAGTGTTTTTTTTCTTTTGAGAGTCAGGTGGAGGAAGCAGCACAGAGGGCTGTCACGGGGGAATCAACACAGAGGGTATATGTGGGGAATAAAGCAATACAGGGGTGAAGCAACATGGAGGCAGAAGCAATATGGAAGGTGCTGTTTGGGGAAGCAACGCAGAGAGCGGGCGGGAAGCAGGAAGTAACATGGGCAAGAGGGAGGAACAGAGGAGCATGTGGGGGGAAAAGGAGCACAAAGGCTGCAGAAAGGAAAATGGAGCTGCTAGGAGAGCCACACGTGGGTGAGGACAACTCTTGAGGGGGCAGGAAACAAGCACATGGGCAAGAGTGCAACATGGAGCATGGCTGAGGAAGAAGAGCAGTGAATAAGGGAAACAGCTGGAAAACACATGCTCTCTTGTGAGGTGCTTTTATTTAAAAGGGGAGGGGAAAGTAGTGATATAAAAGTGAACAGTGGAAGGACACAAGTAGTGCATCTATGCTCCAGGGGATGGACAAACACAAGAGAAGGAAGTAAAGCCCAGACAATCAGACTAATAAAAAGCAAGCAAATTAGAGTGACAATAAAACCAACCAATGGTAAGCAATGGGTGGACTCTAAACCCACTATAAACTAACAAAAGGTCTTTTCACCAACAGACAGCTTGTGCTGTCTGGTAGGCTAGACCTAAAAAGAGATACCAACAGACTTTCTATGTTCTGGTGCCCACTGATAATAATATGTTGCAGAGTGCATGATCTGTGTTAGTATTACCTGTACATTCATAATGCATGTGTCTTTTTTTGTGTCATTATGCTATAAACTGCTCCAGTTTCTTGTTTTTAACCCTCTGTGACTGTGTCTAATAATGGTAACCGTAGTTATTTAAAGCGCTCCGAAATTACATTACTGTGCTAGTGTGGCACTACAAAACGTCAAGTTGCGAATATCAATAGACTCCACATAATATAAACACATATAGGCCTCTCGTAGCATAGGCTGCTACAAAGTCTAGGGTTCTAGACAGTGTTCTTTAACACTCCATGCGTTATTTGTTCAGATTATTCTGTGTACAAACCTATACTAGACTACCACCTTTCTGGGGCAGAGAGAGTGCGAGTGAGTGGTAATGAGTGAGAAAGACCGTTTAAATCACAGTGGAGGTGATGCTACATGAATGGGCGAGGTATCGTGCATTTTTAATGCTATTTGCCACCATATTCACAGCACACTAAACTAGATGTCCTACTACAAATAAAAGGAATAAAGGCAGTAAAATTGTTAATTCAGGAAAACACGACTGAATGGAAACGCAGGCTATATATACTTTGACTGCATTCCCTTTAAGTTGGGTGCTACTTGTTAACGCCCAAGACCGCCCCCACTCCAAAAATCACGATCACAGATGACGATTATTTCCCAGCCCTACCACCTGAGTAAGACAATGGTCTGTCTTGATATATACACACACACACGCGTATATACACACATATGTGATTCCTACAGGCTACTGTGTGAGAGCTTCTGTGAAGTCACTTTGTGGTTCGTCACTCTATGGTTGTTTATATGCACTAATCACTCTTCAAAGGTTGATTTAGTGTTGTCATTTGTAACATTTTTGGTTTTGTGTTTGTTAAGCTGTACTGTCTGCATGTGCACTGCGAATGAAGCATGTGTTGGCAGGGGTGGCCCCAGATGCTCCTCGCGCCTCCTTCCCGGGTGCTGAGTCAAGACTGCTGTGCTATCTCCTTTCAAGGCCCGAGGACAAAAGGGAGGGACAGCGTGTGCAGCAGCAGCAGCTGGAAAAGCTTCACTACCCCCCTCCCCCAGCGACTCCCGAGGGAAGCCTCAAGACCTCCCAGACCCAACCCCTCAGGACAAAGAACTCTTACTTGTCAAAAGGGCCTGTACGTTGTGCGGTGACATCATACGGACGATACCAAGCGAGCGCGTTCATTCACAGCACACACGATCTCGCCTCACTCCACGCCTTCAATATTGCGCTCCTATTTATGTAGCGCTTTCCACAGCTCAGGCGAGGCATAAGGCGCTTACTTTTAGAAAATAGCCATATTCACTAGAGATGCCAGCTGCCTCTCACGCCAGTCCATGTAACTTTTGTAAGTGCCTCTGATTGGAAAAAAAATGTGCTCCACAGCAATACATGGTAGGGCACAGAACCCACCCTTTCCCAGAATCCAGATTCAGGCTACGCAGCATATAATGCCGTCTGAGTCATCATTATGCGAAATCAAAGCTTTTGTAGAAAGTCTACTCCGGAGTAAACCACGCCAAGTTCTAAAGGAAGACAACTTCTCGCAGAAAAATGTTTGCGATTTTATTTTTTTGCAGATTTTGTTTTTGTTTTTTTGTTTAAATAGCGCTAACTTGACCCGAAGGTATCAGGGCGCTTTACATGAGCACCAGTTACAGGACACATTCGTTTTTTTAGGCACGGGGAGATTAATTGATTTGCCCAGAATCACAGGATGTTTGCGCCGACACCAGTCTCGAACCCAGTTCGCCAACTTCAAAGACGGCAGCTCTAGCCGTTAAGTCACATCCTCACGATTAGTAGGTCCTAAATGTTTAAGAACAGACTTCAGCACTGACAGGTCTACCTCAACCGCTTACCCCTTCAACACAAGTTCTCACACCCCTAGAGGTGCCATAGCCCAGAGTCAAGCCCTTCTTTCCTTTCACAAAACGGAGAATGCCTAGATATTAAAAAAAAAAAAAAAAAAAAAACTGATTTCCTGAAAAGGAAAAACATTTGCATCTTGTTACAAGAGGAAGGGTAGGATTTTGCAGAATATGGTGGCTGCTGATGGCTTGTTTTCGGCTGCTCGACAATATTTGCATCACTGTGAGGCGAGGCCTTGGGATAACTCCTAGCTTCTAAACAGACACCACGTGGCAAGTGATGCTTTTACTTACAGGAGAAAACTAGAACTACAAAACCCAGAATGCAAAGCGCGGTTCGTTCAAAGCGAACAGATGCTCAACAATGTAACCATCATTGTTTTATTGTAAAGCGCTCTGGCGCCTTTGGGAAATGTCCGCTCTATATACAATTGCACAAAAGTACATAAATAAATACATGCAGGGCATATCACAGTTAGCACAAGGCTACGTTGTTGGCAGGTGCGCACAATATTTGGCGGAGAAGAAAACAGTAGCCCAAGTTGGTAAAACAAACGCCTTCCAGGGAAAAAAACATGACATTGCGAATAATTAAAAAAAACAAAAAGACGCGAAAACCACCCACCATAACGTGAAGAAAGTAGTGCAGGACAGGGCAGAAACACGAGCCGTTTGACCTTTTGCCCTCTACGGGACTGATGAAGGAAGCTATAATTCAGAAGGAGCATCCTGCTGATAAATCCTCGCCTGCTGTCTCCTGCCAAGGGCTATCAGCGACTTAGAGGGTTGTAATTCATCGGCCCGTTTTCATCTCTTGTGCGCTCAGGACCATCCATTCATTCCTTCAGGGCCACCCTCGTCTCCCATCGCCGAGGAATAACTCCCAACACTTACCGTGATCAGATGAGTGCATGCAAGTAGAGGCCTCATGTTTCCAGTGCTGGGCTTTCAGTTAACACAATGCACTCTGGGAGTTGTAGTCTTAGTTTAATTCCATCGACTCACATGGACTAGAGCACCAGGCGACGACAGAGTGCAAAATGAAAGCCATGGACAGAAACTCGGTGGTAATGCAGTGACGTGATCACCTGCCAATCACAAAACCGACCAGAACAGTTCCACCCGCCCCCCCCCCAAAGTGCCAGCAAACTCAAGGCCAAATAATTCCTATCTCATCGTATGTGCCATCTGGTTATTATCAATTTCTACTAGTGAAAAAAAATTACACTTTTGTGATCTTGGGCTTTTTTCACCCGTATGCTTTCTTATGAAAAACTTCAAATAACGGTTTTTTACAACAGGAGCACAGTTTTGTGACATTCAGGTCATATCTAAAACTCATCCACACGCCTTGGCAAAAAGCAAAACAAACAAAACACGTGCAAACGCCCTTCCACCTTCCTTCTCCCTCTCCGAAATAGGTTTTCATAGAGGAAAGTCAGGATTATCTACTAATATCGACAATTAATCAATGGCATACGATTAAAAAAAAGCACTTTAAAATTCCCTGAAGAAAACTTCGGCTGAGTGGGGGTGTGGTTCTGACCCAAAATCTAAAAACAGACATTTCCCAGTTATAATTAGCTAATTAATTATAGCATCGCCTAAATAAACTCATTATCATACGCAAAACAACAAACTGCCCCATCAATGTATCACTGTTGACATCATATTGACAATCCTATAGGACAAAAACCGCATTCAGCGATTAGATGTCCACAGAGACTTCTACCGAGGAAAGTCAGCAAGTGCAGATTAAAGATGGAGGGCGACAAGTGACAAGGGTCCTGTTGAGTTCACACAGGAAAGAAAAGCTGCCGCACTTCACTCCCAATTAACAGAGATGTTAAAATATCAAATCAGATGTAAGGCTGCAGTAAAACTGTCAGCAACCAGTATTCTCCTCAGAGACCAGGGAGAGGTGCGCAAAAGGAGGGATGCAGAAAAGGAGAAGTGAAGAGAAGGACGCTATTTTATACTCAAGTACAAGTATGTCCTCAAACTTTAAACCACGACGTAAGGCTGCAATCCCACAGACATCAAGATAGGAGTCGTCCTTGAGGTTACATTGTTAATATAGGCTGCTACAGTTTTGACAAAAAGGAATATATATTCTTAAACACAATGATTGTATTTGATAGGTAGCTCTATAGTATCTCTGTCAACATCTAGATAGTGTAATATGTAGGAACTAATCACATTCAAGACCTACAATCTGCTGTAATATTTTTTTTTCATCAACATTTTGGGTTTTGTAATAATATACCCTAAGGCCCAGAAGTAGCATGAACTTGTTCCGACACACAGTGGGCACAGCCTACAGTCACACCCAGCAGGCATTGCACATATATTGGGTCACACATTACCATAGTCTGTTCCTGTTGGGCCTTGGCTGCGACCATGTACCATGGGTTCTGAATGCATGGTGCAGTCATAGACCATGCCTTGGGTCATTTTTCCCTGCTTATTACCTCCGCAGTGTCAAGCCTTCAACTATGTCCTGTCCAGTGCTTACTTCAGAGCACTCATGGCCTTCACCGGACACTGGTCATTTGGCAATCCCCCTTGGTCCAGCACCCTGCCCGCCACCAAGCACAGGGTATGATCTTTGACTGCGCTGTGTGCCAGTGTCCCTCCTCCACAATAACCACTTGGCATGGACTTCAGGCAGAAGTTTTTGTATCCGAAGGGAATTGAAATCCAAAATGCATTTCTTTGGCTCCCTCTCCTCTAAAAACCTCCCCACCTTGAAGTAGCCGCCTTTGCAAGATTAAACATGGGTGGGTATGTTTGATTTGTATACATTTTTACACAGCTTTGTCTTATGCACCCATGTTATATGCAGGCTAAGTAATAGAGGGCACGTCCCTAGGAGAAGCTGTGCAAATAGTGTATAAAGGTATCGCTTCAATTAGGTACAAAACCAATAAATAGGGACCCCGAGAAAACAAATGTAGGCAGGGATTCTCGGGAACAACAATAAGGAATGGTCCACCCCCAAGGGCAAGGGAGGAAAGTGTCACCTGCCACAGGATTCTCAAGGAGCGTAATAACGTCTCAAATGGATAAAGATCCATTTGAGACGGTATTACGCTCCTTGAGAATCCTGTGGCAGGTGACACTTTCCTCCCTTGCCCTTGGGGGTGGACCATTCCTTATCGCTTCAATTAGGGGTATAGGGGAAAATCAACGTTAATGTCATCTCAACTTAAGCCTTCCAGAGGAGGAAACAAATGTGTATAATGTTTCCAGCTCCTTAAGCTAAGCTTGTGTATCCTGTTGCCGAATGAACCCCTGCTCCCCTCTCCTGTCCTCGGAAAGATAGCATCTTCCACACTCCTCAGAATTTTTGTAGTACTGCAAGGCAGGTGAGGTGTGCCCAGTGCAGCCCACCCTTCAACAAAAACGTCTTTTCACAATGCGGAAAGAAAGGGCCAACTGTAGTTCGTAAATCTCAAAATGGCAGCTGAAGCCAAGGTGATCAGCCCACAGGATTTTTTTTATTCTCTAAGGAACTCAAAATATCTACTGGAGCAAAAGCCATACATATGTTTTTATTTTCTATAAACTTACTGTAAATTTGTAAATATCTGTGCACTGTGTGTTATTCAAATTTGACAAAAACCACTCACAGAATTTACAACAAAACAGTCGAAGGGGCCAAACAGGAGTAGGCAAGTTTTCTGGTCCAAGGTTCCTTTAAATCCATCCAGTGTTTTCTTCTGCGGTGATGAGGAAAAATTCTTACGGTAATTTATATGAGATATACGACTTTTCTTTCAAAGCAATGTATTAGCATGTCAAATAAAGCATACACATTCCAGAAGGGTGTTCCGCTGGTGAGCACACGCTGGACACGTGAGACAGGATGAGGCCAGCTAGAGACAGGTAAAGTAAAGCTGGAGAATAGCCCAGCAAAAAGTCCTTGGTTACATTGTCTTATTGTGTTATAGTGGATGGGGATATAGGAGCCCAGGTAGGATACCAAACCCTGTGCACCTACATATCTGTCCCATGTTTTGAGAGTTGTGGCTACTGGTGTGCTGACGTAAGCCTTAAGGGGTCTATGGTGTTCTCCAGCCACGCCAGGTCCCACAGGGGCCTGCGGACTATGGCGTGTTCCATTAGTTGTCAGTTTTTATTGTCGAGGCCATCGTGGACCATTCTACAACTGCCCTCAGTTGAACTGCTGCATAGTAGTGGGTAATGCTAGGGACAGAAAGACCACCCGCCTCCCTCGACTGAGTCCTCAATCTTTTGGGAAGTCTTGGGGCTTTCCACCTCCATCCAAACTCCATCAATTTCTTTTGGATGTGTTGTAGATAGGACAGCTCTAACCATATGAGGAGGGCTTGGAATAAACAGAGAAGTCGCGGGAGGATGTTCATCTTGATGGCATTAATTCTGCCTTATCAAGAGAGCCTTAGGTCCCCCCCCCACCCACCCATTTGAAGTTACTTGGTAATAGCTGTAAGCAGAGTGGGGTAGTTAGCCTTGAAAAGTTCTGGTAAGGTTAGCTGGACTCCCAGATAAGTAATAGAGGATTTGGCTCAACGAAAAGGGAGGTTGGTCACCAGCTTATCGGCCTCTTATTTCGTCACCGTGAGGTTGAGAATTTCCGATTTGTGTAGTTCACTTTATAGCCGGAAGCAGTATCAAAGGTTTGGAGCAGTGTCATCACAGCTGGGGGCGTGGCGCCTGGTCGTCCAACGTTAAGAGTTTATCATCTGCATATTAAGAAATTTTTAATTCTCAGGGTCCAAATGTAATGTAATTCTTGTCACCTTTGCTGCTAGACAAATCCAGCAAGCTAGGGGTTCTATTAATAATACAAATAAGAGTGGCAACAAGGGACATCCCTGTCTCGTGCCCCTTGTGAGTTGAAATTAGCTCGACATGAGTCAATTTAGCACAACTCTGGCAGTCGTATGGACATAGATTGAAAAAGAAAAAAAAATTGTCATGAACTTGGGTCCAAACCCCATCTTCAGGAGTGTCTGGCGCAGAAAGCGTCAATCCACCCTGTCAAAGGCCTTCTCTGCATCCAATGAGAGGAGAACAGCGGGAATTTTCTTAAGAGAGGCCTTTTCTATGAGATGCTTGGCCGTTTGTTTATTGTCATGGGTTTTGAGTCCAGGGATAGATCCAATCTGGTCTGGGTGCACCAGAGTGTGGAGCATATCATTAAGCTGAGTGGTCACATTTTTTGTGTAAAGTTTAGCATCAATGTTCAATAAGGCTATGGGTCAGTAAGAGGCGCATCGCCTTGCATCCTTGTTGGGTATGGGAAGAACGGTAACCATAGCTTCGCTCATGGTTGGGGAAATCTTCAGCTTTGTGTGCAGTAATTGAACAGGGATGTCAGTTTTGGCAGGAGTAGGGGGTGCATGTTGTATACAATTGGGGTATAAGGCTGTCAGGACCTGGAGCTTTGTTCAGCTTGAGCATTTTAATAGCTAGTCTTACCTCCTCTAGGAGGATTGGGTGCTCTAGACATACGACTTTTGTGACACACCTTATAACTTACTTTCCAGGATCAAACTTGGGGTCAAATATTCATTTTTTGAAACTTTTGTGCCCAACTGACAAATAGAGACACACTCATAGTCAGCTATACTTAAAGAAGAAAACACGCCAACTTCGTGATCTATATTATGCAATATATATTATAGCTGATAAAATGTTCTTGATACTTCTGTTAAGCCTATTGCTAAACACTCTCAAGTTCTGACAGCTCTGCAAATCTAGGACTAGGAAGATGAGCGATTAAATCATGATCCCAAAATTTGGTCAAGTAGTGATGCTGGCATAGGAAATTGGGTTTCTGTCACCACAGCCAAAAATATGTTTACCTCAAGGCCAGCACTCCTCTAGAAAGCAACAGTAACCTCACTGTGGTCTTTATGACTAATCCCATAACTTTGTCCACTTTTCAGGTCGAGCACATACATAAAAGGCATTGCTATTTACAACGCCAATCAATAGCTCAAGCTCTCGTAAATGCGAGACCTATTTATTGCATTGCAAATGCTTGTTGAACTAAGACTTCAGGGCAAGGCCTCTCAGTTCCCCATCATGGAGAGACTTTCCGTCCAAGCCTGCTGCAGTACCACAAACTTTCCAGGGAGAGGAACCTGTACTGCGAAGAAGGAACTTGGAACAGAGTACACCCCACTGTGATCCACCATCAAATACATCTGACAGACTCTACCCCAGCCCAACTAGCCTTTCACAGGGATTAGCCGATTGGAAAATGTTCCCATATGCCAGTCCTCTCTGTTGAGAACCAAAAAACAGCGAAAATTACATAATTTTTTCACACAAGTGATGGTAATCAGCAATGTGCTGCTCCACTGGTTGTGAAGGTAAGGTCTTCTCCAAGATACAATAGCTTGCAGAGATCAAAGCAAGCATGTTAAGGCCCAGAGGCAGATTTGGCTCAACATCACAGAGCACGAGAAATGGAAATGTTATGTTATGTTATATGAATTTATAACGCGCACGGCTACTCATGAGTGTCCTGGCGCGGAGCCTAGCGGGGTATGGGCAGAAAGCTTCAGGGAAATAGATGTGTTTTCAATTTCCTCTTAAACACGACTGGGTCCTGGATGGTACGCAGGGCAAGAGGAAGAGCATTCCAAGCAACCACCGCTTTCACTGCAAATGAGCTGCCCCCTATCCTCTGAAGCTTGAAATGAGGGACCTGAGCATAACTAAACAGTAGAGGGGTGCTGCAAAAACCACCATTCCATCTTTGGGAAAAACGATTTCAAGTCAGAGAGCCACTCTGGCCTACAGGACATAACTCACGGGACCCAGAATGCACCTGGGCATGCATTCTGTTTCAACGTTTGGATTTATTAAAACAATGGACAAACAGGGAGATTCTTGTATGGTAAGTGAAGCTTCAACAGAACATTAATATACACTGGGATTACCGTATAAAAATCTAGCAAGAAATATAAAATGAAAACATTGTAACACAAAATGGAGGTGTAGTATTCTAGCCTCAAATCATTGAGAGGATGGCCCGTGCAAGAGAAGAATCCATTTGAAGTGCCTTCCATGCTTCAGATAGGAGCAGTGCCTAGTAAGGGTCACCATCTCTAAAAGTTTGTGTAGAACAGCGGTGTCCAACCTAGGTCCAAGATAACTGGATCCAGGCCAGTATTTCAGGATAACCACACATTACATACACTTGGATAAATGTATGTAAGTTGTCATAAACTAGTATCCTGAAAACCACTATGGATCTAGCTAACTTGGTTTTATGACGGACCCTTACCCTCACTCATCATCCGCTATTAGACCAAACGAAAAAAGAATGCCAGGACTACATTTAGTTCAATTCCTCATGTGGCATCACCAACAATAGTGAGTGCTGTCTTTGGCCTGTATTCTCGGCTGATAACAGGCAGAGTGAGGAAGAGCATGATGTTAAAGATAAACATGTCACAAGAGTTCCTTTAACACACACCCCTGCCACTCAAAGCTCTTTTAAGAAGGGCATATTTATGTAAGACATTTAGTAGGGAGGATTTTCAAGACTCACGCCTACGGCACAAAATTCTCAGTGAAAGACACGACAGCCGGCCTACAAATGCACACTAGCATTGCCTGGCTGGTTCTTCAATCCATATGGCGATTCAACCATTACACTTCTTATCGAGACTATGCAGGTACTAACCGCCTCTGAGATGGAATGCTTTTTAGGTCGAGCAAGGCAAGCTGTATGGGGGCAAAAAACTACGGTTAGCCTACCAAGATCTTACAGTGGGCTTAAAGCCCACCTGTTACTTATCGTTGGTTGGCTTTAGTGTCATTCTCATTTGCTGGTTTCCTATTCCATGGCTTGCCATCTTGTGTTTATCCCTCACCTGGAGCACAGCCTCCAAGGCAAAAGAAAAGGTGACCACATTATTCGAATGGCACGTGCATGCGTTCTAATGCATGTGCGCTTCACCTAAATGATGCGACTGCCATTGTGCCTTTTTTTGTGTTTATTTTGACAATGTTGCCAACATCAGCAAAAGCGATTGGCAAAGCAAGAAGGTCTCAAAGCCGAGATCTACAGGCTCTGCCAATGCTTGTTTCCTTAAGGGAGTCCCTGTCTGTGTAAAGGTGAACAGCTACTCTCAGTTCACATGACTGGGTCCTAAGGAACACCGCCAGAAATCAACCACTGCTCACCATGGAGTGGGGCGTGCCAGCAGTTACTATTCCCACTGCTCGAGTGACTGAAGAGACAGATTAATACACAAATGGTTTATAGCAGATGTGGTCGAAGAGGATGGTACAAGAAAGTAGCCAAACACACTTCCTGCTCCGATAACTCACAGGGGATTGATTCAGCCCTTCTTCCTTCCTAGGTTAATAAATTGGGTACTATTTTCTAGGTAAATGGCAAATGCATGGTATTTACAATGCTAGGTAGCCGTAAGTCTCTGCAGCAAGCACTTTAGAAAATGTATTACTGGTCTTCCAAGCACTGTAGCAGGTGTGATCACCGAA
The DNA here is from genome assembly GCA_963921515.1 of Calotriton arnoldi. Classification (NCBI taxonomy): domain Eukaryota; kingdom Metazoa; phylum Chordata; class Amphibia; order Caudata; family Salamandridae; genus Calotriton; species Calotriton arnoldi. The sequence continues at coordinate 288,609 of CAWUFW010006554.1, forward strand.
ATCAATGGTACCCAACAAACTGAACATAGGCCATAATTATGAGGTAGCAAATTCTCACTTGAGGATCTAAGTTTGGTCCTGACGAAAGCCGATTGACCAGTCAGACAGAGACTTTGGCAGAAGCATTTAGACCCGGGTATGGTGGAGTTAATCAATGACTTATGTAGCACTGCCTTTTGTTTTTAATCTTGACAGGGAATTCTGGAATAAAACTTCTAGATAGACTTTAGACACCTTTAGGCAATTTTACATATAGAAACCTCTCCAAAAACAGAAGTGCACCCTTGATTATCAAGGTGGAGCTTGCCCAGATACAGAAAGTATCTGGACGAGGACTTGATGAAGCATGCCACTAGGAACCCTAGTGGGCGAGGGTCATTTTAAAAACAAGAAGGGATGCCCCTCTATGAGAGGTGCAGAGACAGTCAACATTAGTCAAAGTGCAGTACCTCTTATTTGATTAAAAAATTGAGAGTGGAATAAACCAACTAAAAAACTTCTAGCTTCCCATCTTGATTAAGGGTGATAAATTCTGTGGCATGCGGTAAGTACTGCACACCTGCAACTTTCTCCTTGTCAAACCTTCTAAAAAATTATCATGGTAAAATGTGTGTAAATTCTCATACATGTGGAATTTGGTGCAGAAAACTTCAATTACTCATGTAATTTCTGATTTTACAGAAGAAAAAGTGTGAATAATAGTTTTTTTACCACACACGGAGTATCTATATTTACAGGGTGAAGTATACTCTTCACACTTTACCACTTCTCCCCTCCACCTCAGTAAGGGGGCCTTATAAATGTGAAATTCTGTGTGGCTATGGCTTGAATTCTAACCACCACTTTTCAAATCTGTGTCTCCGGCATTAAACAGCTGATCCATCACAAAGGAAGTGTCACAGCTGACCGCACATGGGACAAATCCAAAGGGAATGTTTCTCTTAGGACAGATTGTCATGGCTGCCGCGCCTCAGCCCCTGGCAGTTCTGAGGTGGGCACATGTGCATAACGGATGCATCACAGACCACAAAGCAGGTTTCAGCAAAGTAAAGGTACAGCATATACAAACCATATCTGCTGTAGATGTTCCAGATGTGCAGAACAATTCCCCTGCCATCATTCACAACTGCCAACATCTGTTCCACAGATAGACGAGTAGCACGAAACACGTGCTTGTCAGTGGCATAGGAACACTCAATGTGTGCATGGCCACCCAATCCTTGACTGCGAGAAGCATAAAGTGAATGTGTAAATTCTGCATTTCGTAGCACACTACTTACTAGCTAGGTTGTGTCACAGTGCTTCTCAGACTGATATGTGTGAGTGGCAGTGGCTACCGCCACTAACAAAGGGTGGTGGGCGGGTGGAGGGACCGCGGGGGGGGAGGGGGTGGGGGGAATACATTTTTTTAAACGTACCTGACGCCGCCGGCCGCCTCCTGCGTCGCGTCGCTCCTGCTGGCCTCTTCTTGGTCCCAGCAGCCTCTGGGACAGACTCCCACCCAATCCCTGTGCTGCAGAGCAGCGCGGGTATTGACCTGAGCAGGCAGAAAAGACGCTTCGCTCAGATCATGGAGTCTGTGGGGTTTCTTCAGCCCGGCTGCTAAATGCAGCCGGAATGGAGAAATCTTAATGCGCATGTGAGTTTTGGTCGGCCTGAGACCGCCGGCCAAACACATATGCGTACTTAGGGAGGGAGTGTACAAGCACTCCTCCCCCTCCCCCCCATGTCCCACCCCTCCGTGCACAAGCTGGCTCAGAGCCGGCAAACGAAAAATTTAACTATGCTAGAGCATCGTTTTACTTTTCGTTTGCTGGCTCTGCGCCAGGCAGTGGGGCGACGCTCCTCCGCCATTGCGGAGGAGTCGTCACTGGTGAGTGGTAGGCACAGTAACCAGTGTCCACGTCACATGGTTCTGAGCAAGTACTGCAGTGTCTAGGCCACGTCATGCTCAGGAGTGTGAGGGAGTAATAAGGGACAAATCCTTGCCAAATTTTCAGGAGACAAACTGACTATGTAAATGATATCCATTGAGTTTGATTCTGCGTAAATATATCTTATGTGTATTCGGAAAATCTACTATGGATCCAGCCCTATGAACACACACTCGTTCAGGTGGGTTGATCTGAGTGAGTTATTATGGCTCACTGTTCTTGGCAGCGACAGAAAATGACAACTCTGCCCTTCCCCCGCTGAGAAAAGCCATTACACTTGCTCACCAATCTTTGCCTGCCTTACAAAATGGATGCCTGTAAACTGATGATGCTGGTGCGTGGAATAACAAAGGGGTGGGGTGAGGGGAGGACAGTGAAAATGCTAACATTTCATACTCCACGCATGGATGCTGCAGACTATCAGTTTTCATAACCAGGGCTGGGCTGCCTACCTCCACTAGCATGATGGTGTAATTACATTTTAATCACAATGCACATATTTGACTCCTTGAGTCCAGCTCGCTTAAACATCTCTGTTGATCATTTATAAAGCTCACCACAGCCTGCAGTGTGTCCTGGTCGATTGACTAACATATCAATCCCACCATTTCATCAATTTCTGTCCGATAAAAAGTGGTCATAGCCCCGTCTGTATTGGAACCCATGAAGGATCAACAAGCGCTTGCTCACATAAGATTCAAGTTTTTCAGGATAGGTTCCACAAGGCTCATTTCTTCAAGATTTCATACTTGTTCCCCGCAACCTGACCCATCTTTAAAAGCTCTTGTACGCTTAGTCCAAGCAACTTACAGTCGCGTATAAGGCTGTATGTCAAAATATTGAATACAGAAATATCGACCTGCAAGAATATGGACAGAAAGAGGTCAACTTGCACCATGCCATCAAGATAAACATACACTGGGAAGTATAGATTTACTATTCTAACTCGACATCTACTGACTTAGAATATATTGAGCAAGTCATTATTACTGTGGTCAGGACTGTTGCAGGTTGATATTTAAAAGTTAATATTGTGGTATCACACTGCGTTAGGTGCTCAATAACTTGTCATCACATCATAACAAAAAGGGTCCGGTGGTCCTAGCCTGCCCAGCTCCTATTCTTCTCTGCCTCTGAACCAGGGAGTTTGTTGACCCATTCAGCACACACACAGATTGAACACATAAGCCACGAACGGCAGGGGCGCTTTAATGGCCAACAAGGAGAGGCACTATACGCTAAATTGCCACCTGGACTCAACATCGTAGGCTACTGCATAGCTTCCGGGTTGGGGGGGGAAGACGTTTACGGTTGCAGACACTGAGGAGAGGGCAAAGCAAATCTCCTACCTCAGAAGGCTCCAACTGGCATTGCCAAAAATTGCAACATGATTACTTACTCTTTTGTGTCAATAGTTTCCCTCACTTTCACCCCTAAATACCCCCATGTTCTTCAACTACCTCCAGCTGCTCCCCAATCCATATTATTTCTTATTTCAGAAAGTTTAGGCACCAGATGTCAGCTACCCACCATGAACTATTACCCGATCCGATTACAAACCAGAGTTCTGGACAGGACTTCTCCACCCACAAGGCTCATTTCGTAATCCCAATTACCTTGTCCACTCCATCCCCCTCTCCTTTCCTAGGCCACCTTTCACACCGCAACTCAGTGATATAAGTCACCTATGGGGTGTTAAGCACCACCCCCAGATACATCCCACCAGAGGGCTCCTTACTGACCACCCAGTTGATACAAGATTGTTTCCCTAAACCTACTCATATATTATTGGAAGCCAGCAGATTCTAAGCCTTTGGGGACATCACAAAACCTTGACTGAAAAAACACAACCAGGAAGCAAGCAAGCTGGTCACAAAAATAACAATGACTATTGTCTGAAGGCCAAACCCCAGGCACTTAACAGAGAGGACATCTTGAAAGAGTTGATAACATCAAAGCTAGAGGCCAGGGCAGGAAAACAATGAGGTCATGACCCTGCGATAGGTGGATTCGTTGTTTTGATTTGCAAGGGCTGCCAGGGTGTAATTAGCCGAGAGGAGGGGCTCGGAAACCACAGCATTTTTTGGTTTCAAACAAAGGACAGACAGGTAACCAGGACATAACATTTTTCAATTGTCTTACATGCGTAAGGAACTAATAACACCTAAGTGTAGATCAACGAGGGACAAATTCTTTCCAAATTTTCAAGATACAAACGGACTATAAAATTGCACTTTTAGAACTTATAAAATGTCATACACAAAAAGAACAATTGATGGACAGAATATTGAGCAATGTCAAACATTCACCCCAGTACAGAGATCTGGGCCTAAATCCATCGTTTTTTGCTCCCCATGCCATTCCAGTGTGAACCCAGCCCTATGCAGATCATACTAGCCCGAACTTCCAGGCCAAGTCCTCTCTGAACCGGAAACAAGCATCCTGGGACCGGTTTCGGGGCTTCACCCCTCATCAGCCAGGTTAGCTTGAATCTAGTGGCAAAGTGAGCAAGGGACTCACGTCTGGGTATACCCTGGCCACTTAGGGCAAACTGTCAGGCCATGACACTGGAGTGCAGCTAGCCTGGCTAATGGGGGGTGAAGCCCCGAACCCAGGATGCTTGTTTCCGGTCCAGGGAGGACATGGCCTGGCAGTTCAGGCTGGACTATTCCCATGAGGAACAGGGTCAAGACTGATTTGCATATGGCTGGGTCCAAACTGGGGTGGCTTAGTGAGCAGACATACGAGATGTCTGAAAAGTTTCAGCACTCCGTCCATCATCTTATTGTGTTTACTATAAAATGTCATACGTCAGATGTGATTAACTTATGGAGGCCTGCTTTTATCCGTTTGAAGTTTGGTAACATAGTCCTGCAATTACAATAAAAATACAGAAATCCTAGAGAAATGGAGGCAAGATAATATGATGCAATAATGCCACCATGCAGGGTACAGCTTCAAAAAGATGATAAGATGTACTAGGGCGGAAAGAGAGTCCTACCATTGTAATAGGGCAGTCTCCAGAAATGTTAATCATTGTATACTTGACTATGTACCTATGTGTTCTGCATTGGATTTCTTTAGTAATATAAATAATAATAAAAAGAAAGCAGAAACTCCCCCTACAAGTTCAGGAATCCAAAGAAAAACAGAAATAGATCAAATACTAAAATCAGGCTTTCAAACATTTGAGATCGCCATTTTCACACATTTTTGTCTTTGTCTGCAGCTGTGCGATTCACCTGGCCAGGTAAATCCAAAACGGGAACTTAGATTTACCACTTACTAAGGTACTCTCACTGGGAAAATCCAATAACTGGGCATGTGGAGAGGCCTCAGAGTGTCAGATTCAGAGGTGGAAATTTATCATGGTGCCTTTCAGGGCTCAGTGCTTGGCACGAAAAACAATCCCTGGGTCCAGGACTAACAGCCCAAGTGTGGTGGTTGTGTGGTGTGTTTGGGGCTGTTAGGGCGAAGGTCCCTTGCCAAAGAGAGTTGCCCGTCCTGGGCACACGCTGACCAGGTGACAAACAACGAAGGTCAGTAATCTGCTGTAGGAGAGCCTTTCAGATGTAGAACCTAGAGTTGCCAATTTGCTCTCTGTACTCTAAACACTAAATTTCCAGTCTGGGACTTTTATTTAACAAATCAGTGCAATCAGGGATTTGTAGTGCATAAAAGTGGTGTAAACCAAAACATCTGGAAACACCTAAGAAGCTGCAAGACTGAAGCAAAACGTGTACATAAGAGTCAAATTATCACATGTGTAAGCAAGAAGTGGGAAGAGATAATGAAGGACAAAAAGGTTGAGAACTCAAGTTGCAATGAGTGAGTCAGCAAAAAAGCAGTACCATAGGCGGGAGAGACAACAGAACAAAATGGAACATTCTTAGCAGGTATTTTTCAAAATAACTTTATTCGACAGGGTGTAGTCCTTAAAGAACAAGGGATGAAAAGTGTCTTCCTGTCATTAGAGTACCCAAGACAGGCCTGGTGAGCAGACATCCTCCCCACGAGGATGAAAATACTGGACTACTGACGACAGATACTGCGGAAAAAGGCATTTCCCTCCTTCCCCTTCCCCACTGATCAACAATCCAGAATTTCCCCCTGGGGTGACAGACCAGGGGTTCCGTGCGAGGAATCAACGAAATCCACCCCTCCTGAAATACTTCATCCAGGTGGGCGACCTCCAATCGAGGGATGTCCTATGTAGAAAATTTAAACTGATCAAAGGAGATGCTTACAGATTACCACAAGCATTGCATTGGGTGGGGGACAGACGTGTCCGAGACAACCTCTGTAGGGAGGAGTCTCACATTGAATCCCTCTTTAGTAATAACATGAGGCACAGAGAATATCTTGGCTCCATAGTAACCTTACAGAACTCTGTCCCCACAGGCATCAGCCCAAGATCACCAAATAGGAGAGAGGCTTGGCCACTGAAATACCCGAAGAAACCTGGAAAAACGATTTGGCAAAGGGCGGCGAAATCCTCCAATTGTATAAATCACGAACAGGCCGCCTATAAAATACTTACACACTGTTACCTCACCTCCCAAAAGGCTGCATAAGATGTTTGACAGCTTAAGCATGTGCTTGAAAGGATGGGACGAACGGGGAACAATGATACATACATGGTGGTCGTGTCCTTACATACAAGGGTTCTGGCTGGATATCCCAGCACTCATCCACACCATGATGAACACAACTCTTCCCCCACGGGCCACTGGTGATATTACTAGGTCATTCAGGTGCCCAGTGACCACTCCACTAGGGAAACTGATCCCCCACCTGTTGATAGCTGCCTGTCTTAGTATTATAGTCCAGATGTGGAAGACACCAAGCGCCCCTTCTCTCCATATGTGGTGGAAAAAAAAGTATGGTCCTTTTATGCAACGGAAAAATTGTTGCCATTGATCCATGATCGGATGCGCAAATTCGAATCGATATGGCGCCCCTTTGTAACAAATGTGAGACTGGAGATTCGGGTGGGGGCACTGCAATGGGCATGTCCCATATGTTACGAAGTTCTGGAATCTGCGAGCTAACCCACCCAGACCCGGACTCTCAAGACGATGATGCAGCTCGTTGGCTAATGCCGGTACCCTTCATAAATATATGAAAGTTCTATCACAAAATAATGGCAGGATGTGATTGCATGTTTAGCACTGTCAATGTCTTGAGGATATTACTGTGACCAACAGATGTGGAAAACACTCAAATTCTATGTATACTATTTGAACCCCCAAAAATAAAGTTGTCAGAAAACAACTGTATTGACCCTAGAGCTACACACAGCCCATCTTCACCACACTGGCGCTATGTTCACCCACATCTGGCAGCCGCTTATACAACACCTTGCCCGGATAGAGAACTCTCGCTTAGCTCCCCCTCGGCTGAGGGCGTTGAAGCTGTTCGAAGACTCCCTCATGCCCTACACTAGAGGGGCCTAACACCAACCTTCCCTGAATCGCGATCCTGATGAGTCCCTTTCCCCTCTTTAACTCGCTTTATCAATCCTCTCTGTCGGCACTTCGAGTGAATCTTCACCTCTCCCCCCCCCCCTCTGGTTTTTGTCCCCCCCCCTGTATTTTAGATAGTTGGTTAACCTGTTGGCCTTACGACTTTGGATCTCACTACCCCTCGTGGATGTACCATCTGCCACATTGACTTTCAGGGGAACTCTCCGCACACACACATATCATGACCCTCCCTACTCAGGGCTCCTATAAGTCGTACCTACTTTAATCAGTATGCCATTCTCACTGCGACACATGGCAGATTCAGGTCACTACTTATAACCATGCTTTCTCAGTTACTATTGGGTGCCGTCAATGGTGTATGATTTCACTACTGTACTATGCTAATTGTGATGACCATTGTTACCTGGAAAAACTTTCTTCTCAATATTCAGATTTGAAATAAAATAACCAAGAAAACAAACAAAACAAAAAAAACTGTATTGCAAATTACCTAGATGTTTTGTGTTCTAAAAAAGGGATCCACTTCTTCAATCTCATTTAATGTATGTATCGCATACAGTACTTTTATAAAGCTAAAGCAACCTTATAGCTATCAGATTTCCAAAGCTGCAACTATAATTTAAAGAGTAATACAGAATGAGATAAAAAAAAAAAAATCTAATTCATTGGATGAGATTGGAGGATGCCTGGAATTTTAGCCACAGTGCCCAAGACTTCCAAGGGGTGCTCACTGGCCCCAATTTAAGACATCACATCAGATTTATCAATTTAAAAAGAAAAAAAAATTGTATCTGGAAACTAAACGTCTAGGCCAGTCAGTGCAAGGCCTGGAAAAAGTCACTGGCGCTAGCCGTCTCCGTGAAGGTAATTAACTTTGAATGAATACAGGATGTCTAGGAAGAGACACAGAGAAACAATTACAGGACATCAGCCCTAGAAAAAAAAAAAAATTCTGCCAGGCTCCCCAGGGACTGGATCGCAGTGCAGTGAAAATATTGATACTTGTGTATGGAAAAGCTGTGTCGCAACAGAGAAGCACATCACAGTCACGAGATGGTTATACCAAGGAAGATCCAGAGTGGACTGTGATATGGATGGGGGGGGGGGCACCTTTTATTTCCCAGACAAAGGTGTAAAGCGATACTAATATGCGTGGAAATTATAGGAACGTTTAAATCTGGGGGGAGGGGACAGAATTTTTTTTAATAGGCGTGGATACGGTCTTCACATCCAAAATGGTCATAGAAATCTGGTTAAATTACCTTCTGAGGAGCTGGGAGATCTGAGCTGCAATCTCGGCTTCCAGATGTGACAAAATTCGGCGCCCTTGGCAAATTATATTCTTTGCCTCGGTTCAGTTATCTGGCTAATATCGAGAGTTCTTAAAATCTAAAACCAATGCTACGCGCATGTAAAAACTGGCATTCACACATGCCAGCTGTCACTGGGAAAACCTTCCCATTTGCCGGAGGGGGGGCGGGGGGGGGCGCAGGGTTCATGGATGAGACGAGGTTTGAGGTAATTCTACTGCAGGGTGGAAACATCTCCGCGAGCCTCAGAGGATGTCGTCTGGTGAGGGAAGGGAAGGCGAGGTGAGCGCGTGGCAGGTGGGAGACAGCGTGGCATGTCTGCGTGCGTTCGTCCGCACGATATAACACACACGTATTGCCCCCTCCCCCCTTGCAGTGTGACTCAAGAGAGATACCGGGGTGGGGTACTTCCACCGGCAGGTGTTTTTCTTGGGCAGGTGGAGGAGAAGGCCGGCGCCAGCTGCTAGCGAGCTGGTATTTTTAGCCGCCCGCCCCCTGGGTCCGGGGCATCATGGCCGGATAAGGCACCTGTGTCCGCTAGCCAGCAGGGCTCCCCCCGCTCTCGGGCCCGCCCAGCCACCAGTCAACAAGGCGCGAGCCCAGCTGCATTTGTAGCGCGCTAGTTAACTGCACGCGGGGCTTTCTATATCACAGGGAGTGGGCACGGCCAATGGCTTTGCAAGGGGTACATGGGCCCTGGTGCAGGCGTAGGGAATTAGGCCATCTGAGCTTCTTTTGGATAGTGAAATCCAAAAATAACTGGGGCGCAGCGAACCACGGTGTTAATGCACCTGCTGCGCTATAATGGCTATGCCACTGACTCAGGAACATTTTAAAGGGTATAAGTGGGCGAGCCCAGAAATTAACAGGCGAATCAGAAGCAGCCAAGGGTCTGGCTCGGCTCTAGAACCCGTGCACGAGCCGAGCCCTTAAAATGTTTACTATGAAAATCACAACAGACATCACGTAAAATATGATACCATGTCTTCAAAAAAAAAAAAAATGATAAAAGACTATTTAAGATATGGAAGCTTTGACATTGATAAGGCACATCGTGGCATTGCACTGAGAAGTACTTTAAAAAAAGTTAATGTAAACCCTGTGTGACCCCGATTATTATAGAGCAGCGTTATAGTCTAATAAATCAAACAATAGTTTTTTGTACAACTGGTAATCAGAACTCGCATATTTGAAAGGCTTTCATACCCCATAACGAAGAAAAAGGAGTTGTGGTGAAGTAAAAAGTGTACGTAAAACTCAAAGTATCCCACCTACAGTGTCAGATGTAGCCGGCTATGAAATGCTAGTCCTCACTATGACACTGCGTTTCTAAATGCGGGGAAGGAAAGACTTCCTTTTCTTGAGATGACCCTCACACACTCTAGTGGTGTCATGCTTCATCATCGGGTTCACCCTGACTCCTTAAGGTCAGGGTGAGCTCAATCGTCTTCCAGGGAGCCTTGACAAAGTAAATTTGTGTTGTTGGTCTGTCTGGTCATGCTGATTTTAGCTGTATTTGAGATTTCACCTAGAGACGCCTTACTCACGTTAATCTTTTCTTTCACGAAACCACTGTAAAACCAAAGAGTGAGATTACAGGGCGACCCGCTCCTTCCCGCTCCCAAGAAACAAGGAACCCAGCACTAGTGGGTGAGTGCATGAATGTTTGAGTCACTTTCAATATCCTTTGAGTGATCTAAGAGTATGAAGTAAGACTTTACCTGATGGTCTATTTGCCTAAAAAAAATCACATAAGAAAAACGGACATATAGCTCTGTCTTGATATAGTAGGGTGCTAGCACTAAATTAGCACAAATGAACCATTAAGGCTATTAAGAATAATATAACACAAAAAATACATGATACACAAATTTCTCTTCCTAAATTGATGGAAACGGTATTGTGTATGATGCAGAGGGAGACTTGAGAATAATTGCCTGCACACAGGTACTCCGTGACTGTATGATGGGAGGTGAACATGTATCACAAGCAAAGTAGCGTGCACTGGGTGATGCACGCCACGAGTGAGAACTTTCACAATGGGATTGGAAATGACACACTGGATGTCATAAAAAGAAACATTAGGACGACCGGAAATAATATGGCCACTTTAAATTACAGGTTGGATTCCGAAAGAAGAAAAGGGTAAGTATATTCACTGCCCAAGCATGCACTAGTTTGCATGCATCACATATACATATATTTACATATATATCAACATACCGTAATGAGCTGAATAAACTGGGGAGGTGAGCTGTATCACCCTGATGAAAGCCCCCGACTTACTTAGGCCGTCAGAAGTGGGCTGAAACGTGTTAGAAAAGGGTCATAGGACCATCTTATCCTAAATACCCCTTGTAATTTTTAGTTTTAACATCCCGACTACTCCACTCATAAAGGGATACCTTGGAGCATTCGAGGGAATGGTAATCTTTAGTTACGCCCCTGGTCTTTTTCTTTAAAGAGCTCCCTGGAAGACGGTTGAGCCCACCCTGATCTTTAGGAGTCATAGTGAAACCTGATGATGAGGCATGACACTACTAGAGTGTGTGAGTGTTATTTAAAGAAAAGGAAGTATTTCCTTCCCCGCATTTAGAAACGCGGTGTTGTAGTGAGGACTAGCATTTCCTAGCACGCTACATCTGACACTGTAGGTGGGATACTTTGAGTTGTATGTATGTATAGATAGGGAAGACATATCCCCCTTTTTTCTTTCCGACAGTGAAAGAGCTCTCTACCCTCCAGATCTGAGAAGCCACCCCTTCCCAGATCTTAGTTGACAATAAGAAGTAAAAAGTGTGCCTAAGATCACACAATTTAAGCGGAGAAAACGCGAGTTATCCGGGTTTTCTCGTTTGAGTTTATACCAATCAGCTAGTAGATGGGCATATATTTGCCGTTCCATATGTTGGCGCTTTGGTTTCAACTCGTTGTGCATTTTGTGTAGTTTTTATATAGCAAGAACTCGAATCCACGGTATTGAAGTCCTCGACATGAGGACCAGTTACATTCATTGCACAAGGTCACTTGTTTACAGGCAGGGGGAGATTAAGTGATTTGCCGGACTCGCGGATGTAGAGTGAAGGTGAGACTCGGTCTTGTCGCCATATCCTCAGTAAAGGGAGGGTGGCAGCCAGAAGTCACATGGAAGCTCGTCTCGATATGGGATCGAGGTTACAACTGGACCTCGAGCTGAGTAGGAGCCAGGCTTCAGGCTCGAGCTTTCAGTGGCTCGCCCACCTCTATTAAAGGGGATCCTTGGCCGTGCCTACGTGGCTCCCCCAGATCCGCATATCGTTCACTCTGCCTACGTGGCTCCCCCAGATCCGCATATCGTTCACTCGAGTAACATAACGTGTATTTGTAGCGCACGCTCACCCGTAGGTATCTTGGCGCTGAATAACAGATGTTTATTGTTACCCAACTCATTGAGACTCATTTTATTGACCTCAGATGGATGAAAGGCTGAGTAGACCCGTAAGGATTTGAACCTGTGACCACGAGGTTGAACACAGGCCCCTGCAGTGGACGCATTAGTCCCCTGAGCCACCAGACCCGGCAGTATACCACCGCTTGTCGAAAACACACCTCCTAATGTCTCTCCATCTGCTGTCTCCAAAGCATCCATCCGTGCGGCGCGCGCACTGCTATTGGGTTTCATCGTGGGGGGTGCCTGTGGGGCAGGAGGGGGGGGGGCTCAGGCATGCTTCACACTTGAAGCCACACTTCGGTCATCACACTGGCACACCGCCTGACACTGATTAATGAGGGATCCTTGCAAGAGGTGCCAGAGGGAGGGCGGCTTCCCCATCATTACCTTTCAAAACAAAATTATAGGAGGAGGGGGCATCCTACGTGATTATTCCGCCGGCAAAGCCCCCATTGTGGCTGCGCACATTTGATGGAGATTAACGGAGATAAGGCCACGGGTGGCGCGCATCCTGCCGACAGTGCCAAGAGAGCCGGCCGGGCCTGCGTCCAGCTGCGCTGCGCCAGCACGAGCGTGCCCTCCGCCGATAGGGCCGCATTAGCATGGTCTGTCACCAGCATCAGGCCCTCAGAAGCGGGACCTTCGTCGACAAGGTCTCATCACAGTTATGAAGGTTGGTAGGCCCTTCACACACCGCAGGAGCGCGTGGAGTGCGGGCAGCAGGCCCTGCGTCCTGGGACACGGTCGATGGGCAACTTGCCCTTCACCAATGGGGCCTCGCCACTACCTTGCGTGTGGGCTTGCCTTTCACAGAAAGAAGCTGGCAGCAGCTCACAGGGTGTACGCAGCAGGCGATTCTACCAGCAGCCTGCATAAACACATGTGGGTAGCAAGTAGCGTGCTCCTCACCATCCGGCCCATGTCAACACAGGCCAGCAGTGTATCACTCGTATCCTGCGCCATGGGGGCATTACGCAGGCCACACTGCCAACCAATCCGCATTCAGCACGTGGATGACCTAGGTGCCCATCAGCAGCCACGTCACTGCAGCATTTCACGTGCAACGATAGGGCAAGCTGAGTGGCCACCCACCATCTAAGCTCCACCAGCCAGGGTCCAAACGTTAACAGACCTGGTTGTCAGCAGTGGGCGGGTTGCCCTGCTGGCTCCGGACCAACGAAACCTAGTCGCCATCTAGAGGGTAGCTAATGTGCTTTTCACACCATGACTTGTGTTCTCAAACCAGTCAATGCCGGTATTGAAATGGCGGTCACTGACCAATCATCGTTCTCCTCGCTAAGAAGGACTAGTCAGCAATATGCAGACAACGTGCCCTTTACCAATCTGCGTGAGCACGTGGGCGAGCTGCATTCCCTTTACCAACCACGCCACTTAAATGGAGCGAGCAGTTACAAAGAGCACTGAATGCTCACTGCCAACCGGACATGGACATTAACACTGAAGGGGTTGAGGGGCAGGCGAGCCTTCATCAGGCCACCCCCTACAGAGCATTGCCCGCGAGGAAAGCGTGGAGTCCATCAGCAAATAGGCCTCGGCCCATTCAGCACTTACATAACTGGGGCTTTAAGTGGGCTGGGTCGTGCTGGTGCTCAGCACCGGCAGTTGTTAAAACCAGGTGCTGAGACGGGGCCCTATCGGAATCTCCATTTTTGTCCTCCTCCCCCCCCCAACCCTCCTCCCCCTCAGGGTGAAAAAAACATCTACATTCTCCAGCAGTATCACTGCTCAAAGCCTTTGATGTAACTTCAGAGAGACTCGTTTAGTTCTTTCAGTCTCATCATTTCAGAACTGAAGCATTTTCAATATTATATACAACAGAGCCATACTTGTTGCTTATTTATTTTATGCAACTAACAACCATTGACAAAGCCAATAGTCCTGGCTTGCTGTAGCTGTAGCAGAAGCAGAAAAATACCAGTCGGGCGGCACACTATGCTAAGCACAGATTTTTTGCTTATGTGTTTTTTAGCTACGTCCACAAGTACATCGGCCACGCCCCTTTGAGACCCCCGCCCCTCCTCAGTTTTATCATCCCACTTAAAGCCCTGTATATAACAAACCAGTTAACAAACACTGGGGCTGTGAGCCCTTCAGCACCCGGACCTCTTCAGCAGGGTGAAGGGCATGAGCGGTGCTCTCTCAACCAAGTGGCTCTTGTCATCACTAGCGGGTGAGTTGTATGCCAGTCGGGTGAGTTGTATGCCAGTCGCTACATCTGCAGTCTAAGGGAGAAGCTTGTTTTTCCAAATCCGCAGTAAGGGCCTGGACATTTTATTTTCATTAGCATTCAATCTGGAGTCGGTTTTTAATATTTTGAAAAGAACACCATTCCCACTAATTTCGAGCCAGATAGAAAAAAACATTTCCACCTCCCCATGTTGTTGGGAACACGAGGGTCAGGCCCGCCTGGCCCCAGCAGGCAGTTTAAGATGCTATTGGAATTCTCCATTATGAAAATTAAACTTCGGAGAGTTCCGAGAATTAGATGCATTAAAGGGAAAAGGAGGAACTGTCATTATGCCTCTCTTCCATTTATTAATAATCAGTTATTTAATTTTTTATGTCTGCTGACTTTAACATAGCCCAACTGACTGGAACTCCTAGATTAGATGCATGGCTATCTTTATTGCACAAACAGCAGTTCTTTCTACATCTATACAGTTCATGGGTATTCGGACACAGCCAAATATTATTCTCCACAATATGTGGGCATGGCGTCATCTAATGTTACAGCTAGTAAAAAGCGAAGAAAGATTTACATGAGACGACGGTATTATATAATATGGATTTCAACAATCATTTTCCTGTTTAAAAACCCTGTACTTTGAATAGCACAAGGGTTACGTTTTATATCACAGTCCTATAATGCCATCTCAGGGTTCTGGTTGTACGCACAACCCACTCAAGCTGCGGCCTTATTTCTCACCCGAACACCTCAAATGCACTCCTGAACCATGATATTCAATTATTCACTATGTAACCTCTCGCTCTTCTTCGTTTAGCATGCACACATACAGGGCCAATACGGATCTACATACCTATGCATTATTACAACAGCCTAATGCATAGGGTGCACAGAAAGCGAACTTGATTGAAACAAGCCATTTAATAAAAGCGAGGAGCTCAAAGACATGTATTCATTTTTCACCAGGAATGATGGCTCAACAAGACTTTTCAAGGAGCTAAAATTCCATCAGCAGCTTTAAGAGACTGGTTGTGAGTTTCAATTATGCAAATTCTCTGCCACCCTATGAAAATATATTATTTAAGTAGGAATGGATGTACTCTGCTGCATAACTAACACACACACACCAACATTTCTTGAGGCCCCAGAACGGTGGAATGAGTGACACATCATAGGTCAAAGAGAGAACAATGTCACGAAACTGCATACAGACATGCAAGGGTGAATTCAGCAAAACTGGAAGGAGGAATTTGAGACCTGACACTTAATGACCCAGAGAAGGCTGGGGAAGGAGGAAATTGTACAGAAATACAACCAGAATACAAATCGGATCCCCCAGGGCAGTCCAGACACTTCATTCCTAAATCCTTACAGCTGCATCCCAAACCATCATCAACTTTAACCCTACATTTTCTGCACTATGTACTGACTGACACCCTGTGTCCGTCCAAAACCCTTTTCACATACGTTTACAGTTTTAGCCTTGTTCACATCTGCCGCGAGGCTGTTCCATGCATTTTCCACTGTTGCTCCAGAACATGAGCCCTGTGCGCCAGACCCAACCTATGCTTCATTGTCAGAACTGGACCTTTATTTCCAGTAGACCTTGTTTCTAAACGGAGCGCGCTAAAAATGACTATACCATGGCAGTGAACCTTAACGTGGCCCAATAACCCACATTATTCAGAATAACTAATAATAAACACGTATTACATTCTGCACGTCTGAATATATATATATTAACTACTGGCGGTCGCCAGTAGATAGTTATAGTTAGGACCTATTTTCCATAGGAAATCCGCAACATTCTATTTGAAATAACGTTGGCGCCGGTTGATGAATCTTCGCGAAAGTTTCCAACTTGTTGGGGCGCTCCGGTCCGCTCCTATCCTGAAAGTCTCGGGGTGATTCGTCAAGCGGGGGCCGAGAAAAGGGGGTCCCAAAACGTGTTTTCCCCATTCATTTTTCCATAGGAACCTTTCATCGCAGCTACAGCCCGAACTGCTGAACGGAATTACACCAAATTTGGCAAAGAGGTAGCCCTTGGTTCAGTGTCGTGCCTTTTGCTTAAATGGTGTAAATCCGTTCAGTAGTTCCTGAGAAATTTGAAAAAGAAAACACATATATATCTGGGCGGAGCCTAACCACACATGTCATCGTGAGATCTGATTGGCTGTCAGCACTTCATCTTGGAATTGCTGGCAGCCATCTTGGGACCAATATAAATGATAGTACCCCATTGAAATGCATTGTAGTGAATCAAAGATTTTGAGGGTTACCAAAAGGAGAACTATAAAGGGTGATAACAGACTTTAGTTACAATAGAATTCATTTGTTGATGGTACCATACTAATTTCAGGAATTTGTGGTGTGTTCTAAGGTGATTTTACTCTGTGAAAAACCTTCTGCTGGGATATCATGAATCATGTTTGAGAGAAAACTACTTTCACATGCTTGTACCATACAGTTTTGGAAGGTGCTCCAGAAGCTAAAATGAGAGCATATTTTCTGTAAATTCACATTATCTTTCTCAGTCATGTGAGAATGAAGTCTGACATTCTCAGTAAAACATGTACATCCAACAAGGGCAGAGACTGTCAGTAGATTCCTTTGTGTTCTACTGCAGCTTCCCAGAGTGTTCTAAAGAACAACTAGAGTGCTAACAGCCTTACTTATGACAAAAGTATGGCACACCTGAAGCCATCTTGATTGGAATAAACTGGTAACACTTAAAACATTTAATTTAAAAAGGAACAAAATGATGGGGTTCATTTTGTCATAGAAATTATGGTTAGTGCTGTAGAAAGAAAAATTAGGACATGTTTTAAGTGAGATCTCAAATATCTTCCTGTTATATTTCAACAGGAGCAGCCTGCCAGTTGATGCCTTTGTGTTCTACTGCAGCTTCCCAGAGTGTTCTAAAGAACAACTAGAGCGCTAACAGCCTTACTTATGACAAAAGTATGGCACACCTGAAGCCATCTTGATTGGAATAAACCGGTAACACTTAAAACATTTAATTTAAAAAGGAACAAAATGAGGGGGTTCTTTTTGAAATAGAAATTATGGTTAGTGCTGCAGAAAGAAAAATTAGGGCATGTTTTAAGTGAGATCTCAAATCCTCTTCTATTTCATTAGAAAATTCTGAAAACAATCACTTTCAACACCAGCAGCAGACTTCCAGTTAACTCCCTGGTGAGCAGTAGCTTTACTACAGTGATCTAATGAGCAACTAGAGTGCTAACATTCTGAATTTATGGCAAATGTGAGACACATCTGAATGCCTTCTTGATGGAATCAAAGTAAAAACTGAAAGCATTTCCTACTGAGGAGACTGCAGTAAATGAGGAAATTAGGAAACTTCATAACAAAGAAGTCTTCCAAGATGGCCACCAGTGAAAAAAGAGCCCAAATGTAGCACAAATATTACCCAGATGTAGCCCACATATAGCCCAATGACAAAAAGTGCGCAAAACACTTTATTTTTAGTTTTTTGTGCAGTTTTATGTAGTGCAGACTGGTCAGGTATTGGAGCGTTGCATCTTAAAACATGACCCCCTACACTACAAAAACACCACTGCACTACCCTAAACCCTAAAACACTACCCCCAGCACGACCCCCTACACTACACAAGCACCACTGCACTATCCTACACCCTAAAACAATACCCCCAGCTTGACCCCCTACAAACACCACTGCACTACCCTAAACCCTAAAACACTACCCCAACACAACTGCACTAACCTAAATCCTAAAACACTACCCCCAGCACGACCCCCTACACTACCCAAACACCACTGCACTACCCTAAAACATGACCCCCTACACTACACAAACACCACTGCACTACCCAAAACTCTAAAACACTACCCCCAGCACAACCCCCTAAACTACACAAGCACCACTGCACTACCCTAAACCCTAAAACACTACCCCCAGCACGACCCCCTACACTACACAAACACCACTGCACTACCTTAAACCCTAAAACACTACCCCCAGCACGACCCCCTACACTACCCAAACACCACTGCACTACCCTAAAACATGACCCCTACACTACACAAACACCACTGCACTACCCTAAACCCTAAAACACTACCCCCAGCACGACCCCCTACACTACACAAGCACCACTGCACTACCCTAAACCCTAAAACACTACCCCCAGCACGACCCCTACACTGCCCGAACACCACTGCACTGCCCTAAACCCTGAAACACCAGCCCCTGCACGACCCCCTACACTGCCCGAACACCACTGCACTGCCCTAAACCCTGAAACACCACCCCTAGCACGACCCCCTACACTGCCCGAATACCACTGCACTAAACCCTGAAACACCACCCCTTCACGACCCCCTACACTGCCCGAACACCACTGCACTGCCCTAAACCCTGAAACACCACCCCCAGCACGCCCCTACACTGCCGGAACACCACTGCACTGCCCTAAACCCTGAAACACTACCCCCAGCAAGACCCCTACACTGCCCGAACACCACTGCACTGCCCAAACCCTGAAACATCACCCCCAGCAAGACCCCCTACACTGCCCGAACACCACTGCCCTAAACCCTGAAACACCACCCCCAGCACGACCCCCTACACTGCCCGAACACCACTGCACTGCCCTAAACCCTGAAACACCACCCCCAGCACGACCCCCTACACTGCCCGAACACCACTGCTCTGCCCAAAACCCTGAAACACCAGCCCCAGCACGACCCCCTACGCTGCCCGAACACCACTGCACTGCCCTAAACCTTGAAACACCAGCCCCAGCACGATCCCCTACGCTGCCCGAGCACCACTACACTACCCTAAACCCTGAAACACCACCCCCAGCACGACCCCCTACACTGCCCAAGCACCACTGCACTGCCCTAAACCCTGAAACACCAGCCCCAGCACGACCCCCTACACTGCCCGAACACTACTGCACTGCCCTAAACCCTGAAACACCATCCCCAGCAAGACCCCCTACACTGCCCGAACACCACTGCACTGCCCTAAACCCTGAAACATCACCCCCAGCAAGACCCCCTACACTGCCCGAACACCACTGCCCTAAACCCTGAAACACCACCCCCTGCACGACCCCCTACACTGCCCGAACACCACTGCACTGCCCTAAACCCTGAAACACCACCCCCAGCACGACCCCCTACACGGCCCGAACACCACTGCACTGCCCTAAACCCTGAAACACCACCCCCTGCACGACCCCTTACACTGCCCGAACACTACTGCACTGCCCTAAACCCTGAAACACCACCCCCAGCACGACCCCCTACACTGCACAAACACCAGTGCTCTGCCCTAAACCCTGAAACACTACCCCCAGCAAGACCCCCTACACTGCCCAAACACCACTGCACTGCCCTAAACCCTGAAACATCACCCCCAGCAAGACCCCCTACACTGCCCGAACACCACTGCCCTAAACCCTGAAACACCACCCCCAGCAAGACCCTCTACACTGCCCGAACACCACTGCACTGCCCTAAACCCTGAAACACCACCCCCAGCATGACCCCCTACACTGCCCGAACACCACTGCTCTGCCCAAAACCCTGAAACACCAGCCCCAGCACGACCCCCTACACTGCCCGAACACCACTGCACTGCCCTAAACCCTGAAACACCAGCCCCAGCACGACCCCCTACACTGCCCGAACACCACTGCACTGCCCTAAACCCTGAAACACCAGCCCCAGCACAACCCCGTACACTGCCCAAACACCACTGCACTGCCCTAAACCCTGAAACACCAGGCCCAGCACGACTGCCTACACTGCCCGAAAACCACTGCACTGCCCTAAACCCTGAAACACCAGCCCCAGCACGACCCCTACACTGCCCAAACACCACTGCACTGCCCTAAACCCTGAAACACCAGCCCCAGCACAACCCCCTACACTGCCCGAACACCACTGCACTGCCCTAAACCCTGAAACACCAGCCCCAGCAAGACCCCTACACTGCCCGAACACCACTGCACTGCCCTAAACCCTGAAACACCACCCCCAGCAAGACCCCCTACACTGCCCTAAACCCTGAAACACTACCCCCAGCAAGACCACCTACACTGGCCGAACACCACTGCACTGCCCTAAACCCCGAAACACCACCCCCTGCACGACCCCCTACACTGCCCAAACACCACTGCACTGCCCTAAACCCTGAAACACCACCCCTGCACGACCCCTTACACTGCCCGAACACCACTGCACTGCCCTAAACCCTGAAACACCACCCCTCAGCACGACACCCTACACTGCCCGAACACCACTGCACTGCCCTAAACCCTGAAACACCACCCCCAGCACGACCACCTACACTGCCCGAACACCACTGCACTGCCCTAAACCCTGAAACACCACCCCCTGCACGACCTCCTACACTGCCGGAACACCAATGCACTGCCCTAAACCCTGAAACACCACCCCCAGCAAGACCCCCTACACTGCCCGGACACCACTGCCCTAAACCCTGAAACACTACCCCCAGCAAGACCACCTACACTGGCCGAACACCACTGCACTGCCCTA
Organism: Calotriton arnoldi; assembly: GCA_963921515.1. Taxonomy (NCBI): domain Eukaryota; kingdom Metazoa; phylum Chordata; class Amphibia; order Caudata; family Salamandridae; genus Calotriton; species Calotriton arnoldi. The sequence continues at coordinate 309,530 of CAWUFW010006554.1, forward strand.
AACCCTGAAACACCACCCCCTGCACGACCCCCTACACTGCCCGAACACCACTGCACAGCCCTAAACCCTGAAACACCACCCCCTGCACGACCTCCTACACTGCCGGAACACCACTGCACTGCCCTAAACCCTGAAACACCACCCCCAGCACGACCACCTACACTGCCCGAACACCACTGCACTGCCCTAAACCCTGAAACACCACCCCTCAGCACGACACCCTACACTGCCCGAACACCACTGCACTGCCCTAAACCCTGAAACACCACCCCCAGCACGACCCCCTACACTGCCCGAACACCACTGCACTGCCCTAAACCCTGAAACACCACCCCCTGCACGACCTCCTACACTGCCGGAACACCACTGCACTGCCCTAAACCCTGAAACACCACCCCCATCACGACCCCCTACACTGCCCGAACACCACTGCACTGCCCTAAACCCTGAAACACCAGCCCCAGCAAGACCCCTACACTGCCCGAACACCACTGCACTGCCCTAGACTCTGAAACACCAGCCCCAGCAAGACCCCCTACACTGCCCGAACACCACTGCACTGCCCTAAACCCTGAAACACCAGCCCCAGCATGACCACCTACACTGCCCGAACACCACTGCACTGCCCTAAACCCTGAAACACCAGCCCCAGCACAACCGCCCACACTGCCCGAACACCACTGCACTGCCCTAAACCCTGAAACACCAGCCCCATCACGACCCCTACACTGCCCGAACACCACTGCACTGCCCTAAACCCTGAAACACCAGCCCCAGCAAGACCCCTACACTGCCCGAACACCACTGCACTGCCCTAGACTCTGAAACACCAGCCCCAGCAAGACCCCCTACACTGCCCGAACACCACTGCACTGCCCTAAACCCTGAAACACCAGCCCCAGCATGACCACCTACACTGCCCGAACACCACTGCACTGCCCTAAACCCTGAAACACCAGCCCCAGCACAACCCCCCACACTGCCCGAACACCACTGCACTGCCCTAAACCCTGAAACACCAGCCCCAGCACGACCCCCTACACTGCCCGAACACCACTGTACTGCCCTAAACCCTGAAACACCAGCCCCAGCACGACCCCCTACACTGCCCGAACACCACTGCACTGCCCTAAACCCTGAAACACCACCCCCGCACGACCCCCTACACTGCCCGAACACCACTGCACTGCCCTAAACCCTGAAACACCACCCCCTGCACCACCCCCTACACTGCCCGAACACCACTGCACTACCCTGAAACACCACCCCCTGCACCGCCCCCTACACTGCCCGAACACCACTGCACTGCCCTAAACCCTGAAACACCACCCCCAGCACGACCCCCTTTACTGCTCGAACACCACTGCACTGCCCCAAACCCTGAAACACCACCCCCAGCACGACCCCCTACACTGCCCGGACACCACTGCCCTAAACCCCGAAACACCACCCCCTGCACGACCCCCTACACTGCCCGAACACCACTGCACTGCCCTAAACCCTGAAACACCACCCCCTGCACGACCCCCTACACTGCCCGAACACCACTGCAATGCCCTAAACCCTGAAACACCACCCCCAGCACGACCCCCTACACTGCCCGAACACCACTGCACTGCCCTAAACCCTAAAACACCACCCCCAGCATTACCCCCTACACTGCCCGAACACCACTGCACTGCCCTAAACCCTAGAACACTCCCGCCAGCACAACCCCCTACACTACCGAACACCACTGCACTGCCCTAAACCCTAAAACACTCCCCCCAGCACGACCCCCTACACTACCCGAACACCACTGCACTGCCCTAAACCCTAAAACACTCCCCCAGCACGACCCCTACACTACCCAAACACCACTGCACTGCCCTAAACCCTAAAACACTACCCCCCGCATGACCCCTACACTACCCAAACACCAATGCACTACCCTAATCCCTAAAACACTACCCCCGCACGACCCCCTACACTACCCTAAACCCTAAAACACTACCCCCGCACGACTCCCTACACTACCCAAAGACCACTGCACTAACCTAAACCCTAAAACACTACCCCCTACACTACACAAACACCACTGCACTACCCTAAACCCTAAAAAACTACCCCAGCACGAACCCCTACACTACCCAAACACCACTGCACTACCCTAAACACTAAAACACTACCCCCAGCAGTACCCCCTACACTACCCAAAAACCACTGCACTACCCTAAACCCTAAAACACTACCCCCAGCAGTACCCCCTACACTACCCAAACACCATTGCACTACCCTAAACCCTAAAACACTACCCCCAGCAGTACCCCCTACACTACCCAAACACCACTGCACTACCCTAAATCACTAGCCCCAGCACGACCCCCTACACTACCCAAACACCACTGCACTACCCTAAACCCTAAAACACTACCCCAGCACGACCCCCTACACTACCCAAACACCACTGCACTACCCTAAACCCTAAATCTACCCCCAGCATGACCCCTACACTACACAAACACCACTGCACTACCCTAAACCCTAAAATACTACCCCCAGCACGACCCTCTTCACTACCTAAACACAACTGCACAATTTGTTACAGGCGTTGCAACGCAGGCCTATGGTGCTTACTGGAAGTACCTTGTGGGCTAGTTGGGCCCCAGGGACCCCCAGGATTCAAGGTGACCTAATCCCCCAACTTAAAACGCGCCACGGGGCGCGTTTGCACAGTGGTGAAGGGAGGGGCGGGGCCTCAGGTGACATGTGCGCAAACACGCCCTGTGGTGCGTTTTAAGTTGGGGAATTAATCCCTTTGAATCCTGAGGGACCCTGGGGCCAACTAGCCCACCAGGTACCTTCAGTAAGCACAACAGAGTTGCGTTGCAGAGAGGTGAAAAGGTGCGTGGCCTCGGAACGCCTCTCTGCAACTCAGCTCTGTGGTCCTAACTGTAGGTACCTGGGGGCTAGTTGGGCCCCAGGGACCCTCAGGATTCAAGGGGACTTAATCCCGCAACTTAAAATGCGCCACGGGGTGCGTTTGCACACGTCACCTCAGGCCCCCTCCTTCACCACTGTGCAAACGCGCCCTGTAGCGCGTTTTAAGAGGTAGTTTTAATCCCCTGCCCTATTATGTACTAGGGACTTGCAGAGGAGGTCATGCTAATCACAGGGGTACCCCAACGCATAGTGTTCCCTAGTGTATGTAGGTGTTTTCACTGTATTCCAAGTGTCTTTTAGCATAGCACTGGCTCTGGTTAGTCAGAGTCAGTTACCACCAGTACCCGTCTGAAAAAGTTGTGGGCACAGGATGATTTTGCAACAAGGCCTCTTTCTGCTCCTCTGTTGGTTCTTTCTGCACATCTTTTGCTTCTTTCTGTGCGTTTTTTCTTCTTTCTTCACATGCCCTACCTCTGTAGGCATAGTTAGAAACTAGCATTTAAAAAACCTTTGAAATTCACTTAAAAAATCATAGGTTTCAGGCACGTTATAGTTAGAAATTAGCATTTAAAAAACCTTTGAAATTCACGGAAAAAACCATAGGTTTCAGACACGTTATAGTTAGAAATTAGCATTTAAAAAACCTTTGAAATTCACTGAAAAAACCATAGGTTTTAGGGACAGTTATAGTTAGTTGGACATTTCACTCGTACAAAACCATAGAAATTCCCCCGTTATAGTTAATTCAGCTAACTATAACTCGCGCCCCGCAATGCACTGCTGATGACGTCACATATTACATCACTCATGACATGGTCAGTGACATCACTGATGACATCACTGATGACATCTCAAATGACATCACTGATGACATCATCCATGTGATAATTTCATGCATCTTCTCACACCCTAATATAACTTTTGATACACCCACTCTAAATTACAGACTGCCATTCTCAAAACCATAGACACTCCAACACCAAAAACTACATACCCACTCACTGATTCTTAGGTCTACACACACATCCACTCACTCACCCGTACAGTCACTCATACTTAGTCACTCAGTACAGGACTATCATATGCACTCATACACCTATATAAACACTCACACACCGCCACTCATCCATAGAGGTACTCACACACCTAGTCAGTCATGCAAAAAACTTAATCACACACCCATTTACTCACCTATACAGTTATACACACACCAGCTCACTTACTCATACAAATACTAGCACATTCTTACGCTCTTATACAATCACTGATACAAGTACACACTCATCCATACATCCACTCTCACAATCACACACTCTCACTTATAGCCATTTATATACTCCAACACACATATATACTGCCTTTCACATATGTAGTTACTCACACATGTACCACTGAGATATACATTGAATCACTAACACACCCATACACACACTCACCCACCCATACAGTCCATCACAGATGCACTCTTGAAACCATGCACCCAGTGAATCACCAACTCACACATCTATGCACAGAGTCACACACACCCCACCCACACAAACACTCAGGCACCCATACAGATACTCAGACAACCAATCAATAACCCATGTAGACACTCATGTAGCTATTCAGAAAGCCATGCAGCCGCTTACAAACCAACAGACAGACGGATACAGAAATTCACACAGTTTAGTCACTAACCCATGCATTCAGTAAGATACATTTAATCACTCACTTGTAGAGTCAGTCACTCACGTACTAAATCATCCATTCAGACACTTATACACCCACTCATTCTTCAATACGCCTTTCCCTATATATATTAAACATATTTAAACTTTACAGAAACACACAGTCACTGGATGATGTCATCAGTGATGTCATCAGTGATGTCATCAGTGATGTCACTGACCATGTCATGAGTGATGTAATATGTGACGTCATCAGCAGTGCATTGCGGGTGCGCGAGTTATAGTTAGCTGAACTAACTATAACGGGGGAATTTCTATGGTTTTGTACGAGTGAAATGTCCAACTAACTATAACTGTCCCTAAAACCTATGGTTTTTTCAGTGAATATATATATATATATATATATATATATATATATATATATATATATATTATCTACTGGCGGTCGCCAGTAGATAGTTATAGTTAGGACCTATTTTCCATAGGAAATCCGCAACATTCTATTTGAAATAACTCTTGCGTCGGTTGACGAATCTTCGCGAAATTTTCAAACTTTATGGTCCGCTCCGGTCCGCTCCTATCCTGAAAGTCTCGGGGTGATTCATCAAGCGGGGGCTGAGAAAAAAGGGGGGTCCCAAAACGTGTTTTCCCCATTCATTTTCCCATAGGAAACTTTAGCCACGGCTACAGCCCGAACTGCTGAACGGAATTACACCAAATTTGGCAAAGAGGTAGTTCTTGGTTCAGAAAGAACCCTTTTTAGGTCGAGCCTCGAGTAGCGCGCAAGCGCTGCTAGGCGAAGACTTTATGTAAGGGGGTTTCAGAAGCTGACCACACGCTCGTGCGTCGTGGCCTTTTTCGGGCGGTTACCCGCGCATGGCCGATGGTGCACGAGCGTGTGGTCAGCTCAGCACGCTGGCGCGCTCGCCCCCGCTCCTCTCTGACGCTGTTTAACCACCGCGTCTGTAATGCAGTCGTGCAGTGCTCTGTAGCTCTAACACTGTAGCAGCAAATATTACAGAAATATAGTTTGTTATTACGTCTCAATGCAAGGGTTAAACTGGAGGCTTGAAACGCCTTGGCAACTCGGCTTGACTTTACTCCTGCCAGGGTGAAGCGCACACACATTTACAGCCCCGCATCCTAGAAGAGAGCTCGGCGGGAGGATGCAAGGGGAGGGGGCCAGGCCCGCTTTTCTATGCTTTTGGTGGGGTGAAGGGTGCCCCAAATCACAGGCTGCTGAGCCGACGCCACTTGAATGGAGTCTCACTCGTGTTCACTCACTATCTCACACACTACACTGGCGAGCGTGAGCAGTCTCAGTAGTCTCAGGCCACCGGATGAAGAGACGAAGGGTTTATCGCTGCTAGTTTCTAGTTATCCGGGACCATGCCCGAGGAGCTCCGCTCGCCGTGGCCAAAGAACAGCGTCCAACGTCGTTGATGGGGCCCCCGGAGGCTGTCCGCGAGGTGCGGTGATCCCAGTGCCCGTCCTGGCCACACTGTGAACATCGGCGACCCTCCGCTGCCGAGATACAGTCGCACCAGCGCTGCACCCTAAGAGGGCCGGCTCCCGCGAGGTGACTGCCGGCGGCGCAGGAGGGCTGCGGGCGGCGCGGATTTCTGCACCGGCCAGACAGTGCTTGCCTACCCTTAACCGCAGAACCATGCCCGGGATGCTGTTGCGGGAATAACTGCCAGATTTCCACGCTCAGCGGCGGCACAAGTGCAGAGGAGGAGACGCCCGCCATGCAGTCCGTATCTACCCCCGGCTGCTGAGAGTCCCTGGTGGACACTGGCTAAGGAGCCCGGATCGGGAGCCCCGTTCCTACACAGCACTGGATCCCTGGATGTTGTCCTGCTGCGAGCCCCCTGCCTTGAGACCGAGACCAGGGAAGAGATCAACGACGTGATTCAGGGAGACAGTCTCCTCGAGCGCTGATCCCCCGGTAGGCAGAGGGGGCCGGTCTGGTGTGGGCGCGCCCGAAGACCCCTAAGGAAGCGGGAGAGTCTGGGATCGGACGAATGGATGAGAGCACAGCAGACGCGCATACGGACCAGTGCTTTGGGAAAACGGGCAGCACCCCAAAGGTATGTCGCCTCCCCCGTCCCTCCCGTTGGCGGCCTTAAGTTAATAAACACACCCGGATTAAGGCAAAAGCGTGCACAATGCTTGGTGAGAGAGCGCCGGGCCGGTAAGCGCACGGCCAGATTGCTTGACCCTAAATTCAGAGGGGTCTTCACTCCTGACATGGGTAAAGATCGGTCTGTATACAGTGCACGAAATTCCATACGTTCGTGGAAGTTTTGTCTTTGATATTGACGGTAATCTTGCAGCACCAAGGATATTGTGCTGCAAAACTAAATACTTATAAGGTCCCAAAAGCGAGACCTATTGGCTATGCCAATGCTTGTTGTTAAATGGTGTAAATCCGTTCAGTAGTTGCTGAGAAAATCAAAAGTAAAAACACATATATATCTATGGCCGCGTAGGGTCCGCGCACCCTCCCGATCACGAGTTGTATGCTAATTGGCTGTCAACACTCCAAATCAGGAAGTGTTGGCAGCCATCTTGTTCCTCGGTAGAACCGAGCAACAAGAAAGCAGTAAAAAAAGTGCGCAAAACGCAAAAAGGGGGCAGGGTAGAAACACCCTGACCCCCTAGGCCTGCTCAGGGCCCAAAAAAATGTTTTGTTTTTTTAAATCGGCAAAAAACGCGCTGGGTGCGCGGATCCTGCCGATAAAAAACAAAAACAAAGCGCGGGCTCCCGCGCTTCGTTCTTAATTGGCCCCCGGGTGGGCCAAGTCCCGGGGGCATGCGTGGTTTTAAAATTTTATGTATGGGGGGCCTTAGAGGCCCCCCAAGCCCCGGGGACCGCCACCCCCCGGGGCTTTGAAATTATAATGCTGGCGGGGGGCTCACGGCCCCCCCGCAGCCCCGGGGACCGCCACCCCCGGGGCTTCTTTTTTTTAATAAAAAAATACCTGTGTGGGGGGGCTCCAGCCCCCCCACATGCCCCGGGGAACACCACCTCCCCGGGGCACTAATTAAAGAAATGTGGGGGTCCGTTTAGGACCCCCGAGCCCCGGGGACCACCACCTCCCCAAGGCTTTACAGAAGTGGGGAGGGGGGCCGCGCGGCCCCCCTCCTGGAGCCTGTGGTGGCCCTGGGGACCGCCACCCCCCAGGGCCGGCTCCTGCAGTGTCCCGGGGTGCCTACACCCGGGACACTGCTGTTTGCAATGGCAGGACGGGAGCCTCGCGGCTCCCGTCCTGTCATTGTAAACTTAGCTTTGCTTCATTGAAGCGAGAGCAGGAAACCTGCTCTCGCTTCAATGAAGCAAAGCAGAATTGCTTTTCCATAAGGGGAGCTGCATGTCAGCAGCTCCCTTATGGAAAAGCAATGCCGGCTCCCGCAGGACGCGGGGAGCCGGCGGGACCGTGCGGGGATTGGGGACCCCCCCACGGTCCCCACGAGTGGCCAGGCCCTGGGGGATGGGGTCCCCGGGGCCATTAGTGGCCCGGGAGGGGGGCCACGCGGCCCCCCTCCCCAAAATGTAATTAAAAAAAAAAATTAAAAATTTAAAATACAAAGGCCGGCCCCGGGGGATGGGGTCCCCGGGGCCATAAGTGGCCTGAGGAGGGGGGCAACGCAGCCCCCCTCCATAAGTTTTATTTAAAAAAAAAGAAGGCCATGCCCCGGGGATGGGGTCCCCGGGGCCGATTAAGGCCTCGGGAGGGGGCCACGCGGCCCCCTTCCAAATTTAAAAAAAAACAATAATAATAATTAGGGGCAGGCCCTGGGGGATGGGGTCCCCAGGGCCAATAGATTAGAAAAGAAGGGGGCCACACAGCCCCCTTCTTAAAAAAATAAATAAAAAAAGACCGGCATCGCGCCGGAGGCCACGCCCCTGCTTGCAGCACTCTGCAAACGCGCCCTGGCGCGTTTGCAGAGGGGAACGAATTGCCCTTGAATACTGGGGGTCCCTGGGGCCAACTAGCCCACCAGGAACCTCCAGTATGCGTCAGGGCTGCGTTGCAGAGAGGTGTACAGAGGCCACGCCCCTTTTACACCTCTCTGCAACGCAGCTCTGTGGCGCTTTTTGGACGTACATGGTGGGCTAGTTGGACTCCAGGGACCCTCAGGATTCAAGGGGACTTAATCCCCCAACTTAAAACGCGCCACGGGTGCGTTTGCACAGTGGTGAACGGAGGGGCGGGGCTTCAGGTGACATGTGCGCAAACAGGCCCCGTGGCGCGTTTTAAGATGGGGAATTAAATCCCCTTCAATCCTGAGGGTCCCTGGGGGCCAACTAGCCCACCAGGTACGTCCGGAAAGCGCCACAGAGCTGCGTTGCAGAGAGGTGTAAAAAGGGGCGTGGCCTCTGAACACCTCTCTGCAATGCAGCTCTCTGGCGCATACTGGAGGTATCTGGTGGGCTAGTTGGCCCCTAGGGACCCTCGGGATTGAGGAGGAATTAATTCTCCAACTTAAAACGCGCCACAGGGCATGTTTGCAGACATGTCACCTCAGGCCCCACCCCTTCCTTCACCATTGTGCAAATATTCCTCTAAAATCAGCCGAACTACGAATTCCGATTTACTCACCTGTTATCAGGAGAGACCTCAGTGCTGCATCTTTGAGCCTAGTACTGATCCTGAAAAGTAATTTTAACCGTACTTACCAGTAACTTGAATTTCCTTCCATAGGCTAACATTGACTGGTTTCACTTGGAAATTCTTCTAAGTGTGGAGTTTTGGAACTTTATAATATTCCTCTAAAATCAGCCGAACTACGAATTCCGATTTACTCACCTGTTATCAGGAGAGACCTCAGTGCTGCATCTTTGAGCCCAGTACTGATCCTGAAAAGTCATTTTAACCGTACTTACCAGTAACTTGAATTTCCTTCCATTGGATATCATTGCCTGCTTTTTGCTGAAAAAGTTTCTAAGTGTCGATTTTTGAAACATACAAATATTCCTCTAAAATCAGCCGAACTACGAATTCCGATTTACTCACCTGTTATCAGGAGAGACCTCAGTGCTGCATCTTTGAGCCCAGTACTCATCCTGAAAAGTAATTCTAACCGTACTTACCAGTAACTTGAATTTCCTTCCATAGGATATCATTGACTGGTTTCACTTGGAAATTCTTCTAAGTGTGGAGTTTTGGAACTTTATAATATTCCTCTAAAATCAGCCGAACTACGAATTCCAATTTACTGACCTGTTATCAGGAGAGAACCCAGTGCTGCATCTTTGAGCCCAGTACAGATCCTGAAAAGTAATTCTAACCGTACTTACCAGTAACTTGAATTTCCTTCCATAGGATATCATTGCCTGCTTTTTGCTGAAAAAGTTTCTAAGTGTCGATTTTTGAAACATACAAATATTCCTCTAAAATCAGCAGAACTACGAATTCTGATTTACTCACCTGTTATCAGGAGAGACCTCAGTGCTGCATCTTTGAGCCCAGTACAGATCCTGAAAAGTAATTCTAACCGTACTTACCAGTAACTTGAATTTCCTTCCATAGGCTAACATTGAATGGTTTCACTTGGAAATTCTTCTAAGTGTGGAGTTTTGGAACTTTATAATATTCCTCCAAAATCAGCCGAACTACGAATTCCGATTTACTCACCTGTTATCAGGAGAGAACCCAGTGCTGCATCTTTTAGCCCAGCACTGACCCTGAAAAGTAATTCTAACCGTACTTACCAGTAACTTGTATTTCCTTCCATAGGAATCCATTGTCTGGTTTTCAGCAGAAAAGTTTGTGTCGATTTTCACAAACTACAAATAATCCTTAAAAATCGCCTGTATGACTTAAACGCATTCTTTCAACTGTTTACAGGAGATGCACCAGTGCTGGATCCAGGATCCACCACTGAGTAAGAAAAAGTAACGATAACACTACTTACCTGCTAAGTGAATTTCCTCCCATAGGATAACATTGGTGATTCTATGTGAAAAAGTTTCTAAGTGTCAACTTTTAAAATACAATAATATTCCTTAAAAATCACTACTGTAACCAAAACGCTTTTACTCAACTGTTTACAGGAGATGTCCCAGGACTGAATCTAGGATCCAGTCCTGTGGTTAGAAAAGTAATCCATAAAGTAACTAATTGCATTTAACTAGAAATTCACATTGAGCTCAATGTTGCATTGTGTTTGAAATTGTGTTGCCCATTGCAACAACTGTAACTACTGTACTTAAAAGTCTATTGCCTATTTGCAAAGTATTTAAACTAAAGTAATTCATTCTGAGAAAGTATATTTTGTAATGTAATGTATAATGTAATTACAATGTAATTTAAAAAATAAAATATCTAAAAATAAATAGTTTAAAAAAATGTAGTAAATCAGTATTAAAAAAATAAATATAACAATTAACACATTTAAAAATTGTCATTTACAAAACCTTTGAAATTCACTGAAAAAAACCATAGGTTTCAGACATGTTATAGTTAGGAATTAGCATTTAAAAAACCTTTGAAATTCACTGAAAAAACCATAGGTTTCAGGCACGTTATAGTTAGAAATTAGCATTTAAAAAACCTTACAAATTCACTGAAAAAACCATAGGTTTTAGGGACAGTTATAGTTAGTTGGACATTGCACTCGTACAAAACCCGTGAAATTCCCCCGTTATAGTTAGTTCAGCTAACTATAACTCGCGCCCCCGCAATGCACTGCTGATGACGTCACATATTACATCACTCATGACATGGTCAGTGACATCACTGATGACATCACTGATGACATCTCAAATGACATCACTGATGACATCACTGATGACATCATCTACGTGATAATCTGATGCACCTCCTCACACCCTAATATAACCTTTGATACACCCACTCTAAATTACAGACTGCCATTCGCAAAACCATAGACACTCCAACACCAATAACTACATACCCACTCACTGATTCCTAGGTCTACACACACATCCACTCACTCACCCGTACAGTCACTCATACTTACCGTCACTCAGTACAGGACTATCATATGCACTCATACTCCTATATAGACACTCAAATACCGCCACTCATCCATAGAGGTACTCACACACCTAGTCAGTCATGCAAATAATTAAACACACTGCCATTTACTCACCTATACAGTTATACACACACCAGCTCACTTACTCATACAAATACTAGCACATTCTTACGCTCTTATACAATCACTGATACAAGCACACACTAATCCATACAGTCACTCTCACAATCACACACTCTCGCTTATAGCTATTTATATACTCCAACACACATATATACTGCCTTTCACATATGTAGTTACTCACACATGTACCACTGGGACATACATTCACTCACTAACACACTTACCCACCCATACAGTCTATCACAGATGCACTCTTGAAACCATCCACCCAGTGAATCACCCACTCACACATCTATGCACAGAGTCGCACACACCCCACCCACACAAACACTCAGGCACCCATACAGATACTCAGACAACCAATCAATAACTCATAGAGACACTCATGTAGCTATTCACAAACCCATGCAGCCACTTACACAGCAACAGACAGACGGATACAGACATTCACCCAGTTTAGTCACTAACCCATGCATTCAGTAAGATACGTTTAATCACTCACTTATAGAGTTAGTCACGCACCTACTAAATCATCCATACAGACACTTATACACCCACTCATTCTTCAATACGCCTTTCCCTATATATATTAAAAATATTTAAACTTTACAGAAACACACAGTCACTGGATGATGTCATCAGTGATGTCATTTGAGATGTCATCAGTGATGTCACTGACCATGTCATGAGTGATGTAATATGTGACGTCATCAGCAGTGCATTGCGGGGCGCGAGTTATAGTTAGCTGAACTAACTATAACGGGGGAATTTCACGGGTTTTGTACGAGTGCAATGTCCAACTAACTATAACTGTCCCTAAAACCTATGGTTTTTTCAGTGAATTTGTAAGGTTTTTTAAATGCTAATTTCTAACTATAACGTGCCTGAAACCTATGGTTTTTTCAGTGAATATACATATACATACACACACACACACTTACACATATATACCTGCACACACACTATTTATTCCATGCCAGTGAAAATAAGTGTGGACCAATAGCAGGTCATTTAGAGTAACTGTACTAACAACACTCATTCATTCCCACATTTTAAAACTACAGTGCAAAGGTCATATACAATACAGCAATACTGGCCAGAGTGGATGTTACAAGGACTTTGCACAAGGAACCAGCTCTTTTATAGTCCAGTGGTGTCTGTAGTGTCATTTCATCTACTTGCATCAATTAAATCCCTTTGCATACTTATGAAAATACTCCATTCACGGCCTAAACCATATAAGCAGCTGTGAAGACTGTAATATGTTATGATTGTTGGATGGGAGGGGGGGCAGCATGACCAACTGCAGACTATACCTCTTGTGAGTCCGGGCACATGACAGTAGTAGTCAGGGCCACTGGAATTATGTGGCAGGAGAGGGCCAAATTATGTGGCAGAGTTGAGTAAATTATGCAGCAATGAAAGGAAAATTATGCAGCATAATGCAGCACATTTTGTAATAGTATTAATTCATTATTTCATCATTTTTAAACTTGGTAACACTGTCTGGGCATTGGTTGCACCTCATTAGTACCATTTTAATACCGACATATAGAAATAAGCAACAAAAAGGTGACAAGTCCAGCTTTGCAAAGGGACTTTCACTGTGCGGCAACATGTGTCGCTGAATTTTTAGTAACTTTTGATCCGTTTGAGCTAGAAACAACATTTTTTTGGGTTAAAATCTGCAGATTATGCGGCAGATGAGGGATTATAGGGCAAATCTATAATTATGGCAAAATTGCAGCGGACGTACAATCACATAATTCCAGTAGCCCTCATGGTAGTAAATAGACATACTGCACTCTACACATATACATTGATATTTCTACGGATTTGAATGTCTCATTCGCATTCCCCAACCCTTCCCCAGAGGCCCACGATTCCACTCAGAAGTGATTAACATGCATAAGGCATGGGATGCGAAGAATGGGCAAGGCACCGCTGGGACACGATGCAAATGATATAGAGAACAAGCAGGGCCCGGCAGCTGTGCACGGTGCCATGGGGGGGAAATAAGTGATTCTCCTCTGGAGCGTTGGGGGCCGAGATAGGAATAAACAGGAACTTTATGGCACCTGTGGGGAAATAAAGTGCTCAGCCCGCTATTGATGGGGAGAGATTCGATTTAATCTTCTTGTTTGTCACTGCAGTAGGAGCAGCTTTCCATATTTCATCCGAATTCGATCGTGCTGGGAGTGATTATAGATGTCTGGCGTGGCAATATGGCTTCCAGCTCGGCCTGAAGCTCTCCTGAGGCAGGCAGCGGCGAGTAACCTGCACGTGAGCAGGGTTCAGAGCCTTTTAATGCTCGCAGAGGGGCCAGACCTGCTTTTAAACCAGTGCTTAAGCAATCTGGGGCTTGTAGGCCCAATATTGTGGTATATCGCTGCTTCCATGAAGCTATGCTAGAGCCACTACAAAAAAAGACCAATGTGAGAAAATGTATATCTTAGGGCACAGGACTCTTGGCCACACTGCAGGATATTTTTCCTTTTAAGAACTTTCAGTTTTGAAAGAAGCGCGTACACTCCCTGTCCAAGGAAACCATTCACTGTCATAGGAAATCTTTTTTTTATATACAAGATGAACAACCACAGCATGAAATCCAACTACACTCAACTTTAAGTTCACGTTGAGAAGTACTAAGACTTGATTGGCATTTGAAGGGATGATTTTTGCACAAATAATAACATGGCAATGGTGTCCAACATGGGTACAGCAGAGCCAGTTCCAAGCTAGGGTTTTAGGTTAACCGCATAGGATACATTTACATGCAGTGGATCCAGAGGGCACTCCCTTGAATGGCTAGTGGCAGTACTGAGGATTACGCACTCCTGCCCATGCTGGTAAGGGCTGGTAGAAGGGGCCAGTAAATGTCTTCAGGGGATGGGTGTAGAGTAGGTAACTCGCCCACCGGCTAGCAATTTCCCTCGTCCTGATATCGACCCAGTATCTCACTGATATGCGTCTCATCAGCAGGACCACTGGAATTATGTAGCAGTGGAGGCCCAAATTATGTGGCAGAGTTCACTAAATTATGCAGCAAGCAAAGACAAATTGTGCGGTGTAATGTAGCACATTTTCTGATCGTTTAACTTCATCATTTTGTCATTTTTACGCTTCTTAACAATGTCTAGAAATAGGTTTCATTCATCCCATTAGTACCAGTTTAACACCTAAATATAACAATAAGCAACAGAAAGTTGGCCTGGTAACCTTTGCGAAGGGCCCTCTACTGCGCAGCATCATGTGTTGCAGCGTTTGTAGTAACTTTGGATCCGTTTGAGCTAGAAACTGATTTTTTTTTTGTTCAAATCTGCAGATTATGCAGCAGTTGATGAATAATATGGCAAATGCGGAAAATCCATAATCATGCCGACATCATTGCGGCCGGAAAAATCACAGAATTCCGGTGGCCTTGCTCATTAGTCACAAAACTGTCTAAAGCGACTATGTATTTCTAGTTAGTGTTCCTCTTTAGAAGCTACAATCTTCCACATCCTCCAGCAAACAAATCCTCTCTAAACTTAGTCATCCCCAAAAACTATCATCCTAATCGCGAGAAAGACTTTTAATCACTGGGATCATTGGAACCACTTACTTAAAAGACTAAAGAAAGTCATCATCTGCCTTGTCTCACATCCCAAACTCAACCTTGATCACTTTATAGGGTGCAGGCCCAGGCAAAATTTTAATTAAACTCACAAAATTGCCAAATTCCATGCTATGCAAAATTGCCGTTTTGAGATTTGGCCTACTTCTTGAGACTGGTTTACAAGAAAATAAGAATATTTCCTGTTCAAACCAGACTCTTTCTGGTACCTCAAAATCATATTTGTTTTTTTAACACAAGCTGCAATGCAATACAGGCAAATCACATTATGCACCGGGTATGTCATTTTGCCCCAAAAAAATAAAAAAATTTGCACATCCCCAAGATCTAGATTTATGTAGAGCTCTCAAGATTCTGGAATCCATGCACATGTAGCTCATCCAGTTCACGTTTTACTTTGCTTTTTGGTATTTGTAGTCCTGAATTTATAATTGAATAAATAGGACTACAAATGCCAGAATCCAAAGAAAAATCTGGCTTGGATGAGGTACTTGCACATGGAATATGGAAACCTGAGATAGATCCCTGTGCTCCCGGCTTCTCCCTCCCAAGGGTGGAAGCTAGCCACCCATGACAACTGTGCAGAGAACCGAACTATACAGCTAATAAACGTTGTCCGGACCCACACCGCGCACCGCTGAGCGCTTTGTGCGCCCAGACAAAAGGCACAAAAGCCCCGTTTCCAAGCCCAGTGGCTCCGGCCGCCCGAGGGTAATTTGCTGGTCTGAGCAAAGTTTGGCTTTCTAGCCGCTGTCTGGTCAGCCGGACAAAAGGAGTGTATTAAATATTTATCCCCGATTCTTTCTGCGGAGTCATAAATTACCTTTCCCCCCCGGCCTTTATGCCTCGCGCCAAAGCCCAGCACTTTGCCAGGGAGATTGGCAGGGTAACTCCTTCGGAGAGGTTGCTTCTTTTTCCGATCAGAAAGCCCGAGAGGGAACAGGGTAAACAGCAAATAACTCGCTCTCAAGAAGTAATCTTTTTTCAAGTCGTGCTGTTAGTAGGCACTAGAAAAGAGTGCCATAGTATTGACACCCACACAATGGTGCTTATTTGACTGACCTTGGAATGATGAAATGCGGAGTCAAGTACGGCTCAGTTGGAACCTCTAGGTCACACAAGATGTCTACAGTACACAGTGCTTAACCTGAATGGGCGGTTGTAGGGGGTACGGGCACCAGCATTCATTTTGGGGACCAGGACTTTACATCATTGGACTTTAGCTCAGAGCAAGTGACAGAAAGGCAGAAGGAAGGAGTAAGAGAAAAAGTGACAAAGGGAGAAAGCAGGGATGAAAAAAAGAACCTGCAAGAGGGAGATAACCAGGCAGGAAACGTAGGGTGTTGGAAGGAGGCATGACTAACTATAGGAAGACGTGGCTTTTGGCAATCCCGGCATTCGGGGAAAAAAAATTGAAAAAAAATTATATATATCTTTTTCAACAAAGTAGCGCTGAGTTAACCTATGGGCCTAGTTCTCATTTGACACTATTCGATGGTCAGCTACAACCGGTCCAGGATTTTCAGCTGAAAGTATTTTCTTGTATCGGGCAAATCCAACAGAGGAGAAAATGTTGATCAGCTGCTTAGGATGACCGAAGATGGGTAGACTAGTGCAAGAAAAATGCTCTGCACAAAGAAACCTGGTAAGGGGAGAAGTTGAACCTCATGTGGAGAAAGGAAACCAAGGAGCTGAAAAGCAACTCCTAGATGGCCAGAGCATCATACACCATCGGGAAAAACCCAAGTGTCAGTAAGTGAGAGGGAGCGGGTGGGCGGCCGTGGCGAGCAGCCACAGCATATCGACATCATTAGGCGCTAATGTCAATAGGGAGGGGGAAGGGGAGCAATAGAGCTGTGCTTAATTTGAGCCGGTGTTTTCCGGAGCTCGGCACCGGCACTTAATTGTCACCACCGGCACTTAAATGTTAAGACCAGCATTTTGACTGTCTGCCACATAGTGGCGCTGTTTGTCCTATTTAGAAATGAGCGAACAACAGTCGTTTATTCATTCAAAATATTTTAAAAATTACTACTTTCTGCCGCCCAAGCCTTTCTTATGGCTTTGAGGACCTGGAATAGTCTGAATTGTCGCACTTGTAGGAGTGTGGTGGTTAGTATTTGTGTTGGTACTCTCACTGGCAGCGCTGGCAGGGTAATGGGTGGTACAAGCTGCAGTGGCCTCTTGACGAGAGCCCTGGCACTTATTGTTTTAAAAATTAAGCACTGCAATAGAGTTACCCTGCTTCTGGAGAGTGACAGTATCTGCTATGCAAGAGGGGTATCAGCAAGGTTAGGAGGCAGGGTGGCTGCCTCGAAAGAAAGATGGCAGAGTTCCAGGGTGCAGGCAAAGAGCAGCGAGACGTTTCCACGGCTTTATAGATAACAACTAATACAGCCCTCAAATCCAGAAAGCAATCAAACAGCCAGCCCACCACATCGAGCAAATCACGTCAGATAATCTCACAGGCCACAACCATGCATGATCCGAGATGCTGCCGTACAACCTCTTAAATTCTTACTATTGGAAAAACACACAACAATGGGAGGTACCAGCAGGCGTTCAGGAAAACATCACACAACATAGAGGACAACCACTTAAGCACCACATCTACCTCATTGACGTAGGAGGTTGTCACATCACCTCAAGAACCAAAAGAGCAGCGTTGTACGAAGCTGTTGTAATAAAAAGATGTCCATTACTCCAGGTGTGGATTAAGTAAAATGGTTTATTAAGTAGTTAAGATCAAGAGCTATAGTAAAGAGCCCCACCAGGAGCAGCCTCCCTGCTGCTCAGCCCATTCTCCAGCTGACTCTCACAGACATCCAACATTCCACTGCATCACCACACACCAACATTCCACAACCCAGTCACACTGGCTGAGCCGCAGGTATAACAGAAGCACTCTGTATTATTGGGACACAGTGTTTCCAGTTAAAAAGATCTGATATTTCAGGGCAAATCGATTCAATAAAGAGACCCTAGACTGCTGGTCAGAGGACACAAATGGATGCTTAGTGAACGACTTGGCATGGAAATGTTGTGCCCCATTGACCTGGAGATATCAACTTATTATCAACACCAACAGCCCACTCCATCCTCTATACATATACACCGGAGATCCGGAATCAAGGGGCAGTTTTGCAGAGATAGTGATTGAAGAGATGCAATTACATGGTGACGCCAAATGGGGTCATGGAAAACAAAACAAAAAATCAACAACAACAACAAAATCGAGCCAGGTGGAGAAAACAGCATTTCAGGCAGCAATAAATGAACGCAAGTAAAAAATAAATGAATGACAAATCATAATAACACTTGTATTAACTAAATGAGCCATCTTGCAGGCACCGATTGAGTACAATGTTTTTCTTCTTTGTTAAAAAACATTTATATCTTTTAATCTAGCTACTGTCTTCTGTCCCACAAACTCAGTCCAAAGAAAGCCAATGGGGAAATAACATTCTTCATCATCCAGTCGCAAACTCCTTTTATTGAAAGTTTAAAGATATATTAAAAATAGCGGTTTGCATATGAGCCGAGGAGTGATCTCCCTCACTTATAAAAAGTTAATCAATAACTCTCCTGATATGCTCATCCCCTTGCACCACTGCTGGGAAGCAGACCTAGGTAACCTGACTGAAGAGGACTGGCCCGAGGCCCTAGCCTCCCCAAAGAAGTAGCGATCAGAGTACGGTTTCGATTAGTGCAGCTCAAAATACTCCACAGGTCCTATATGTCTCATAATGCATTAGTCAAGATGGGTGAAGTGACTGAGTCAACTTGTCGAAGGAAGTGTGGACAGGAGGGATCCTTTTTTCATATTACCTGGGAGTGCCCAATAATTCAGATCTTCTGGGGTTCTGTCATGACATATATTTATAGTGTATGTGGAAGTGATTTTATGCCTTCGGACAAGTGGTGTCTTCTCAATGTTTGGGATGCCACGTACTTGAATCGTATGGAGCAGACCGGGGTGACCCAAGGTATGATGGTTACTAAACAAAATATAGCTCGTTTTTGAGTGGCTGAATGAGCACCACGTCTCAGAGACTGGAAAAGAGACGTGGACTGGTGCATGGTGGCAGAAAAGTCTTGTATGAAAACAGGGGCTGCCCTAATAAATGAGGGAAGAGCTGGGGTAGATGGAATGTCTATAGGGGGAGGCCGTGTACCGGCCCTATTGCGCTGTCTTCAAGGGCTGGTACTATTGATTGTGCGGCATCTGAACTACACCAACCTGTAACTGGGGTATGTCACAGTTTGGAATACTGTTCGAGAAGAGGTAGCGCTGAATGCACTTGTGATCCTCATGTGTAATTCTTGTGGTGTTCATGTCTACTACCATCTTACAATGTGCCTAATAAAAAAATGTTTAAAAAAAAAAAAAATAGCGGTTCAGTGTTTACAGGTCTTTTCCAAGGACTCGCGTAAATAAAGCTGCCGGCGCCTAAAAGGCCACCTTTGTGACTCGAAAAGGAGCCAAGCAGAGCGGAGCAGCAAAGTCCTCCCTTCCGATGGACTTTTAGAGGAAGCCTTGCTTTTAAACTGAACGTGCCCCGCTCAGGGCCTGCCACTGCCGCGCCTTCCTGTCAGCGCGGGAAACGCCATTTCCCTGACCCCGGAGCTTGGCTTCGAGTGTAGAGGAACAATGTGCTCTGTTTCTTGGGATGGGAGGAAGCTTCCAACTCGGAGAGGGAAAAAAACCCTTACAAAGAATGTCGAGAAGAATTTGAGTGCAGGACTAAAGATAGAAATAAGAAAGAGGGCGACTGGAAATGAGAAGCAATGAGAACTCAAGGCAGGCAGTTGCCCCAGAAAGGACTCTGCCATGAGACCTACTCGCCTTTCAGAGCCAATGGCACCCAACACTCTTGGTTTTGGGGGGAGAGCTGGGTGGTGGGAGAAGTTCATATTTCAAAGGTAAAAATAGTGCAATTTTAGTTTTCTGTCATTTAACATTTCCACCACACTAATGCAAGTTAATGGGAAATTTCATATCCCCAATTTTTCTTCAACACCCGCCTTGATCTGTTCCCTAAAATTACTAGGTGTAGTATAATGTACCCTGTTTGAGGCTTACGGCTTGACATCCATGCTCAAAATAATTCCATATTGCCCAGGGACGCCCAAACAGGGAGATTAATTGACTGGTAGAGGGGGTGTTATCAATAAACACACGTCTGCTGGTAGAATTGCAATCTTTACTATACCCACTCCAAAAACCCAAACATTTCATCAACACGTGATGTGGTATAGGCAGTGGCGGCTACCGGTTATAAAATATAGTGGGGCGCGATGTCGCCAAACTCACCATAAATGCTGCACTTCTCCCCGGCATGGCACTTCTCCCCCACGTCCACCAGCAGGAATGGCAGGGCTTCCTTCCTGCTCAGTGGAACTCAAATCCAACCAATCCTGGAGCTGCTCTTATCAGCGTGAGAGCAGCTCCAGGAATCGTGGGAGCAGGCTAACCCAGCACTCATTTTGAGGCTGGGGTCTGTGCCAGCAATCCCCCAGCTGTTTCACAGCCCGGAGATTGCTGGATCTACAGTGCGCATGTCAGGCTGGCTGCAGGTAGCCAGTCGGCCAACCAGACATGCGCACTGGAAGTGGCAGCAGTAATCCTGCAATAGCAGGATTCAGCCCTGCCCCCTTGCTTCACGCTGTACACAGCGCGAGTTGGTGGCAAAATAAAATGGCATTATTAGGCCATTTTATTTATGTGTGTTTACCTGCTGAGCTCGCAGCAGGCGAGGCGACGCTCCTCCGCTCTTATGGAGGAGCCGCTGCTGGGTATAGGTTAAAGTACATGTAAATGAACTGGCACAAACTTATGGTTTGACGAGGAATAAAAAAGACCCTGCTCAATGCCAGAACCAATGCACAATACCAGTTTACGATAGGTTATAATGGAAGTCGCAAGATATTTCGCAAAAGCTGTGGGGGTACATAAGCTCTCATCATTTGACTTGCATAAAAATTCAGGTCGGTAGCGACGCATTCATTTGTAACGGATCCTCTTGACATGTGTGAGTCAACGTTCAGATATGAACTGGGTAGCTGTATCATGTAATGTCTGCAACCACCTGATGAAGGGTTACTTCCCAACCGACCGGGATTAGAGAAGTCATGCAATAGCACAGGACATGCTTACACTTTCCAATCATGAACAAAACAGATATATAAACAACCCTTGGTGAATAATGAGAGGGCCACAGAGCTCTTTCTTGGTACTCCTGTTTTTTCATGGAAGTGTGCATTTCTGGACTGCTGCCTAGTTTTCCACTCAGGAGGAAGGTGTTAATATTTGCATTAGGAGCCATTTCATTTAAAAGTTTGAGATACATGATCAATTCAATATGGCAAAACAGGCGAATCTCCTGACAATGAGGTTATCTTGGGCGCACACAACAATTTCTGCCTCTCATCAGCATGATCGCTGCTACAAAGAAATCTAAGCAGGGTACACACTACAACACCGGCCTGCAACAAACCCCCTGCTACAATTTTACAGGGTACCCACTACTGCAAAAGGAAATATCCATAAGGCATACATGTCACAAAAAGCTGGTTATTAACACTTTACCAACTGCTTATTTGTGGGCATCCTGTCATACAGCACACACAGGTGTGTTATGGCATGTAGCCCCTTCTACACGGTTATGCACAGAAACTGCTGTAAGGTTATTCCATACCCACTTATACTCTCAACCTTTTCAGCCTTATTGGAGATGAGGTAGATTGGCTCCGGAGGGGGCAATCTCATTGACATCAGTAAAGATTATACATTTTATAGCGAGTGAGGAAGGTTTTGAGGGGTGAGTGGGAAACCCATTCACGTCAATGGGAGGCATTTCACTGGGGTGGAAGGTTAAGATGTGTTCACGAAGGATGAAAATTACTCCGAGGAGGGCGATTGAAAGATATGTCCACTCCTGCAGCTTGAGCCCTAAAAGGGTATAATCACTTTTGCATCCATCATAAAACCATGCATTAAGAATGCAAAATAAATAAAAATATAAAACTGCTCAATACTCCAGTGAGATGATCCAAATGTGACAAACATATGCAGTGATTGAAGCGACTGACCTAAAACCATTCTTCTTTGTTACGACAAAAATGTGAGACAACAGTCGGTGCCTAGCCAGATGAACCTAAGCAATGGAAACAAAGAAAGGACTATATGAAAAAGAAGGTTGAGTGTCTTTTTTCAAACTCGTCTCCATTTCCCTCACCACCCAAACAGCACTCAAATTCTGGTGGGATCTACGGAGTCTCATCAGCTCCATTTCTATAGTATCTTATATACCACCCACAAAATGTTCTCTAACAACCCTCCTTGCTCTTACTGTTGACATTTGGAAAGTTTCCACCCAGAGGACGGCTTTACTTTCCTTTAACCTACCACATCAGGGGAACTTCTGCATTTTATTTCTACTTAACATTCATGCACCCGCATTTCCGTGCCAACATGGTGACTGCTGGTAAATTGGGCATTGTAATATTGCAAGCATAGAAAAATATAGATTTACAAAAAAGTCAATTTTGTGGAGTTACTGTCACTCAGGTTTATGGATGCAAACACACAGCAGGTCACTGTGGCTGTGATCATAGGCCCTAAGAAGGCACTTTCATCAAAGCGGGATGAGAACCGGGAGATGTCCTCAGGTGCGAAAGTAGGAGGGGAGTGATAATCAATACTGCGTCTAGTACCAGGCTTAGGTATGAATACCAGCCTAGAAGAGGCATAAGTGCTTTGGTACAGCCCTCCGGTCTTACCCATGAAACACTAAGAACATTCACCCAGCGGCGACTCCTCCGCAAATGCGGAGGAGCCTCGCCCCACTGGCTCCGAGCCAGCAGCTGAAAAAGAAAATATTTTATTATCATTTTGTTTTTCAGGCGCTGGCTTAGCCATGCGTATGTAGGGAGGAGCGGGGTCGGGCCATGGGAGAAGGAATGGAGTGCACTTATAAATGCGCATGTCAGTTTGGCCAGCTGTCTTAGGCCAGCCAAACAGACATACGCATTTAGGTTTCTCCACCCAGCAGTATTCTATAGTCGGGTGGAGAAACGGCACAGACTCCCTGTGCCTGAGCGAGCGTCAGACCGCCGGCTCAGGCCAATTCCGGCGCTGCTCTCACAGTATGAGAGCAGCGCCTGGATTGGCTGGGGAATCTATCCAAGGGACTGCCAGGAGCAGCAGGAGAACAGAGGAGCGAGGCGGCCAGCAGGATCAGAAAAGTTTATTTTTTATTAATTCAACCCTCTGCCCCCCCCTACCTCTGCCGCCGCCCTGCCACCCCCCAACTGCATACTGGCAGCAGCCACGACTGCATTCACCCACACTTCATTCAACATGACACGCTTCCTCAAGACAAAAACATATTCATTCACACTCCTGTTAGCACTTCTTCACAAGCCGAAACTCTGATCTGCTGTAGAAACCTCTTAACTATCTGAAAACTTAGCCCAGACTACAGAATGTACTACAATGATATCTCAATGTTAAATAAAGTCTGTCCCTTTGCTGTTTTTTCCCTGTGCACACTGGGAAAGTGTATCTGCATTATCTGATTATTGTAAACAAAAATACATACTGACGCATAGTAAATGACACAATGATGCTAGGGTATAGGGTTGAGATTTGAGTGAGGAGACACACTTTGGTGGTGAGATATGATTTTCAATATGAAACAACTTATGCACCCTGACGTTGGGGATTGCACGTAAAAAGCTTTCAAGAAAAAAAAAGCCAGAGCCTAAGGGTGGAATAAAATTGCTAGAGTTCCTAGAACAGAAAATTCTTCTGCACGGAGGAACATGTCAGGGCTCTCTGCAGGCATATTTAGAAGCCAGTTTTTGTATAGATTGTGTACTTGCATGGATGAGGGAGCTGCAGAATTGTTTTTGCAAATCCTGGCCACGTTGGCAGAGGAGCATTAGGCTGGGCAAGGTGATGGCCAGGTAGAGGTTGGCAGGTTTGGTGGTGATCTAGATGCTTTGCCAGCAAGCATCATTGTGAGACAAGATTCTTGCTCTATTTATGCAGTGCCCAATATGGGGAGGTAAGCAGTCTCAGGTATGTCATTATCCAGTGAAATCTCCAAAAGCCAGCTAGGTTCAGCAGTGGCTGAAGACGCAGATGCCAGATGGTTGCTTCCTGCAACAGGAAAGATGACAGTATTACTGATGCCTATACTCTTCCCATTTTTTTGTGTGTGGACAAGGGTGCCCCAGCCAAAGCACTACCAAAGCTTCACTAATATACGAGATTTCTTTTAAACTCACCAGATCTTGGCCCACGGTTACAACTTAGCCTCTCATCGTGCACAGTCTGAATAGTGGACACGTGTCTTCAAGTTAGGATCATCACGTTCAAAATGAAGGACTATCAGCAATCATGGCGCACAAAACATAAGTTTGCGCATTTTTCAAGTACCAAATGCTGCAGCGAGGAACATATTCTTTCTACACGTGGTTGCAGAGGTGCAGGGCGATTAAATAACAGAGACTACTTGATCACATCTTCCAAGGGCTACATTTACACACGCAAACTAACATAAGTATTTCTTCCAATTCTTCCATAGGATTGAGATTATCAGTTTCACAGTTTTTTAGATATTCAAACCAGCGGCCCACATCATCTTTCACACTTTCTGGTGTGCAGAGGTTAGTTTATGATAGCTGTGTTTATAGGTACTAAGTAGGCAGTGGGGCGGGTCCAGGGAGTGACAACCAAGGAAGGTGCTTGGCAGTAGAAATTATGGATACCCAAATTACTATAGCAAATAATCAAAGAAAGAAAGCACGATCAAAGAAATGAGCTAGTAAAGCCTTAGTGGAACCAATAACAAATGGGAAAATGAGCAACTTCCACGACTGAAAGAACTAGAGAAGGACACACAACAATATAGCACTGGACAAAATGAAATCCAAATTTAGATGCCCCCTTGACCACTAACTGTTCATAGTGACACTTGTTTTCCAACAGAGGTCTCCATTTCTGTTAAATGTCACATTCTTTTTTCGAGTATTGAAGTTGTGTGTCTCGATACATAAGGTCTTCCGAGTCTCAACTCTCCTGATCTAGACAAGACAATACACACTACAATAAAAATGCTGACTCTTGATCCAGCATTTTGGTTACACCACTGTCTTGAGTTTGGAGTTTTCTGTATTTCTTCAAGGTAACTTAAAATCATTGCAGAGGCTACCCCAACTCGGGGGAGCCGTACATTTGGCGGTTAGCCGTGACCCCGATCCAGGGGCATAGCGCGAGCCGCCACCCCCATGGTAGAGGCGCAGAGGGATAGGCTGGTGGGGAAGCGACCCCGGAGGCACTCGAGTGGTGTGCTCAGCGTTGGCCAAAGGAGTGGGTAGAGTCTGGTTAGGTGACAAATATTGGCTTTCTTGAACTCTTCCCCATTTTTGTGGCCCTCCCGGTCTAGCCGGACCAATTCTGCAACCAGTCTGTGGTATTCTGGTCTGACAACATAACTGTAGTGGAATGCATCAATCAGCAGGCAGCCATGTGCAAAATGATCCTTAGACTACTGAAAGAGATTGTGTTGCTGTGCTTAAAATTGAATCTCATTTTTAAAGCGAAACATGAGCCTGGTGTGCTGAACAATGCAGAAGATGCTTTATCTTGTTTTAAGATGCAGGTCTTCAGGTACCACCATTCAGGAGTGGCAGAGTTCCCTACACCATTGTGGTGGCATGGTGCCCCAGTTTACCAGACCTCATGGCAGCCAGTTTAACGCCCAGGATGAGGCGTGCCTATAAGGGGGCATTCAGCGTATACTACAAGTTTCTAGGAGCATGGGGGAGAAGAGAAGGATTGGTTTGCTCCCTATTCAGTGATAGCATTGCCTGGGTCCGTGAGACAGGAGGGGCGAGCAGTCTCATATGCCAGGCGCCACATTGTTGCGAAATCCTTTTTTGCGAAGTTGCTGGAGCACTCCTATGTGACAAAGGCCTTCCTGGTTCAGAGGGCGTTGAAAGGTTGGTGGCGTTTAGAAGGGGGGTTAAGCCGGACTCTAGGCGCCCCATTGACATGGTTTGGCTGGCTGCTATCATGCATTTGCAGGTCACAGGATGAGGTCCGTCTCTTCAGGGGGGCCTTTGCCCAGGCATTTTA
The DNA here is from genome assembly GCA_963921515.1 of Calotriton arnoldi. Lineage (NCBI taxonomy): Eukaryota > Metazoa > Chordata > Amphibia > Caudata > Salamandridae > Calotriton > Calotriton arnoldi. Next base: position 336,015 of record CAWUFW010006554.1, read on the forward strand.
TGGGGCGCTGAAGGTAGGTGAGTTAGTGTCCAAAAACAAGAGGGACGTGATGGGGGGGTTTGCAGACTTCTGACATTCAGTGGCCAAAGTGCTCCCTAGCAATAACTATCTCCCTTTCAAAGACCGACCAGATGGGTAAGGACGAACATAAAACACACTCAGTTGGGGGGGAACATCCTTCTCTTATGTAGCTCCATCTCTCTGGAACCAGCTCCCCATCCACATTCGACTCTCCACCAACTATCTATCCTTCAGAAAGCAGTTAAAAACCTCACTGTTCTAGCACCGGGTATTGCGGTCTAGGGCCGTCGTAGCGCGGAGATACCCCGGTTGGGGTGATTCATGCCCTCTACAAATGACATAAATAAATAAATATTCTGCTGCATAGGCACCCAGGTAATGAATGCTGGGGAATTTGGAGGCATTCTTGGCCCACCGAGCTCAGGGGTCCATGGGTCCCCTGTTGGTGCATGCAGATGGCACACACATGAGGAGACACACTTTTCAGTACTGTAGAGTGTTGGGCAGTGCCCGAGGGCGTCAGGTTTGGAGACTACGGAGTATGGCTCGCATTCCTTTAGAATTAGGGCCGGCAGTGCAGCAGCGGGGATGGGGCTAGAGGGCCGGCATTGCAAAGGATCGGCAGATGGAGAGCGGACTGCAACAAGCACTATGGGAGATTGAACTTCTTGTAGCCACCTATCGCTAATACCTTTTCTATTCTCCTGTTGATGTAGGTGGACTGCGTGAGAATTTGAGTCAGCCACTGGATACCTCGCCGCCTCCTGTCCACACATGAGCAGATGGGGTTACAGAAGTGCTGGTGTTGTGCCACTCATACATGAGGCCTGCAAAGGCTTTTTATTCTGCAGGCGGCTACATGGCCAGAGCCAGGGCAGCGGGATATTGGTTGACTTTCTGTGGTCAAGGGGAAATGAGCATGGCTAATCTGAGAACTGCATCAGACAAACTCTTACCCCAGGGGGTTTTCGCACCCAGGAATTATTATTGTGCATTTTGGCGGCAATGTTTCAGAGATTGGACGAAAAGGCTTGTTGGAGCTGGTTATCTCAGCGATGGGCTGGCTCACAAAGAAGTTCCCGAAGACTGTGCTAACATGGTCAAATATTGTTCCTAGGTCGAATTGGAGAGGTGGGAAGTCGGTCAAGGCCCTCAATGACTTGCCCTCTGAAGATAGTTTGGATGTAGCCAGACCTGTGTGAAGTGGACCATAGTTAATGAAAAGTTGGTTGGATTTACTCAAGTATTTTGTTCTATTTAGGTACAACTATAGGACTTGTTTACGTATCGAGAATGGAGAGTTTTCTCTGTCAGAGTGGAAGGGTCACTGCGGAACACCAGTAAGGAGTTAGATATAACTGTTGACTAGAAAGAATGGTGTATTCCTTTTACACCTCATCTGAAATGGAAAACTACATAAGGTTCTGCTGCTGAAAGAGTCTAAAGATCTGTTATTCTATGGACAGATGTAATGACCACTAAATAGTTTTTTTTTTGGCCCTCAGATTGAAATATTTTACATTCATGACTTCGAAGAAGATTCCTGTGATCAGGGTCCATTTTTGTCCCAGATCCCATAGTGGACGAGGTCAAAATAGGAGGGAGAATCAGATATGTCAGAGTCTCTTAAGTGTCCTCTGTTATATCTAGGTTTCTACCTTACATCTTCCCTGTTTCTCTGCCTCTGCTGTTCAGCCAGTGAGAGTAGAATGTTAGTGTGAATGTGATGTCATTGGAATGTTGGGTATGCTGTGAGTGGGACTGTCAGTTGGATCCTGGGCTGAGCGGCAGAGAAGCTGCTCCTGGTGGGGCTTTATTACATCTATACTGGAAAACCTATCTGAACATCTAAGATCAATAAACTTATCTTCTGTAACCTAACCAAGACTACTGGAACTACTTACCTACGATATAACATAAATTGGCGACGAGATGGGATTCAAAACCATGCGTGAGGACATACTTCAAGCTTGAAAAGGTACTTTTATACAAGATTTTACTTAAAAAAAGAACTTACCTAAGGATCCTACGCCCTCCCGCCCCACCAGTGTCCATATTCACCGGACAGCCCATAGACAAGGCGTACATTTCCTGCTACCTGCTTCTTCCTGCCTGATTTCTACTGCCTGCTTCTTACTGGGCATGTTTCCTGCTACATGTCTTTCCAACCTGATTCCTGCTACTTTAAAATTTCTACCATTGTGTGGACCCGGCATTTTCAAAGATTGGCACTATATCTAAGAACCCATTTTACAGGACGCATGTTTCCTGCTACATCTTCTTCCTGCCTGATTCCTGCTGCCTTTGTCTGCCAAATACTGCCTGTACCTCATCCTGTGTACCTACTCTTTCTACATGGGAAACACTAACGTTGCACCCAGCAAGCAATTTGAGCAAGCGCCATCCATACAAACTGCCGATGTACCCTGGCTCTACATCAGAGGTGTACCTTCTCTTCATTTTGCGAGCACTTCCCAAACCCGTTGTGTATTTTGGGATGCTTTCGTGGAACCAGTGACTAGCATCAACTATGCCAAGAATCAACTTTGGACACCCCAGAGACTGAGCTTTGCTTACTCGCTGACACTTTACATGGATCCTGTTTGGTGGCAAGTATTGTGAACATTTTGAGGTAAATCATAATTGATTTAATTATGGGCCTCGGTTTCCCCTCTACATTTGGCAGTTCAACCGTCCTGTCGTGGTTTGAAAAACAACGCGCGCCATGCTCAGCACGCGCTCTTACCTTCTCGTGGATCCTCTGATCTTCAGTGACACTTTCGAATCCTTCTCCGTCTCAGCGTTACCGTGCAGCAATTTTGGGTGCACGCACTTGCCTACAACCACCCAGCACTGCGTCACCAAACGTGCCGCCATCTTGCGGTTGGACTCATCAAGCTGTTCTCAGCATATGAAGTGTCTCGCAGGATTCAACGTACTTCAGCATCTTGCCAACCACGTTTTTCTTTTCTTGCGTGCCAATAAAGTATTTCAAGCGTTGATGTCATGCAGCACCTGGGCTTTGCTGACAGTTTCCCTCTCCTGGCCTTGCTGTCTTGTGCACCTCCGCAGTGCGCTTCAGTTACACTGCCTCCGTACTTCTCGTCTGAGAAACTGAATTTTCAAGGGATCCATCATTTATTTGGAGCTGTCACTTTGCCTTACATTCTACATGCCGGAGCAATTGTATTTATTTAGATGTGACATATCTCAAGGAGTGAAGTCACTCTTCTTCATTTTTACCTTACGGCGCTTACTGCCAGCGTCCTCTATAGGGTAATCTTCAACCAAGGTACTGTTTTCTTATCGCTACATCTTCTTTAAGCCCAGCATGTTTTCTTACGGACCACGGTGACTACTTTATTTGTTTTAGTTCATTGTTTTGAGACTTATACCAACTTTATCATTTTTATTTCTGTAACTAATACTGTGCTACATTTCTTTAATGTACTGCCATATTGCCTATTCCATGTTCATTTTCTCATCTTTGGCTCCCATTACTACGGTGCTCTATTATTATGCATTTTTATGTTTCTACGTATACCTACATTGATTTTTTGCTATGTTACCATGCTAAAGTTTACTTATTTACCTGTATTGATTTATTCTTGGATGTACCTTTGATCATATTACTTTATACATGCTACTGTGTTAGTAATGTATTTGTTGCATGGCATGCAGGTTCTTACGTTTTGCAGTCTGTACTTTGTTATGGAGCATTTTTCTTGTTCCTTTGATTCTTTACATGATTTTTACTTACGGTGAATTTGTTATATTGTGCGCAAGTTTTCATACATGGTCTAACTTGAGGTGTGACTGAATTTTATTTGCTGTGTAGTTCAGTTCACCCAGATCGCACTTTCCCTGGAGCATTTTTCTTTTCCTCTGATTCTTTACATGATTTTGTTTTATTGTGCGCAGGTTTTCATATGTGGTCTAACTTGAGGTGTGACTGTACTTTTGCTTTATATGTTGTGCAGCTCTCCCAGATCGCATTTTCCTTGCACTTTCATGCATGGTCTAACTTGAGGTGTGACTGTACTTTTGCTTTATATGTTGTGCAGCTCTCCCAGATCGCATTTTCCTTGCACTTTCATGCATGGTCTAACTTGAGGTGTGACTGTACTTTTGATTTACGTGTGGTGCAGCTCACCCAGATCGCATTTTCCTTGCATTTACTGCTTGGGGATTCACTATTTTGTGTTTTCACCTCTGCTTGATTTCTGGTAGGGTGTAAGTCACCCGTTATTTACTTATGATTGCTTTCTGTTTGGGTGTTTTTCTCTTCCTGCTTTTGGAATTCACCTTTGCTTGCTTTCTGTTTTGGGTGCTGGTCACCTTTTGCTTACATTTGTTCTTGTCGTTTTCCTTCTTCCTGCTGTGTTCAGTGTTTCCATCCTCCTCGCCAGTCTGGCCAGTTGGTGTGGTTGTGGTGGTTACATTGGTGCACTATTTCTTTGTTAATTTTTCGTGGTATACCTCTTTCTTGTTCATGTATGTACGTTCTTTTACTATTTCCTTCCTTTTGAAACTTCTTGCTTCAATTTTTTGCTCTGCTAAGGAAGGAGATGTGTGTCTTTTCTAGTTTTCAATTTCCTTTACTCTATCTTCGTGTTTACTCATTGCATTACCGTTTACATTTCGCAATTTCTTTTCCTTATTGCTTCCTTTTACATCACCTTTCTACTTGCTTATTTTAGCATGTTTTTCATAACTTATGTGCAATTTGCTATACTTCTTCTGGCAAGTTTCTTCAGTATTACTGTGATGTTACTGCAATGTTACTATTTATATTTGCTTTCTCTTTGTTCATTTTATAAAGAGGGAAGGTGTGTTATATCTAGGTTTCTACCTTACATCTTCCCTGTTTCTCTGCCTCTGCTGTTCAGCCAGTGAGAGTAGAATGTTAGTGTGAATGTGATGTCATTGGAATGTTGGGTATGCTGTGAGTGGGACTGTCAGTTGGATCCTGGGCTGAGCGGCAGAGAAGCTGCTCCTGGTGGGGCTTTATTACATCTATACTGGAAAACCTATCTGAACATCTAAGATCAATAAACTTATCTTCTGTAACCTAACCAAGACTACTGGAACTACTTACCTACGATATAACATCCTCCTACTGGCTTTGGCCAAGAAACCTTCTACGGGTTCATTACATCTGTGGCTCCTTATCATTAAATCTACATGCAAAGGTATTTTTCTGTTCCTGACGCCAACTTCGTTATCAGTCCTATATCTTCATCCCGAAACTGTCACTCTGCCTTTCAGCTTCTTTTCCTCAAATTGTGTTCCTTTTTATTTTTTCCCGGCTAGATGATGCTATACTTGACACTTTTCCAGAAAATAATTACTTTTATAGTCCTTTGCTTAATGTGTCCAGGTCATGTTACCTTTCCCCACTAGGAAAGATGTTGAAACAGGTCACACTTCGCTTCCTGGGTGACAGCACTGTAGGCCATAGTTCCTCTTTCTGGAAATGTATAAAGACAGACCATCTGGCCCTTTTCATGCATAGCAGTAACTCCACTCAGATTCAAAAGATCTCTTCCAAACACACGGTAAAGTCACCTCATCAGTATAGGCCTACAAAGTTTGACTTTACCAATTGTATTACTTTAAAAATAAATATTGTCAATGTCATAAAGTCGGTATGGTTGTAAGAAAACAGGTTGAATTTTTTTTTTTTTTTAAAAGGGCCAACTACCAGTCGGTTTATTGATGGGGGAAAAAAACATGTAAAATTTTATTTTTTTTCAAAAGAAAAAGTATGCCGCTAACCAATTTAGAAGCTGATGACTCCAATTACATTAACAAAAAATAAGCTTGAGGAAAAAGACGAAAAACAGCCAGGATGATAACCTCATACATCTAGTGTGACAGTTTTTCCTCCTTGTATGTTTGAAGCTCTGAAGTGACGATGCATACTGGTATTTTACCACCCACTCAACAACATATTCTGGTATGATAAAAATTGGACTTCAGGTTCAGCTTCTCAATCTAGCATGCTGAAAATCATTTTTTTTAAATGTTTGGCATTAGTAAATACTTTCCGATTTTATTAAAATTATATGTAGAATATACTTGTTTATAGGTTCTTTCAGTCAACCCTCTTCATCCATTGGTCTCTTATTGTGTCATTCACATTTTTCTTCCGCCCACTGCAGGACTTTGTCAGGCCACTTCAGTCATTGGCAAATTGATGGGATTCTGCTCTTTCACAAAGAGCACATCTGCACCCACAGTACTTTCCTTCAGTGCCAGGGGCTACTATGGCAATGTTTGCTGTTTCATACCAAAAAATATTCTTGCTTTTAGCCATTAGAGGATCTGGTAGCTTCATCTACAACTAGGTTTTACAAAGATCAAGAGAACACCAAAAAGCACCCATTATGCCAAAAGGCTGGCAGTCAACAGGCTTATTGGTTTTGGTAAATCTTGTTTTATGTTTGATGTGTTATTATGCTTAACTGCAAACATAATGCATTGTATGCATACTCTAAAGTGCTTTGGTTCAGCCTTCTTCAGCCATTAACTTCTTTGACCCAGGAACTTTCAGCCAGTGGTGTGAGACATTGTCAATCGGATCATCGATCATCCCACACGAATATTTTAGTCTCACCTTCTCTTCATGATCTGTTTGGATGGATCCTTCCACCTCCACTGTAATGCATGAGGGAGTACTTAACAAGTAAGCTATATCACCACATGCAATTGTTTAGCCCATCCATGCATTGCATATACAAAGCAATTAAATTGTTTTGCACGGCTGCAAGCATTTCTGTATTGCTTTCGCATTGCCTGAGTATATGCGTCAAACCCATTGGCTTTGACAATGCTTGTTTTTACACCAGCTAGCCCCCCCACTCCACCCCAACAACACGCAGTGCAACGTGGCAGACGAGAAAGGATAGGAAAAAGATTTTTTAAATAGTGAATAACTGTGAAAGTAGGTGACTGTGAAAATCTTTACATAACAGAGTTTAAAAATTGGAATGAAGAGGATTTCTACTCAGAAATCAAAACTAGATTGACAAATCAGAATGCAAACTCATTTAATATAATATAAACTATAATTTAAAATTTATAATCATTAAAAATACACGTATAATATAAAAGATGGCAAGCTACAATTTCCATTTACACAAATATAAATTGGGTATTTAAAATTAGTGTAAACCAGTTTGCGATCCGAAAGACCAGTTGAAATTACATGCCTAAAAATGTTTTTTGTCAGCTGCCACTCCAAAGTCGAATATTCTTCCACTTGGAATACGCATGCTCTTAACAGGTCACCCCAATTAACTCTGACACACAGAAGCCATTTTATGTACAAGTGCTCATATTTGAAACGCCTGTTGACGGTTCCCTCTCCCTAACAAGCAAAGCTCAAAACAAACTCACATTTGGGACTGGCCTCGCAGAGGTAGAGGGTAGGTTGACACGGAGTCATGTGGTAAACGAGGTGTGTGGTTTCCAGGGGCTGTGTACATACCACCCACAGTCTCACTGCAGTGCGACAGCCGTTGTATATATACACTGGTGGGACCCATCAGGAAAACACTCAAAGCAAACAGCAAGTTTCCCCGACAGGAATCTTACTGTTGGGTGCCGGACTGACCCAAGCCCGCGCCGGCGGTAGAGACACTCAAAAACAAATATAAAACTTGCTGCCAGCACCACAACGGCGCACCAGTCCAACTTACTGCATACACTCCTTAAGAGCAATGTGTAGACGCAGGTTGTATATTTGAAGCATGGCCATAATAGTCCAGTGAAGAATGATGCACCACTCAACACCGTTGGAAAACTTGAGATGCAGTGCTTAATTTTGCCATGGTCACCTCACTCGCTTTTGGGGAGCAGCAGGACTTTCCTTAATCAGAATTTGACCCAAAGCAAGAGAAAGAAGAGGGAAGAGAAAGCGAGGAAACCCGTGACAAAAGATGAAAGCAGGGATGAAAAATAGCGTACAAGAACGAGAAACAGGAAGTGTAGGGTGGTGGAAAAAAAACAGACCGGCATAAGATCCAGGAAGGAGGCCGCTCCATGGAACACAGTCTATCCATGAGAGAACAGCTCCCCGCTACAAAAATCCCGTAGGTGCTTTACTGCTTTGGAAAGTACAGCCCTACAGTGTAAGGATCACTCAAAACAATATGTGGCTCAATGCTCTAAACACAACTGCATTCAATGTTTTTTTTTTTTAAACTCATTCAGACCAGCAGTTCTCACTTAAAGAGACAGCAGCTTCGGATGAGTCGCCAAACCAGAATTTTACCTCTAGTTTCACAAAACTTGTGAAAGGTTGCACCTGTCATTTTGAGGACCGGGCACAGTGACGGATGGAAACAAAAGCCAGGAGTTCCTGTAGAAATAAAGAATAGAATAAGCAAGCATTGGCAACGCCAATAGATTTCGCCTTCTGGACCTACTGGCTTTGCCAATGGTTTTTAGCTAAGCTCTGCAGCATGGTTAAAGCATCAAAAAATAGCCTCCAACAGCTAGAATAAAACGTGCACTCTCATGGACTGCTTAACCAAAAAGAAAAAAGTAGTGCTTGAAAAGCAAGTAGTGGAAGCAGCCAATAAAGAGAGATCGTAAAGAGGCAATGCTCCATGGGCGGGACAAACAAGATTGACAAGCTAAGACACGAGTAAGTAGCAGGTAAATGAGAGTGATAGGAAAGCCAACCAATGGGCAGACTCTAAGCCCCTGTATGTTCTTGCTAAACCCACAATATGTCAAGCAACAGACAGCGCACGTGCCGTCTAGTAGGCTCGATCTAAAAAGGAAACAAAACTAACTTTCCCAGTTAAAAAAAATGTAAAGGAGGCAAACAAAATGACAAAAGAACCAAGGAAAACAAGTAGAAAGAAAATATGCCAAACAGTTTGGTTTCATTTGCAAACGTTGCACAACACAGGCAAATGGTCCGTGACTTTATGCCATGACACATAAAAAATCATAATAATAAGCAGACGCACACTGCCCATCTCAATGTATGTTGATTATTTGTATGTGCTTTATGATTCCCAATGGTCACTTCAAGGAGCTGGCTAGACAGAAGCGGTGTGAAAGAGACCAAGAGAAATCATAGGAGGGGACCGGGAAAAGGAAAGATGGAAAAGCCCTGGTGACGGCGTGGTCTTTCACAAATGCCGGCACCGCTCTATGTAGTGCATATTTGACAAAACATGACAGGCCTAAAAAAAGGCAGCTAAGCTGACCAGTCAAATGAGAGCGCACAATGGCTTATGGTGAAGCCAGAAAAAAGAGACGCATTAAGTTAGGAGGAGTACCCAACTAAGACGATCATTAACCATAGGGCAAGACCAGAGCTATCTATAGTTTACTAATACCCCCTCCTCAAGCCTTCTGAACCGATACTGCTGGTACTTACACAACTGACAACGGGATGAGGTTTGGCTTGGGGATTCGAGTCACCTTGGGCCTCCTGTGTGAGAATGAATTTATAATCTCAAATCAGTTCCCCCAGGTGGGCACGTGTGCCACCCACTAAATGCCACTACTACAGTCATTGGCACTGAACTGCTCCTTCACTGGCAGTCTCAGCTAAAAGGCATAAGGGGCGATGACGATTCGGGTGAAGTGCCTTGCAGGGGGGGGGGGCTCTGTGTGGGCGGGGAGGGGGGGGCAAAGTCGTTCTATCTATTTTCGTGAACAGCATCCCTGTACTGCAAACACTGCATGAAAACATGACTGGAATCATAAAAAACATCCCAGAATGGCCTGGTAATTTCAGGTTACATCCCAGCTTAGAAAACTCTACACAGTGTGGTGCAGGGGATAATGGATCTTTGCGGCGTGATGAGGCATGTCGAACCTATGCTGTACACAATAGCACTTGCTACAACACAGACTACACGTTTTGCCCCCACCACTACATGTATAGAACCAAATCCCCAACAGGATACATACAACCCCTTTAGTTTGATTAACCTTAGGGTATTTAAATGTCTCTGCCACATCTCCCCTCTCCCGCCACTTCCAGAGTTTAAAGATTGCAACCCTCTACTCTATGCCAGTCCACTCCACCCTACGGCATTCCACTATGTACCACTCTACGCCACTTCAAGCCACTCTACACCACTGTACAACATGGCTAAAAGACATTGGCAAAGTCAATAGCTCTTGCGTAGGCAAAACCTATTGGCTTTGCCAATGCTCATGTTTTTAATGGTTTTTATGGATCTCTTCACTGGAAGAGGGATTAAGTCACGAGTTACAATCCATTTGACAAGCCTTCTGGCATTAAGAGGATTGCAAGCGGTAGGCAACATCTAATAAGTGACTCTCATGTAGTTTCAGTGAGTGGAGCTTTGAGTATGGGGGCCTTTCATGCAAAACTGCTTGCATGCAGCCAGCTTAATGACTAAACTGACCTCTAGTTGCTCTCACATGGGTGGCTTACATATTAGAAAACACGGGCAAGAGGCCAAGTATAAGTTGATTTACTTGTCCAAGATCCCCGAATTTAGAGCATTTATTACTTGCAACAGAACATTGATGGGGGAACAAGGGCGGCTTCTACGTTTGAGCGGAGCCCCACTGAAATGCCCCCAGAGACGAAAAATAAAATGGTAATAAAGTTAATACATTGTCATTTTATTTTTCGTCACCCTGTCCCGAACAGAGCGTCAGGACGGGGGCGGGGCTACTGCTGACTGGCAGCAGCAGAGAGAGGAAGGCACTTTCAGTTTAAAGTGCGCATGACTTTTTGGCTGGCTATCTTGCGACGGCCAGCCACACATGCACACTTTAAACCTCTCTAACCCAGCTGCTGGGTTAGAGAAGGCAAAAGGCTCCAGTGCTCTTCTGAACGCTGATAGAGGCCGCTCCCAACAATCCTGGCAACAGTCTCATGCCGGTAAGAGCAACGCCAGGATTGGCTTGGGAAGTTGGAGCCTGCCTGCCTGTCTGCCTCGAGAAGAGAAGACCATTGAGGAGGTGAGTGCTTTTAATCTATTTTTTTTTTTTATGTCCTACCCACCTCACCACCCTCAGGACTTACCAGCCGCCACTAAGTGGGAATCATAACACCAACAAGAACATAAATGTTGTCATTAGTTTGAATGGCTCAAGTCATATCCTGTAGTAGTAGTTTTCCGCTCAATGCCCTGTAAGGCTAGTAGTATCCCACCCAGTATGTCAGTTATTTAAAAATGGCTGTTTCTTCCGGTGAGTTTCTGATGGTCTTTGCAAGGTCGTAGGTCCTTTAGGTTTCTAGGAAGGAAGTAAGTGGCCTGTTCTATTTGTTTTTTTTTAAGGAAAACGAAGTTCAGTTCTTTTCCCTTGGCTCTCTATTCTTACTGAAACAATGCTTGTCTTCGTAAGTCATTCTTGGAACTGACCGCTGAGAAAGTTCCGGTTTTAAGGCAGGCCACGGTTTGACTAGGAAACGGTCTGTCTCTCTGGAAACTACAAAAAGGCCAGACCCTCCCTGCTTTTCAGTTGCACTGTTCTTTTCAGAGTCAAGCACTGCCCATTTTGTGTCTGCCCTCAAAAAGAGAAAGAAAAGAAATACTTCAGGGTCGATCCGACAGATAAATGACCCCAAATCCAATCGAATAAACTTTTTCAGACGTAAGAGCTCCTAACCCGGGACCCACGCCCTGCCCAGCTACGTCAGGCATGGCACGGGTCTGTGCTGGCGCCTGGAAACAGGGGGAGTGGGAACTGACATCATTTTTTTTTTTTTTAAAGTTTTTATTGAATGCGACAATAAACTTACATACATCACAATTGTCAGTGTCCGCAGTTTCTCTTTACATGGTAACATATTGTTCAAAACATTGATGTGTAACCCAAATCAAATATTCAACATACAAAAAGATCCCTGGGGAGGGCTTCTCTCATATGTTCACTGTCAATACGGTGCGCCTATCGAGTTGGGTAGGGGTACGTCTCATTTTCTCTACACAGTACCATGAATTAAAGGACTGTTTGTGCCCTATCTAACCCGAATACAAATGTTTATAGCACTATAGTGGCAGTGCGGTGCTTGGGCTTATAAGAGCGGTGGATATAGGTCCCCCAGGCGCTCGCTGGTGCCCGGGAGAGGAGGATGGAGAAGGCTGCTGTGTCTGCCGCAGGTAACAGCGATAAATATGCCATATATCCTTGGGTCGTGAGGTCTGTGGTTGAAGCGTTGCATAGATTTCTGTTTGCATATCGCAATATGACATGCTACGAATCCACATGTCTTTCGTGGGACTGATTTTTGTTCCCCAGTGTATGGCAATTTCCCTTTTCGCTAGCAACATTGTTATGGCGACAAACATTCGGTGACATAATTTTATAGTACTGACTATTCCCAGAAAGGCCAGTTTTGGAGAAGGGGGAAGCGGAGAGGAGATCACGTCGGAAATCATCAGAAATACGTCGACCCAAAATGTGGCTATCCGGGGGCATGTCCAAGTCATATGAGCGAAGTCTGCCTCCAAGGCCTGGCATTTGGGGCAGTTGGATGGCTTATTGGGGTCATATTTGGTCAGTTGCTGCGGTGTGATATATGCCCTATGTATGAACTTAAAATGGAGGAGTTTATGCCTGTGGTTGGGAGATACCCTTTGTATTTGTTCATGACAACAGGTCCATTCCTTATCAGTCAGCGATTGGCCCAGGTCTTCCTCCCATCGTCGTCGTACCCCCCCTGTCACGAGCCTGTTTAAGTGCCAAACACGCCCGGTACAGCTTAGTGACCAGGTGGTCCCCTTCTTTGTCAGTTATAAGTAGCGTGAGTGGAGTGAATTCTAGAGGAGGGGATGGAAACGTAGGGGTGGTCGAGCGGAGTGCCCCGAGCAGTCTAGTCGCCACAACTTTATCCATATACGTCAGTTCAGAGTGTGTGGATAGGTCTGTCATGGTTATTGCCTGTCCATCTGGGAATAGGGAACCAAGGGTGCACAGCTTTAATTTGTTAAGTGTACATTGTACCACCGTCTCAGATGTGAGTGGCAGAAGCGGGTTTTGGTGTAGCGGGAGCTCTGGGGAATATAGGGAACCAGTACCCCACTTTCGACTAAGCCTACGCCAGGCCCAGCATGTGGTAGATAAGGGTTGAATATCATTTGGGTCGAGTGGTATACCCTGTGGAAGCAATGCCCCCAGGGGAGTGGGAGAGGCCAAGCCCTGTTCGGGTTTAGTGTATGGTATGCGGGCATCTGGGTGGAACCAATGATAGGCAAACTGAGCCTGCGCGACCAGATAGTAAAGGTGAAAATCTGGGACTGCAAACCCGCCCCGGTCATAAGGAAGCGTTAGAGTGTCCCACGCTATCTGCGGTCTGCACCCCCCCCCCCAGACCAGTCAGATAAGCAGACCTCGCAGTTGCGTAAAGAAGGCATTAGTGAGTGGGATGGGCATATTAACAAAGAGGTATAAGAACCGAGGTAGGACATTCATTTTGATAAGGGCGATGCACCCTGCCATAGAGATAGGTGGCTGAATCCATCTCTCAACTTGTGAACTAAGTTGTGTGATAGCTGGTCCGTAGTCTAGGTGTATGACTTATTCCTTACTTTTATGTAATATAATGCCGAGGTATTTGGTGGTATCCCCCGCCCAGCGAAGTGGCATCGCCCTCTCCCCCGGAGTGGCAGAGTCAGTGATTGGAAACAGCTCCGACTTGTTCCAGTTAATGCGCAACCCAGACATGGCATCGAAGCAACTTATTTCATCAATTATACGCTGCAAATTAGTGTTAGGGTGTCTAATAAAAAGCAGTATGTCATCCGCATACATAGACATTAGTAGGGGTCCTGACTGAAACTGGAGGCCACGGAACAAGTGTTTTTCCTGCAGGTGTCTGACCAGGGGGCCCATGGCTACTATAAAAAGTAGAGGGGATAAGGGACAACCCTGTCGGGTCCCTCGTGAAATAGGAATCGGAGGTGATAGGGAACCATTCACCCGAATCCGAGCTGTGGGGGCCGCATATAATAGCGCAATCAGTGCAATAAAGTTGGCTGGGAGGCCCAGTTTGCGGAGCGTAGCAATAAGAAATGGCCACTCCAAGGAGTCGAAAGCCTTCTCCGCATCGAGAAGAGCTATCGCTGCGGGACACTCGGCTCAATTCTATTGATTACTGAGACGACCGTTTGGAGATTTAGGACAGTGGACCTGTGTGGAATGAAACCAGATTGCACTGGCGAAAGTATCTGGTCCAGGAGTAATGATAGTCTGGTGGATAGCATTTTTGCCAAGATCTTGTTATCAAAATTTATCAGGGATATGGGCCGATATGAGGCGCAGCTAGTAAGCTCCTTGCCCGGTTTTAGCAGGAGGGAGATAGCTGCCTCTCTCATGGAGGTGGTGGGGGAGGGCGGGGGGGGGGGGGAGTACGCCATCCTCCAAGGCCTCTGCATAGACCTCGAGTAACGGCGGCGCCAGGGTTTCTTTACATGTTTTATAAAATAATCCTGACAGTCCATCCAGACCCGGTGCCTTCGCTCCCCCTAGAGCGTCTATTGCCGAGGTGACCTCCTCCACAGTGAAAGGGTCACTGAGGAATTCAGCCTGACCAGTGGTGAGCCATACCATTGCAATCTCTTGCAGGTATGCTAAATGTTGTGGAAAGTCCTTGGGAAGTTTAGTGGCATATAGATATCGATAGTATGTGACGAATTCTGATAGGATGTCCGCATCATCAGTAGCAACTGAGTCATCCGCTCTTTTTATTGCTGCTATGTGCCCTGTTCCCCGAGGGGGATGTCATCATTTGTTAAGCATACAGGTTTTGTCAAACCCAGTGAACTGCTCCACAGAACTCACCTAACACCACAACGGCCTTTTACAGCCATGAGCCACCCCAAAAAAGTATTAATCACTGCCAAACCAGCAGACTCTCGGCAGAGTTTGAGGGGTGTGCAGGGAAGGATGCCCCCCTTAAGAACTCTTTGCAGGGTGTGGAAGGCGATTTGAGGGTCTGTAGTCCGGCGGCTTACAAGCCCTCTTCTCAGGAGCACAAAGGAGTTGCAGGCAGGGCTTTAAGTGTGCCGGGTCCTGCTGGTGCTCAGCACCGGCAGTTCTGAAAAGCAGGTGCTCAGACGGATCCCTATCAGGCTCTCCATTTTTGCCCTCACCCTCAGGGTGAAGAAAAAAATCTTAACTGCAGCAGTACCACCCTTCACTGCCTCTGAAGTAACTTCAAAGAGGCTCGCTATAGTTCTTTCACAGTCTCATTTCAGAATGGAAACATTTTCAATGTTATATACAACAAAGCCATAGTTGTTGCTTATTTATCTTATGCAACTACCAACCATTTGCAAAGCCAATAGTCCTGGCTTGTTGTAGGTGTAATGTTACTTGCTGTATTATATATCTGGATGCAATGACAAACAGCTAAATACCAGTCAGGCAGCACACTATGCTAAGCACTGACTTTTAGCTTAGGTGTTTTAAAGCCACGCCCTTAATTACATAGGCCACTCCCCTTTGAGACACCCCCCAGTTTTTTCCTCCTGCTTAAAGCCCTGGCTGCAGGGATAAACAGTGAAGTTTGGAAACAGCTTTGAACTTTCTGTCATACACGCCCCCCTAAAAAAGGAAGGATTACTATTACCAGGAAAGAGAGAATGAGACACAAAAACATGAGTGAATGCCAGACAACTTATGATCTATTCTAGAGTTTCACAACAACTCCCACACTGTCTGTAGGGCTCCTACAGAGGGCCATTTCTATTCACTGTACTCTACTTTCCATCACGAGATCTGATGCCAAGTGGGCACTGGTCCAGTCTTGCCAGCTCATTATGTATCACTAGTGAGTAACAGACGTTCTCCAGACGTGGTGGCACAATAGTCAGAAGGGGTTCCTTGTTAGTTTCATTCTGCAGGTTGGCTGAGGCCTGCAAGGAGTGTAAGCCATATTGCAAAACAGAGCTCAACTCATTTCTCGATTTGAAACCATGGAACAGGACGAAGGTCCCCTGCGTCAGGTACGAGTTCCTCAAGCAGCCATATTTTTAGGTCCAGTCTGGGCAGCGCATGCGCTGCGAAGCATGCTGTATTTGAGTATAGACATGAAGCCCCATCCACTCTCCGCCTATATTTGTCATTGACTTGTGTCAATGTCCTTCGTAAATGCTGGCTTCTGATTCGTTAATTGGCTTATTAGTCCCTCCTTAGTACCGCCTTGTCTTCATTTATAACCTCCCATGAGGACTGGCCCTTTTACTTCTGTTGTTACACTGTATGTCTTATTTAGTCTGTAAGCACTAATTTCTTTAATGAGTTTCTCCTACTGCAGGCACGACATGCTTTTCCTGCAACATTCAACGCGCCATGCGCGCTTTCACTTTCCAAGCAGGCCAGGACAATGGCTGCTGCTTCTTTTAAATGAAATAGTTCTCGCATTTACAAGAATTTGAGGTATTGACATTGTAAATGACAATGCTTTTTATTTATGTGTTAATTATCAAAACAGATAAATAAAAGGCATTCTCATTAACAATGCCAATAGCTTAAACTCTTTCAAATGCGAGGCCCATTGCATTGCAAATGCTTGTTTATGTCTGCATTCTTTACAAACACAAAACTACGCACCAGAGAACAGAAAGGAACACAAACGGTCTGAGAGAACTACTTGCTGCAGCTGCCCACGGATAATAACCTGAAATCTCTACACCGTACCCCAATGTTCCACTTTTTAATACAGTCGTAAAAGACACTGCATAGCATGCACAACAGACTATATATGTTATTCCTACGAAAAGTTCCAATGCTTAATGCCAGGGGCATAACTTAGTAAGATTTGTGGGGTGTGAAGCTCAAATTTCCAAACTAAAGAAGCGGTGGGGTGCAGGGGAGAGGAGTGAGATGGTCTGTTTCTATGAGAAACGGGGTCCGTGCTAAATTGAATTAGTTGGTCCTCTGTCTAGAGTGGCACAGTGGGTGAAAAACGATTAGCTAGAATGCTACGCCCGAGAGATTGCCAGTGGTTAGACCACTTCCAAGCATCCGTCACCTTTTCAGTCTTTGCCAATCATATGCCTGGAACCCTGAAATTGGCACAGCTTTCGAATCCTAACAGTGCCAATGTTTGCGAATTCCAAACAGTAGTAAATTTGCACACAATCAAGGAGTACCTCTATGGGAGCAGATTTGCTACTTTTGTGGTAAACCAGTCACTAGATAAATTTCAGTGGCCGATCCAAAAAATAAATACGTTAAAACCGCTTAGTGAAATGAGAATGACAAGAAAAACCATCACTGACATATCAGACAGACTCATGGCCCCAAGAGCCAACTACCAAGCAAAGAATGCATTTATTTGGTGAGTGTCCCATACCAGACACCCCCCCGAAGACACCCCCTGCTTAATGCTAAGCATTAGCTAAATATTGTTTCAGGGACAGGGTGGCTCGATCAGTTGAATGCTCTTTGCTGAAACATGCCTTGATCTGCAAGTCATAACTTCGAAACCCTGCCACGCCCGACTCAAATTTGCATCATTCTGAGGCCAGTAAAGTGAGCAGCACTAAATCGGGGCGCACTACAAGTTCGTGGGTAAGAAGGCACTGTAACACGGCGCACGGTGCTATGATACCATTATGAGTTTTGGCATCAGAAACGAGAATAACATACTTAATGCAATATAGACCATATGGATTTCCGCATTTTGGACCAAACTTCTAGCCCATTTACCCAACTTATTTCCTCCTGCTTTTTACAGGTGAAGAATACATGTTTGTAAATACAGTGCCACTTGTAAATAATTTTCACCCTAAATGGGATTACTGACCAACTTGTTGTGGGCACTAAATTGGTTAATAATAATAACACCAATTAAGTGCAGTGCTTAGAAACGGTAGGCGTGCTGTATGAAGCAAATGTCCACCATCACCCTGCTGAGCAACGACACACATAATAGCATAACAGCACCACTCTAGTCACTTATGCATGACACCAAAAGATTTCCCACATAGTCCTCACTGCAAGTACAACATCCTTCCAACCAAGCACCCCCAACAGCGTAGCTAGCTATCCGCTTGTGAGAGTCGGCGCCTCGCAATGGGGTAAGAAGCGCTATTCAAAATCCAATTACAATTACATTACAAGGTAGTGCCATTTCAATTGTTATAATAGCCACACTACAGTTCAGAAATATACAACGCGGCGATGAAGAAACATACTGATCTCCAATGGGGCCAAGAAAAGGGTGAACTGTGGGTTACGTTGGTCCTTTATGAAGACCGTACCCCCAACAGAAATGCAGGCTTGGCATGCACATGCAACCATCAGCTACAAAACCCAGCATCTGTCACTTGTGCAACAACCGCACATTCACAACATATGTGCACCAGGAGAAATTGCAGAGACTCCAGACTAGCGCCACAGGTGTGCCATGGAGTTGTACCTCCATGGCCTAAGGGATGACGAGACGATGGGGCGCTAGTGGATGGCGCCCTTGGCTCCAAAGCACAAGCGTTTTACCAAGCGGAGACTAGGCCAACTGCAACACAGCACTCTGAAATAGCAGAAAGGCGAAATGGCAGCACATTGCAATACTCTCTAATAAATAAATCATGTGTAAAACGGCAGAGCTACATTAGACACCGAGTGCATTCCACAGGTGAGCACTTTCAGATCAGTTTTCCACAATAACCTTTAACCTGCCTCGCTAGACCAATCCTCAACCTGCACGTGCCTGCAGCTCAGTTGCACGAGACCAAGGCCTACAACACTATGCATTTCGCACCGTGGACGTTTAAGAAACTTCATTCATGATGCAACTGAACACGTTTCATACTAGATATTCCCTTCCGCAAGCATTTTTTAAAAGAAATACGCAATTTAAATTAGTTATAATAGCAATCTCTGTGGTTCTGCGTTCTGTGACCCGGCACTGTACAAGAACACATTAACAACCAAACACTACCTCAATAGAAGGCATGCATGGAAATAAACCAAACTGTCAAAAAACGCCTTCCATCCATTTTCGTTGCCTCTTAAAGGAACGGGCCAAAACCTTCAGAAGACCCCGCAGGAGAGGGTTATTCCTAGAGCGACCACACAGCCCCCTCCACCCCTAAAGTCAATTTGTTTTGTTTAAATTGGGCCCACCAGGAGCTCAATTGCCTCCAACCCCTGCTTTTCCTCCCTGCTTCCTGCTGGGTCCATGTGTGCGTGGGTGTTTTTTTCCAGAGATTGAGGGTGGGGAATCATTCGCCGGGCCCCAGGCGCTGACACATCCTTCAAGATGACACAGGAGGACTGAATCTATTGCACGGTTTTACGGAATCATAGATGCGGTGTCCTTTTAGATGGGGTATTAAACAATAATAATGTACATTAACATACTATCTGGTTCATGAACTGTATTCCGGTGGTTCAATAACAGCACTGCTAAAAGGCACTTCAATTATTGACCTCCAAAGAGGTGACATGCAGGGTACACTGATCTCCGCAGTAGGCACACAACCTACTACGCTATTCTACCCGTTACAAAACAGAGCGCTTCCTCGGATTAAAGTGCCTACAATCTATTGCTTGGCGGCACGTCCGCGTGCGCCTGAGGCAAGGCCAGGAGTGGCATTAGGTGTGCAGCAGTCCCGAGAGTGGCCACATGAAAAATTAGAAGTTATGCAGCAACAAAAATGATGCTACCCACAGCTGCAGAATGATGTGGGATACGGCGTCGGGTGCGTCAAGGACGCCCCGGTTTCTCCTCCACGTCGTATCGGGCTCTGCTGTTGGCGGCTGCAGATCACACATCAGAAAAGCGGGGTGATGATGGATGGGGCGGACAGTGCATGCAGCGCCCACGGAGACATATGCTGCCTGGATGCTGTTTGCTCTCCGCTGCAGGAATCCATCCAGAGGCAGCGAATTCCTTCCTCTCTTCGGATCCGCGCACCAGCTCCTACAGTCACCCCCCCCCCACCACTGTGAGAAAAAAAAGCACAATGTGCAAGCCCCGTTACAACCGGTCTCTCCCTGCAGCATGTCTGTGCATTTCTGCCACTAGCTATGCTGCAAGTCAATTACCCCCACCAGCTTACCCTACCCACTCCAACGATACAGAAACGCGAAACAAGCGTGCACACGTCCAACGACATGTGTGTGGGGCTTGAGGGGCGACCCACACTCCCTGCATAAAACAACAACATCCCAGATGGGCTGCACAGGGCAATGCTGGGTGGGTTTGTGAATGACCCACCACACTTAAAAACAACGGCATGATACAGAGGCTCATCAAGGGGGGGGGGGGATTTCTTCACCCGCCCCGGTACTCACATAAACAGCTAGGATGAACCCGCAGGCCTTCTGATGCCTCACTTGTGTGCATAGATCCGTGCAGGAAAAGCTGCAGATGTTCTTTGTCTCCGGGCTCCTGTCTCCTCTCGCACCCAGTCGCAGGCAGTAAACCCCCGGCACGCTCAATCCCAGCACCCGCACTCCCTGCTAAATTCTGCTGCTGTTCCTGCCTTGAACTGAAGAGGACTATCACCCTGCACATGCGCACTGTTCCTGAGAGCCAGCGCGAGGCCGCGCCCACGGCTCTTTCTCATTGGGCACTGGATAACAGATATGCAAAGTAAACCCACGGCACCGCCCCTTCCAGTCTCGGCCAAGCCACCGGCTGTGAAATTGATTTCAAGGTTCTTATTGTCACAGTCCTCCCTGCAGCGCAGGAAGGGCTCCCTCCCGAACACAAAAACATCTTCAAAGGGTATTCATCCAGGAGCGAAGTTTTACAAGCACACCATGAAAATGGCAAGATACCAAGTTGCCCCAAGTTGGCAGATGCGAGTGGTTATCCTATTCCTGTAATTTCCATAGCATTATTGTACTTGTTGCATTTCGTAGGCACTGTAAGAATTGGAAAGCAGACAAGCATGGCAAAGTCAATAGGTCACCTTTGGAATGTATTGGATTTTCAGCTGTACAGCAAGGCTAATAAAGGGGAAAATGCCTCCATGGCTGGCTTGGTCATTTTCTAGGTGTGCTGTGTGCACACCAAATCAATACGAATTGGATCAGTAAACAAGCAAAAAAAGGAAATGAGTGTGAGTTGGATTAGTAAACAAACAATAAAAGGAAATGAGCGTGTTGGGGAAAGAAAACAGGTGAAAAAGGGTTATGGAGGCAACTGGAGGGTGGGGGAAACAAAGTCAGGGGCGGCTCCTCTGTGAGAGCGGAGGAGTGTCGCCCACCATCTAAAATGCCCCCAAAAGTGAAAAATAAAATGCAGTGGCGACCCGTGCAGGTCAGTTTTGTGTGAGGGGGTGGAAGTGACAAACGACGGAATAGGGAAAATAAAATAAATAAATAAAACCAATTACCTGGCAAGGTAAGTGGATTTATTTATTTATTTTATTTTCCCTATTCCGCCATTTGTCACTCTAACCTCCCGCCCCCGCCCTGCCCACGCCCCGCTCCACCGCACTTACCTGCACGCAGCACCACTGATAAATGGTAATAAAGTTAATTTATTACCTTGTCATTTTTCATCCACCTGTCTTGAACGGAGGGTCAGGACGGGGTGGGGCTTGCTGAGTGGCAGAAGCAGGGAGGAGGGTGGGCTGCCTGGGCACTTTTCAAAGTGAGCATGCCCCTTTGGCCAGCCGTCTTGAGACGGCCAGCCACACATGTGCACTTTGAAAGCTCTAACTCAGCTGTCTAGGACAGCTGGGTTAGAGCACGTGCAGGCCTCCAGTGCCCTCTGGAGCACTCCCTCCAATCCTGGCGCTTCTCTTATGCTCGTTAATATCATGAGAGCAGCGCCAGGATTGGTTAAGGCAGTTGACTGGGGACCGCGCTGAACACCGGACTGCAGCAGCAGGAGGAGGACGTGCAGCGAGGAGGAGGGCGTGTTGAAGGTAAGTGGATTTTTATTTTATTTTTACCCACCACCCATCTGCCTGCCCCACCACTCCCCATAGATGCCAGCCGCGACTGAACAAAGTGGATTGCATGAGTGTGGAGATACCAACACAGAGGGCACGTGAATGGTAGCAAATGGATCCAGAGCAACATGGAGGGGGTGTGGAAGCAAACGAACAAGACAGTGTAATATGGAAAAAAAGCGCACAGGAGAGATACTCAAAGCTGTCTAAAAGCGAAAAGCATACGTAAGAGAGCCTTGAAGGCAAAGTTATGGAAAATTGAATTTTTATATGTTATGAAAACAAAGGTATAAAATACAGAGAACAACTCTCATAGAGCGCTTTTAGAAAAAGAAAAAAAACGTTTCTGAAAATCAGACACTTGTTGAAGTATAAAAGGAGCCAATAAGAGAGATGGTAAATCAACTATGCTCCATGGAAGGGGCAGATGGATGGGCTAAAACCAATAAAACCATCCAATAGAAGCAGGAAATTAAGAGTGAAAAACAAAAAGTCAATGGAAAGCAATGGGCAGAGTTGCTTCCCAGGCCTACTATCGACATGTCACTGTGCTGTCTGGCAGGCTTCGACCGACAAAAAGGTTTGATTTTACTAGTGGCAAAGTTGCAATCTTCAGACCAATAATTTCTTTATTCGAAATCCCACCTTCCTAATCTGACCGAACTGTGTGATTCTGGGCTGCTCTATTTATCTCCAGGTTCTTTTACTTTTCTTCACTTAGGAGCATGCGTCGAGGTGAGTTTACGGTGGACGCTGTGCACGAAAAATCGCCTTTCATGAGACAAAGTGAACTAGCTCTAGACAAAAATTCTGACTGTGGACTAGCTTCTCTGTAATTTAAATACCAAGGGCCAGATGTATGAACACATTTTCCCATAGACACAGAATGGGTAAAAGTGTTTGATACATATGGCCCCAAGAGTCCTAAACAGCGGTCGCAATATTTTCCTATGTGTGGTAGTTGATTTTGTGCAACAAAAAGCATAAAGCGTATGTTGGTTTTAGTTACACCAAATTTGCAGTTGCAGAGAATATTTCTGATCTCTTTTGGGTACCACTGTCCAGTGTAAACTCACATAGCAGGTACCCCAATTCTAGACTTTTCACTACCAGATAAAGAGGATTTCAGGACATATCTCATCAAGTTGTGAACCAAATCAACCCTCCGGCTTCTTCCACCCAAATACAAAAACAAAGTCCTCTTCAATGGGGGGGTACCTCTTTGGAGAAAGTAAAGTCTTTTAATTATTTTGGAATTATTTTTAGCGCCTCTTTCTTGGAAAGCACTCCTAAATGTAAAAGAGCAACAACTTGGGAGAAATACGGAGGCAATTTTTAGATTTGTCCAGAAGTTAAAGCATAAACCTATCAAAGAGATGACGAACTTATATAAAAAGTAAAAGCGTATCAACAGGGCTAAATGAAGCAGGCCTTTGTGGGTATTGCAATGCTGGGACCCTGCAGCGGATAGAAAATGGTTTTGCCCATAGATTATTGGCAATATCAAAGAATACTGCAACTTTTATTTCCCACAAGGAATTAGGGCTCCCTTAAATAGAGGATCAAATTGGGTCAGCTCCATTATTACTATGGATTAAGTGTTGGGCGAAACCTGAGGCTACACTTGTTAGATGTTACATGGCTCATTGCTTAGCCTTAGACAGTGCAAACCGAATACCTCGGCTTGCCTATTTGAAGAAAACCTTTGGGAAACTAGGTATAAAGCTCAGCACACAAAAGGAGGACAAGGCAAGAAGTCCTGCACCAGTCAAAGTACCTTATCTAGGCTATATTTCCTATCATGGGATTGGTGCAACGGGCCTGGGACATGACCTCCATATGCCCCCAAAAAAATGACATACAAATCACTTTTAACAAATTAGACAAAGGTTGGCCCAGCACTCAAATAAGTAAAAATATAAGTAATGGTTGTTAGTAAACCTTATTCACAAAGCAAAAGCAAACAATCAGTCAAGATCTTCCCATTCAAAGAAAGGCACTTGTGAATTTTGATTGTAGGTACAAAATTTCTTTTATTCTTTATTGAAATGCAAATTTCTTAAAATTTATGATCACCGACGCGTTTCGTCCTCATGCGGACTTCTTCAGGGCTTGTTGTAGTTAAGTAATTCTTGAGATGGGGTATTTATAAAAAAGTTCAATCAGATCAAAATTGCTGAATAAGTCAATATAATATGACCTTTAGTTCAGTGCGTCAGAGTGATATCTCAAGAAAAGACTCAATTGACATATGTGGTCTTTTAACAATCAATATTATGGGAAATGTATCTCCTGTGCTTCTGTGAGGTCGTCCGGTTCCGAAAAGAGAATCGATTCGATTGTGCTTCTCCCTGTGGTGGTGCACTTTTGTCTGCTTCGCGCCACCACACACCATTCTACCATAGTGCAATTGTGCTTGTGTGATGTCTTGTGTAGTTTATGTCCTGGAAGGGTACCTTTTCGGTATATATTTACATGTTTAGAGATTGTTTAATACTTTTCCTAAGTTTGCACATGTACTGTACACTGCAGCACACATGCAAAGTTGGAAAAGGTTGGGTTAAAGCACACTTTCTTCAATGTTACTCCTGCCCGATGAGGCGTAATTTTTTGACGCATATCCCTCTCTATCTTTGTTAGTAGATGGGGATTTACGTCAAAATCCATGGGTAGTTGCTTTGGAATGGCTATGTACCACCAATGGAATGCTCTCCTGATGCAAACTGATGCAAAGTAGCATATAGAACTACTTTGCGTTACTTTAGGCTACTTTGCAGTGCAAAAAAAAGTTTTGCCCTGGAAAGTAAATCCCAATACAGCACTTTGTGCCTTTTGTGATGCAAATCTTGTGGAAACTTATAGTAAACTTGGGCCATGGTTTTAATAACTGCTTAGAACACAGTGTATAGGACTGGAGCCCAAATTGCATATCTGCACAACAGAGATTTCGTGGCACTTTGTTTGATTCTGGAGCCTGGTTAGGTTTAAGGCTCATTATGGCAACTGAACCCCTCCGCATTGATATGGCTGGTGCCGTTCCTTACACATTTCCATGACACGGCTCAGAATTGTGGGCTTCCTTACAAATTTTGGTGGGACTGTCTCCCCCATGCAACCGTATTGGAGGAGAGTAGTGAAAACGCTAGCAATGGTTACAGGCCTGACACTGACCCCGGCAGGGACATTTTTCATCCTGAGTAAGGTACCAGGTATCAGCGTCTGTTTTGCAATTTGGGTTTAGTGATAGCCCAAAGTGATGTTGCACAATTATGGGGCTCTTGACGCTACCCCAAATGGAGCAATGGAGTACAGACATGGACTGGTGCATTGGAACTGAGTGGTCTATAAACAAAGGCAGAGGGTGCCCGCATAAATTCCCCAAAATTTGGGAGCCATGGAGAAACGACAGTGGCCTGCCAAAGTTCTGAATGTGAGGTGCAGTCCCTGTGGAATACATATCACCCCACTGAGCACTTGGAGGGAATGCTGGACTCATGCCATTAAACTACTTGCATGATTATTATTATTTCTAGATTTATATAGTGCGCTTATCACCCATGAGGGTATACAGGTGCTGTCCATTGGCACTGAGAGATTAAGTGATTTGCCCAGAATCACAGGATGTTGCGCCGACGCCAAGTCTCGAACCTGGAACCCCAGCTCCTGTGTCAGCAGCTCTGGCCGCTGCACCACATCCTATCCCATGATTGATTTTCGATGTCTAAATATTGCTATAAACAATTGCCCACTTGCGTACTGAGCTAAGCATCACACACTACCAGCTGTAATGTTGATTGCCTTTTATGCATTAAGAAAAAAGAACATTAAGAAAAAATCATTGAGGGCTTCCGACTTTTGCCGCTGAATGTGGATAGCTAAATATCTTTCCCATTTTTTTGCGCCCACTTCCAACTCTAAGCAGCCGCGTTTGCCCTTGACTCACCACGTGACAAGCACCCAGAACCTTCTGGTATTTTAGTTTTGCTTTTGCACTGAAATTTTTATGGCTTCCCATGATCTCTTTTTATATCCTATACATTGCTTATATTCTCCTTTAAATAACTTTAGGAGCTCTTCCACTTTGTGACTGGCCTAGGAATGTTATTAAGAATCCTGCATTAAGTACCTGTGAAAATTAATAATCCAGTATGTTTTGTAATAGGCATTAAGCTTATCTAACCCAAATAAGCATGCTTTTGAAGTATACAACTTAGCACAGCAACATTATCAGCTTGAACAGCGGGTGATTTATAGGGAGATAGAAGTTATCAGCTTAACCCCTACTTCCCAAGGAAAGTATAAACCAGTTACAACACAAAATAAATAGTTCATATTAGAGAACAATACCCCAATCTCAAGCTCTTAAGGAAGCATCACCCAGAGGGAGGGGGCTCCACCCATTGGGAGACCATCTACCGCCCGTTGCCGGTCAACATACCACATCTCTAACAGTGCTTAATTTGAGCCCGTGTTTTCCGGTGTTCGGCACCGGCACTTCAGTGGCAGCACCGGCACTTATGACAGTCTGCAACATGGTGGGCTGTTTGTCTGATTTAGAGTCAGCACAACAACAGTTGTTTACTAATTCAATATACGTTAAGAATGACTATTACCTGCTACCCATGCTAATCTTATAGCTTTGGGGGCTGGAATAGTCTGAACTGTCACACTTGTAGGAGTGGGATGGTTAGTAGCTGGTTTGGTACTGCCTTTGGTAGCGCTAGCAGGGGCAATAGGTGGTGTAGGCTGCAGTGGCCTCCAGAGGCCGGCCCTGGCACTTAATTATTTTACAAATTAAGCGCTGTCTATATTTTGATGCACCAGTGCTTCTCACAGCAAACACATCAAACAGGGAATTGATGAGTTCTACCAGAACGTAAACTCACAAAAAAACGATTTTTGAGGTACCTTCAGTATGTGAAGTTTCCTATTTTCCATATGATTACACTAACTAAGTAACTTCCTTTTGCATGAGACCTCCTTCGAAGAGAACATGTTCCTTTACAACTGTAAAATCAGATGTGTACCTCAGTGGCATGTTGTGGGCCGGCAACCTGGACATTTTGTATACTGGGGGCAGATGGTGAAAAGCCCCTATTTTCATGCGGACACCCTCCCTTGCATAATACGCGTAAACCTGTAGTTCTTGTGCGAATTATGCTTATTATGTGAGGGAACAATATGCGATTCCTCCACCCTGGTGTCAACATAGCCCCTGAGGGGATGCTTTGCAGTAGGGTTAGACTAGGAACTAAGGGCTAGATGTACGATGCATTTTACCAGTAGGAAACGGGCTATCCGGCCATTTGTGACCGCTAAAATGCCTTTTCCTTTTCCTATCTGGGAGTCGGTAGTCTATTACCGACTCGCAAAATTGGATTTGCGAGTTGCTATTAGGAAGAGGCGTGTAAAGGGCATCCCTTCCAAATAGCAAGTCTCACTGGTATGTATGAATGTTTTGCGACCGGGAATGCGGTCGCAAAACATTCACAGATTGCCACCAATTTCAAGTTGGTGGTAAACCATTCGCAAACGGGAAGGGTTCCCCAAGGGAACCCTTCCCCTTTGTGAATGGTGGCGCCAAAATTTTTTCAGAGCAGGCAGTGGTCCCACGGACCACTGACCACTCTAAAAAAATGAAAAGAAAACTTTTCATTTTCATTTCTGAAATGCATCCCATTTTCCTTTAAGGAAACCGGAATGCATTAAAAAAAAAAAAACTTCTTTATTCAAAAAGCAGTCACAGACATGGTGGTCTGCTGACCACAGCAGGCCACCAACTCTGTGAGTACCGGCCATTCCCAATAGGTAGCAAATTGCACCTGCCTCATTAATATTAATGAGGCAGGTCCCTTGAGACCCATTTGGGAATCGCAAACAGTGTCTGAGACACTGTTGTACATAATTTTTTGGGACTCGCAAATTGCGAGTCACTCAAAATCTCAATTTGCGAGCCGTAAACCCTGACAGTCGTACATGTGGCCCTAAAATTGTTTTTCCCTGGAATAAACCGTCTTGACGACTGCACATTTCCTACTTAACACTTTGCCTTCTCATATACAATCACCGACTTCCTCCCAAGACTCCATGCGCTAGCCCCTCTGACATTCCCTGCCGGGCCCTGGCACAGCCGTGATGTAACACCTTGTAACAGAAGGCTCATTAATTGGCTGACACAGTGGTTGGGGCCATCAGAATTTCGCTTCCGTCTGGGCCCCTCTGTGCTCCCTTTTGAAACCTGGGATAAATAATTGTACATCTGTTTCGATCCCACAAACAGGGCGGCTGGTTTTGGGCCTGCGCCAGGCTAGTCTTCCCATTCAGCACCCAGGGCGAGAAAGGCAACGTTGCCTCCTTTTGTGACTAACGAGAAGCAGTCAAAGAAAAATGAAAAAACAGAAGCCCTTTCATCCTGGAAAACCATGAAAACAACCTCGGTCAAAGCATGTCCTCCTACTCCCTGCACACTGTGTGCCTGCTGGTGCAGGGGTACTGCCCCCCCCTGCCAGTCTGCTTCAGTGGTGTGGCCTCGTCCTGGCACGCCCTGTCGGATGTTTCATGGTAAAGGCTGCCATCTCAATGAGTCAGACAGCAGGTTCTCAGACACATTCCCTGTGCCCTCAACCAGTTCCGTGAACTGATGGGCATACCTCCGCCGGCTGCCAAGAACACATGTGTGGCAAGCATGCCCTTTGAGGAATGAGGACAGCGCGTGCCAGTCTCTATGAGCAGCTGGGCTTTCCAAGCCTTCTCACTTTAGAAACTGAATGTAGGGAGGCAAGGGCTGGAATGCCTTGTCCCTGGTGTAAAATCCAGTTCACGAGTTACAAATGGTCTCTACGAGATACCAACGTGGCACATTAAACAGGAAATTCACCAGCCTCAATACAACTACTAAATGGAACCAACAGACTACACTGCACAGATTAAGTTGAATTCAACTAAAGTGATTTCCGTGCCAGTTCTGTAGGAGTCCAAAAGCGTACATCCTTCCAACAAGAGGAATCTATTTGGATGTGATGAGCTAATTTACTTCAGGGGTGTGACGTTTGTACTGGAGTGCATAAAAAGCTGTCGTGAATAAGTGATTTTGTACTGCCCTAGTAGGAGCGAATAACAAGTCTGTAATTCATAAGATACAATCATATTTTCTTGTGATATTTTTAGAAACCCATTCATGTGACAGTAAGGGAATAAAATAGCGCACATAGCTTTCACTAAAGTGCTAAGGGACATGGCCCCAGGATTCATCACACTGGGGCAAAGAACCACCTTGGGCTTCTCAAACTGACAAAGTTCCTACTTTTGGAGAGGTGCCATGAACATCTCCTCTCCACCCATCTTTAAAATAATAGAGAGGCAGATGGACACTTCATGGGGTGGGGAGGCGGTGGTTGGGGTTCACGAGGGAGAGAGAGAGAGAGGGAGAGAGAGAGAGAGAAGGACAACTCACAGTTCTGCAGAAATCTCTGGATCTAGTCTTGGTCAACAATTCAGATCAATGTTGGCCTGGAAGATAATTATTCTTCCTGCAGTTTTTCATGTTATTTTATTCTAATAAACACTAAACTTTCTTATGCATGCAGACCTTCTGTAAAATAACTTTCCAAGTCTTCTTTCCTTTACCATGATTTTTCTGAATCACTCACTGAGTTTTGATCTTCACATTCCAACAAATTTCATTGGACGATAGCGTAATTATTTCTTTACATTACATTACATGCTCCTGGATCGTTGCGCAATTCAGATTGTTTTTTATGACTGTTACAAAGTCTTCTCTTTAAGAAGACTCCACCAAATCTACAAGAAGTGGACAGCCCTCACTGACTACTCTTCGTAGCTAGTTAAATCTCACCACACATCTCCGAAGCAGCTGAGGCTCAAGTCCAGACTCTGAAGCATCGACTTCAAGCTATCATGACTGGTGCCCTTTTTTTGGACACGGATGAAATGGAAAGTCGCGGATCAAGAAAAGGTAGGTGCTTCTACATGTGACATCGAAAGTCATGTGAAAATGTTCATTTCTCTCGCAAGGGAATCGTAGACCTTCAATTTTAGCAATTTGCAATGTTGAAAGAAAATTCCTCTAGAACATCAAATCCGACTTAATCACAACTAATTGAAAATAAATAAGTTAAGGTACTCAACTCAAAGTCCACCTTCACTACAAGAATAATATGTAGATGCCTTCATAATGTTTACCCTACATATTCTGTTATTCACCACTCGTTGATAACACTAATGAATCAGTTTTTAAGTTCCAGCGATCGTGACAGCTCCGCAACAGTTTCACTTCCATGACAGTGCTCAATTTGTGGTGGTGGCTGCAAGGGGTGAGCCACATCACTAATTTTTGTGGGCCTGTGTTCCATTATCAGACTTTGACCCAGCGCAAAACAGACAATGTTAGAAAAAGGCTAAAGGAGGAGGAGAAGAGGCGAAAGAGAGCAAAGCCATTCGGAGATTGAAACGATTTAAAAGAGCCTGTAAGAGTGAGATACCTGAGACGAAGAGACAGGGAGTGAAGGGTAGTGGAAGAAAGAGGAGTGAGATGGGTGGAATCAAGACTAGGCAGCCTTGGTATTCAGCAATCATGTAATTTGGCAGCACCAGTCACAGCCGGCTTTAGCGCTGGTGGTGCCCGGTGCGGCAATGCTTGTTGGCGCCCGCCAGTGACCACCTCCGCCACAGATTCCCTCACTACCACCCTTTAACAGTGCCCCTCAAGTCTCCATAACCACTCTGTCTCGGATGCATTTAATCAGTTTTATAGCACCACTCATACCACTGTAGGGTGTCAGAGCACTTTACATCACACATACATTGCACAGAGACAATCAATCATAGGTATGCAAATCAGCGTAAAGGAAATGTTACGTAAGACAGAGGCTCGTAGGCAGAATAGTTTAAGAGTACTTGGTCAGGAGAAGCAGAAACTCAGAATTTCTCAGAGGTTCTCTTTAATAATAATAATTAATTTCTACTCAAATGAACCCTTTTTGCAACATTAGGAGAAGGAAATACGGGAAAAAAACATAACGCTCTAACCTATACCTTACAGTTTGCATGCAGCTCTTTGATGACAGTTAATAGCTCACTGTTCTATATTAGGATTTTAACTTATAAACTGCAAGTACCAAATTGATCTCTCTGACAAAAGCAGTAACCCACTGACCTATTTAATCATATGCACTTTTTGATCTTTATGGTGCATGTTCTTTGCAACAGGCATATTAGCCCTCTGTGCTATCTTACTCCGATCTCTCTCAAGGAAGAACATTAACCACCAGAGTTACCTTGACATTTTTATTGTTGCCTGAAAATTAACCACTGCTTGCACATGCAATTGTGGCATATATCGATCTAAAATGGGTCGGCTTTTGTTGGAATGTTTAGTAGTCTGCTTTGGGACTCACAAGAACTAGTTGCATCAGTCTCGCCAGCTGGACCCACTTTTTTTTGTGTGGAGTTTTATATAGCGTGAACTAGACCCGAAGGTATCAGAGCGCTTTACATGAGCACCAGTTACGTTCCAGACGGACAAATTTTTTTTTTCTGATGTACTCTTTACTTAGATATTGAGGTGCTTTGTTACTTGAGCAGTAGTTACTACGATCTTGCTCCAATCTTAAAGGCACTACGGGCCAGATGTACGAAGGTACGTGTTTGCTATTACAAAATAGCAATTTTTTGCGATTCACTATTTGGTACTCGCAAGCAGCAATGTACAAATGTGGGTTTAACACATTTTGCGTTTCCCAGTGGGTCGCAAATAGATCTACCTCATTAATATTCATGAGGTAGGTCTCTGTTGACGACCCATTGAAAATCGCAAAAATCACAGGGATGATGGCCTGCTGAGGTCAGCAGACCACCAGATCTGTGATTCCTTTTCAATAAAGCAATGTTTTTTGTTTTTTTAATTGTGGTCCGTCTTCCTTAAAGGAAAACAGGATGCATTTCAAAACGAAAAATTAAATGTTTTCTTTTCATTTTTTAAGAGTAGGCAGTGGTCCGTGGAACCACTGCTTGCTCTTAAAAGTTTTTTTTACAAACATTCACCAAGGGTCCCTTGGGGACCCCTTCCCATTTGTGAATGGGTTACCACCTACTAGAAGTAGATGTTAAAATGCAAATGTTTTGCAACCGCGTTTCGGTTGCAAAACATTCACACATGCCACTGCGATTCAGTATTAGGAAGGGACGCCCTAATACCGAATCGCATACCCAATGTGCAATTTGGTAATAGGTTACCGAATCGCAAATTGGGCCTTTGTACATTGAAAATGCCTTTTTTCGTTCAAAACATGCCTGGTTCTGGGAATCGGTCCGTTTGCGAGTGAAAAAAAGCTTTGTACATCTGGCCTTGTATGTTTTCAGATGAAATATACAGATTCTGCAGTTATCTATGAGTTGAAACTTATTCACCTGGTATCTTCACTTATTCTCCCAGCAACAAAATTGACTTCAGACCCCCTTCTGTTCATGGTAACAAATGAGAGGGGACAGAAACCTGCAAGATTGAGATGGGGAAACAGTAGGTGGGGGGTAGGGGAAGAAAGAGGCCTGAGGAGGAATCAGGTCTAGGTAGGCTTGGAATTCTGCATCCCTGTCATTACCAGCACTGGTGGTGGTCTTCTAAGAAAAACATTTGGCCTCTGCAAGTATGTTTTTGACAAACTAAGCACTAGAGACCAACAGATGTTTCCCTACTAGATGTGTACGAATAAACTATGCAAAACTAAATATTATGAGTAGATGAACCCTGTGCTATGGGTAAATGCACCGGGCATGTTATATTGAGGTGTCCTTTTTGTAGTTTTGAGCTACAGATCATATAGGTAGAAACACTACAATTCGGGCCATTTTTATTTTTTCTTGGTTTTAAATTAACACAGCTCTCAAAGCAATCAGAGTACGTCTGACTTACTTGAAGTGAGCCATTCCTGTGATTTTGCAAATGCATTTTTAATTTTGGACTTACTGTGGCAAGGTCTCAATGCTGAACATCAGTTGTTCATCATTTGAAAGGGTGTTGGTTACAAGACTTCTTCTAAAAATACTTTTTGCCATTTCCCTATTTATTTTGTCTTACATGAGAACGTGCATACTGTCCCGTGAAGTGGGCAGTGAATTTGAGAAAAAAGTGCTATTACCTCAGGGGCATAACGCAGGCCCCTGCAGCCCCTGCGGAGCATGGGGCCTAAAACATTTAGCGGGGCCCCAAACCATCAAGAGGTCCACATTAAGCCCAAGACCAATGAATATGTGGGAGAATCAGAGGCCCCTCATTACATTCTGCAAGGGTGGTTTATCATTTTGTGATACGTCGCTGTTACCAGGGATGTAACGCAGGCCCCTGCAGCCCCTGACACGCAAGTGGGGCCCAACACTTCAGGGAATCCCCAACCAATCATGGGGCTCCCATTCAGCCCAAGTCCTATGAGATATGGTAGACTTAGGGGCCCCTCCTCATATTCTGCAGGGGGGGGGGGACATCTCTTTATGTTACACCACTGACTGTTATCTCCGGGAGGGGAGGCTTGTCAACTTGCTGAGACAGCTTGGAAGCCCATGCTTTTCCTGCAGAAGTCTTTTCTTTCTTTCCTTCCTGCTCCCTCTTCCGGGAGGCCCCACCCCCGCTCAACCATTTATCCTATGAATGACATGCCACAACCATCCAGGGTCGTGAAGGGAGGACAGTCAGTAAAGGAACAATAATGTGAAGACTGGGACTAATAAAGAATACCTCATATAACCCGAATGTTATCTTCGTCCTTGTTTCACTCCTGACAAAAGTGAGGGTGTACCAAAGAAGAAACACACAAGGTTGAGGCATATCGACCAATAAGAATCCGACCAAACAGATGAAGTCTGATGCTTAAACACAGACAGCTTTATTCAACTGAGCAACACAAATTAATTGAAGACGTGCCAGTCAAAACAGCCTTGCCCTCTGCCACCGCCACCCTCTCAGATACCTGAAGGCACTAATCCCGCACAAATATAGACTAAATGCCCCAGATGGCTGCCTGACACACATCCTGTCAGAGAATGGTTGAGGCCAAAGCCCGAAAGGAAGTAACACCCTATGTGTAGGGTTTCCTTGAGCTATATAGGAGGAAGCACAGTTCGAGTTATATTATATGCAGAGCCACTGTAATTATGCGGCAGGAGAGTGCCAAATTAAGCAGCAGGGTTAAGTAAATTATGCGGCAAGAAAAGGAAAATTATGCGACATATTGTGGTACATTTTGTAATAGTATTACTTCATTAGTTTGTCATCTTTAAACTTGGTAACACTGTTTGGGCATCGGTTGCACCTCATTAGTGCCATTTTAATACCCAAATAGAGCAATAAGGAAGAAAAAGGTGACAAGTCAAGATTCTCAAAGGGGCCCTTTTTTTTTGCGCTGCAACACGCGTCTCCTGCATTTTTAGTAACTTTTGAACCGTTTGAGCTAGAAACAATTTTTTTTTGTTAAAGATCTGCAGATTACGCGGCAGATGATGGCCTATGTGTCAAGTGCAGCAAATCTTTATATATGCGAAAATCACCGCACAATCGCATGATTTCAGTGGCCCTGATCCTACGCCACCTATGCAGGGTAGCTGTAGTGCGCATCAGATATGTTTTTTAACCAGGCTAAACTTGAGTAATAGTGTGTGGAGGAGCAAGGAAATGAAGACGAAGAAAAATGAGAACTGTCTCCTGTAATCAGAGTATTAATTGAGCAGCACGAGTCTTGTCAGTAAATTAGGTGACTTGATTGCTGCCGGTGTGGGTGGGTGTCTGATACGGGCACTTATCTGTGCACAACACCATTAGTGTGAATTTCAGGAACAGCATTCAGTGAATGAGCGAGAGAAGGAGCTACTACTTCAAGTAGTAGAAGTAGTTTGATTATATACTAAATAATTGAAATTACTTGCAAAGAAGGAGACACTACACTCACATTTTATTCTAGAACAAGAATAATAAATCTGGTATCAGTGGAATTAGCCCTACCATCCACCATGAAAGTACATTACGTATTTCTCATCTTAGTTATCAAGCCAACAAAAAAAAGTAGAACAAAAACTATCTAACAAAGGAGCCGTTGAACACGCACAATGCCTCAAGGAGGAGGAGATACGACGCACAATGCCGACCATAAAAATTCCTCGAGGAAAACAGAAAAACAACTTGCAGAGTCCGGCCCAACACTAGATGACAAGAGCACCGCTTGGCCCAACCTCCACCTGCAGTGACTATTAATTCAGACACAGAATAAAAAGGTGCACGTGCACGCAATTCTTGATTCTCAAATTACCCTGATCCCTTTGCAGTATTTTATTCACTGTAAAGTTTATAGCCCAGAAATAGATTCTTTGGAACCAGCTACTCAGATACATGCAATGTAAATTTAATTTCACAATTTCATGCAGCGCAGCTCGATAAGGCTGGCCTCTGTGTCGGATCTAAAGCAGGGAGTAGTGTTAAGCAGTAGCGGCTACTCATAGTGCGAAGTGGTGAGGCGGGGCCGGGCCGGGAGGAACACAATAAAAAAAAAACATAATTAAAAATAAAGAAAATTGCACTTACCTTGCTCCGATGGCCGCCGCCTTGCTCCCGATCCTCGCGTCCCGTGGGTACTGCTGCACACGGCGCAGGCTCCTAGCTCCCAATCTGGGAGCCTGCATTTGAGCAGCGCTGGGATTGGCCTGAGCGCCTCGGTTCGGCGCTCAGACATTGACTGGGAGCCTGTGTTGATTTCTCCACCCAGCTGTACAACACAGCTTGGTGGAGAAATGCTTAGTGCGCATGAGGGTTTGGCCGGCCGCATAGGGCCGGCCAAACCCTCATGCACACTTGACAGTGCCCACCACTACTCCCTGGTGCTGCAGCGTCAGTGTGGGTGGCCATGCCCCGTCCTCAGCTCGCAGTCGCAGCTTGCAGGACGAAAAATAAAAAGATAATAAAAATGTTTTATTATCATTTTATTTTTGTCCTTTAGAGGGGGCGATGCTCTTCCGCCATAAGGGAGGAGCCGCCCCTGGTGTTAAGATCACTGAAACTTAAATTCCGACCCATGAGTGAGTGTATTTGGTGAGTGGGCAAATAGTAGAATACAGAGGGTAAACATTATGCAGGTAAGTTTACTGTATCCTTGGTAATGGAAAGAAGACCTGTGGATATATTATCATGCTTTTTATTGGTTAGTG
Organism: Calotriton arnoldi; assembly: GCA_963921515.1. Lineage (NCBI taxonomy): Eukaryota > Metazoa > Chordata > Amphibia > Caudata > Salamandridae > Calotriton > Calotriton arnoldi. The sequence goes on from CAWUFW010006554.1 coordinate 372,113, forward strand.
CTTGAACACAAGTGAATATCAATGTCAATGTGTAAACAGGCTATGTTTTATCTAAAAACTATTTTTTATTGAAGGCAATAAACGATGACTTGCTTTTTTTTTTTTTTTTTAATTTGTTTATTAACAGCTTGCCATACCATACAACAATGTCACGCGCGTGCCGGGAGCATCGCGCCCAGGAATTCAGAACAAGCAATTTTTGAGTGCATATACATATCAAGTAGATATATGAAACAGATACCCAATGACAATGCCACAAAGGCAAAAACAAAACCCCCTCCCCCCCTCCCTCTCCCTCTGGCACTGCAGCGATGTGACCTACATAGCGGCAACATTTTGACTTCTGATACGCACACATGTCGGAATGGCACAATAACCTGGGATCAATTGCATTAAGTATCCTTAGCATAGAAATAAGAATGTGTGACATCTTACAAATCAGGGTGGCTTGATAAATATATGGTAAGTGGGGCCCAGAAGTCCTTGGGCCTTGATGACTCAGGGAGTTCTTCAGCATAGGTCTCTAGTTGTTCCCTACAGTAGGTCAAGTCCCGGATCCACTTACGAACCGTGGGCAATCCCCTTGCGCCCCAGTGCTGCGCCACGGCCCGCTTGGCCATTAGCGTCGCCACAGCTACCAACCTCCTGTTACAGGGCTTTAAGGGTGTCACATTGCCCAGCAAGCATAACTCAGGTGTGCATCCCACTCGTTCCAGCACGACATCCGTTAACACATCCACCACCTTAGACCAAAATGTAACTAACCCCGCACAGAGCCAGGAGAGGTGTAGAAAATCGGCGTCCGCATGCCCACACCGCACACAATTAGCCGTATCCCTCAGTCCAAATTTCCGCAATTGCACAGGGGTGTAATAGAGCTGGTGTAAAAAGTTAAAGTGTATGATACGTAGATTACAGTTAGCTGTAAGGCGCCCAGTCAGTTTACAACAAACATGCCAATGGTCTACGGACATCGTGCTACCCAGAGCTTCGTTACATTTAGCGTATGAGGGATGCACCTCCGCCTCACACTCGCGAAGTGATGCAGCGTATAGTTTAGTAATCAGTCCCTTACGATCCTCGCTCGCGAGCACCACCTGCAGCGCCCGCAGTGGCTGAGGCTCAGTGGGGTAGTTAGGATATATATCCCTGATTGCTTGCCGAACCCTCACATACGTGAAGCATAGCATAGCTCCATGTGACCGACCCGCCTGCACGTCAGGCAATGAGCGGAACAGGCTTTGTTTGTACAAGTCCCCCAGCTGCGTGACCCCAACCGCTTGCAATGCGCTCAGCGCAGAACGCTCTTGCGCCGCGGATATGCCAGGATGTGCCGCAATCGGCAACTTGGGGGCATAAAGGTAGGATAGATTCGCTCGTCTAGCCAATGTCTGCCAGGCCCAGGCGGTGCACTGCACCGGATTGATTTCCGTCCAGGGGCCTCCACTCCCACCCGAGAGAGCAGCTGCCACCAGTGGCAAGGGGAGTATTGCGTCCGCCTCAATCGCCGTATGGGGGAGATAGCGGTGTGGGAAGAACCAATAATGCGCGAAATGCGCCTGAGCGCATAAGTAATAAAGGCGCATATCTGGGGCCTCGAAGCCGCCGCGTTCAAAGGGTTGGACTAGAGTGTCCCAGCTACAACGAGGTTTTTTGCCCCCCACACAAATGATAATAGGGCCGTCTGTAATGCCTTGAAGGCCGAGATGTTCAGGCGGAGAGGGATATTCACGAATAAATATAATAGTTTGGGCAAAATGACCATTTTAATCACAGCGATGCGGTCCGCCAACGAGAGGGGCAGGCGGGCCCACCGCTCCGTCTTTTCAGTGAGTTGTGTGATGGTGCGTCCGTAATTCATGGATATCACCTGGGCAGGGTCCCTGTGCAACCAGATCCCTAAGTATTTCACCGGATCCCGGGCCCAAGACAGGGGAAAGTCCATCTCGAACTCGTCAGTACCCGCTGTTAAGGGAAATACAGTCGACTTGGCCCAGTTAATACCTAAGCCAGAGAATCCTTCAAATTTAACATATTCCCTCAGCAGTTCAGGGAGGTGGGTTGCAGGCTCACGGACATATAAAAGCATGTCATCCGCATAGAGCGAAACAAGTGGCCGTTGTCTAAAGCGCAGCGCAGCGGAGGCGTGCAATTGCCGCAACTTACATGCCAGTGGCTCCAGTGCCAACGCAAATAGCATTGGTGACAGAGGGCATCCCTGCCGTGTGCCTCTGCCAATGGGAAACGCCGAGGATACCCAGCCATTCACGCGAACTCTAGCCGCAGGTTTGGTATACAAGACCCTGATCCATTGCAAAAAGAACGGGGGAACACCCATTCGTGTGAGAACGGTAAACATATACTCCCAGGAGAGGGAATCAAACGCCTTGGTGGCGTCAAGTAGCACCGCCACGGCCTGGAAATCTGCGTCAAAATAGTGAAGAGTGGCGAAGAGAGTTCGCAGGTTATGCACGGTAGACCGTGCAGGCACAAAACCAGACTGGTCAGGGAGTACCAGCAAAGGAACCAGAGGCTGAAGACGGAGTGCAATCATTTTTGCCAGTATCTTGGTGTCGATATTAATCATTGAGAGTGGCCTGTAGGAATCGCAGTGGCTGGGCTCCTTATCAGGTTTCAGTAGCATCACCAGTAGAGGCTCCCGCAACGAGGGTGGGAGATGTCCAGTGTCATACGCCTCCGCATAGACTTCAAGAAGTCTGGGGGCCAAGTCCTCCGCGAATGTCTTATAGAACTCGCTCGGGAACCCGTCTAAGCCCGCAGTTTTGCAAGTAGGGAGGGACATAATAGCGAGTTTCACATCTTCCTCATCAAAGGGTTGAGTAAGATATTCCCTGTGGCCAGGAGACAGCCAGCCCAGTGCGACATCATCCAAATATGAATGGATCTCGGCCGGCTGCACTACGTCTCTATTACTATAGAGTGCCGTGTAATAGTCAAGTATGGTCTCACTAACGGCAGTTGTGCCGTAAAAAGCTATCCCTGCCTCGTCTAGGATTTCCGTGATATACTCTTGACTCCGCGGCGCAGCCAATTTTTGCGCAAGAGAGCGGCTAGGTCGACCCCCTCACCATAGTATCGGGCCTTACTGCGCCTGGACCTATGTACCATTTCCTGGTCAGCCGTGTCATTATGTTCTGTCACCAGTTCACGGATTTTGGACAAAGTTTCGGGCAGCGGGTCCGTCTCGTAGGCTCGCTCTAGAATGGAAATATCGGCGGCCAATTTGTGAATTCTGCGCAGTAAATCGCGCAGTACTCCAGCCTGCGCCCCCATACAGACCCCTCTGATAGTGACTTTGAACGCTTCCCACATGATGCCTGCGCTATCAACTGTACCAGCATTTTCTCGGAAGAAATTGCGAATAGCCTCTCCAACTGTGGCCCGGAAGACCAGCTCCGTCAGGGAGGATGGTTGTAAGCGCCACTGGAAAGGTGGTCGATCACATGCTGGGACCTGTAGATCCAGGAGCACTGGGGAGTGGTCCGAGAGCGTCCTAGCTAAGTGGCGCACTCCAGTCACCCACGCACATGCAGCCTCCGTAGCCAGCCAAAAGTCCAAGCGAGACCAAGTCCCATGCACAGATGAAACAAACGTGCTCTCTCGCTCCCCCAAATGTTGCATACGCCACACATCCCTCAAGCGTCCCGCATCCATCAGGCCGCGCAACACTTCCGCCGCTTGTTTAGGCCGTGCATTTTCACTACCCCTCCGATCAGCCTCCATATCCAGACAGACATTGAAATCCCCTCCCCATATAATCTCCGCGTCTGGAAACCCCGAGATGCAGCGCCATACATCAGCGAAAAAGGCCGGATCATCGACATTCGGTCCATACACATTTACAAAAAGGACACTTGACCGACCTAGTTGACCATGCACCAGCACCACTCGGCCCAGATCATCAGTCTCTGTGCGCGTTACCTGAAACGGTATCCCTTTCTTGATCAGAATAATCACTCCCCGTGCATAGCTAGAATAAGAGGAAGCGGCGCGAAAGCCAGCCCATCGAGCCCCCACCCTCCTTTCGGAAGCCTTGGTAAGATGTGTCTCCTGTAAGAAGGCAATGTGGACCTCCATCCTGTCTAAATAGGCGAACACCGACCTGATCTTTTTGGGAGTGTTGAGGCCACGAACATTCCATGTTAAAAGGCGTACTTTACCACTCATCTATTAGCAGGCTATGAAATGGTGTGACTATCAAATATTTCAGAGACATGCTTGTGCTATTACATTGTAAATAGTAAAAAGCATAAAACACTAAAAAGACAGTGCCAGAGAGCAGCCCCCCCATCGCAATCCCCCATCCCCCCTCCCACTTCAGCATCCCCAACTCGCCAAAGCCATCCCTACCCACACCACCCCCGTCCCAATGAACAACCAGCAATGCAAAACTTAGATGGGGTGCTCCCATGTGAGGGCGTTAGAGTGCTACTATCCTCCTATCTAGTAGGAGGAGGCTGAGCAGGGATCTGTGACTATGCCTGGAAATTACAACATCATGGAGCGCGCCCATGGGATGCGAGCAGGCATATCCCATTCAGCCCTGACTAAAAACACCTGTGAGTGGGAGAAAGAACAAGTCATACTGATAAGTGATACATCATGAGCTAATGAGAAACCTGGAAAGTCAAATAGGCAACCGTGGCAGCAGAATAGTTCAGCCGATGCACCCTATGGGTCTATTGTTCCGCAGTATCTGATGGCGATCGGGATTCGCGTCGCCTCCTCTTGAGGCGTTTGGCATGTTCTAAGGCTGCCTTGGGGTTATTGAAAATGTGAGAGTCCCCATCAGGGCCTATCTTCAAGCGAGCAGGGTATAGCATGGCATACGGGACCCCTTCCGCTTGTAGAAATTTTTTGACAACCCCAAACTCCCTCCTCGCAGCTTGGAAAGCGACAGTAAAATCGGGAAAAAATGAAAGTTTATTGCCTTGATGTTCTATGGCCCCTTTCTCTCTCGCCAGGCGTAAAATAGCATCCCGGTCCCTGTAGTTCAATACTCTTGCAATAATGGGGCGGGGAGGAGCGCCCGGGGCCGGTCGAGCAGCTAATGAGCGGTGAGCCCGTTCCACAATGAACATGTTTCAATGAAGGTCTCCATTTTGCCCACATTTGTGGATTCCGGCAGCCCTGTAATGCGGAGATTATTGCGCCTGGAGCGAGCCTCTAAATCCTCATTCTTGGCTTGGATGACTGAAAGGACTTTTTCCATGTTAAGCGTTTTCCCGGCGACTTCAATTAAACCATCCTCCGCTGTAGACACCCGCTGCTCGACTTCCCCCATACGGGCACTCTGTTTTTCCAGCTGCGAGGACATGTGGTCCAGCCGATTGTTGACAGCCGCCATTGTTCCCTCGATGGATTGGAGGCTGCGCTGCATAGCCAAAGCGTGGTCTCGAGGCCAGTGGGCCCTCCCTCCTGGGCATCGGCCTCCGAGTCCGAGGCAGCTTTCTGCGGGGTTTTAGTGGATTTTCGGGCCTCGAACGTAAGGCGAGGCTGGGTTTTGTCTGTTCTGCCCATGGCGCTCTAGATCTAGGCAGGTCTTCTGCAAGGGGGCGAACCGAATCCCCCGCAGATTCCAAGCGGGTCGTCAAGAGAACCCACCCCTCAATTCGTTCCTCCAGGCGAGCGCAAGGGCCCGCCCGAGATATGCAGGCTCCCGCCCACGCACCAGCACAAGAGGCCGCCCGACAGCAGGAAGTGGACTCGGAGTCAGAGCATGAAGGGTAGGCCCCCCGCCAGTAAAAGTTCTCGTGTCAACTAGCCCCACATCAAGAGCCAGTGAGCCAGCAGTTCGATTAAATCAAGGGGAGTCGGCCCAGGCCCCCTGCCACCAAGATGTGAGGAGGTGCGCACTCAGGAGTCGCATCCAGCGAAGAATCCGCAGCAGTGCAAGGTAATGCGGGGTGTATTCCAGATCTAAACCAGGGTCACAGCTGCACTCTCCGTCCAGAGACCTGCTACAACAGCCTTGAGGATAGCAAGTGGCAACGCAGGGGTAAGTATGCCAGTCCCTCCTCTCCCAGATCGCTTCAGAGGCCTAGCGCTCCATCCTCCCAGTGGGACCCACAAAGCACGGGCCTCGCTCCACGTAGACAAGCCGCCCAGCAGCAGCCGCGGTAGTGACAGCCAGCAGACGGCCAGCAACGGAAGCGCGGTCTCCCACTCCTGAACGCCTCCGTTGGCGCGACTGCCTCCGCCTACAGCTCCCCCCCAGGCGCCCGCCCAAGCTCGCAGGCCACAGCGCCGACCAGGGCCCCCGCCCGCCTCCGCTGTCGCGAACCCCGGCCGGGTCGCGCCCCACTCACCGTGACCAGCACCCCAGGAGTCGCCTCCGCCGGCAGTCCGCAAGTGTGTCTCTGCACCTCGGTGTGGGCCCTCAGATCTCGTACCGGGCCGCCGCCGCTCGCCTCTCCCACTCAGTGGCCGTGATCGCGGCAGCAGCGCCCAGCAGCTCAGTGCTCGGCCTCGTTCCCGCAGGGCCCGCACAGCCTACGCAACTCCCGGCCGCCTCCAATCAGCACCCCTCCTCGGAAGCGGGCAGGTACGCCGCAGGCAGCAGCTCTCGGCCACCTCCAATCGGCACCTCAGTTCCGCGGCAAACAGGAACGCCGCAGCCCGGCCTCGTCAGTAGAGTATGCAGGCGGCCGCCATCTTGTGCGTCCGCCGCGGGCCTCGGCTCCTCCGGTGATGCGCCGCCACAGAGCGATCTGCCGCTCCGCAATGCCACCAAAGTATGCAGGGGTCTTGGACAGCTAGGGTCGCGCGGTTTCTGTAGTGCAGATTCTGCTTTTTCAGGCGGATTATAGGTGGATGGTGGCTCAGCCGGGCAGAGCGACCTTAAGGTGCGGCCATCTTGCCGTGCGCCCTCTAGCGCCCCCAACGATGACTTGCTTAACAGCGCACAGAGGCCTTAAGGGATGATCTGCAGGTATCATATAAGAAAGGTTTAGTGTGTGGTAATATAAGAATACTCAAAAACTGGTAGATAATACATATCTCTTTTACCTTGTAGGCAGCCACTGATGTGAAATGCTGGCTGAGCCTCAGATCCAGAGATTCCTGAGTCAGCTGTGTGCTCTCTCTCTCTCCCCCTCCTCTCTCACCCTCCCCCCATCCACACAGAGTCCATCTGCCTCTCAGTTACTTTAGAAGGTGGCTGGTGGCTGGCAAGGAAAAGGAATGAGTAATCTACACGGGTCATGGCATCTCTACAAAGGTAGGAACTCAGACATGAACAAACGGTACCCTATTGCCTGAGACAGCTTTTTATGAATGTGGAACATGATTTTAAGAAACTGGTTACAGGGGATGGGTACAGGAGAAGCTACTGTTGGTGGTGAATTGTTGCTGGAAAAAGAAACTTAACTGGAAGAGCATTTCATAGCAGGGACATCTTAAGGATTTTGGGAGCCCTGGGCCAAATGTATTTTGGGGGCCCCTGTTCGGATTAGGTTTCAATTTATGAACCAATTTCAGCTCTTTCGTGCCCTCTCTGGCCAGGTCACAGACAGTGCACAGTCGCACTCGTCCACATTTTAAATGTATTTACATCTAATATTCAGGGATAGCGATGGGTGTTTTCAATATTGTAACACAGCAGCAGCTCAGTAATATTACTGCAGATAATATCTGTGAAAAAAAAGCTGTGACTTTTTCCCATTTCTCATATGTGAGTTCCTGTTTTGATCTCAAAGAAAGAAATTTGTTTTATGGATGTTGCATGAAACATAAATACAACATGTCTCTGCAAACTAACTGCAGCAGCCACTCACACATCAGCCACATTAAAAATACATTTTTAAAAAACGGTATTTAAAACAATCTAAGAATTATTAAAGGTCATCAGGGTAAGACTCTGCAGAACCGAGCTGGCTCTATCAGGGGGCACCCTAAAAGCCGGAGGCCCTGGGCCAGGGCACACTTTGCCCATGCCTTAAAACGTCTCTGTTTCATAGACCAAGAAGGAAAATGCAGGTGCTGGCCAATACTCACCTTGGGCGATGAAATCCAGAGACAATGCAGAATGAAGAGTGGACGACCAGTGGCATGAACAGTAAGCATTCTGGTCTGTAACGCAGCCCACGAAGAGGTAAGGGCCTTATTTAGGAGATATGTTGCATGGTGGTGCCCTCCAGTGGCCATATATGGTGGCAATGTAATGTAGCTGCCTACAGCAGCCTTAAGGGAGACTCTACCATGCCACTAGAAGAAAATCCCCTGAATATTTAGACACTTCCTCCACAAATTGGAAGAGTTTTCAGTACCACCCAACTTTGAATCGGGCCCATGCTGCTCCGGCCGCCTTAATATAAATCCCATAGGACATAAGGGAATTATATTTCGGCAGATGGGATATTTGTCACCGTTGTGACATTAGTAACCTGTCCGCCAAGATCTAAATCAGCCCTAAAACTGGGAACTCCCCATAACATATCCTGCATTGTTGCAGGACAAGGCTAAGCATGCAGAAGAAGCAAGTGTCGGGGTCTGCAAGAAATGAAGATCAAACTTAGTGCAGGGTGGAGCTGGGACGTTTATGGGAAAGAAACCCTCTAGCCATTGAACAAAGCCGCGGATTAAACACCTGCCTAGGGGGGGGGGAATGCACAGGCCTCTGCGATCTGAAATGTACAGCATGCTGGAATGGAATGACAATCACTTGTGATACAAACAAGAACACTTGCTGAGCCGAGCCCGAGGACTTGCAGAGAGATGGACCTTTTGTGCCACATGTTTTCTGAATATTTGCTTTGGACATGTGTTTCAAACATTCTAGCCCTGATTCTCATACATTTCATAAATACCTCTCAAGACTGTAAACTCAGAAGTGAGTCCATACTGCCTTCGGGGATTGAAAAACACATTTGAAATGCAATCTCATAACAAGCTTACACAGGCCAATATGGTATTTCTTGCCCAGGAAGCATATTATTTAAAATAAATTATCATTTATTTAAGCACAATGCCGCTTTCCGAATTTAAATATAATGTGCTATGCCAGAGTGTCGTATTTGATTCAAAATACGCCTTCATGGTGGTCTGAACCTCAAAACGCCTCAGGTGACCAATATTATCTGCTAAATGTCACCCTAGCAGACTACGCTGTACATTTATGAGTCCACAGAGTGTCATAAACAAGCACGTGCAAAAATAGACTGCGAAAATGTCTGTCCCAAAAACGTGGACTCCAAAAACGAACTGCCAAAATGTCGACCTTATTTACACAGTATCCTACAAAATATTCCACCTATGTTTTATCCCTATTCCCGGCCAAAATCAGACCCCACATATCTTAGGTCAGTTTTAATTAACTATTATATTTGACCTCTAGCTCTCAAATATTTGGGGGGAGGTACAGGTCGAAGATTTTGTAGTGGCGTTTATGTTTTGCAAAATATCTTTTATAATACGTTTTCATACATTAGCCCTTTTCACAGCTGCTATAAATTATTTACTGACCCAATTCAATGAAATGCAGGACAAAAGAAAAAACGTTCGTCTAAAAAAATCCTAGGGATTAGGAAGATATATTAAAAAATATCCATATTTCAAGATATAAACCTCACGTTATTCCCCGGCATGATGTTTCCTTAATGTTTTTTAAAAAGTCCCTTTCTCGCGAAGCAGTTAGTCTTTGTCGTACTTTCAAATCACGCTCTTGTGGTGGACATTTCTTTTAGATAAGGCTCATTAAAACGGCTTAAAAAACGAGAAGAAAATATATCAGTAAAAGCATCTAAAACCCCGAAATCTATGAAACGGATAGGGCAGCTTTTCTGGAAACAAGGTCGGAAGTGAAACTTTACGTGCCCTGAGATTACAGCATCTCGAATAATGCGCCATTTTGTCAAAGATTGGAGGATAACAAAACGTAAACAAAGACAACGTTGACGAGGAGCCCAAAGGCTTTTTTTTTTTGGTTGAGTGAAGGTGTATTGATGAAGCAAGGTTATGGCGCCACCTACCTGTTATGGGCCGAACCGCGTATAGGCAAAATGAAAATGTATTTGCCACCAATTCGTGATTGGAACTTGTTGATCTTTCACCAGGCAAAATTCGTGCTGGAACGAAATAATTATGCGCGTCTTAAAGGCAAATTGAATTTTAAAAAAAATAGGAGATTTCTATAGAGGTCAACATTTGGAAACAGTAAAGTGTGGGATTTTGAAAAAACATCAGGACAATGTATTTTTCCCATTAACTTACATTGAAGTGGAGGCAATTTTAGCTAGCTGTGGCAAAGGTAAAATAAAGCTATTTTTATATTAAAAGAAAAGGTGTCTCCAGCCTGAATTAGCTGGAGTTGGTATACATGCATTTCAAAAGTTTAGTACATCTGACTGATCTGATTTTCCCACATAAAATATTTGAAAGAGCAGTTTTTACTCAACTTTACAAGTTTATGTGGGAAAATGACTTGATACCAGACCAACAATCCGGATTCAGACCATTTAGAGGCATCGAGTCATTTGCGTATTCATTTGGAAGACCTGAAACGCACAGTGGATGAGAACAGAGTGGTGTTCAAATGCTTCTGGACCTATCAATCAATCAATCAATCAATCAATCAATCAATCAATCAATCAGGGGTTTGTTAAAGCGCGACTACTCACCCGTAAGGGTCTCAAGGCGCTAGGGGTGGGGGTGTGGGGGGTGCAGGTTCCATTCCATCAGCTGCATTTGATATTGTTCACCACCACATGCTGCTACAAAGCAGAGGCGTAACAAAACGTGAGGGGGCCCCCCTGCAAGATATGCTGAAGGGGCCCCTCAAACGCACATCAGTAGGCGATGAGGGGGCCCCCTCCAGTATGGGTAAGCCTGAGGGCCCCCCCGCACTGCGGTGGCTACGGGAGCCTTTGTTACGCCCCTGCTACAAAGATTCCATCATCTCAGAATGCGTAAAAAGAAAAATGCTCTAAAATGTATTGCCTCTTACCTTATAGACCGACAAAGCTTGGTATATATACAACCTTTTACATCAGCCCCTCTTTCACCAACACTGTGGTAACCCTCCAGGGTATCTTCTCTACTAGTCATCGTGCACTTAAGCCCTTACTGGAACTAATTAGATTCTTCTACAATACCTGTTACAACTATGCAAATGACACGCCTGTGAATAAGGGCAAAGACAATGACCCAATGAACTTGAGCCCCTCCAGAGACTTCAAGAGTGGTAAGAAACCTAGGGGATAACCATGGATTCAGAGCTATCATTGGCACCACATGTCAACAAGGTCGCAAGGAATAGCTACCACCCAATGAAAACACTGAGAGGCATCTTTCCATACGATGGATACCAGCTAAAGCTACAAGTTATATTCACACTCTTAAATCTCCAAGCTTGACTATGTCAACAGTCTGCACCTTGGCGTGCCCAGTTTTATCACTCACAAAATACAGCTAATCCAAAACGCTACAGAAAGAATCCTTTTCCACCTCCAACCGAACCCAGGGCTCTAGTCCTGCAATTACTCCTTGGCTGCCTGTAGCTAGGCAAGCAATGCTCAAGGAACTCCGCATCGTCCACAGAGCCTCTCAAAGAAAAGAAGCATTACGCCTACAAGTTAAATTGACACAATACAAACAAAATAGGACACTGTGCTTCTGCCTTGCACCATGGATCCTTCTACTACCATCCTATAAGAAATCCATAGAAGGCACAGCTTCCTCAGTACAAGCGACCAAGCTCTGGGACTTATTAACAGCACAGATTCAAATTATTCAGGAGCATTTACACTTCAGAAGAGAGGTGAAACCATAGCTATTTTCAAGACAACGACTTCATTCCACGACCCTGAGAGAACCCAGAATAATTGCTCTTTAAAGACAGTCTACTGTCTACAGTCCACAGATATGTAACTGCCCGACCACCGCACACCTTTCTATATCAAGATATGTTATGATGGGCTTATGTATGCCCAGTCTGGGTATTATATAGTAATGTCAATTCATCCATAACCCTCCTGGCCCTTAATACCAATACCATAATGCTCAGCAGTCAGGCAGCTGACTGTAGTTCATAGAGGCTGCATAATAACTCACTTATACTGCTTGACCCCTTACACTCACATAAGAGAGAACCCTTATGGGACTTATCTATTACCCATAACTGTGACAACCCACACCAATAAACTACCTATCACTAACTGAACAGGCATAGAATAACTGAAGAGAGCTGCCATGTACCTTTGGCTCAAATTTAGTCCGCCACTGCCGGTCCCAACTAGACACATACTATGACTGCATCCTGACATCTCAATATGACTATCATAAATGGAATGATAGTAACGAAATCCATCTCGACACATCTCCCCATCATCTCTCTCTCCAACCAATTCCTGCTCAGGACCCTAAACTTTAAACTAGAAATTTCAGAATGGGCAACCCAGTACGGCAACACGCTTAGTGGACTATCAGCATAAGAAACACAATATTTGTCAAACTAATCAACATTCGTTAAGGCCTTTCACACATAGAAGAACGAGAGTTTGTGTGTTTTTGTCAGTGTGGTCATATAAAAATCCCAGGTGAAATCCGACAGACACTTCCCATTACCCAACTGAAGGCACTTGTACCCAACTATTTACCACAGAATACATGCTTCAGGGGGGTGTAACACCCCAATCACTACCCCTGGAGCTACGCCCTTGAATACAATACAATACAGTACAATACAATACAGTACAGTACAATACAATACAATGCAATACAACACAACACAGTACAATACAATACAGTACAGTACAATACAATACAAACAACACCATACAACACAACACAGTACAGTACAACATAATACAATACAGTACAGTACAATACAATACAACACAACACAGTGCAGTGCAAAACAATACAATACAGTACAATACAATACAATCCAGTACAGTACAATAGAATACAATACAATACAATGTGTTATGTTGTGGACAGCAGTCTTGTACCAGAGTGTGCACATTGGCACTTGGGATGGTAAAGAAGCAGACAGGCAAAAGATAAAATAAGAAGCCTGCATGTAAAGGAACTGAAATGCTATATCTACCCCCCTCGAATTTTTACAATCGCCTACTGTCAGAGAAGTTTATCTTCACTGGGACTAGTCTGTGCTGCTCAGCATGAACTGAGCTCCTGGGCATATGGCTCTTCTCATGCCCCTGCTCCCTTTCTCTGCTGATTTGCTCCAGCGGGAAAGGAAGCTCGACCCCTGACTGTCCTCTTGAGATGTTCTTGAGGCTCAACATCGATGAAAGGCGTAGAGCCTAAGGTAAATAGAATGGAGCTTTCCGCTAAGGTGGAGGAGCGTCGCCCCACTGCCTTGCAGCAGTAAAAAAAGGAAAAAATAAAATGATAATAACGTAATGTTATTATCATTTTATTTTGTCCTCCTGCTGCGGCAGCTTTGCGTGAGGGGGCTGGGCGGGGCTGCAGAGCAGGGAAGGAGTGGTAGAACCCTCCTAAGTGCGCAATGGCTGTCTGGTCGGCCCTCTCGGGTCGCCCAAACTAGTCATGCGCACTTTCCCTGTTCTCCATGCAGGCTGCATTACACTGCATGGAGAACATGCCAAGGCCCCACAAATCACAACGCTGCATTGCAGCGTTGTGATTGGTCAGGGGAGCCTGGGTGCACACCAATCACAACGCTGCATTGCAGTGTTGTGATTGGTCAGGGGAGCCTGGCTGTTTCCTGGAGTCCGAGACGGAGGGGAGTGGCGATGCGGGACCCTGCGGCAAGGTAAATGTATATATTTTTTAAATTTAACAATGTGCCCTGCGCTCCCCCTACCCCAGTTGCCCCCCCTCACCCGCCCACCACCCGCGAGCCGTGCCTGCCGCCACTGCCTGCATTGTAATTAAACATACTTATTCGCACATTTTGCAGTCGTTGTGCCCCATAGAGCAAAACAGTTAGACTGCGGAAACCGTCTATTTAACTGGTGAACAGGTGGTCTTGGGATGAGAAGGGAACATTGGTAAAATAGAGACAAAGGAACTTTTCTCTTACTTTTGGACACTCAAATTGACAACAAAGAAGGGAAATAGAGGCAGGGTGCAAACAGGATCAGTAGACAAGCTGGTGCCATTACCACACCAATATTGATGATAGGCCTTGTCTTCATCCGACAACGTGTGATGGAAACCATGGGTCACACCCTGGTGTGCTGAAATCAAATGAGGCTGATGGTGCTGTGAAAATAACTCTCCTGCTTCAGAACACTGGGGGGGGGGGGGGTATGTTGCAAATATTCTTCGCTCTCAGCGACATCCATGGCTGACGTTAACAATCAACCTTTCAAGTGACGTATGACTATGGTAAGCATAGTATTCCAGGGAGCATGCAATCCCATCAACAGATTTCATAAGCAACCTAGGGAGTTGGAAGGCACATGCACAGTAGCTGTCCCTGAGTAGAATTAAGGGTGCAAACAATAGTACAATGCAGATCTTTGTAACTAAGTCCTAAGAGAACTAGGGATTGGGGGCCACATGTCCAAGTTTGTTTGCCTGTCGCAAAGGGCCCGATTCACAGAATCGGGCCATTAGCAACATCAAAAAAGCCTTTTCACATGTACCAAACCCTATTTTGTGATTCGGTAACCTATCACCGAATCGCAAAATGAGTTAGCGATGAAAAATTAGGAAGGGACGTGTTAAGGGTGTCCCTTCCTAAGAGCGAAGCGCAAGGTTATGTATTAATGTTTTGAGACCGGAATGCGGTTGCAAAGCATTCACATTTTACCACCAACTTCAAGTTGGTGGTAACCCATTCGTAAATGGGAAGGGATTCCCAAGGGACCCCTTCCCCTTTGTGAATGTATGCAAAAACGTTTTTTAAGAGCAGGGAGTGGTCCCACGGACCACTGCCTACTCTTAAAAAATGAAAAGAAAACTTTTCATTTTTGTTTTGAAATGCATTCCATTTTTCTTTAAGGAAAATGGGCTACATTAAAAAAACATTGCTTTATTTAAAGCAAACACAGACATAATGGTCTGCTTTGCCCATCAGACCACCATCCCTGTGCTTTTTAGCGATTCCCAATGGGTTGCAAATTGTGACCTACCTCATGAATATTAATGAGGTAGGTAAATTGCAACCCACTGGGATTTGCAAACAGTGTTAAACACACTGTAGTGTATAGCTGTTTGAGTTTTTCTAATAGCGAATCGCAAACATTCTCTATTAGGAAATTGCGAATGGGAATCTTTGTACATGTGGGCTCAGTGGCGTAGCAAGGGGTAGGCGGGGGGAGGTCCGACCCTGGCAGCACAAGTTATGGGCGGCCATCGCAGGAATCGGCAGCATCCCCCCTACTCTTACATGCGGCACAACATCTAGCTACACCACTGTGTGGCCCAATGTTACCTGCCTTACAGGCTTGGGGCCAAGTTGCCATACTGTTATTAGCACCTGCAGCCCTTTTTGGACTTCATATCCATAATGATCAAGAAAGAACTTTTAGATAGGCTAAACAAATGAACACTAAAGAGAACTACCGCAGACCTGGGCTGAGACCGCCAATTCAGAAGAACCCTCAGCCGTGTAGGTATTGTATAGCCCACCTGAAAGAATGGAAAGAAAAACCCTTCCAGAGGTTGCACTGCTCAGGAGAAAAACATGAATAGTGAAAGGCCCTGTAGATGAGGAGCAGAGATCAGACTGATAGAGCCTGAGAATGGCCTGGTACTTGAAACCCATCAAGAGGAAACTGAGAAAAAAAACGAGCATTACCTCGATGATCCAGACAAGAAAGGCCACTCAAAGTGGTAGGTATCCACCAAGAACTGATCCTAGCTTGACTGACACTGGGGCAACAGTGAATGTCAAGGCCTTCACCCAGTTCTGACAATTGAAGCCATAGTCACCACTGACAAACTGTGGTATAGTCTGTGGTCTTGTGTGTGTGACAGTAGGTATGATATGTGTGGATTCTAGACCCCCAGTTGAGGCTGGCTGAAATCCGGGGGAGATGACACCAAGGAGTCGCTGGATCTGGATGTCTTCTCCTGGGCTCTGTACTTGTACACTTCATACTTAATAATATACCTTAACAATAAAGAGGTATTCATATGAAAGCCTACAGTCTCCGTGTTCTACTACTTCACATTTGACGACGAGGAGAACTCAAGGATCGTGAACACCTCATCACAGTGTGTTGACTGCCTTTATTGAATTGATGTGAGCCCAGGAGATAATTTTTATGTGATTTTCTGAATTTGGATGTGGCAGGCACAGCGGGCATCAAATGATCAAAGGAACCGCCCAGCAGTTGGTATCTGTAAATTGACTGAGCCGTGTCCATGGTGGCTTTTAGCATGCTGCAGTGTTTTTGTTTTTTTCTAAAACTCTGATTCGCCTGTCTCAGTGTGTGAAGCTGTGGGCTTGAGGCAGCTTCCTGTGGTTGATTTGAATGTTTCAGTGCTACGTTTTGTGGGCACCATCAAGCTATTTTCTGCATTTTGGCAACCTTTGCATGGGGTATCGGTTAGTACCTGTGTAACTGGTTTTGCGGGGCGCTGCAGCTGGTAGTGCATGAGCTGTCTCTTTTGAATCTTGCCCCATACTCAGCATGGCTGTGCCGTCTCCTTGGACACGCTTCTCTTCCACGTGTGTCAGGATTCTATGGCAGGACTGGAGGCTCAGATTATGCTTCTCAATTTCTTTACTACTCAAACAGCAGCCAATGAAAACACAGTAAATATGTAAAAAACACTACATATCCCATGAGGCTTTGAACCACGCCTCCATAATCAACCAATCAAACGTGTCCTGAATACACAAAATAGCGAGGCACCATCTTGACTGCCTCTTTCTTTGCTGCTCCGCAGTCAAGATAAGTGCCTCGTTATTCTCATTCACTACATGGTTATACTATTGACCTTTGTTGGTTTATTAAGCTTATTAACTGTTGGGATATGTGAGTTGTTGCTATGTGTTACTCGTTTCACTTTTGCTTTAGCGCTGTCGCGCTCGAGCTGCGATCGGCGCGCGTTCCAGGTTCTGTGTTTTTTTTCTGTCAGCGTGTGTTGCGCTGTTCTTAGTATGCCCGTTTTTAGGTCGAGCCTCGAGTAGCGCGCAAGCGCTGCTAGGCGAAGACTTATTGTTAGGGGGTTTCAAAAGCTGACCACACGCTCGTGCGTCGTGGCCTTTTTCGGGCGGTTACGCGCGCAGGGCCGACATCTGTTTCCCATTATCGTGCCCAGCCTCGGGCGCGATAATTGGAAACACATGCCTGCCGTGCGTGTAATAGCAGGCAAAATGCCATGACGCACGAGCGTCTGGTCAGTTGTTTATCGTGGATCTCTTTTTTTTTTTTACATTGAGGCAAGCGTGTGACGAATGGATGCGTGTGTGCGCGCGCCGGTTGTTTTTCTTTTCCACTGCCTCCTCTGCCCCGGGGTGAAATACCAGAGCCAGGAGCTGTTACGTCAGCCAGGAATCAGAGAGATGGGAGGGAGACCGGAGCCGGCACCGGGCCACTTTATATTGCCGCACTAGTAGCTGAGGGCGCGGCGGGCGCAGGAGCTGTGTTACCACCTTGAGATGCAGAGCGGGGGAGCTGTGTGACAACCGCCTAGAGCAAATGGCCGGATCGGGAGCTGGCTGGGGCTCCCGATGCTCAATCCCGGCTGGGGGTTAGTAGTTAGGGAGGCGCTGTTCCCCACGAGAAGCTGGGGGCCGGAGACGCTGCGGCGCCTGCACTGCCCCACCAGGAGTGCTCCGGGCGTGTTTAAAAACAGGGCTGCAAAACATATGGGTTCGCGAGGCGCAGCTTGCCTTGAAGTCTTCAGTTCAAGCACCTCGCGAGACCAAAAACCTGAAGCAGCTTTTGCCGAATTCAGAGCCTCCTGATAGGCACGGGGAGGAGAGCTGATGTGTTTGCACAGTGCCTTTCTCACCCAGCTGTGAGTTTGATTTCAGGGTGTGGTTGGTGAGACACACCGGCCATAGGCTGCCCAGTTTCATGTGCGTGGGACAGGGAAACCACACAAGCGCCAGGTCTCGCCTCCTCGACTAGTTGCCGCATTAATAACCAGCTGTCTTTCTCGCGCTCCTTACAGTCTCTGCCGCCCCGAGGCACGGACCCGGCTCCTCTAATGAGTTCCCAGCTCTGCTGCCGAGAACCTGCTGCCTTCCCCAGCGAGCACATCTTTCAGATTTCAAATCGACTTTAATATATGGCTAGAAAATACCTTCATGCCCAGCAGGGTAATCTCGCTGACTTTCAAAAGCTATTTTAAGGTAATTTTGGGATATGAAAATGCGTCGAGGGACATCTAAAATACAGACCTCTTGAGTTGCCCGGGCGTGCATCCAGTACATGTATTTTGTGCTCTCTGGAACTACAATTCCCAGAACGCAAATAAAGTGCAAAGTTGAGTTAAAAATTAATACTAAACTGGACAGATGCCCTCTATAATCAGACCAGGGGGTCATTTTAAATAGTACAAAAATTGCGGGGCTTTCTTTTATAAACCCTTACCACCTGGAAATGATACTAAGTTAAGGTCACCAGCTGTCTAGGTGCCACATCGGAGGGACCATGGTACCATTCTGGGTTTCTATTTTACAAATCATTTTACTTGGTTAAGTTGAGCGGAACATAGACTACAACTCCCATAATGCACTGAGTGCTAAATGAAAGTTCAGGGTTGGGAAATGGTATCCCCGAAGACTCAATCGGCTAGCAATCTTAAACCATATTCCATTAGTGTGAGCGTAGACGACAAGTCCCAGAATGCAGCATGCTGGTAAATAAAACCTCAGAGCCAAAGAGCGGTGCAGCAGGCGCACGCACTGACTCGCCAGGTAAACTTGTTTTAAAGCCAGATAGTGCAGCCTGCTCTCGAGTCCTGAGGAGGACATGCTGTGTCTCCGAGCCAGTACGGAGGGATCCTGCCTGCTACTCTGGCCCCCAGGTGACACGCATGAAACGCGCGCTAAGTCAGGGAAATAAAACATTCTCTTTCAGTGACTCAGGAGGGCAGGCAGCAGAGCATGAAAGGGCGGGAGGAGGGCCGGCGCAGGTAGCGAAAGAAGCAAGGTGAAACAGCTGTTCACAAGCGAATGCGTGGCGCGTTCCCTGACTGCATAATGCGAAGAGGGATTCGAAATATTTCCCCAGGAATCATGGAATTTTGATTAGCTGTTCTCATGTATATTTGATACAGCTATATTTCTGCTAAAAACTGCGCTGTAGATATCCTTTAATACATTTTATATTATCTGAAATTCACGAATAAAACAAAAAAATGTTAGTGTATTTTCCTTTGTTTTTTATATATATATAATAATGTTGTTTACAAAGTTCGAGGTCAGTCTGGCCTAATTTCACAATCTGCTGCTAAATCCATAGTGTCAGACACAGCAGGCAGAGCGTCTCCTGCAGGTACCCTGCGTGCTAGCCCAGTGATTATTGTAATTGAGCATAGCTAGGCACCGTCGAGCCCCCTGCGCCCCGGTGGGTCCAGGCCTAATGCTGTGGCAGTGCGCCTGGACCAACCACAACCAGACACGCCAATGCGAATCATGAGGCCTGTCTGGATGTCAACATTATTAAATTAAAGTTCTTAGTGGTGAACATCTTCAAGCCGTTTTTCCAACAAAGATGGATGCTTAGCTGGTTACTTTATTTTACCTTAAAAACATCATTCATAATGCTACCACACCATAATATTTCCGTATCTTCCAAGTACTTTGAATAAAATAAATTATGGTCAGCCGAGCTTTTCTGAAGCTAATTGTTGTAAAGCCCTAGTTATCTTCAAATCAAGCCATAACCTAGGTTAAAATAAGATGGCTTTTCCTGGGCAAAGTATACAATGTACTAAAAATGGCAAAGTGCTCTGTGCATTGTAATTATACTGGGGCATTCAACGAGATTTTCAAACCAAGTACCACAGTTAGGGACGCAAACAGGAAGTGCACAGTATTTAATCTAAAACGCTTTAAAGTCTGAGAGGCTTTAAAACCATAGGATGGTAGTTCGGGCCCTCGCTGTCAGTAAATCAAATTGGTACTGAAGTGAGGATTTACTTGGATGCTGTGCTAGCCTGGTATCCTTGAGATTCGCACTATGCGGCCGCTTTACAATTCCCCTATCTGTTGACAACTTCTTCTGGCTTACTAAAAAGTTCAGGCAACTCCAGCAAATGAAAAGCATTTTTAGGTCGAGCATTAGAGATCTCTTGTATATACTTTAGCAGAGGTCAGTAAAATACCAGAATCACTTTAGCATTCTCAAGTTTCCAGTCCATATAAATTGTCTTCCACAAACACCCGTAGATGATAATATTTTTACAAATCTTGTATTTTCAGTGATATGACCACCGAAGGAACTGCTTTTATATTAAAAATAGAGCTTTGGACTATACCATTTCCTGCTGAAAGGCAATATTTCTCTCCATGTGTTCCCATGCCTGGTGTGTCGCGCAGTTTGGTGCTTACTTTCCCTCCATGTTAAAGAACAGTAGATGTTTCAGCACCCAGGCTAATGTGCTGCATAGCTAAATACATATAAGGTCCCAAAGGCGAGACCGATTGCATTGCAAATGCTTGTTTCACTTGTTTTTCCCCTTTATTAGTTATTCCAACCTCGCGACTGCGAGTTACTGGCCCGTTGGTTGCGCGCGTCTCGGGCTCCGGGCTCAGTCGGCCCTCTTCTGGGAGCGAGATTCACGCCGGGAGCCCGACAGGGCTGCCTGCGTGCGTCTCGGGAGCCCGCACGCACGTGTGCACACGTAGCCGGCCTCCCAACTACACGCTGGAAGACGCCCGCCCCGGGCTAGAAAAACAGGGGAAAGCAGCAAGCAGTGCCTCTCGAGCCGGTACCGGGGCCTCAGATAGGGATTTGCTTCATGCTGTGTAGCGTTTTGGACTATCTTTAACCCTTTATTATCCTGAAATAGGAAATACCAATTTTTGGAGACCTCTGCTACATAGGCAGGCAGGGCTAATTACCCTCCACTAGACCTATATTGCAGAGGCTGTTTCTTGGTACTTGTGGCCGCACTGCTCCAGCTTTGCTCCCTTTCGACGCCCTTTCTCATTAGAGAGTTGGGGTAGTAAAATTTGGCTTCCCTCTGGGGACTCAGAGATCAATATATTTACATATATTGCTTTTCATGATGTCGGACTGTGAGGTCTATGAGGAGGAACTTGCTGCATATGGTCCTGCAGAGGATGAAGATTTCTATTACGATGACAATGTTGAGGCTCTTATTGAAAAGACCTTAGATAAGAAATTGGATAAGGCCCTTTCCTCCGCCTTGTTGCCCATATCTCTCCGTCTGGACCAATTAGTAGGTACCACTCCTACCCCTCCTGCAGGCACCCCTAACCCCTCTCCTATTCCCCCCGCCGAGCCCCCGGGCCTTTCTTGGCCCCATGTGCAGATTTATTCAAAGCTCCGGACCGCTAAGGAACATGACTATGACACGCACCCTGATACTCCTTCCCCGGTCCCTACCCCCTCCGCCCCCATCCCTCTGACTGACACGGATACCGATACTGATTCCTCTCATGAATCCCGCCCATGCAAACGCGCCAAGAAGTGCAAACACTCCCTTTCGCCCGTTCAACCTTCCCCTTTCACCTTTGACCCCTCCGCCATCGTCCACCCCCGCTCTTCTGATTGGGCTCCCGCCCTGGCAGTGGCGGAGTATATGCAAGCTAATTTGCGCAAGAGCTTAGACAAGGAGGTCCGGGCCCGCTTAAGATCTGAATGCCCGCGACCAGACCTTGCGAATAAAACTGCCTTGACACCCGAGATTGATACTTCCATGCAGACCTTTTTGAAATAGTATAAAAAAGACCCTAATAAAGGCATAGATTGGGCCCTTCGGGCTTGTCAAGATAAGCTTTTGGATGTCTCGGGACCTTTGGCTAAGATTTTGGAGCTCGCGCTTCAGGCGCAGGAGACTGGGGCCGCAATCCACCCAGAGGTCCTTGCAGGCTGGACCCAAAGGGCGGTCTGTCTTCTCGGAAATGCAAACTGGGCCCTCTCCTCAGAGAGACGCAAGTCAGTCCTCCTGCGAATCGACCCTCAACTAGTGGAATTAGCCTCTGCTGAACCAGGCCCTCTGGCTGAAGGACAGCTTTTTGGAGAAAGATTTGTTAAGGACATTGCGAAATTTGTTAATACGTTCACTTCTCTTGATAAGTCGCAATCTTCTCTCAAGAGGGTTTTCCATCCCCTCTCTGGCAGGGCTGGTCGTGGCAGGGGACGCTCGACCGGCCGCTACGGTCACCAAAGTCCCCAGCGTGGCTTCGCACCTAGACATAGAGGTTACACCCAGGAACCAGACAAGGCCGGATTTTACCCCACCATATCCAGGGGTTTCCGGGGCCGATACAACAGGGGCATCAACAGAGGCTACATGAACAACGATGCCCAGTCCTCAGGTAATTCCACCTCTCCTTCCTATGATTCCTCTGGGGGGCAGATTAATGCATTTTCTGTACAATTGGACAAAAATCACTTCAGATGCGTGGATCATTCACACTGTTCAGGGGTATCAAATAGAGTTAGTCGATGTTCCTTTTCAGGCACTTCCTCCTACTCCTCTCCATTTTTCCCTACAAGAACAATCTTTTACAGACTCAGAACTTTAGGAGCTTTTAGCCAAGCAGGCTATTGCTGTGGGGCCCTTCATTCTCGAAGGTTTTTGCAGCAACATCTTCCTGGTGCAAAAGAAGGGAGGAGGACAGAGATTAGTGCTGAATCTCAGGGAGTTCAATCCTTTTGTTGTCTACAGACACTTCAAGATGGAAGTAATCCATATTTTAAGAGATTTATTGCTAGAAAAGGATTGGATGGTCCGCTTGGACCTAAAGGACGCTTACTTAACAGTCCCCATTTGCCCCTCCCATCAGAAATATCTCCAATTTCAGTGGAAAGAGCAATGGTTCCGTTACCTGTTCCTTCCCTTCGGCCTGTCCGCAGCACCGTGGGTTTTTACCAAACTGCTGAAACCAGTGACAACTCGTCTTCGAGAAATGGGCGTCTGCATGATCGTTTATCTCGACGACATGCTTCTCCTAGCACAGGACCCCACACTGCTGTGCACTCACTTACAATGGACGATCTCTCTTTACAAGAGTTGGGTTTTGTGATCAACACCAAAAAATCCATGACTATCCCGTCTCAACAAGTAGACTTCCTAGGTTTTCAAATCGACTCGGTGAATGCCCAGTGGAATCAAGCTATCCTGGCTGAAGAGGGGTGAAACCCCGAAACCGGTCCTAGGATGCTTGTTTCCGGTCCAGGGAGGACCTGGCTTGGCAGTTCGGGCTGGACTGTTCCCATGAGGCACAGGGTCAAGACTGATTTGCATATGGCCAGGTCTAAACTGGGGTGGCACGGTGAGCAAAAGAATGATGGATTTAACCCAGATCTCTTGACTGGGGGTGAATGTTTTGATTTGTTCTGCATTCTGTCCATCAATTGCGTGTCTTTTGCTTTCTTGCCCTAAGTGCGCCAGGTATGCCCAGACGTGGGTCCTGGGCTCACTGTGCCACTGGAATCAAGCTATCCTGGCTGAAGAGGGTGAAACCCCGAAGCCGGTCCTAGGATGCTTGTTTCCCGGTCAGGGAGGACCTGGCTTGGCAGTTCGGGCTGTACTGTTCCCATGAGGCACAGGGTCAAGACTGATTTGCATATGGCCAGGTCTAAACTGGGGTGGCATGGTGAGCAAAAGAATGATGGTTTTAACCCAGATCTCTTGACTGGGGGTGAATGTTTTGATTTGTTCTGCATTCCGTCCATCAATTGTGTGTCTTTTTCAGTTGCTCCTCCCGGCACCCAAGATCAAATCCATAAAGAGGGAGATACGAACGACTCTGTCGAAGCAGATGGTCTCTTTGAGGTCCCTGGCGAGGATTGTGGGTCTCCTTGCGTCCTCTATTCATGCTATCTTCCCAGGACCTCTCCACTACAGGGCGTTACAACGCCTCAAGATCCATTACCTGCAGAAAAGGTTCTCGTACGATCATCTGATCGCTCTGTCTCTAGACGCGCAAGAGGAGCTTCAATGGTGACTCACTCATATGGAGGCCTGTAATGGCAAGGCCATCTTCGGAACCTCTCCCGACGTCATTATCGAGTCAGATGCCAGTCGATGGGGCTGGGGCGCAAGATGCGGAGATTATGCCACTGGCGGTCGGTGGTCCGCAGAAGAGTTAAAATTACACATCAACTGTCTAGAGTTGTTAGCCGGATTGTTTGCCATCAGATCGATCTCCCCCTTGAAGAGCAATTGTTGCATCCTCCTGCGGATGGACAATGTGTCGGCGGTACACTACATAAATTGCCTAGGAGGAACGAAATCTCGACTTCTGGCCAATATTGCGAGGGAGTTTTGGCACTTCTGTCTGGTACAGAAGATCAGGATTGTAGCAGAATACATTCCCGGCCAGAGCAATCAGGTGGCGGGTTGGAACTCCAGGTTTCTGAGGGACTTCAGCGACTGGAGACTCCATCCTTCTGTGTTTCTAGAGATCATGGGTATTCGAGGCCCCTGCCTGATAGACCTCTTTGCATCCCGCCTCAATACTCAGCTTCCCCGCTTCTACAGCTGGAGACCGGATCCGATGGCGTTGGGAACGGACGCATTTCTCCATCACTGGGGTTCCCAGAGGAATTATGCCTTTCCCCCCTTCGCGTTGATTCCGAGAGTAGCAGCTCAGGTCCGGCGACAGGCAACGTCATTAGTATTAGTCACTCCGTTATGGAAGACACAATCGTGGTTTCCGATTCTATTGGAGTTGTCAGTGGACCTGCCTTTCTAACTGCCTGTGTTCCTGATGCTGCTCCAGGACCCAGTGGGCTCCCCACATCCTCTGGTCCTTCAGAATCAGTTAACCCTCATGGTTTGGACGCTCTCCGAAGACATGAACGAATTGAGGGCCTTTCATCGGCGGCTGCCGAGTTTATACAACAGGCTTGGGCTCCATCCACCCGCAAGCGATATTCTGCATCCTGGAAGCGATGGATGGGTTGGTGCCTTCGAAAGGTGGATCCCGTGGGATCTGATTTGAAGGAAATTCTGAATTTTTTATCTGAATGTGCTGAATCAGGTTTGTCTTATAGGTCAATGAATAATTTCAAGTCCGCCTTATTGGCCTGACATAATCACATTGATGGAAAACTAGTGGGAATGCATCCGCTGGTGTGTAAGTTGTTTAAAGGCATCAGAGTTGCTCGCCCGCCACGACCCAGGTACACTACGTTATGGGATGTATCAAAAGTTCTTTCTTTGTTAGAATCATGGCCGGACAATAAAGACTTATCTTTAAAGCAATTATCGGCAAAACTCACTATGTTGTTGTGTCTTATTTCCTGTCGTAGAGTGTCTGATGTTCATGCTTTAGATTTGGCAGGAAGGGTTTTCTCACCCCAAGGTGTTTCTTT
This sequence comes from Calotriton arnoldi, assembly GCA_963921515.1. Lineage (NCBI taxonomy): Eukaryota > Metazoa > Chordata > Amphibia > Caudata > Salamandridae > Calotriton > Calotriton arnoldi. Next base: position 397,543 of record CAWUFW010006554.1, read on the forward strand.
CATCAGCTCTAGAAGAACTAAAACGATGTCTCGTTCGGTTGAGTATCCCGCTTTCCCTCATAATGAGAAATTATGTGTTTAGAAATGCTTAAAAATGTATGAAGAACGTACTTTAGCTCACAGATCGGACCCTCTGGGTCAGTTACTCTTGGCAATCCAGAAACCTTTTCGCCTGGTCTCAGCGGCCACTCTGGCACGTTGGGTTAGGTGGGTGTAGGAGAGTAGGATCTGCCTCTTATGTTGCCCCCACTTTTTTTCTGATGTTTACACTGGTTTCTGGCTATAGTCTGGCTGGGTCCCTGCCAATCAGGGCCCCAGCCTCTCTGTTCTCTCTAAATGACTTGGAGTGCACTCTAGGTGCACTAGTGATTGGATACTGTGGTACCTTATGAGTCCCTAGTATATGGTACCTTAGGTACCAAGGGCATAGGTACTTCACAGGCCTACCAGGGGCTGAAGCATGTATTATGCCACCCCTGGGAAGCAGACTAAATCTGACACCACAGGCCTGCTACTGCAGCCTGGGTGAGGTGGTGCTAGCACTCCTCACTGAGATATAGGTTTCCTATATCTCCCCTGCACACACATTTAAACCTATCAGTCACCCCTAAGGCAGGCCCTATCAATCCTGAGGGCAGGGTGCTTGGTTCCTATGTGAGAGGGTGCCTCTGCCTGAGCAGGGCCCCTCTGCAGCTCTCAGAGTCCATTCTCTGGGGCTGTTTGTGGATGCGGTTAAACCATATACTCTTAAGTGCATTATATCCTCGCGGTAGAATGCTAACTTTGGAATGGCTGCATCAAAACATGTCGTGTTTGGTGTCAAACATCTTGGAATACTACCCCCCGCCAGTTCTGGCGGCGGGGGTAGCATTCCACCCTTCTAGAGGGATAGACATGTACCTACTGTGGAAACGCGGTAGAATCCTGCAGAGCCCTGGCATCACAAAATGGATGCCACCAGTCACAGACACTGGGCTGCCCTCCTGCTGATGACCGAAACTCGCAGTGGAGGAAGCCCAACAATAGGTATCCTGTCACAGGAGGGTGTGACCACCTTCCAGACAGGGTTTAGTGTATTGGGGCTGGGTGGGTGCACTCTTAGAGTGCTTTGAAGTCCTGCACTGGGGGAGCAGAAGGCTCCTCTGTGCATATGCCAGTTCAAACCAGCTCAGGGGCTACCTGCCCCTGCTCTGGCGTGAAACTGGACAAAGGGAAGTGGGTGTAGCCACCCACTCCCCTGACCCTCCCATAGGTGGGGTCATAGAGCTAGTCCCTCCCTTTCTTTTAGTATAAGAGGGGGAACCTGTGCATTGCAAACTAGATATCCCTGGACGACGCTCTGAAGAAGAATCCTGGACCTTCGACGTTCCACTACCTTTGGAAGACTGAAGAATCTCCCTTGGAGTCAAGGAGTGACTCCCCTGCTTGGCAGGCACCAAAAACTACAAACGACGGTCGCAAACTATGCCGCTCCCGCCGGAGTCCGAAGTCCCTGCAGCCCAAGAAGTAGATTTCCTGACTTCTCAAAGGCCATCGTGAGTCCCCAGCGAAGCTGAGGCCAGTGGACCCCAAGAGTGATGAGGAACCACGACCCCTGGGTACCGTGCACTATTGTCAAGTGCAACCCCTTCACAACGTTCTACGAACTTGTGCTTTGGACCACGTGTGGTCCTAGCCTCCAGCAGAAATTCCTCTGAAGATCAGAGGCCTACCACATCCCAAGTGACTGTGGGCCCCTGTTGAGCGAATCCTCCTGAGGCGTCTTCACAATCCCTTGCCAGCCAGCTTGTGGGTCCCCTGAAGGCTTTCCTACAGAACCAAAGGGCTTTCCTGGTTGCTCCAGGCCTGCCCTGACTTACCTTCGCTGGGTGAGTCCCTCAGACCTTGCTGGTCTGCGCCATTGCCTTTTTACACTTTCCCCAAGACTTGCTGTTACCAAGGCTTGTTGGCTCTAATTGAGTCGCTGACACCGCAGTAAGCTGCAGACATCGTGGTACATGCCGAATCCAGCTCCTGGTTATCGTCGACACCTCCTGGACCTCGTGGCTGAAGAGTCAAGGCACCTGTGAACGACCTGAATCTTGCAACGACGGTGGGCATCCATCTTCCTTGCCCCGAGTCACTGCCAAGTGACTTTGAACACTGTCCCCTCTGCTTTCAGGTCTTCCATCTTCTGAATCCAGGCTTGGATTCCACCGGACACTTCTTCGGACTTCACAAGCAGCAAGTCTTCATTGTCCTCCATTGAAAACGACGCCGCGACCCGACACCAAAGGACACCTATGCACCCGGCTTCCCTGGGTGAGGTAACTCCAGCACTACGGTGCTCCTGTGGGTGTTGGCCCTAGAACTACTTACCCTGTAAGTGACTTGCTTGTAGGTTCTCCCGAAGTATCCTAAAACTCTTAATTTCCAACCGCGACTTGCCCCATTGAAGTCAACGGCGATTCGCGCCTGTGTATCCACACTGCACGCGTCCCCCGTGGGTCCTTTACTTACCTGCCTTGGGTGGTTTCGTGAGGCCCCAGCACTTCTGAAGGCCCTAGGCCTTGTCTCTTTGCAAGTCGTTGTTTCTAAGTCTCTTTTTTAGTATATGGTCTGGTACGCCCCTAGGGCCCCAGCCATATTTGTGCTTAATTTATTGTGAAACGTTGATTTGTGCATATGTCCTTGACTTCTAATCTCATAAAGAGATTAGTAGAGAGTTGTTAGTAATAAATACATATATATTTGATATATATACCTGTGTGGTGTCTTTTCATTTGGTGATTCAAGAGATTGTGTGGTAAAACAAGCTGCTTTACATTCCTTCAAGACTTAGCCTGAAGGCTGCTCTCCACAGCTACCACTAGGATAGCTTTCTTTAAAGGTTGTCTTAAACCTATCTACCATAAGAGTCGAATTGTACTGGTGCAAGGTGTCCACTTTAATTAGTGAACAGCATATACCAGGCCAACTTCTCACATTGGTGGGCAGCGTGTGGGATTCCAGCTTGCTATTGTTTTACCAGAAAATCTCTATTTGAATTACTAACTGAAAACCACTATAGGTACTTAAGGTACATATAAAGTCAAGCTTAGTATCAATAAGTTCTACTGAACTTAGAGCTGTGTGCCAAGGGATAGCACACCCTTTCTACAGCTCAAGCTAGTATCAGTAGGCCACAAACTAGTGTAGGTAGTACAACACTGCACAACACTAGAATGTCCTTAAAGGGTGGAACCAGTGGATCCACTCAGCCTCAGTATAAGGACATGGCTTTCTCTGACTTGAGAGCCATGTGTGTTGAAAGACACCTGAAGCTAGGACAGAGTCCCTCCACACTACACCTGATAGATCTGCTGACAGCAGATGATCTTAGATTGGCTCTAGGAGCTAATGGGTCTGAATCAGTGGGTGGGTCAATTACAGTGTCTGGGTCAGATGATGAAAATCAGAATGACCAAGACTCTGTGATTGAAGGGCCAGGCTCCAAGGGGCCTGAAAAGGACAGAGGAATTCTCCCTAAGAGAACTGACAGAGTGGATGAGAGGCATAGGTCCCCTTCCAGGGAATCTGACCACTCTTATCACTCTGGCAGAGAATTTGTCCAGCAGAGGAACTCATACTTTCCCATAAGAGAGAGCTCCTCTGACAGAATGTGCAAACTGCTGCAGTATGAGGAAGCAAGAGTTGCCCTCAGAACCAAGCAGTTGGCACTGGATAGAGAAGCCCTGGAGATCCAGAGAGCTTCTAGAAGAGAGGGGTTAGAACCCCTTGGTGGCAGCAACAGTGTCCCTAGAGGCAGAGAATATATTCCAGACCATAGGAACCTGAGCAAGGTTGTTCCTCCCTACCAGAGTGGGGATGATATCCACAAGTGGATAACTGCTATGGAGAGGGCCTGTAGAGTACAGCAGGTCCCCCAAAAGCAGTGGGCAGCAATCTTGTGGCTCTCCTTTTCAGACAAAGGTAGAGACAAGCTCCTCACTGTTAGAGAAGAGGATGCTGATGATTATGAAGTCCTGAAGAGTGCACTGATAGATGGGTTTGGCTTAACCACTGAGCAGTACAGGTTGAAGTTCAGAGACACCCAGAAGGCACAGACTCAGGACTGGACTGACTTTGTAGATTGTGCAACCAAGGCTCTGGAGGGTTGGCTGGTTGGCAGTAGGGTTACTGATTTCAAGGGATTGTATAATCTGATGATGAGAGAACAGATCCTTAATAATTGCCAGAACCAGTTGTTGCATCAATACCTGGTGGACTCAGATCTGACCTCTCCCCAAGAATTGGGAAAGAAGGCAGACAAGTGGGTCAGAACCAGGGTGAGGCAGAAAACCCAGAACCAAGGGGGTGACACCAAGAAGCAGGATCCTAAGGGCTCTGAGAAAGGTGGGGATAAGTCAAAAGACCAGAAGTCTTCACAAGGGCCCCAAAAATCTGCATCTGGTGGGGAGTCACAATCCAACAAGGGAAAAGGCCAAAAGAAGCCCTGGTGCAAATTCTGTAAACAGAAAGGGCACTGGACTTCTGATTGTAACAAGTCCAAAGACCAAACCTCCACCACTCCTGCCCCTAAGGCAACTGTTCCCCCTAGCTCAGCTACTGGTGGAGGTAGTACTCAGAATAAGGGTGTAGTAGGGTTGACCCTGGGTTCTGAAGTGGACTCTGACCTAGTCAGAGTGCCCACTCAGGCAATGCTGATTTGTGATGGAGACCTTGATATGTCCTTCCTAGTAAGCCCCAGTAATCTGGGCAAATACAAACAGCAGCCTGTAATAAATGGCAAACAGGCTTTGGCATTTAGGGACACAGGTGCTAGTGTCACCATGGTGGCAGAGGATCTTGTGGACCCTGGACAGATCATCCTGGGCGAAATGTACCAGGTGACCAATGCAAGCAATGTCAGGACCAACCATAGTCTGGCAGTTGTGAATTTCTCCTGGGGAGGGGTAACTGGCCTCAAGAAGGTTGTAGTCAGTGCAGACCTCCCTGTAGAATGTCTATTGGGCAATGATCTAGAGACTTCAGCCTGGTCTGAAGTAGAGTTATGGACTCATGCTGAGATGTTGGGCATCCCTGCAGAGGTATTTGCTGTGACCAGGTCACAAGCAAGAATGCATAACACTGAACCAGCTCTGGATCCTGGAACAATGGACCAGATGCTTCCCAAGAGGAGGAGCAGTAGGGTAAAGGCAGTGCCTTCCCCTCTGTCTCAGATCACAGATTCACCTCCAGAGGGAGGTGAAGCAGATCCTGAAGAAGGAACTGCCCCAGAGGGACTTGAGCCTGATCAGGTTGAGTTCTTGGGGGCAGGGGGCCCTTCTAGGGAAGATCTGAGTAAGGAGCAACAGTGCTGCCCCTCTCTTGAACCCCTCAGACAGCAGGCTGCTGCTGAGGCTGCTGGGAGTGCTAGTGGGTCCCATAAAGTTTATTGGGATGAGGGACTCCTATATTCTGAGGGTAGAGACCCAGCCCCTGGAGCCACCAGGAGGTTGGTAATACCTCAGAAGTTTAGGGGGTTCCTCTTGACCCTAGCACATGACATCCCTTTAGCAGGACACTTGGGCCAAAACAAGACCTGGGACAGGCTTGTTCCACATTTTCATTGGCCACATATGTCAGAGGACACAAAGGAGTTTTGTCGCTCCTGTGTCACATGCCAAGCCAGTGGTAAGGCAGGTGGCACAACAAAGGCCCCCTGATACCACTACCTGTGGTGGGGGTACCCTTTGAAAGGGTAGGGATTGACATTGTTGGTCCCCTTGACCCTCAAACTGCATCTGGGCACAGGTTTATCCTGGTGGTAGTGGATCATGCCACCAGGTACCCAGAAGCAATTCCCCTGAGGACCACCACAGCCCCTGTGGTGGCAAGAGCCCTCATTGGAGTTTTCTCCAGAGTGGGTTTCCCAAAGGAGGTCATATCTGACAGAGGTACAAACTTCATGTCAGGATATCTGAAAGCAATGTGGAAGGAGTGTGGTGTAACTTATAAGTTCACCACCCCCTATCACCCACAATGCAATGGGTTGGTTGAACGTTTCAACAAAACCCTGAAGGGAATGATTAAAGGACTCCCAGAGAAGCTTAGGCGGAAATGGGACCTTCTTCTTCCTTGCCTGTTATTTGCATACAGAGAAGTTCCACAGAAGGGGGTTGGTTACAGCCCATTTGAGCTTCTGTTTGGGCACCCTGTAAGAGGTCCATTGTGTTTGGTTAAAGAGGGCTGGGAGTTACCTCTCAAACCCCCAAACAGGATGTGATGGACTATGTACTTGGTCTCCGCTCCCGGATGGCCGAATACATGAAAAAGGCAACCAAAAACCTGGAGGCCAGCCAAGAATTGCAAAAAGCTTGGCATGACCAAAAGGCTGTGCTGACTGTGTACCAGCCAGGACAGAAAGTGTGGGTGTTGGAGCCTGTGGCCCCAGCAGCCCTCCAGGACAAGTGGAGTGGCCCCCATACAATAGTTGAACAGAAGGGAGAAGTCACCTATCTGGTGAATCTTGGAACTCCCAGGAGCCCCCTGAGGGTGCTCCATGTCAACAGATTAAAGCCATATGTTGACAGGGCTGACATGGGCTTGCTCATGGCAACTGATGAGGACCAGGAGGAGGAGAGTGACCCTCTCCCTGACCTGCTCTCTCAGAACCCTGATGATGGGTCAGTAGATGGTGTTGCTTTGGCAAGCAGCCTCACTGACCATCAGCAAACTGAGTGCAGACAAGTTCTGCAACAGTATAGACATATGTTTAGCCTGACCCCTAGTCAGACTACCTGGTGCACCCATGAGGTGGACACTGGAGACAGTCTGCCTGTCAAGAGTAAAATCTACAGGCAACCTGACCATGTCAGGGACTGTATCAGGACTGAAGTCCAGAAAATGTTGGAGCTAGGTGTAATTGAGCCTTCAGATAGCCCTTGGGCTAGCCCAGTAGTCCTGGTACCCAAGCCTCATACCCAGGGTGGTAAGAAAGAAATGAGGTTTTGTGTAGACTACAGAGGCCTCAATGCAGTCACTAGGACTGATGCCTATCCCATACCAAGGGCAGATGAGCTGATTGATACTTTGGCCTCAGCCAAGTATCTAAGTACATTTGACCTAACAGCTGGCTACTGGCAGATCAGATTAGCTGATGATGCAAAAGCCAAAACAGCATTTTCGACCCCTAGTGGGCACTACCACTTTGTGGTGATGCCCTTTGGATTGAAAAATGCACCTGCCACTTTTCAGAGGTTGGTGAATAAAGTTCTGGCAGGGATGGAAACTTATTGCTCAGCTTATCTAGATGATATTGCTGTCTTTAGTTCCTCCTGGCAGGATCACCTGGTCCACCTCAGAAATGTTTTTGAGGCTCTGCAGAAAGCAGGCCTCACTATCAAGGCCACTAAGTGCCAGATAGGGCAGAGTCAGGTTGTGTACCTGGGCCACCTTGTAGGTGGAGGCCAGGTTCAGCCTTTACAGAGCAAAATCCAAACCATAATGGAATGGGTTGCTCCAACCACCCAGACACAGGTGAGAGCCTTCTTAGGCCTGACTGGGTACTATAGGAGGTTTGTCAAGGGATATGGATCTATAGTGACCCGCTTGAATGATCTGACCTCAAAGAAAATGCCCAAAAAGGTTCAGTGGACAGCTAGCTGTCAGAAGGCATTTGAAGACCTAAAGCAGGCCATGTGCACTGCCCCCATCTTACAGAGTCCAGACTACACCAAAAAGTTCATTGTCCAAACAGATGCTTCTGAGCTGGGTGTGGGAGCTGTACTGTCTCAACTGAATGATGAAGGTCAAGACCAGCCAGTAGCTTTTATTAGCAGAAGGCTGACCCCTAGAGAGAAACGTTGGTCAGCTATAGAGAGGAGGCCTTTGCTGTGGTGTGGGCCCTGAAGAAGCTGAGGCCATACTTGTTTGGCACTCACTTCATAGTTCAGACTGACCACAAGCCCCTCCTATGGCTTAAACAGATGAAAGGTGAAAACCCAAAACTTTTGAGGTGGTCCATTTCCTTACAGGGGATGGACTATACAGTGGAGCATAGGCCTGGGACCCAACATGCCAATGCAGATGGACTCTCAAGGTATTTCCACTTAGAATACGAAGACTCAACTGGTCAAGGTTAGTTTAGTGTCCCTGCGTTTGGGGGGGGGTTGTGTAGGAGAGTAGGATCTGCCTCTTATGTTGCCCCCACTTTTTTTCTGATGTTTACACTGGTTTCTGGCTATAGTCTGGCTGGGTCCCTGCCAATCAGGGCCCCAGCCTCTCTGTTCTCTCTAAATGACTTGGAGTGCACTCTAGGTGCACTAGTGATTGGATACTGTGGTACCTTATGAGTCCCTAGTATATGGTACCTTAGGTACCAAGGGCATAGGTACTTCACAGGCCTACCAGGGGCTGAAGCATGTATTATGCCACCCCTGGGAAGCAGACTAAATCTGACACCACAGGCCTGCTACTGCAGCCTGGGTGAGGTGGTGCTAGCACTCCTCACTGAGATATAGGTTTCTTATATCTCCCCTGCACACACATTTAAACCTATCAGTCACCCCTAAGGCAGGCCCTATCAATCCTGAGGGCAGGGTGCTTGGTTCCTATGTGAGAGGGTGCCTCTGCCTGAGCAGGGCCCCTCTGCAACTCTCAGAGTCCATTCTCTGGGGCTGTTTGTGGATGCGGTTAAACCATATACTCTTAAGTGCATTATATCCTCGCGGTAGAATGCTAACTTTGGAATGGCTGCATCAAAACATGTCGTGTTTGGTGTCAAACATCTTGGAATACTACCCCCCGCCAGTTCTGGCGGCGGGGGTAGCATTCCACCCTTCTAGAGGGATAGACATGTACCTACTGTGGAAACGCGGTAGAATCCTGCAGAGCCCTGGCATCACAAAATGGATGCCACCAGTCACAGACACTGGGCTGCCCTCCTGCTGATGACCGAAACTCGCAGTGGAGGAAGCCCAACAATAGGTATCCTGTCACAGGAGGGTGTGACCACCTTCCAGACAGGGTTTAGTGTAGTGGGGCTGGGTGGGTGCACTCTTAGAGTGCTTTGAAGTCCTGCACTGGGGGAGCAGAAGGCTCCTCTGTGCATATGCCAGTTCAAACCAGCTCAGGGGCTACCTGCCCCTGCTCTGGCGTGAAACTGGACAAAGGGAAGTGGGTGTAGCCACCCACTCCCCTGACCCTCCCATAGGTGGGGTCATAGAGCTAGTCCCTCCCTTTCTTTTAGTATAAGAGGGGGAACCTGTGCATTGCAAACTAGATATCCCTGGACGACGCTCTGAAGAAGAATCCTGGACCTTCAACGTTCCACTACCTTTGGAAGACTGAAGAATCTCCCTTGGAGTCAAGGAGTGACTCCCCTGCTTGGCAGGCACCAAAAACTACAAATGACGGTCGCAAACTACGCTGCTCCCGCCGGAGTCCAAAGTCCCTGCAGCCCAAGAAGTGGATTTCCTGACTTCTCAAAGGCCATCGTGAGTCCCCAGCGAAGCTGAGGCCAGTGGACCCCAAGAGTGACGAGGAACTGCGACCCCTGGGTACCGTGCACTATTGTCGAGTGCAACCCCTTTACAACGTTCTACGAACTTGTGCTTTGGACCACGTGTGGTCCTAGCCTCCAGCAGGAATCCCTCCGAAGATCAGAGGCCTACCACGTCCTAAGTGACCGTGGGCCCCTGTTGAGCGAATCCTCCTGAGGCGTCTTTGTGATCCCTTGCCAGCCGGCGTATGGGTCCCCTGAAGGCTTTCCTACAGAAACAAAGAGCTCCCCTGGTTGCTCCAGGCCTGCCCTGACTTACCCTTGCTGGATGAGTCCTTCAGACCTTGCTGGTCTGCGCCATTGCCTTTTTACACTTTCCCCGAGACTTGCTGTTACCAAGGCTTGTTGGCTCCAATCGAGTCGCTGATACTGCAGTAAGCTGCAGATATCGTGGTACACGCCGAATCCAGCTCCTGGTTGTCGTCGACACCTCCTGGACCTCGTGGCTGAAGAGTCAAGGCACCTGTGAACGACCTGAATCTTGCGACGACGGTGGGCATCCATCTTCCTTGCCCCGAGTCACTGCCAAGTGACTTTGAACACTGTCCCCTCTGCTTTCAGGTCTTCCATCTTCTGAATCCAGGCTTGGATTCCACCGGACACTTCTTCGGACTTCACAAGCAGCAAGTCTTCATTGTCCTCCATTGAAAACGACGCCACGACCCGACACCAAAGGACACCTATGCACCCGGCTTCCCTGGATGAGGTAACTCCAGCACTACAGTGCTCCTGTGGGTGTTGGCCCTAGAACTACTTACCCTGTAAGTGACTTGCTTGTAGGTTCTCCCGAAGTATCCTAAAACTCTTAATTTCCAACCGCGACTTGCCCCATTGAAGTCAACGGCGATTCGCGCCTGTGTATCCACACTGCACGCGTCCCCCGTGGGTCCTTTACTTACCTGCCTTGGGTGGTTTCGTGAGGCCCCAGCACTTCTGAAGGCCCTAGGCCTTGTCTCTTTGCAAGTCGTTGTTTCTAAGTCTCTTTTTTAGTATATGGTCTGGTACGCCCCTAGGGCCCCAGCCATATTTGTGCTTAATTTATTGTGAAACGTTGATTTGTGCATATGTCCTTGACTTCTAATCTCATAAAGAGATTAGTAGAGAGTTGTTAGTAATAAATACATATATATTTGATATATATACCTGTGTGGTGTCTTTTCATTTGGTGATTCAAGAGATTGTGTGGTAAAACAAGCTGCTTTACATTCCTTCAAGACTTAGCCTGAAGGCTGCTCTCCACAGCTACCACTAGGATAGCTTTCTTTAAAGGTTGTCTTAAACCTATCTACCATAAGAGTCGAATTGTACTGGTGCAAAGTGTCCACTTTAATTAGTGAACAGCATATACCAGGCCAACTTCTCACAGTGGGTGATGGCTGAAGCTGGTATTGATATTTCTGTGTATGGTGAGCATTCCACTAGAGGTGCTATGGCCTCTAAGGCTTTTATTATGGGTTCTCGTTTAGAAGACTTTTTAAAAGCTGCAGATTGGTCTTCAGACTCAATGTTTAAAGTATTTTATTATAAACCTATTGCTCATGTTTCTTCTGTTGTTGTTGGTCAGCTTTGAACCAGCATAATCTGAGCCTCCGGTCCTGCCATAGAATACAACATTTTCCAGCTATCGCGACAAGAATTTTAGATTCTATTAAGGACACAGAGGCGAGGATTATCCCACCCGTTGGGACAGGTAAGATTTACAACTGTCATGTTGTTTATGAAGCTGTATGTTGTTTTTTGCCCTACCCTGATACCATATTGGTGGTTCCGTTTTCAAACTTGTTTCTATTTTCAGGAACGGATTCCAAACAGAGTTGAATCTGCTTTTCCTCGTGACAAGGAAGCTGGCGCCCCTGGTGGATAGTTGTCTCGTCCGAGACTCATTTTGGAGTTGCTCTCTGTTGAGAGTCAGAACTGTTGCTTATTTTGTTTACTGGACTCTTGGGACTGCTTATTGCAAAGAAAGAGGCAGTCAAGATGATGCCTCGCTATTTTGTGTATTCAGGACACGTTTGATTGGTTGATTATGGAGGCGTGGTTCAAAGTCTCATGGGATATGTAGTGTTTTTTACATATTTACTGTGTTTTCATTGGCTGCTGTTTGAGTAGTAAAGAAATTGAGAAGCATAATCCTCGCCTCCGTGTCCTTAATAGAATCTAAAATTCTTGTTGCGATAGCTGGAAAATGTTGTATTGTTCTGCTTCTTGCACATCGCAGAGACGCTGGAGACTTTCTTGCACACCATCAACGTGCAGCGTAAGCACGTCTGTTCACGCGGTGTCAGCCATCTTGGATTAGGCCATTACAGCACATCTTCACGGTGATGTGCACACCATTCACATGAGCGGTGCAGGGCCTCTCTTTTGTCTATGACGTATTTTTCTTTCAAGCAGTGACACACACACCAAGCCTCACATGTGCAAACATCAGCCTGTCAGATTATATTTGCGGAGAGAGGCACACCGGGTTTGGGCAGAGTGTCACAGAACATTACATGTTCAGTGGCATGCACACCTTTGGGCAAGTAAAGTGTTTGGCTAAGTAAATTCTGGTTGAATTTTGCCCATAAACACCAATGACTTTTCTTTACTGTATGTACTGTTTATTATCTTATTTTTTACAGTTTGTGCTGTTGTATTTATTGACATTTCTAGTGGTTGTTTACTCCTTATTGATGTTCAACATGATACAATCTGTCACTCCACCTGCCCGTTTCCTCCAGGAGCCTGGTGAGCCGCCACTGACATGGAGACTGTGGATCAGATCATTTAACGCTTATTTAGGGGCCATTGATGGTACAAAAGTTTGCCCTGATAGGAAGAGAAATCTACTGTATTATTATTTGGGGGTTGAAGGGCAAAATAGTTTTGATCACTTAACTAATATAGATCTAGCAGAGGCTGATGAGTTAGATGAGTATCAAACTGCAGCCGAACAGTTGGAAATTCATTTTGGAGGTAGAGTTAATCTTGTGGTGTGTAGGCATCAATTTTTCACCAGAGCACAGGCACCTTCTGAGTCCTTTGACACATACACAACATCATTAAAAGTGTTGGCTTCCCATTGTGATTTTGACAATTTTACCTCGCAGCCCATTAGGGATCAGTAGGTGGTGAGGTGCACCTCTCCAAAAATCCAAGAAAGACTGTTAGCGTGCAAAAATCCCTCCCTGGATGAAGCAGTTGATATTACGAATAGCATCGAGTCTTCTAGAGAAGATTAGAAAAAGTTTGAGTCTAGTGCTCAACAGGTTGCCAGTATTAACCAGGGTGTCAACAAAAGTCAGACTAATAAAGGTCAGCAGTCAGATCACGGTTGCAGTCTGGGGCCACTTCTTCAATGAAAGGGCAAGAAAATTCCAAGACTCAATGTTTTATGTGTGGTTCATTATATCATGTGTCTTCCTTTAAGAATTGTCCCGCTATTTCACAGGAGTGTTGGAAGTGCAACAGACTAGGGCATTTTGGGAAAGTTTGCAGAGCTGGTAGGTGTTCAGGTACTGGTAGAGGTATCTTGAAAGAAATGAACATTCGAGCTGTACAAAGTCAGGAGCCAGGTAATGACTTACAAGCTGCAGAGAATAAACCAGAAGAATTGGTGTTGGCAGTGAATGTGGTGGAGGGATAAGGGGTAATAAACACTAAGGGGCTCATTATGATGTCGGGCGGACTTAAGTCCGTCAGACACCATTGCAGACTGGAACCGCCCGACCTTAGGTTGGCGGTTCCGACCTCAGTAGTTGGATGCGACCGCACATAGGGCGGTCGGAAACATCCATTTTACTATGGCAGCTTGTGCAGCGGGCAGAAAAGGACCGCTGCACAAGCTGCCATAGTAAAATGGATGTTTGGAAACATCCCTGCACCGTGCCTGCCACACGGTCCAGGGATGTTTAGGGGGATAGGTGCTACCCAGGCCCCATAGCAGAGGGCTAGGGGGGATAGGGGCCCTGCTAAGGGCGCCCAAAGTAATTTTCCGACAGCCATTCCATGTCGGAAAGGCCGACATGTACAGGCTGTCGGAAAATGACATCATAGTCCCGACGGCAGAGCCAAGGCTGGCTCCACCGTCATTAAGGGATTTCTGATGCTCCGACGGGCTCAAGGAGCCCATCGGAACACCAGCAGACAGTCCCTCCACTCGATGCCTCCGCTCGCCGCATTGTAATGCGCATGCAGACCGCAATGTCGGATGCTGGGCGGACCGCAACCGTCGGTCGGTCGGTTGCGGTCCGTCGTACGACATCATAATCAGCCCCTAAGTGTTACAGTGATCCATTGGTGAATTTTACCATTAATGGCATTATTGTTGTTCCTTTGTTAATTGATTTAGAGGACAGAATAACTATTATTGACATTACTAAATGTAATGAAAAATGGTCCAATCAAGTTTTACTACCTCTGGATGTGGTTGCAACAGCTTTTGAAGGAAGCAGAATCAATTTGCAGGGCTATTTTTGGGCAACTATTGGATTTTCTAATAAGACAATCAAGGGAAAGGTTTGTCTAACAAAAAAAGGTATAAATGTACTTGGTTGGTAGGGGCCCTAGGTGGCGCACATACAAGATGGCCGCACACCCATGGGGCTCTGTCTGCCCGGAACACTAATCCAGCAATATCCTTCCCCATTGCGGTCTCAAATCCTCTGAAACATCTGGCACTTCAAACCCCGGCGGTCCTGCACCCATTGCTGTATTCGGAGAGACACTATAAGGCGAGGGAGCTGCCGAAAACCAGCGAGAAGATTCGTGGCCTTTCGACGCAAGACGACGCAAGACGATCCGATACGGCCCGAGGAGGCCGACACGCAAGGGTGCGGTGAGACGAGTGGCGGAGTCGGGGGTCGTGGGCGACTGGCAGTCGCGTAAGCTGGGTGCAGAAGCCTGCTGAGGAACACGCGCCACGCAACCGACGTGCTGAGCAACTCCCAACGGGAGTGCCGGAGGCCCCGATCGAGAGTGTGAAAACACGAGAGTGACCCCTCAAAGCCAAGAGCCAGGGTACTATAGTCAATATTCAAAAACAACTACTCTTGGCAAGTGAATAACCAATCCATACATACGCTATTTTTCAAAAAGTCACACCATACTACTTCACCAGTCTGGGAAAGGAAAAACCAAAGGATATGTATGTATACAAAAATGTAATTGAATTAAAACATCATCAGAATGTACATTTCAATAATAATAAAAATTAATAAGATAATTAGTCATACAATGATTCAATATATTAAAAAGAGAACATCAAAGAGAGATAAAAAACAACAGACATGAGCATTTGTCATTGGTACTGGTTATTCCGAAAGAATCAATAACAGTATTGGCAACATTTGATTTTTTACAGTCAATACATATGTTCCTCGGATGTAACCCCACAAGAATAAGCGTCGATGCGTTTCGGTGGTATCAAAGCAGAATAAGACCACCTTCTTCAGGACAATGCATAAACTACCCCTCTTTTCTTATGAGCAACCTGTTTAAAAACATAAATCAAGTATCAACTTAAATTATCCTCACTATACTTTTTTTCAAAAAACACAATTTGTTGCCACCTACTTTATAAACATTTGCAGGAGCCCTGATCTACCGGCCCCCAGGGGCAAGTTCTGACTTTGTAGACACCCTTGCTGAAAGTCTTAGTGCCCTGATTGTCAGATACTCTAACTTTACCATATTAGGGGATTTTAACCTTTACTTAGAAACAGATAACTCCCCAATCTAAAAAAAAAATTGGGAAACCATAGAAACGCTAGGACTAAAGCAGTTGATAACTGACCCTACACATGAGGCTGGACATACCTTAGATGGAATTTGTACGAACTTTACTAAACTTACAGTGGATACCCCAACCACTTTAACATGGTCTGATCATAAGTATATCCCTTTCAGGATTACAGACAGTACTTTATATGCAGCCAAACAAAATCCTGATCAACTCGGCAAAATTATTAATAGGAAATGGAACAAAATGTTAACAAATCCTAACTTGCATATGTTGGCAGAATTAAGTAAACCCACACTAACAGGAGATCCGACTATTGACACAAGCATCTTCAATGACTGGCTGACAGAGTTAGCCAACAAAATGGCCCCGGTGGCCACACTTAGTAGAGCCTCCTGGGGGAAAACCTCCGCTCCTTGGTTTACCCCTCAGCTCAAAGAGCTTCAAGGCAAATGCAGGAAACTTGAGCGTAAATGGAGGATGCAATATAACAACAATGATCTCACTATCTTCAGAACAGCACTGAAAAGAATATCATAGGTTGATCAAACACGAAAGAAAGTTTACTACATCAACCTCATTAAGCAGGCAGCGTTCGATCAAAAAATGATTTTCAAAATTGTTCAATCGTTCACCCACCCTAAGATATTCAATCAGGAAATTCCCCCATCACAACAACTGTGTGATCAGATTGCAGACTATTTCGATGACAAGGTCAGTGACCTCAGAAAGGATTTTTCAATAGATACACCACCTACTGAAGGGCCAAATCAGAATTCAGAATCATTGCTGAATCATTTTAATGAGATCACCTTTGAACAGTCCAGACAGGCTATCTTGACATGTAAATCGGGCTCTCCAGGCGATTCTTGCCCCCCAAAAATTCTACATGCTCTGATTGATACTGTTAATCCCATTATTAATCAGATTATCAACTCTTCACTCAGACAGGCAGTAGTACCAGACAGCTGGAAAGTTGCATCGGTTAAACCTCTTCAAAAGAAACATCTTGCGGATCCAACCATTTTGACCAATCTCAGACCTATTTCTTTACTGCCCTGCTTAAGCAAGATAACAGAGAAAATTGTAAATAAGCAACTAAATGACTTTCTCCTATTAAACAACGTGTTACACCCCAGGCAATCAGGTTTCAGGGCTGGGTATTCAACAGAATCAGCGCTCCTACACACTGCGGATATGCTAAAATTCGCTTTGGATCAAGGAAAGATGGCAGTGCTGATTCTGTTGGACCTATCAGCCGCATTCGATACTGTTTCCCATGTTGCTCTGGGTAAGCGGTTAAGAAGTGCAGGGATTTCACAGAAGGCACTGGCTTGGTTGACATCATTCCTGGGAAACAGAAGACAATCAGTAACACTCGGCAACTTTACTTCAACTGAGAAGCAGCTGCGCTCAGGTGTGCCTCAGGGCTCAATTTTGAGCCCCACACTTTTTAACATATATATGGTGCCCCTGCTAGATCTAATATCATCTTTTGATATTGAGACTGTGTCTTACGCTGATGATACACAGCTCATCCTTACCCTGGATAAAGAAACCACAGCAGCTGAAGAAAATTTCCAACAATGTCTCTCGGCTGTCTTCGAATGGATGAAGACCAACCACCTTAAATGTAACAGCCAAAAGACGGAGATTCTGCTGCTGGGAAAATTTAATATCTTTTCACCCAAAATGTGGTGGCCAACCGACGCAGCCCCACCCCCCAATACTGTGGACACTGCAAAAAATCTAGGAGTACGATTTGATACTTCTCTCTCTTTTCATCAGCAGGCCCTGTCGGTAGCAGGAACTTGTTTTCATTGGATAAAAACTCTGAAAAAATTCTTTGACCTCCTGCCAGCCATAGCTCGCAAGTCTGTGGCAGTGGCGATGATCTTATCACGACTAGATTATTGTAACAGTCTTTATGCAGGTATAAAAAAGAGTACTCTAAAAAAGCTGCAGACTGTACAAAACGCAGCGGCCTGAATGGTACTGAATTTACCTAAGGGGTCCTCTGCCTCCGAGGCTCTTCAAATCCTCCACTGGCTACCCATACACAAGAGAATTCTCTTTAAAATCCTTGTGATAACCTTCAGAGCTGTAAAACAAAGTGGTCCTAAATACCTTAGGACCAGATTAAAAGCCTATGTACCTGCTCGTAACTTGAGATCCTCTAAGGAAAATCTACTAGCACCCCCCCATTTTCGTCTGAAGTCCAGAGGAGGAAAATCCATGGCTGTACTAGGGACAAAAGCCTGGAATTATTTACCTACCCAATTGAGACTTACTCAGATGGAGTCCATCTTTAAGAAAAAATTGAAAACTTGGATCTTCACAGTTCCAGACAGTCTGGCCCTATCTTTCATCTGACTACAGCGACATTAGAGACCACACTCCCTCGACACCCATTCTCAGCGCCAAGATAGCCAGCGCTTTATAAATGACATAATTCATTCATTCATTCATTATAAAAAATAAAAAAAAGTGATTCTGGTGTTGCTTTAATATACATCACCAAATGACCCGTGTCATCCCAATCCAGACTGTAAAGTGAAGACACATATCATTCATACATTCCGTCAGCCCCTAATTTTCTGAAGCTTCAATGCTATCCAACTCACCTATAACATCAAGGTAACTTTCACTTAGGTGGACCGTTCACACTTGGATGCTTGATGAATCGGCCCTTTTATCATAATAGGAACCTAAAAAAACATATATATGAAAGGAAATTAGGGGACCATCCTATTATTTAAATGTTGGTCTCCTCTAGATTGGCATAGGTTTTAACCTACCCTTGATCATGTAAATCATCAAGTATTTCTTAAATCTCCCTCTTTTTTCAATTAGGGACTGATAGGCTGGTCATCAGTATGAACCTTTTTCGGAATTAAAGGATACAAAAATATATGAGTCACCTTGAGGGGATATCTAATATTAACTGTATACGTCAACCCCAGAATGTTAACCTCGACCCTTGTGGGGTAGACCTACCCTTCGTTTTATGAGTCCGTAGGGATTAAATTTTGTCCAACTTCACCTCAAAAGGCATAAAAAAGTTAAAATTAATTAATT
Source organism: Calotriton arnoldi (assembly GCA_963921515.1). Lineage (NCBI taxonomy): Eukaryota > Metazoa > Chordata > Amphibia > Caudata > Salamandridae > Calotriton > Calotriton arnoldi. Next base: position 415,866 of record CAWUFW010006554.1, read on the forward strand.
AGGTACCGCTGAATGGTCGGTCCTATAAACAAATAAGACCTACAAAAAAATAGGAACACATTAGTAGTTCCTTCACATTAATAATACCTCCAAACGCCTATCAAGAGGTCTAATTTCCTAAAGGCTCAAGTTACAGATATTCACAATATTCCTGAATTGCAAGACCTACCTTCTGTTAGGTAAATGAATGCATGGGCATGTTCTTGATTAGCATTCATAAAAAGGTTTTCCCATGGAACTGGAGCTCAAAACGTAGCCTGTTTAGGAAAAATAATATTTGTGTGTAACTAGTCGCATCTCTACTTACTATGCGAATTTTAAAAGAATTTTTTTCCCCCCAAATAAAAGTGATCTACATCCGAATTTGGTATGTCTCCTTTGAATCCAACTATATTTATAAGGATTAAATTAGTCTCTTTGTTGTACCCAGGTATTGATAAATGTTTCCCTGTTGCACATACCGCCTTTTTAAACACATACTAACTTCAGTGGCAGTCTCATTTATCCAACCCTCCTGACTGCGTCGGTACATATTTTGGGCTGAATCATGACTAGTATGTCTGTAACTCTAAGTATCAGAGTCCATTTACTTAGCCAACTAATCTTCCAGCGTCTATCGGCACGCGGAGATTATCGGCACAACAGAAGAGAGTTTTTTAAAGGTAAGGAGGGGAGCTATTACTCCTGGATAACCCCTGTGGGGTGCAAAAGAAATTTTCCCAATTGTTTTGTTAACCGCAAAATGGGCTCTGATACTTAGCGTTACAGACATACTAGTCATGATTCAGCCCGAAATATGTACCGATGTATACATACATATCCTTTGGTTCTTCCTTTCCCAGACTGGTGAAGTAGTATGGTGTAATCAAACAAACAAGAATCCCCTACCTATTTATTTAACAATATGCTAAACGTCATATAATATAAAAATCTGAACAGTGCTGGAGAATAGAAGAGACAGAGGTATCACAAAATAAATGTCTTTTTTTAAATAAAGATACAAAGTACTCAAATATGATACAAAACTAATCATTGAATAAATAAATATACATATACATAGTCCCACCACTCATTCAGACAACTCACAACTGCAAACATACTGTCATACCTCTTTTATACAAACAACCAACATACATACAATAACTAAAGCAACACAACAAAGCAATAGATACCAATATATTCAGTACATATCAATAATATAATAACACAACATTCAAACAATCGTAGGAGTATCACAAGCGCCGACGCGCGTTTCGGTGTACAGGCCGGATATGGCTAAACACCTTCATCAGGGCGTGAATACCACAAAAGTAAGGTGGTGGGAGAATTTCAATGGATCAAACAACTATCCGATTGACCAAGCCAGAAGATGCCAAACGGGGTAGCTCGATGAAATAATCTGGGTACAGTCTGATACGGAATGGCGCCTGAGTTAGGGTGGCAATAAGAATCAAATAACAGGCAAAATTCTACATGAAGATGAAAAGTGACCGCCGTGGTGCTGGGTTAATACATGCCCTGGAGTTTCCAAGAGCAATAAACAGAATCTGCAGTCCGATGTTCGATGGGCAGCAATAGGACGCTGAAAACAGGAAAAGGCTCGTCTGGCCTAAAACAGAGAGGGCCCGATAGTCGCTAGAGAATCGAGTGTTTACCAATCGGGCGAAGTAGGTGCCACGGAAAAAGTGCAGGCACTCACTGAGACCCCTCACTCGAAATACCAGAGGAACCTATAGTAGAAAAAACACAGGCAAGTCAGGAAGTAGTATGGTGTGACTGTTTGAAAAATAGCGTATGTATGGATTGGTTATTCACTTGCCAAGAGTAGTTGTTTTTGAATATTGGCCCCGATCGAGAGGCCATTGCCCCTCCCCCATAGGCATTGAGAAGGAGAACAAAGGTAGGCCGCTAACGATGCAGCGCCGAGCGCGACTATTGCTGTGGGAGTCATAACCCCCCTGTGGATTGTGGACAGTTTTGATTGGACCACTACTGGGACGCTGTTGGTCTACGAAGCGACTAACTCGGGGCGAAGGAGGTACTGCGGTAGCAGTTGAGGAGTGCTTCTGCTCCCCCCGCTGCAGACAGCCACGGAGACACAATATACGTGCATAGGGTGGGACGTGGGGAACCTACAATTGGAAGGCCTGAAAACCATCAACACTGAGAAACAATTAATGCGCCACCAAAGTTAAGCCTGCGAAACGCGTGGCGGGCGTTTGGAGTGGTGGCTGAGAGCACTGCTCTGGGGACAATAAACTGCGGTGCCCCCCCCCCTAACTTACGATCGGGAGGCTTTACATTCAGACACTGGCACTATAGCCAAAAAGGTGCACCTGCTGCTGGGACTAAACCAACGATTCAAAAGTGCTCCTAAGCACAATAAATCGCTTCATTGTCTGACGCCATTGTCTTTCGTCCCCCCCCTTCTTTTTTTCAGTCACTGATAGCCATCACTCCTCACTCCTCCTCTTCGCAGAATTACACAGGACAGTTGAATATAACGGGCAGCCATTAACAATCGATAGAGGGCATCGCACTGAGTCGACACCCTTGGGACATAAACTAACACTCTGGTGATTATTGATCCGTTACAGAGATGGGGAGAACAGACGGGAAACAAGCAACACTGACATTTGAACCCCCCCCAAAAAACAACACGTGCAGAACAGGAGGAACCTGACAATGAAGCTCCGGATCAATCCCAAGGAACTCCACAAAATCAGGATGATGAGGTGAAAACGCTCTTATTAGTTATGAAACACAGCCATACCTCCATAGAAGCCAAGATGGACTCCATGACCACACGTATGTACTCCATAGTGCACAAATTGGACAAACACGATACTCGCATTACAGAGGCGGAGCGTCGTATTTCAGAAATGGAAGACACATCGTCAGGAGTGCAGACTAAGGTGACACAGATGGACAAGCTACTGAAAGTAATAGCAGCCAAAATTGAAGATTTGGAAGCGCGCTCCAGGCGCATTAATTTACGCATCCTGGGAATTCGGAAAGCACTAAAACAGGTCGGATGGAAGAGTACATAGAATGCTTGTTGTTCCCTACTTTTGGAGCAGATTCCTTCTCTCCCCATATGATGGTGGAACGGGCGCACAGACCGTTAGGGCCAAGGCCACCCCCTGTCGCCCCACCGCGCCCAATAATTGCAAGATTATTGAACTATAGTGACCGCAATGTCGCACTAAGATTAGCAAGAGAGAAACGGGGGCTCCAATTTGAAGGAAATGAGATCACAATCTACCCAGACTTCACAATAGCTGTACAGGAGGCGAGGAGGAAATTCATCCCGGTAAAAAGAAAGCTGCGACAAGCACAAATAGATTATGCTCTTCTGTACCCATCCCGTCTCAGAGTCATGCATCAGGGCAAGCAAATATTTCTTTGTGACTGCACAACAAGTGGAAGAGTTCCTGAAACGTTCCGTGAGATGGGACCCGCATCAAGAATCGACTTGCCCGTTTTCGCGAGCAGCGTCCCCACTATTGGAATAATTGCTCCCAAAACGATTTCAAGTTAAAAATACAGCAACACCACATAGTGAACTCAAATGCTCCCTGCCAGTAGGACACTGCACTGCACCATGCAGGTGCATTCCCGAGGCAATAATACAGCTGCGACAGACCAGCGAGGTCGATTATGGACCATGAAACCGCTGTAGGACATTATATGCAGATAAGTACTGTAATGGGGACTTATTAACCAAACTGAACTGGGCACCCCTCCCCCACCCGCAGTAGTCAACTTGGCAAGCAAGGGGAAGGAGGGAATGTGTTAGCCCCTAGCGTCCCTCGAAGGGTGTTCCCCCATTGAATTCGAAATGTCTATTAAAGTTACAATGTTGGGGTATCTGGGCGGGGGGAAGGATCGTTATTTCGGCAAAGTTGGGATGCTGTTGTGGAGGGGGGAGGGAAGGGGATTGCAGCAGGGAACCGGTACATTGTAGGTAATACGGAGAGTTGTGTTAATAATACATACATCACCTACTACACTGAGATTATATTTAGCACCAGCATTTTAATTTTATTCCCGAAGTCAGAATGACACACTCTAAACAGTTGCAGGAAATAAACCTGATCACTTGGAATGTCAGAGGGTTAAGCGACCCACGGAAATGCAGACAAATACTGGCATATCTAGACCGCCATCATGTACTAATTGCTATGCTTCAGGAGACCCACCTAGATCCCCGAAATGCTCCTTCCCTGCCAAATGGGCAGAACACCGCATATTTTCATCATACTCCACGTATTCTAGGGGAACGGCGATTTTGATTAAGAAGCACGCCCCATATGTTTCCTTAGGTGACATTCGAGATCAGGCAGGTAGATATGCCATCACGTGGGGAAAGTTGGGCTTGGAGACAGTCACACTTGTAAGCTGCTACGGGCCAAATATAGATGACCCTGAGTTTTTTTCTAAGGTATGGGTTAAGATATTAGAAATAGGCTCAACACTTCTCCTTTGGGGAGGAGATTTCAATACTGCGTTGGATCCGACTAATGACAGGTCAAATCCCCAACCACATCACTACACTAGAACACATAAAGTGCTACAAAGGACTTTATAGATGCTTGGAGACACTTACACCCTGCAATGCAAGAGGGCACGCACCACTCTACCTTTCACTCAACCTGGTCAAGGCTTGACTATTGGGTGGTCTCGCGGGGTGTGGGATTTTGGATTACTGGGGTACATCACTGGCGAGAACTTATTCAGATCACTCACCGGTCCTACTCACGCTGGCACCTCTAGGACTCGATGCTCCGCATAGACTCTGGAGACTATTGCCATTATCCCTTCTTGACACAATGTTCCGTTCGGAATTAGGACAAGAGATCACTGATTTTTTCCAACGTAATATCGGCACTGTTACACTTATGGCTACGGTATGGGAGGCCTTTAAGGTCACAATTAGTGGTTTCTGCATAGCTAAAGGGACGGGTGTACTCCGGGACATTCGCAGAACACTCCAAACGCTGGAAAAGGAGCTGAAACGTCTAGAGCAAGATATGACCAATACCTCAAATGGGATAGCACAAAGAGAGTTCAGGGATAAATTATCGGACTATAAAGACACAGCAGACAGGGAATGCCTATTTCGAGGGAAATATTTCACTGCACGCAAATATGGAGAGGGGGAAAGGCCTGGAAAAGCGTTAGCAGAGGCAATCCGCAGGCCCCGTTTTTCCAATCACATTCTAGAGATACATGAACAAGATGACACCACACATAGAAGTGCTTCTGAAATATTACAGGTTTTCACCAAACATTACTCCACACTCTACACCACCAGACGACAACAACCAATAGATCTAAATACTTATCTGGGAGATGTAACTCTGGCGTGGCTGCACCGCTAGAAGAAGACGAAATATGTGCGGCAATAATGCAAATGAAATCTGGTAGGGTGCCCGGACCGGATGGTCTTCCAGTGGATTTTTATAAAGCCTATGCTGACCAGCTCATTCCAATACTGAAAACTGTGTATGAGGAGGCGCAAGAAACAGGAACCCTCCCTCAATCCATGAGGGAAGTAATGATAATCTCACTACTAAAACCTGGGAAGGCGCCCGTCGGTGCGACTTTTATAGGCTGCTATCCCTAATCAATACCGATGCAAAAATCCTTGCCAAAGTGTTATCTAATAGTTTGAGCCTTCTGATGGAGAAACTCGTATTACCTGACCAAGCGGGATTCATACCAGGCAGGTCGACGTCCCATAATCTCCATACCCTTTTTGCCATAATTCAGGACATAGACCCTGATTTAGCTGCAGTGGCGGCCTTCTTGGATGCCACGAAAGCATTTAATTCAGTTGAATGGGACTACCTATTAGGAATATTGCAAAGAATGGATGTGCCAATAGGCTTCCTTGCATGGATAAAACTACTATATATCTCCCGATGGCCAGAGTTCTAATAAATGGCATAAGATCTTCACCTTTCTCCATCACGAGAGGCACCCGACAGGGTTGCCCATTGTCCCCTTTATTATTTGCCCTGGCTATTCAGCCCCTGGTGGCGAAACTGAGACAGCATCATAGGGAAAGAGCTCTCTACTACCCCACACGTCAAATACTAATCTCCCTCTCTGCCGACAACGTCATGCTGTACGTAAGAAATCCACAAATAAATCTGAACCCCATATTGAGAGAGTTCATTATTTTTGGCGAGTTATCCGGCATTCATATTAATTGGGGAAAATCGAAGATATTCCCTCTGACTGCCTCTACTGAACCCTTCCCACTAGATTATCCCATAGAGTGGTGCGCGACAGAGGTGAAATACCTAGGAATCAAAATCACCAAGGACAGGGCAGAACTAATGAGACTTAATTATGGCACAGCCTTGACCTCTATAGCCGCCTCAGTCACAAGATGGATCTCTCTGCCCCTCTCAATGACGGGGAGGCTATCGCTCATCAAAATGGTTATATTGCTGAAATTATTATACTTATTTATGAACATACCATTTCACCCTGGTAGGCATTTCTTTACCGCCGTAAAAACTGAAATGATTTGTTTAGCATGGGGGGAAAGCAGTCGAGATTGCAGTGGGATGTACTTACCAGACTCTATTCACAGGGAGGTTTGATGTTCCCAATCTAGAGCTCTATTATCACTGTGCTCAGGCCCATTATGTGATATATTGGTTCCATCCCCCCCTTACATGCCACATATAGCAGTCGAACAAGGGTCTATAGAACCGGTTCCCTTGGCAGGAGCCATCCCTAGCTCCATCAAAACTCGGGAAAGGGATCCCACGACTGTTACATGCACAATTGCCGCGTGGAGATATTTAGCTGAGACTTTGAAGACTCCAAAGATATACTCACCCCTGATGCCACTCCTATACCATCCCCAGGCTCAAGTATTTCTTGAAACACGCTGCAAACAGTTGCTACGCAAAACGAACATACGCAACTGGGGGGACCTATATATAGAAGGTACTTTCAGAACACTAGCGCAGTTCCTCAGTGAGGAAAGCCCTGCCCCCATGGACGTGTTCTTATATGTACGGATACGACAGAGCAATAAAGCTATCACGCCATCCTTTCCACATGAACCCCCGACATTGCCCCCACTACATGCAATATTTCAATCGGAAAGGCCCACACATGTAGTCTCTCTACTATATCATAATGTACAAACTCTACAGGATGCTAGACAATGTGCAGCAAGGGGACAATGGGATAAGGAACTGGGGACCGAGATATCGGACAAGCAATGGGATATTGTTGCACTCAAACCGGACAGATAACTGCCAATAGCCGGTGCGCATAATTAATTTCAAATCCATTCACCGCATGTATTACACGCCATTAAAAATGCATACATTTAGGCTACGAGAAGATGACAGATGTGATAGATGCGGAAGCGAAAGGGCTGATTTTTTACACCTGTCATGGGAATGTGCTGGTATATATCAATACTGGCAAGAGGTCTTCACAGCGATGACACAAGGGATAGGAGCACTGATAGCAAAGTCACCAATAGTAGCCTTATTGGGATACACAGAACAGGTGGACAAGGCTTACAGGAAATATGTTTCACTGGGGTTTCTGTTAGCTAAACGTAAGATAGCCTGTAGATGGGGACGTGGAAGAGCCACCAAATTTAAGGAATGGATCCGGGATATGTTGTTATGGCAGGATCAAACATTGATATATGCGGAGCTGCTCCCTTTCACATCTCGGCCGAAAGATATATGGGGCTCACTGAAAATGTACCTAATTAGTCACCCACTGGATGATTCTACATAAGCTGGAATTCCGAAATCCAGTCAGACGGCCGCGGACTGGGGAGAAAGGGTTCTAGGCAAACAAGATAAAGCACCTACCGTTATAGATCAGATAGTAACCTAAGACAATACAGGACAACTAAACCACAAAGAAATGTACCTTAAACATGTATGAGTGAAAAATTGGGGAGGGAACAAATGTGCTTATTCAAAGATGGGCGTAAATTGTGTAACTCTGTACAGCCGTGAAGGTACCCTTTTTGAACATATGATTGTCCAAAATGATTGTATCAGGCAACCTGATGTATGCAAGATGTTTATTGCAATTAGTACTGTATATGTACCCATATAGATTGCTGTGTAATATACCGAATAAAAAGACTTTAAAAATAAGATATAAAAAATTTACTTGGTTGGTGGCACCAGGCTGATTTTGGCATTGTTATAAGACCTGGTAAATAGCCACCTGTTACCCTTGAGGGAAGTATTGACATCAGGGAGGGGGTGGTTTCCAATGAGAATGTCCATTGGACTTCTGAGTTTCCTAAAGTTTTCACTGATTAGGTAGGTGAGATTAAGAATTTTAAACATGTCATCACGATTAAGGATGGATGCGTGCCTATTAAGCATAAACTGCGCAATGTTCCTCTCAGTATGAGAGGTGATTTGACAAAGATTTTGTCAAAAATACAGCAAGATGGCATAAGTGAAGCAGTGGATGTCACTTTATGGTTATCTCCAGTGGTTCTGGTGAAGAAGAGCTCTGAGAGTTACAACTTTGTATCGATTTGAGAAGTATAAACAATGCAATTTGGGTGGAAAAGTTCCCTCTTCCACGCCTAAAATATTTGATCACAGTAGAGGGTCTGGCCAAATGGTATACGAAATTGGATTTGAATGCAGCATACCATTAGGTGATGTTGGAAGCTGAATTTGGTCATTTGACTGCTTTTGTTATACCTGATGGTACTTTCCAGTTCTGCAGGATGCCATTTGGCTTGGCCTCTGCTGCATCGATTTTTCAGAAGGTTATGACAAAAAATTTGCAGGGGTTAAAAATGTTGTGGCATTCCAAGATGATATTTTGGTGTTTCCCAACGCTTTGGAGGAGCATAATCATACTTTAGGACTAGTGTTCAGTGCTTTGTGTGAGAGTGGTATTACTTTGAGAAAAGACAAATGTGTTTTTGCAGTCAAAGAGGTGGAGTACCTTGGTCACATCCCTTTGTCTGAGGATGTCAAACCCAAGCCAGGATTGGTGAAGGCGATTGTAAAAGCTCCGCATCTGGAAGATAAAGCTCAACATATATCTTTCTTGGGGAAGTGCGAGTTTTACTCCAAATTTGTACGAAATTACTCTGATTTGACAGAATGTTTCAGAAAGCTGCTTACAAAAAAATACTGATTTCACTTGGTCACCTATATTTCAGCAGAGTTTCGATATCATCAAGGAACATATGGTATCTGCTCCTGCACTGCAACCGTATGTGGCAGGCCGAAAAACATTTATTACAATTGATTCTAGTACTTATAAGACTGGAGTAGTGTTGTTGCAGAATGATGGAGTCAAGGAGACAACTATTGGATTTGCCTCTCAAAGACTAACTGAGGTAGATCGAAAAATAGAGTTGGCATGCACCTAGGGGGTTGAACAATTCAAGCTGTATTTGTGGGGAAGATCATTTTGTCTCCAAATGGACCATGGGCCTTTAGTGGACATTCTCAAAAGATGCAAGATAAAGAAGTCTATGGCCAGACTTGCCAGATTGTCTGTAAAGTTAATGGAATTCAATTTTGAAGTAATGTATATTCCTGGGGGAAAGAATTGCAAAGCGGACTGTTTGTCAAGACTACCTATTGTCCATCATGGGAATTCCAGGGAGGAGGAAGAAATTGAAGAATGCATGATCGTGCAGGTTGAGGATCATGTAGTTTGTGATAGTGTACATGAATGGTGTAGTGCTGTTGACCTCAGAGAAGCGATGAAATTTGTGCTGGAGAGTTGGCCTAAAGAAAAAATCTTGGAGTCTTCTTTGCAACCTTATTGGAAGATTGCAGATGAGTTGTCTATAAAAAGTTGTGTTTTGGTCAGAGGAGAGAAATTGATTCCACCTATAAGTTACAAGAAAAGGATTGTTGAAACTGCACATGCCGTTCATTTGAGCATGACGGCCACCAAGAGACGAATAAGGACACGATATTGATGGCCATCCATGGACAAGAAAGTAGATAAGATGGTACGGGAGTGTGGTCAGTGTTGCGTTAGTGATAAGCATCTTGTCACGTTGGTTCCAGAACCTGGGATTGCTTTGAGTTAGGGGAGTGTTTGGCAAAGAGTGTCTATTGATTTTTTGGGTCCAGTTTATGTTTTACATGCAGATGCGATCTTTTATTGTGATGTTCGACCAGTTATCCAGATGGGTGTAGGTAAAAGGAGTAGCCGAACCCAATACTGCAAGTGTTTTTAAAATTTTCAAAGAAGTGTTTTACAGAGTAGGTATTCCAGCTGAGGTTTTATCTGATAATGAGTACAATTCATTTCAGCTCCCATGCAGGTGTTTTTTCAAAAACATGGAATTAAGCACATACGTACTCCTCTGTATTGCACAAAGATCAACAGTAAAGTTGAAATATTCAACAAGGTGTTGGTGGAATGTGTGTGAAGTGTGCTAAAGTCCAAGCTGGAATGTGCGGAAGCTATCAGGGACACCATTTGGGCACTACTCCACACTCAGTTACGGGACAGATACCATTTGAATTAATGAGAGGGAGGAGTGTGAAGTCTTGTCTGTGTCCAGATTAAATGTCAGGTATGATTGATGTGCCTGTTGATGTGCAGGTACTTTATAGTCTACAAAGCAGTTCCGTGGGGTAAAAAATAATTCCTTTAAAGTAATGGAAATTTACAAGCAGCAAATTGTTCTTTAACTAAAGCACACACAAAAGATCATTCGGTTTGAGTATAGATTTTACTTTTAAATATCTCTTTTGGTCAAACAATAGACTGTCATAATACAAGTATAGACAATGGGAACAGTTAATTAGTGACTGATGTGACATGTGGTGAAAAAGGTGAGGAAACTGTCAGCCAAAACATAAACACATAAATGACAAAACATAATAAAAAGTATATACATATATCTCTGTCCAAAGGTTTAGTTCAAACTGTAACCCGAAATATCAACTTTTTTTATGGTTACAATACTATGATCATGAGTCAATGGTACGTCGACGTTTCGACCCAAGTGTCTGTACTATAGGGTCATCAAGTAGGGTCTTCTTCAGGACAAAAACAGTGTGACAGCCTAAACGAAAAAAGGGGGGGAAGGGTAGTTTAGATGTGTGTGCGCAAAAAATATAACTCATGATACGAAACAGGGTCACGTGGAGACTCACCGGGTAGACGTAAAATACTCTCCTCCAGTCCTGGATGGAGTGAAGTATGGATCTTGTCAAGGCATGTAAAATGCATGAAGGGTGTAGCTTGAGTACACGGCAAAGATCAGTGTAACAGTTTCAATAAATGGAAAAGGAGAGCAAGGGAGTGAAACACTCACCATGAAATACTTGGCTAGTCAAAAGGTCGTCTTCCACATGCGCAAGAACTGGGCACCAAAAGGCTCCCAGTGAAGAATCCAAGGTCAGCGTAGTCAAAGGCCCCAGAGGTTAAGCTGGTGGGTAAATGTGAAAATCAATTTGTAGGGAACTTTAATTAATGGAAGAATTGTGCGGCACGATAACATGTTAATAACGCCGCTAATGGAAAGGTGCACTTACCAGGAGTTAATTGAATGGTAGAGTGAATCCTCCAGAAGGGACAAAGATCTGTCTGATTCACGGATTGCAATAGAAAGTACGGAACAATAGTTTCTGGGATTTCTTGAAAGAATTGCTGGCAAGAGACAAGGGGGGGGAGGGAAAGAGATTTAACTGGTATGTAAAGGGAAACTCAATTGCCAGAAAGAATTTGTAAGCGGGGGATTGTCTTACCAGAGTCGCACTTGATGCGAACAGGAACCGTCAGCTACTGGCGGCTCGATCAGGGTGGACCGGTATAAGGAAGCTCACGAGACGATGCGTAACCAAGCACGTCAAGTCAGCGATGCTGGGAGACCAGCGCGACGCGTCAGGTTGCATCAGCTCCCGTCACAGAGCAGGGAGGAGGGGAGTTAATCGAGCGTCAGAGTCCCGCATTGGGGCTTGAGAAAAAGTGTAAAAAGGTAAAAATGAAGGGGTGGTGGCGCAAGAGCCTAACAATGATCGAGAGTGAGAGGCATCAGGGCCAAGGATGATTCCTATATGGCAAAGAATGCACGAATAATTATTGTACGGCAATTCAAGGGGTGCAAGGATCATTCATATACGGTAATTCAACACAACAGTGTTTAACACGAACACACAATGACTGAAGGTTGCATCTGATCAATGAATTACATGTATAAATGAAATTGGCCATACTGTATGCGCACAATGAGTGTCAAGGGTAGTGGGAATCAGAGTCCCACAAATGAGCTTGAGAAAAAGTGTTAAAAAGGGTTTAAAAATGAAGGGGTTGTGGTGCAAGAGCCTACTAATGATCGGGAATGAGAGACATCATGGACCAGGAAAGTTCATGTACGGCAATGGATGCACGGATAATTCATATACAGCAATTCAATGGATGCAAGAATAATTCATATACGCCAATTCAACACATCAGTGTTAAACATGAACACACAATGACTGAAGGTTGTATCTGCTCATTGAATTACATGTATATATGAATCACTATGAATGTCAAGGGCAGTCATTAACACAGATTCTTATCAGCAGAATAAGTAGTGTATAACCAAGACACATTAAGAAAAACATGTACAAATTCATATTCAAAACCAAAGTAAGTATGATATAAAGATACATATTCAAATAATTGACAAACCCCCCAAAAAAGGTATCCAATTTGGATGATGATGTAGCGGAAACCTGAGAATAAATAGCCTGTATAGTCAGGACGGGGCTAGAGGAGTATCCAGTATGCAGCGTACTACAAGTGTGTGGGATTATATGTATGTCAAAAGGCCTGTTTGCCTATTGATTTCCTGCAATTCGTTCAAGCCTCCTGCTACTGAGTCCAGTATATCTATCCACCTACATTCTCTTATGTTCAGCTTTTGTTGAATGTCCCTGCCCCTAGGGTTACGTGTAATCTTCTCCAAAATCCACCATCTTAAACTATCGGCTGGATGATTGCTGTCTACGAAGTGTTCCACCAAGGGGGCCCACTGTGTTTTGCACCGAATCCTACTACAGTGTTGGAGGATACGGGTTTTACCTTTCTGTATTGTTTGTCCCACGTATATTTTATTACATGGACATCTGATGGTATAAATGACTTGGGTCGTGTTGCAGTTTGTGTGATGTTGTAATGAGTGTGTACGACCAAGGTGTTGAAATTCCTTGCGCTCAATGGTCAGTTTGCATGCCTTACAATGGCCACATTTGAAGTGGCCAATAAGTGGAGGTAGGTTAAGCTGTGTACGGAGATTGGAGGTACTATCCTTCGCCAGGAAAGAGCTAACAACATGATCTCTCACATTCTTACCTCTTTTGAAGGCAAACATTGGGTAATCTTGTATGTTGAGTTCTGTGGCCACCAAATTCCAGTACTTGTTGACTATTTTCTTAATAGCATTGCTTTTGGTGTTGAACGTAGTAACACATACCAATTCGTTGGAAGTGTCATCTCTCGGTTTAACCTCCAGTAGGGTGTCTCTAGGGCAGTACAAGGCTCTTTTCCTAGGTCTGTGGAGAAGGCCTCTGGGGTATTCTCTCTCCTTCCGCCGGGTTATCAGAATCTCTGTCTCTTTGAAAAAATCAGGGCGTCTGGTGCAGTTGTGTCTCAACCTCAAGAATTGGCCATATGGGAGATTATCCCGTAAGTTCCTAGGGTGATGCAAGTTATACTTGAGAAGTGTATTCCGCTCAGTAGGTTTTCTAAACAGGGTTGTGCACATTCTAGCTTCCTCTATTTTAAGGGATAGATCTAGGAAGCTAATGTTCTCTCTGTCATAGTTCATGGTAAACTTAATGTCAGGGGACCTACCATTAAGCCAACCAGAGAAGTCAATGAGGCTCAATTCATGCCCAGTCCAGATCATTAACACATCATCTATATAACATTTTCACAACGTTATATTCTCAAGAAATGGGTTATCGTGGTTATAGATGGGTTTGTCATCATAATTGTCCATGAAGAGGTTAGCCAGGTTAGGGGCGAATCCAGCACTCATAGCTACTCCCTTACATTGGAATTAGTATTCATTTTTGAACATGAAGTAGTTTTTTGTCATGGCAATTTCCAGAAGTTGTATCAGAAACTCAGTGGGGACCCAGCACGAATAGTCCCTACTGTTCGACACCTTGCGTATTACATTCAGGGCCTGATCCTGAGGTATGCTGGTGTAAAGTGAGGCAACATCTAAGGTTACCTGGAATTGTGTGGTATCATTACAAGGTTGATCCTCCACTATCTGTATAACATGTATAGTGTCTCGGATGTACGATCTAGTAGTAACTACCATGGGTTTGAGGAAAGTGTCAATGTATTTGTTCAGGGCTCCAAAATGGATCCACACCCTGACACAATAGGACGTCCAGGAGGGTTGTGTAAATCCTTGTGTACTTTGGGAAGGGTATAGATGGTGGGAGTTCATGGATTTTTGTTATTAAGAAACCCAAATTCCTTTTCACAAAGATAGCCCTTGTCCAAGCCTTTCAGGGAGAGTGTTAGGATTAGTTTACGAATATCGCTAGTGGGGTCTTTATTGATCTTTTGGTAACTATCCTGCACCATCAGTTGTTTCTTAATCTCTTTTGTATAGTCATCAGTGTTTTGTATCACCACAGCCATGTCATGATTATTTCTCAATGTGGATATACTGTCACGCTCGGCCTTGGTGATGTTGTACTTAATATAGTCCCTATTCGGCAGCAGATCCATGATTTCTTTAAGTACTATTTGTTCATAGGTCAGAATTTTGTGTGAGACTAAATGTGCCGCTGGGGTGAAGGTGGAAGGAGTTCTGAAGTTAGTGGCGGTATTGTGTGGGTCAGCGGATGGATTCTTACCAAAGTAATACCTTACTCTGATTTTTCTGAAGAATTGTTGCAACTCCACCCTGATATTGAATGAATTAGGGGGTGTGGTGTGTACAAATGAAAGGCCCTTTGCTAGAATGTTTATTTCAGCTTCAGTGAGGACATGGTCTGAGAGATTAATGATTGGACCAGTGTGATCCTGGATGTGTGCCCCACCATTGGCCAGTATGAGTGACTGTAGGTGTGTCTCAGGATTGTTTTGAAGTCCATCATTCGACCTTAGTGGAGACCCTAGGTGTGTCTCTAGGTTGGAAATAAGACCAAGATCATTTCCGGGTATAGTTTCCCCTTGGTGATCCCTTAATTAGTACTGTTGGGTTGAGGTCATCTCTGGTTGTTCAATTACCACCTGTAGGTTTGTCTGCGGGTTTGTATCTCCCCATGGGATTCTTGTGGGTAAAATCTCACTCTGGTGTTGCCTCTCTGTATGTTTCTTCCCTTGTTCCAACCCCTGGCTCTGTCCCAATCATGATCCTGTCCTCGTCCCCTGTTGGGCATCCATGGATTCTTGCCTAAAAAAGTTGAGCCAATGTTAGGGTTCTGATAGGAGGAAGCTTGGTTGTAGGCTCAGGTTGAATTACTTGGGCCTGCTCGTTCCATGTCACTTTCAGACCCACTACCTAGAGAAGAATCAGAGAATGTCGTGAATCTTCTAGGGCCCTGTCTGCCCCTATTTGTGAAGAAACCCTGGCTATCCTGTTGATAATAGTCTTCGGCTAGATATGGGTACGTGACCTTCTTGTCATATGCTCTGATGTCTCTAGCAAGTTTCTGTAGTTTCTCAGTTATGGGACAGATACCATTTGAATTAATGAGAGGGAGGAGTGTGAAGTCTTGTCTGTCTCCAGATTGGATGTCAAGTGAGATTGATGTGGCTGTTGATGTGCAGGTACTGGCTGAAAGTCAGAGTTGCTTTTGATGAATCCAGTAGGCTTAAGGTGGAGGAGGTCTTGGAGGGTAAGAAGAAATGCAAGAATGCTGTGATTGTGCAAGTTGGTGATTGGGTTCGTATCAAGGATCCTTTGCTTTTGAGAAAAGGTTTGTCTAACCTGTTCAGGTGGAAAGAGTGTGTGGGAATTCCATGCAGATTGCTAACAGTCAATGGTGGAATTTATCTTGTGTGGCTAAAGCGAGTGGGACTGTTGAGAAGGATGTTGATTGGAACACGGGATTGGTGGAAAATGCGCAGTCCAAAAGCAATCCCACTCAAAGTAGAAATCTGTTTGAGATTTGTAGAAAGAGTTCTCACATTACGAGATTACCCAAGATATTTATTGATTAAATGTTTTATTTGTTTAATGTTTTTGTGTGTGTGTGTTGTTCTATGTGTTGTGAGTTCTGCTTTGTGTTAGGTAAATGTCTGTGAAGGGGGAGATGTGTGGTATAGTCTGTGGTCTTGTGTGTGTGACAGTAGGTATGACATGTGTGGGTTCTAGACTCCTGGTTGAGGCTGGCTGAAATCCTGGGGAGATGACACCAGGCAGTCGTTGGATCTAGATGTCTTCTCCTGGCCTCTGTACTTGTATACTTCATACTTAATATTATACCTTAACAATAAGAAGGTATTAAAATGAAAGCATACAGTCTCTGTATTCTACTACTTCACACAAACCCAGAACTGGATTTTTCACTTATGTGGGGTCAGAGACACTCCTCCTCAAGGAATGCTTTGCTTGCATCATCAAACACAGGAACTACTAAACACCTAGAATTCTATGCCACAGAGATGTGGCTATAAATGTTCCTAAGCAATACTAGCACTGGGATTTTGTACCTAATTCAATATGTCTTGAATGCCATTCAAAGCTAAGTAGGCAATCAGGTGAAGGAGTATGGGGGTTAGAGTGTTTCATAGGCAAACAGATACACATTGACTCCAAAGTGTGTACAGTGGCTGTAAGACATTGTGCTATCCCATCCTTTTACACAAGTAGATATGGAAGGTGCTCGACAAACTGAAAAGGTGAGAGTGATCAAAATAGTTGTAGGACCCACCCTGTGGCTATCCTCAATTTTAGTCACTACTAATGACTAGCAATAGTGCCAGGCAGTGCTTAATTTGTGCCGGTGTTTTCCGGTGCTGGGCACCGGCATTTATTTGTAAACACCAGCACCTACTAATGAGAATCCACCACATGGTGGTGCTGCGTGTGTAATTTAAAAACAAAGTTCATTAGTGGACCATTTAATTGTTTAATTTATCCTTAAAAAAATATAAAGCTTGGACTTAAACCTGAAGTTTAGAATGACATACGGGTTGTACCAACTACAGTTGCCCCCTGAGAAATACCCAGGCACTGGCACTTTATATTTTGCAAACTAAGCAGTGGGGCCAGGTGAGCATATGTGAGGACATGAGGTGACACAACTCAGCCGTCAAGCAGGAGATGCACACAGTTGCAGCCTGCCACCACAGTGGAAAATGTTGGCGATGTCAACAGAGCTCAGTGGTTCTCCAAGTTAAATCTCCACCCTGAGAACATGCAATATATTACAACTTTTCTCAACACTTGTCAGGCTCCAACAGTACCAAAGACTCAGACTTCCACTCCTCAGCTGACAAGGCATTCCAAAACTCCATCCAAGAAGCACTGTCAGACTTCCTATGGTTGTGAACAATTACATCATAATCCATGAAAGCAAGAGATCGGAAGGCTCACCTGTGGGTGACACAACATGAGGTAAATCTCCCCTAGAAAAAGTGCATGTTTCGAAAAAAAAACAAATAGAATACATGTTTTCTGCAGGGGACAGGACAGACCCACAGAAATACCTGGATATTTAGACAGCTGAACCCGTAAACCTTCTTTGAATATTGGTTTTTCCTTGGCACGAACAACCCCGGCAGGTGCTTTATGTCCAACTTGGCAACACTCACAGAGCTGTTTATACAGGTTGATCAGAAAGAACATAGTTGTTCTGCAGGCTACTTCATGCTGAAGAATCTAAAAGACCAAAGATGCTCTCCAAGAGGAGAGCACAATCACACACTTGCCCCTCATTGGGACACAGAGGTTCTGATGGAAAGCAGCCAATGCAGACTGGGGCCATGTTGGTACAGAAAGACTCAAGGTGGCCATATATCCTATCACATGTGCAGGTCAAGCCCTCATGGAAACTGAATCACGATAATCGCTGATAAAGAAAGAGGCTATCTATCAAACGCCTCGAAGGCACTATCAGCAGCCTCATTTGGGGCTATAAGAGGGCCAGGTGAGCCATCGGCTTTCTGAAACGCCCATACAATGGAGGGGGGTGGTTTAACTACCTGACTTTAAGCTCATGATCCAGACCTCTCTATACTGGGTTATCCACTAGCACTAGGGTCAGATGCCAGTTTTTTTCCACATAGGTTCTCAGATCCCAACTACTTTAAGCGGGTCCGGTTGAAGATTTTTAAAGACATCATACAAATTTGGGGAGAAATTTGTTCTAAGTATTCTCCACCTATTTTACATGCATACACCCCACTTTGGGGGAACCCTAAAGTCTCCATCTATCTTTCATGGTCCAGTGGGTAAGGCCTGGACAAATCTTGGGTTAAAGGTGGCTGGGCAGTTGGTTGATATTAATGGGTTCTGGTAATTTTCCTTTCTTCAAGCCGCCTATGATCTTCCTCACCTGTCTTTTTTTAAGTGTTTAAAGTTACGTGACTGTTTTTTTGCATGGCTGCATAGGGTGGATAGCTTTGGAGGACTGTGACATTTTGTCTTATCTATACAGGGCACCAGGCAAGGCATCGATCAGGGTATTATACCAGATTTTTTTTTTTTATTAACAACAACTTTTATTGAGTTTTCAGCGTACCAGATGGGTGTAACCCAACAGGGAAAGTACAAAGGAATTGCATAAGATAGAATCTCTAGGTACATTGTAAAAATACCGAAGAGTCTGCAGAACAACAGACCAAGGAAACAAGAAACCCCCCGCCAAGACGCACCAAACATACTTAAAAAACATTACAGGTACATGATGTATAAATTCCCAGCCACGTATCATCAATGACAGTGCACTAAACAGGTGAATTGCTCACAACCAATTGTTCAATGGGATCAGAAGTGGCGACCTGCGACAATAGGGGCAAATCTATACCTCTGTACGCGGCCCACTGAGACAGATCTTCTTGTGCTTCTGTGGGCACCCTCTCGCCTGGAAAACCACAATTTCAGCAGACATGCATCTATCTAACGCCTTTTTCCAATTAGTGACGCTGGGTGGGGATGGGTCCTTCCAGTGCTGCGCTATGTCTCGCTTAGCTAACGTGAGGCCCAAGAATAAAAGGTGTCTCTTGTAACGGTTCCCCCCAATGTCTTCTGTGCTATGTAGAAGCGCTAATCTGCGGTCTACCGGAATATCCCACGCCAGGACGCGGGCCCAAACAAGACGTCACACTGGACCAGAACGACTGAATTGCTGCGCAGCTCCACACCGTGTGTAAAAACGACCCATCGTCTGCGCAGCAGCGGAGACACATAGGAGACTGGATTGCACCCATTTTCCATAGCCTATGACGAGTGTAATATACCCTATGGAGGTATTTAAACTGGATAAGTCTGTATCTGGTGGACACAACTGCATACCGAGGGCTGGCCAAGGCCTCGGCCCAATCATCATCTGTGAGGGCCGGCAGGTCCGCAGCCCACGCCTCTCCGGTTTTATGGATAGTGGTATTATATCAGATTTTTAGTGCTCATATAGTTGATGATCGTTTGCTGCTGGCCTCCAAATGGAGTAGTGCGCTTAAGTTGGATATTTTCCCCGAACAGATTACAGACGCTTTTGAAATTATTAATTGCTCAGTTCCTTTTGTTAGTTTAAAGCTTCCACAATTTAAGACCATCTGCATGCTCTCTTATATCCCTGAAAGAATTTCTAAATGGGTTACTGGCCATGCCTCCGACAAGATTTACTGTCCTAAATGCGGACTGTTCGTGGCACATATTGTTCATACGTTTGCTGGCTGCCGTGCACTACAGGACTTTTGGTCAGGTGTGGTCCAGCTGCTTGCTTTTCATCAGGATATGGTTTTTAGCTATCTGCTAGAGAGATCATGCTGGCTCACAAAATTGATTGTAATCCCATGCTAATCCCATTGATGTCAATTGTAATTATTAATGATCAGCTATGTATAGCGAGATCTTGGACAATCTCTCTACTTCCTTAAGTACCTGAGTGGTGGGCACTCTTCTGTCAGATTTATGAATTCAAATCGGCTATCTTCAAGGCTAAGGGTCCCAAGGGTGTGAAACACTTTCGATCCATTTGGGCTGGCATTTCCTATCTTTGAGGTGTGTTGTCATTATATTTCATACTCTGTAAGATGCCTAGCTTTGCCGTTTGTGTTTCTGATTATTATTATCTATGTGTTTTACATGTATAAGTTTGTAATGATGTTTTGTGATCATGGCCAACTCTAAATAAAAAATATAAAAATGAATGTAAAAAAATGAAAGAGTCTCTCCTGATATACTAAGTCGTACAGCATTTCCAGATATCCATTCCGATTAATAGCATCACACGCTGTCAATGCCACCTTTTCAAGGCTCAATTTTTCACTCCCTTAACTGTATCAAGAAGTATGTCTCCAAGAGCATCAGCTCCCAGTGGAATTCCTACCCTAAACAGACAATCCAGCCAGCTGTGACTCTCTGCTAGAAAAGAACAAGGAGAAATGTGAGTAGTAAAAGTACACTTGCAGATATTTAGGGAAACCTCCCTGCTAATGACCTTGTTTCTAGAAGAGTTTTCTGCAACTCCTCATAGCCACCTATCACAGACACAGATCAAAGACCCTCTTGGAGGGAAACAAACACTGCACCATTGAAATGATGCAAAAATAGACAACATTTTGAACAGGGCGCAGGAGATGCCTGTATTGCTAGAAGGATTGGTACTGAAGGAGAAACTCATCATAATGGCTGCCACTCTACGACAAAGGACACACCCAAGTCTCATACAGTGGGTACCAGCTGTGGAGGTGAAGGAGGTCTCAATCTTCCTGATGTACCCTTAGGGGGTCCTTTACTCACCTAACCTGATGGCCTCAGTCCAATGGCAGTAGAGGGCTTTAAGTGTAGCCTAAAGAAAGCGCAGAGTGGAAGGGCATTCAATGGCAGTGTATCAATTCCTCCAAGAGTAAAGGAGTCCCCCCCCCACCACCACACAGCCACCCTGATGGATTGAACCTTCCATGGATGCATTCCCACAGCCCCCTTCTGGCCATCGATGGTCTGGATCCCAGAGAGCATCGAAGCTTCCTGACGGATGGGCAACCAACATATGAACCAGAGGCGAGGGCACAAAAAGTCCCACCCAGGAGAGGAATCAAGGATGACCCTCAAGGGAACCCCAGACCCAACCCAAGAAGATTGACATAGCACCCTGATCATTGGGCGCATCTAGGGGGTCACAGCATGACTCAAAAGAGATGAGGTCATTCTGTGGGCGGGCACATAGAAACCCACTCTCAGCTACTAGGATAAAAGTTAAAAAGAGATGTTAATAATTTCTCTACTGAATAATTGTGATAGAAGCAGTAATCAGGGAATATTTCCTGTAAATTCGTGTTTGTTCCTCGTTTGCAGCTGGTTGCCACTTGGCCTTACAGTATTCAATATCCAAAAACATGTGATATGTGGTTTAAGTATCTGATGAGCTTTGTCTCAAATTCAGATTGTCCTTCAAAGTATTTGTGCAGAGTAATGCATTTTAATAAATGTTGGTCTGGATCTTCTTTTCTCAACAGTTAAGGTTGATGCCTCAGAAATGTTTAATTGCCTATATCGGTTGTGAGCAGCACATCCATTTCTGTGTTTTTGTGCTTTGCTTTCCAATAGTTGTAACTTTACAGTCCTTATTCAAAGTGCAGGTCTATATCCACCCTAAGAATTCAAAGACTGGAAGTGCTGTGGCATTGGATAACATAAAATGTCCTGCTGGTATTTGAGTGAAATGAGCAACATTTTTTATAAGATGTCTGGTACAAAACAGCTGATAAAAACGTAAAAGCAGGTATTTCTTCTTTCGTAAATAGCAACAGAAGATGGGCTTATTTAATGTTTACCCTCATTTTTAGACTTATTTCTTAACTGTTTATAATAGTTATATTCATTCTAATATACATGACTAGCAGAAGAATAGTATATGATAAATAATCGAATTGTGTGAAAATAGTGTGTGTGTGTTCGCATTCATATGTGTGTGTATGTGCCGGTTTTTGGCCTCAGGTGTGACTATGTATATACCACCCACAGATAAAGGTTGTCTGACTCATACAGCTCCCACCCACTAAAGCATAACTCAGTACGGGAGCAATGAGAGACATGCACCAGTTTTCCTTTCCTCCGAAGAGATCACAGCCATCTTTTAGGGACTGGAGGATCTACTAGGTGTAGTAGCTTTTTCAAAATGTGCAAATGTGGAAATGTGGGGCAGGTACGATTATGCCTGAAAATACAGTGGTGGTATACAGTGGCGGCCGACACAATTAAGAGGTGGTGAGGCGGGTGGAGGGGGCACAGGGGAGAGCGGTAGGGGGAGCACGCGGGGGGGGTAATAATTAAAAAAGAAAAAAACAACTTACCTTACCCTGTCGTCCGCCTCCAGCGTCGCATTGCGCCTCATTGAACTTCCTTGTCCCAGCAGGCACTAGGGCAGCGTCACAGACTCCCTGTGCAATCCCCATGTCGCTCTTCTACGAGAGCAGCGTGGGGATTGGCCTGAGCAGGCTGAGAAGACGCTCCGCCCAGATCAGGGAGTCTGTGGAGTTTCTCCAGGCCGGCTGCTCAATGCAGCCAGGCTGGAGAAACCTAAGTGCGCATGTGTGTTTGGCCGGCCTGAGACGGCTGGCCAAACACACATGTGCACTTAGAAGTGCACATAGCACTCCTCCTCTCCCCCATACCTCTGCCCTGCCCCTCCCTGCATATGCTGGCTCAGAGCCGGCAAGTGAAAAAACAAACAATAATAAAATATTGTTTTATTTTTTACTTGCTGGCTCTGAGCCAGTGGGGCGACTCTCCTCCGCCTTTGCGGAGGAGCCGCCCCTGGTGGTAGAGCCATCACCTATAGAAATTTGTAATGGGATTCTAAAGATATAATTTGAAAAGATTTGGCGAGAAAAGGTAGATTCAAACGGATTATTAACTTACAATACTGAAGAAATTAGATATTTGATTAAAGAAACAGCCAGATGTGCTAATGAAGTGCATAATAAACTAGAAGAATTGGCTGATAAAGTAGATGTTGACGTTAGTAAAATGAAGACTATAAAATTAAATTACAAAATGGGTTTAACACATGATGAAATTAAAGAGATGGGTCTCATTACTTTAAGGGCCCATGTCAAAGATTTGATTGAGAAAACTTGAGATTGGGAAGATTTAAAGAAATAATGAGATAAATGGAAAAAAGGGACAGTAAGAAAAATAAAAATAAAGGGCAGTGAGGGAAAAGGGGAAAGAAATATAGCAAGTGATTCAGAAGCAAAAACAAATATTGTGGGTGAGTTTCCTCTGTGGGAGGTCCATGGAGAGAATTTGGTGCATGTCCCTTGGACAACGGCAGACCTGTATGCTTTCACACATAATTTTCCAAAGTTGAGAGAAGATCCATCCAGTAAAATGGTATGTTGAAATTCATAAGTTAACACACCTTTCTCCGATGTTATGTACTGATTTAAATACAGTGTTTGAAATTGTTGTTCCTGGAGATTTGGACTTGGAGTGTAAAGTGCCTGTAAGATGGCCATCTAAGGAGCCACCTAGACTTGGTCCGGATAATGATGGCCTGCGCATGTAGCTGAGATTATAAGGCAGTGTTTGAGCATTTGAAAAAACAAATTACAGAAAGGGACATAAATTGTGAAAAGATTATGAGAACGACACAGGAGCCTAAAGAATCTGTAGATTCCTACTATGAGAGGGTGATGCAGGTTTTTTAAAAACATAGCAGAGTTGAAAATCCAGAAAATCATGCTGTTGGGGGTTTCGTGTCTGCTTTCATGAATGGACTCAGATCAGAAATAAGGAATCATATTGAACAGAGCGAATTGTGTTGGTTGACAAAGGGTACTGATGAGATTTTGAAATTAGCAAAGAATCGTCATGATTATCTTGAGAAAAAAACTGAAGGAATTAAAGGGAAACTGATGATTGCTTAAACAAACCAATTTGAAAGAGGGTCAGCATATCAAATGGATTCAAATATGAATTTTGTGCAAAATAGGATGAATGGGATGACTGCACTCATGCAAGGATGTAGAGTGAATGGAATGGATGGAAATGTCAAAATCTTGAAAAAGAACACAGCTTGCCATATGTGTGGGCGGATCAGGCATTGGAAGAGGGAATGTAGACAGAATACAGAGAACGTTCAGAATAATATAGAGAAAAAACAAATGGTGCAGATAAATAATATGATGTCAAATATGCAGAATTTTGGACAGAATATGCAGAATCCAAAAACATTTCAAATGCAGATGCCTACAACCCCAGTAATGCAACATAATTTGAGAAATGAAAAGCCATATAATGCAGGCTTTAAACAGAATGCAATGATTCTTACTGAGGAGATGGCAGAAAGCAGTAAACAATGACGGCGCCTGAGGGTGAGGAGAACTGCTTACTTGGAGCAGCTCTGGAGGCAGACCAAAGTGACCCTTCTATTGACAGAGAAGTCAATGGGCATCCCATTTAATTCCTGATTGATACGGAGGCTACCTGTTCTACATTTTGTTCTATGAACATCCCAAACTAACCCCTCTTGGGAACAGGAGTCCAAGTTGTATGCATTGGTGCTAAGCAAATTATTAATCAGGTTTTAGCAAATGTCCCAGTTAAAATAGGGCAAATGGAGAATAAACATCAGTTTATATTGTGTGACTCAAGTCCAGAGAACTTGCTTGCAAGGGTTCTTCTTGGCAAAATGAAATGCATTAATTCTTGCACACCTGATAGTGTTGAAGTTGAAACACAGGATAAAGTTTCAGTTTTCAAATTAAGCCTAGAAGACAACAGAGTAGAAATGTACCTAGTTTTTACTTAAGAACACCTGCCATCAAATTTAAAACATTTAGTCAGAGAAGAAGTATGGGATTTTACTGGGAAAGAAATTGGGTTGATCAAAACAGCAGAGCCAGCAAAGATTGAAGTGAAACCAGATGTGATTTATCCTAGAACTAGACAGTACAAACTAACTAAAGAGGCAGAGGAAGAGATGGAGCCAGTAACAGGAAAAATGCTTGGGCAAGGAATCCTTTGAGAAGTGTTAGGTAGTTCTTGCAATTCTCCTGTAAGAGGAGTTAAAAGGCTGATTGACAAATAAAGGATCGTACAAGACCTCAGGAAAATAAATATAATTATGGCTCCTTGTTGTCCAGTGGTACTGAAACCAGCAGTGATACTGTTTCAGATTCCAACAGAGCCAGAATGGTACACGGTTATTGAGTTTTGCCAAGCATTCTTTTCCATTCTGTTGCATGAGGAATGTCAGTTCGTTTTTGCATTTAAATTTTTGAATAAACTGTTTGTGTGTTGTAGGGTCTCACAAGGGTATACAGAGAGTCCATCAATTTTCTTACAATTTTTGAAGAAAGATCTAGAAAATATAAAATTGCCATGTAACTCAATTGTAGTCCAGTATTTAGACGATGTTTTAATAGCATTGAAAACAAAGGAGGATTGTAAACTTGATAACACTGCACTGTTGAATCATTTGGATGAAAATGGACATAAAGTCCCCCCAGCAAAGATGCAGAATAGTGAAAAAGAAGTTATCTATCTCGGACAGTATATTGAAAAAGGTTTGTGGAGAGTTTCAAAAGAACGTGTCTCTGCAATTTTGTAATTGAATCCTCTGAACACCCAAAAAGAGGTTTAGATGTTTCTTGGAATTGTTGAGTATTGTCGACAACGGATCCCAAACCTTTCCTTGATTACAAACCATTTGGTAAGGCTAACCTGTAATGATGTACAAGATCCGGTGCCATTTGGTGATGAGTGCCTTGGTGCATTTAAAAATACTGAAAGAGAGTTTGTATCAACCACCCGCACTTAGGATGCCTGATTACAACATGATGCTCTGCTTGTTCTGCTATGAAACAGATAGATGTGGACTTTCAATCTCTACATAGAAACATGGGGGACTCATGCGCTCAGTGGCGTATTTTTCAGGAGTGTTGGATACAGTTGCTGTAAGGCTTCCCGGATGTCTAAAATTGGTTACAGCAGTTTGTCTGGCAATTGAGCGAGGTGATTATGATGGCCCATACTTAAATTGTCTATGTTCCACTTTCAGTTGAAATTCTTTTGAGAAGAGCAAAAATGCAACGCTTGACAAGCAGCAGGGGGGACAAGAAATGAGCAGGTAATTTTGGGAGAAGAGAATATTTCCATTCGAAGAAGCAATGTTTTAAATCGGGCAACATTGTTACCGATTTCAGACAAAAGTGGGGATGGGGATAGTGAAATTAATGATGAACTGGAGCATGATTGCAGTGCAGTGACCGAATTATGCACAAAACTAAGACCAGACATTAAAAAAAATTCATTAGACTTGTCACATTTAACATTACTTGTTGATGGTTCTGACATCAGCACAAGTAGCAGAACTGATTGCTTTACCAAGTGTTATAGAGTAAATTAAATGTGAAGAAATTATGCTACTGCAGACATCAGTAGAAACAATATAAAAGTATATGGGGTGAAAGAGCAGTGCAGGCCTAAATATCGTGCTGATGCCAGAGAGGTGAAGAGTTCACTTGAAAATCGAGTGCATGATCTGAAAAGTCTTAGTTAAAGGAAAACCCGTGTTTGTAAGCATGAAGGAATTTATGGTCTTAGCACACAGGCACATATTTTGTGTTCTCAGAAAATTGAAAACATGATTAAACAATAGGAGCAGGAGATTGAATTAGCCAAGAGCACACAGAATCTGATAAGCAGTCTTAGGAGCAGAATGGTAAAGCACACACACAAATACACATGCATTCAAGAGTAGAGAATAGTTAGTTTGTTAAGCATTGTTAGAATTACAATGAAGAATGTGTAGGAAATAGGTTAAGAGGTCAACAACCCAGGTGACTGATATTTATTGTAACCAATGTGTAACTTCTAAGTAATTCATTATTTGAACTTTTTGCAACCAAGCATTGTCTGACTAAGTATAAAAGTGGCTGCCTGTGAAGCAGCACATTGAGACCTGCTGTTTGCCTGTGTGGGGATGGCTACTCTCCCTGTCGTGAGAGAATAAAGCTGTGTTTGCCATGCCAAAGAGGAGTCTTGTCTTTTTTGCCTTATTTTAAGTTTCCCTGTGACACAAGAGAATGCTGCTTGTCAGAGAATTCGGATGTCACGTTTTATACGGATAGCTAGTATGGTTTTGGTGTTGTTCATGATTATGTGCAACTATGGCTATAATAAAAAACTGAATGTACAGATTGGATTTATTAAACGCAATTCAAAAACCAAAGGAAGTGCCAGTTGTAAAGTGTCAGGCCCCTAAGGACGGAAAGCATTTAGTTACCTTAGGAAACAAATATGCTGATCCAATGGCCAAGTACTGCACTTTGTAGGAAGAGTCAGTTATTCAAGAAGTTGAAAATTTCACAGGTGAACAAGGCTCAAATAGTGTAAAATGTTTTCACTTAGTCTCGATGCAGACCTCTTTGAGCGAGTTGAAAATTTGAAGGAAGATGCTTCAGAGAATGAGAAAATGAAATGGGGGAAATTAGGCTACAAATAGAATTATCAAGATTTATATGTAACTGCAGAGCAAAAATACATTCTTCCAAACTCGATGTTGCAACCCATTTGTAAATATTTGCATAATGAAGCTCATGCAGGAAGATATAGTTTAGGCAGGTTGTTTAAAAATATTGGGAGACATGTTACTGAAGATATATGTAATCACTGTTGTCACCTAAACAATCAAGGTAAAAAGACAGTTTCCATCATGAATCACATTGGCCCATTTACAAAATCATAGGCATACTTTATTGCGATGCCACATTGCAATGGCTTAAAGCACACCTTGGTAGTAGTTTTCTGGTTCTCAAAATGTGTTAAAGCATTTCCCATTAGGAGAGCAGATAGATTTACAGTTGCCAAATTGTTGTTGAGGGAGTAAATACCAAGATTCGGGCCCACGACTTCTATTGGGACTGATCGTGGCACACACTTTAGAAATTAAGTGTTACAGATTATCTGTACAGCTTTTCAATTCAAGCAGAGATTCCACTGTACCTATCAACCACAATCCTCAGGAGTAGTGAACTGAATGAATGGCACTTTCAAGAATAAACTGGCAAACATCTGTGCTTTGACAGAATTAAAGTGGACGGATTAACTTTCCCTCGTACTAATGAATATGAGAAGTACAAACAGAAAGACTAGTCTGTCACCCATGATGCGTTCATGGGCAGAGCAATGAAACTAGCACATGTACTTTCAGCTGCATTAGTTTCTACAACTGATGACGTACTGGATTACTGCAAAGGTCTGGCTGAAGTGGTGAAAGCTATTTCTTAGCAGGTGAATGCAGCCACAGAAGACTACAAAGATACACAGTGCCATGGTCTAAACGCAGGTGATTCCATGTTTATTCAAAAGCATGTCCGCAAAGTCTGCTTAGATGAATGGTCAGTGGTCCATTGCAGGTGATCCTGACCACCAACAGTGCAGTTAAGTGTGCCGGAGGGCCTCAATTGATCCATGCTGCTTACACAAAGAGAGTGAGATTAGCTGAAGGAGTGGATGAGGCAAGAACAGAGGAATCATGTGCACACTCTGCTGAACGGGGTCACAGTCAACTTTCAGGTTCGTTGCATGTATCAAGAGCAAGGTCAACATTTTTCTGTAACTAGTGAAGACCAAACAAAACACAAATGGAAAAAGTTTCAAGTGAGCGACAGTTCAGATGAAGGTTTTGAAACAAAGTGTCAAACTGATCAGATTGAAGACATGTTGCAATACAAAAGCACAAAGCATAAGCGGCAGCAAGAACAGGGAATCACTGATCAAACCAGTGACAAGTTGCAATTGAAAATCAGAGTTGAAAAAAACCCTCATGGAAGAAGAAAATTTGCTGTGGGAAAAGTTAACGAGAGAGAACCTGAATTAAGTGCAAGTTCAAGTTCGAACCAAGGTCTTGAGATCGAAAGACTGTTGCTGAATAAATACCCAGAAAAAGAAATTGCAAAAAACCCCACTGTGAACCAGAGAAAGATCCAAAGAGATATTTCAATTGGGAATGTAATGAGAGTGAATCACCAGCTACCAAGAGACCAGTTAGGAAGAGAGCTCCCAATTGGAAATATGCTTCACCAGATTGGGTATATCTAGCTACAGTGTCAGAGGAAGATACGGATGAAGATGAATATTTTCCAATAAATAAATGCCATAATATTTTTGAAAGAGGATCAGATCTAGAGACTAAATTCAGAAGAGGAGCCACCTTGAGTGTGAAAAAGAGACTTTCAAATATGGAACTTTGATGACAATCACTGCTTTGAGATATGAGAATGTTGCTCAGAGACTGAAATGGCTGAAAATTAAAGACTGGAAAAACATACAGAGACTGATATGATTTTTTAATGAAGCTGACTTTGATTTTGAATATTTTCTTTTTCTTTTTGCAAGAACTGAGAAGTGAATATTCATTTTTATTATAGATTGAAAGAAAAAATTATTTTTTTGCCACAAAAATGTTTGTTTTTAGTCTCAACATGAAGTTGGGAAACAGCAGATCATGTAAAGTTTTAGGGATGGTGCTGTTAACATTCATATTATTAGCATTAGTTGGATTGTTGGCATGCTTACTGACTCTTGTGGGAAATGTTTTACAACATATAACTAGTAACACTGTAATTAGGTTCAATGAGACAGAGATTAAGCAAATAATACCTTTACATGAAAAATATTTAGTTAATGGTTTTATAGATAATGTGTATACAAAAAATGATTAAAGAATATATTGAAATTATGAAAGTTAGTAGTTGTATATATGTACCTTCCTGCCTGTATCAGCTGGTGAAGGAGCTATCTATATCCAAGTAGATATTTCTTATTCCTTATCCTGTAATGTTTTTGTTGCTATCTTTAATTATGAGGTGTTTCTATCCTCATATCTGACTAATGTTAATGTGACATTGGAAAATGTATTCATTAGTAAGAGTAATAAGGAAACTAAGTATGGTAAGTATTTCAGAGAGGTTGCACAGATCGGAACTGATATTAAATTGAATGAAGTTTATTTATGTCTATTAAGCAGTGAAAAGCGTGACTTTATTAATAAATATAATGAAAGGGGTATAAAATGGTGAGAAATTGAATTTGGAAGAGCTAAAGATTGCTTTAGATGAAATAAGCAGAAAGAAAAATGTAGGCTGTCAGGTCTACATCCGAGGTTGAAGATAGAGCAAGAAAGAAAGAAAGAAAAGGTGAGATGTGTATGCTGGGGCACAGTTTTATAAAGGGAGAAAGAGTAGAATGTGTTGGTTAGAGTGTATATGATAAGACTTTTGAAGTTATTGGAGATCTTTTAACTGGAGAAGCACCTACTATTAGAAGTCTTTATTATGTTTGTGGAACAACTGCTTATTTTAATTTGCCGAAGAATTGGGTGGGTTAATGTTATCTAGTTTTAGTTTTCCCTCGAATTTATCATGTGGAAGAGTTGGAAAAAGAAAATGGTTTGGGAAGAACGAAAATTACTTTTGGTGAGGTAGCTATGAATATTTCAGGGGTTATTATTCCCTCAATGGGAGTGGCTATGAATGGTGTGAAGAATAGGATATTATCTAGAGTTGTAGATAGGCTTGCTGTAGATACTGCCGGGTCCTTTAAATTAGTGAATGTAGAGATGCTAGCAATTAGAGCAACAGTGATGCAAAATCATCTTGCTTTAGATATACTTTTGGCGAAGGAAGGTGGTGTCTGTAAAGTAAATAGGAGAATAAGAGCTGTACATACATACCAGATTATAGTGGGGAAATTGACTCTTACATTACTAACAGAACTAATTTACCTCATGAAATTAGGTCGTTGGAAGAACCAGGTTTTTGGAAAGCTGTATGATCTTGGATAAGGAAGATGGAGAGTGGATCTGGAAAGATTGGTGAGGGGTTAATAGTTTTGGTGGTGGAGCTTTACACGCTGCTTTTACACCAATAATAATAATGTTGATTCGTTCAATTTTCTTATTTTGTTTGTTAAATCTAATAGAGAGTATGGTTAGAAAGTATAACAGAGGCAATAAGAATAGAATTAATAAAGATAATTCTTTAAGAAAAAGGAAACGATCAATGGAATTTGAGCTAGAGGATTATCTGGATCAAATATTACAACAAAAAAAGCAGATGGAGGAGCATGTTTGAGAAACTAAGAAGATGAAGACTTCAAAAGTCTAATGGTTGATTAATAAAGTTATTAATGGGGTTGAGTGATTATTTAAAAATAATAAGAAGGGGGATTTGTAGTAGCTTTTTCAAAATGTGCAAATGTCAGGTGAAAAATAATTTTTGGAAATTAATGGTTTTAATGATTCATAGAGTCATAAATGATAATTTAATGACGTTGTACTTAAAAGGAGAGTACTGGGTCATTGTAAAATTCAATTAATACTATGAAGTAGTTTTGCAACACCATTTATTCTAATATGGATGTAGTTTCTGGTGTTCTGATCATCTCATTCCTGCTCATTCCCCTCCCAATCAGTGTCCCGCTGCAAACCATCTCTCCTCTTGTTTCTGCATTCTGTTCAGACAGCCACTTGGGAGAGTGAGGTGTGTCCTGCCTTTACAGGGTGAGTCAGGGCTGGGCTGAATAGACCTATTTGGTCTTGTTGGTTTAAATAAAGTTTTGCTTATTTTTCTAAACTGGTGTGGTGTCCATTTGTAGTGTTTTCACTGTGTTACTGTATGCATGCACAAATGCTTTACACACTGCCTCTGAGATAAGCCTGTCTGCTCGTGCCAAGCTACCAAGGGGGTGAGCAGGGGTTATTTTGGAAGCGTATCCCCCTTACTCTGACTAGGAAGAAGGGTCCCTACTTGGACAAAGGTGCAAACCATTGCCAACTAGAGACCCCCATTTCTAACAAACGTTCCAATTAATAAAAAGATGTATCTATTCACATAAAACCTTTCAAACCTTTAAAAATAACATTTATAATACATATAAAATTAGAAGAGCATTCAGTTAAAAAGAGAAAGTCACAATAATACATCAGCTAAAATATAGAATCATTTTCCCACCATGTTCCAGAGTCTGATAGCAGCCAGTAAGAATGTGTGCACCATCAAACATATATACTCAGACTGTTATAGCTGAAGATAAAATAAAGCTGATCTACGTTTCCTTATGTTAAGAGACCTAAGAAAAGGTATAAGAAAAGTCTTCCTAGGCAGATCATATAAAGGACAAAATAACAGGAAATGTAACATTGATTGATTAGATTGGAATCACAAGGACATAAGTCCAAACCTGAGTCACTATAAGTGCACCTGGGATTGGAGACTAAGAGATGAGCAATGCCAAATCTAAATCTAATCAAATACAAACACTGTCAGTGGTGCGGAAGTTAATATAGGTAAGGCTCCATACCAACAGTTGCTAAATGATAATGAGCTGCCACACTCTTTATCCTGAGTTTTTGATCTTCCCTTTTCTTTGCCAACAAACTAAGGAATTGCGCTTTAAGGGATTTCTTGGAGATAGCAGCAATGTCCTGTGGATTGTAAAAACAGTCCTGCCACCCCAGCAGAGTGAATTGCCCTTTAATATATTGGAGGCAGGGAACATGGTGTACACAGTTCAAACGCAGACAGTGTGTAATTATATCCCGGTTCAGATGAGAACTGTGGGCTTCTTCTTCTTTTGGATTTACTTCTACAGCCATCACTAGGACAGCTATTGCTGGGAGATTTTGTCTTTTCTCCAAGTCCATTTGACTTAGATTTTGTCAGTACTCTTTATGAGTTTGACTTGGATTTTGCTTAAACTTTTTAGTTAGGGCTAATATTTATGATTCTGTATCTCTGCAATAAAGCCTTCAAAGCATTTCATGCATTTCCTTGTTCTCTTTTTTCATAGGCTGAACCTTCTGTACCGTGTTTTTATAAAATTTTGAAATAAATCTTTTGTAACCTATTTTTGATCTAGAACTCAGTTATTGGAATGTTCCCATTTATACTTTGTTGAAATGTATATCTTTTTATGAGGAGTGCAGTCGCTAACCGCTAGATCTATTGGAGATTTTGGAGCCAAATTTATTGGGTAAAAATTTGGGTGTTGAAAATATTGGGGTTCAGATGATTATTGCGGCTTAGCCCCCACACAGGCATGATTCCAATAATTTGGGGGTAACACAACTGAGGATTGAGTGCAAGTCTTACTGACTGCTCATTCCCCTGGTCAGAAAATGAACATGTGTATGTGTCTTTGCGTCTTGCATCCTCTAATCATTTCATAGACTCAAAACTGAACAGATGAAGTATCTCTTAAGTGTGCAAAGTCTAGACATAGTGTACGCATCTGTAAAGCATTTGACAGGCTTGCAACTGAACAGGGATGTGTTCAGGATGGAAAACATCCTTCAGCACGCAGTCATTACCACGATCTGCCTTTACAACGCAGTCACTACCCTGACTGCGACGTTATCGTGCGTTCCTTTACCACGCAAGTCGTTACAACGACTTGCTTTAGGGAGCGCGTTGTTGGACTGGTGTTGGATTTTAAGTCCAACACCTTCCCTAACATTGCCTAGACTGGAGTTGGAATAATAAGTTATACATTCTAAAGTCCAGAGTCCCCCTAAGGCAAGTCGCTGTAACGACTTGCATGGTATAGGGAACGCGTGGAAACATTGCAGTCAGTGTAGAGACTGCGTTGAAAACGCATGCGTGGTAAATGCATGCAGGGTTCCATCATACATTCGTTCAGGACTGGAGACAAGGGGAAATGGTATCAACATTCCCAAAACTTCGAGAGTAGAGATTTTTCCAACAGAGAGAGAGAGAAAAGATGATGTCAAATTAAGCAGGGAATAACAAATATGAAAGATTCTTCCACTGACTCCACCCTGACTACTTCACTGATTTGTTCAGGGAACGCTACAACCGCAGCACCACACCACAACAATGCACTCCACTACTGTAGCTGCCTGATATAACTTGGCCCTTAAAGGTAACAAGCATTGATAAAGCCAATAGGGATCACCTGTGGGATCTATTGTCTTTGGTAATAGTTTTTAGTTATGCTGTACAGCATCCCAAATACTGCTCAACATGGCTAAAAACACCAAAGTAAATAACAAAGGCAGTGTGACGCGGCAGTCGTGTTATTTTGGAGAAGTTAGCACCACACATGCGTGCGAATACAAGATGCTGCAAGCATTTTGTTTTTGTTTACCAAGTTGGATTGGTAAATTAAAAAAAAAGGAGCATGAAAGTTTTTTTTAAGCACAACTGGGAGTAGCACGGAGGGCGCAGGTAGGGAGTGAGCAACATGGATGTCCGTGGTGGGGGAAAGCAACAAGTAGGGCACGGGCGGAAAACAACATTGGAGTGAATGGAATTAACGTGGAGTGCAGCAGTGGGGAGGAAAAGCAACTGGCAAGAGAGAAGGAGGGTGTGGGTGGACAAAGTAACATGGAGGACAGGGTGGGAATGAGAAGCACCAGGCGAGAGATCAATGTGTACTGGGTAGGGTAAGCACATTGATGAGAAAGGGGGAAGTGCACGAGGATGAGAGCAACAGGGAGTTTGGGTGGGGATAAGCACACAGGCAACATAGAGCAACATGAAGTGCAGGTGGAGAGAAGTCCTATGGAAGACAGCTGGAAAACACATGCATGCTCATGAAGTGCTTAAGACAGCAGAAAAAATTAGTGCTTGAAAAGTAAGCAGTGAAAGTGTTGCAGCGCGTACAATAAAAACTATTCTCCTCCCAGGTTACTTATAGGTCATCCAGGGGCAAACTATATTTCTCATATCCACATGACGATGGGGCCCATAAACATCGCCTAACACACACACACACTCCTGGATTTCCTTTACACCTTTATGAAATTCTGTACTCCTAGGAGAAGCATGAGAACTAAATGGAGAACACCATTTTATGTACCGCTGGAAGAGCCAGGATATCTTATTACCTTAATTTGTCACTTTCTTTTAGTTATTTCTTAAGATATTCCTGCTCATTGTTTTGTCGATGAATCATTCATTTAAGAAATCAGTTCATAGTGATTAAGACCAGCTGAATCACAATAACCAATTACTGATGTCACAATCATTTAGGAAAATAACCACTGAGTCATTTTGGGTTTAAAGAATCTTAAATTTTATATAATTTTAAAAGCATGAAAAAGAATTTAATACTTTATTCAATTATTCATTCTTAAATTCAAATATTTATTAAGCATAATCATTTTATTGCAGAAAGGAAATTTTGTCATGAAGCCAAAACCCTAATTACCTGCCTAGCTTCCTAATTTAGCCTAATGATTTCTAACCTAAGTTAAGAATTAGAAATAGCCTGATTCTCATACTCAACTGGAAAATTAAGACAGCAAACAGCAACTTCAGCTCGTCAGCATCAGCTACCTGCAACCCGTCTCATCTAACAGTCTTTCAGCATCTCCCGCTCAGTAAGGGATCGATCAGGACCACCCAGCACTGGAAGCCACCAACACGACTCTTCAACTCCTCTCCTGACTGTGACTGCAACCGCGACTGACCCCCTCCCACTAAGAGTAGGCCCTCTTATACCCTAATTCTAACTTTGCTAACTAACTGTTGCAACATTAATATCACGCTTTTCTTTCATTGGTCCATGCATGTCAGCTTATTCATTCTTTTAATCAAGTTCTCTTGGATTCAAGGGTCCTTGGATCATTTCCTTTCCCATACGCTTAAACATTTTCATCCGTTTCGATCAGTTCATTTGTAACTTCTTTCGACACATTCGAGAACTCCGCAGTCATTGTCCTTTCTCTTAAACTTGTTTCCCACGGGCCTTCTGCTGATCATCATGGCACACTATCAGTTCAATTAGGTCACACCAGCCTTGACCATTTCTTGCATCCAAGCGTCTCAGTAACCTCACGAGGTTTTAGCTTTTTTCTCCGTTTTCATCCCATATCACGTGTCCCCTTTGCGCCTGCGCACATCTTCCCACTGGCGGCCATTTTACATCGCCACTCGGTTATACTTTTAGAAGCACTAATTTGAGGCAAACAAAACATAATTAAAATAGAGAAAAATATCCCTTTCGTTTCCCTCCCGTCGTCTACGTACCCCAATTAGTTGTTACCTAGCAGAAAGCAACATTTAAGCTGTTCCTTACTTACCATCACTATTGTTTTTGCAACGACACGTTTTATTTCTATGAAGCACAAACATGCATTTATTTTAATTAGTACGCATTTAATTTTACGTTATAATTAGACACACGGACATTCATTAATAGATTATTTAGCACATACATTGGCATATTACCATTCCCATACATACAGTGTTGATTAATACATTTAAACGAACATTTTATTTAATTAATTATAAAATTTGTTAGGGGTTAAATTTTTTTATTTTCCCTGCTCCATCAACTCCCCCTTTGGTGATTTTTAAATCACCACATAAAACCCAAGTCATACTTCTTTTCAGGCAGCATGTCTTTCATCCTTTGCTTTCTGTTATTTATACATCTGTTTCTTCTTCATCTTGCCTTTTAGTCTCTTTATACATGCTTTCTTTCATTTTCTCCAACTCAATTTCACCCATTTCTCTCTCTCTTTCTCTCATTGTTCTGTTATTTCTTTTTATCTTATTTTGTCTTACTTTTCTCTTTATACATGTTATTACTATTTTCAATACCATGGCTAACAGTATTACTATAGTTGCTACTATTATAACTTTCCCTATCACTAGTCTACTCATCCTAGTTAACCAATTCGCTACTGAAGAAAACCCTCTACCAAGTTTTCCCAAAACACTTTCAACCTCCAGTGGAACTAGTTCTTTGTGCAAACTTGTAATATTTGTAATATACTTCTGTATATTTTCACTGTTATCAGGAATGTAAGTACAACAATGTTGGACTTTCAACATTCCACAGACTCCACCCTCTTTTGCCAAAAGAATATCAAGGGCAAGCCGATTTTGCATCACCATAGCTCTCATGGCAACCATTTCGGTATTTACCATTAAGAACCCTCCCGCAGTATCTGTAGACAAACGATCTACTACTGTGGATAACTTCCGAATTTTAAATGCATTCAAAGATATTCCCACTGCTGGTATCAATGCTCCAAAAATATCACCTACAATTTCTGAAAAACTTTCCCTCTTTCTACGTGTAAATCTATTAATCATCTTGTATGTTCCCTTTTCTTCTCTGTCCATGTGAAATTTTTTGGAAAGACCAGGCCTACATAGCAAGTTCCATACCAATGGTCCGGTAACCTGTAATAAGCTCTATTCCCACAAATATAATAGATACCTGGAAATATTGGATCTTTTCCACCTTTGAATCCCCAACCTCCCAGAATTTGATAATTGTCATGGCAGATACTGGAACCTACAAAGTAATTGTCATAGACTGTCTTATTTCTCCTAATACACAACTTTCCTGTTTGCGGCCAATCTAATGTCATTGCGGCATTTATCTTTTTCCCTTCATGATTTCCTTCCTCAAACGTCCATAAGCGTTTTCCTTCCTCTTTTATTGCTTCTTTTTGAAATTTCATTCTTCTTTCTTCAACCATTTCTAAAAATACTTTTTCTTCTTTCTTTAACTCACAGGTAAGGTTGTTACTAACTATTTCTTCTAACGTTAATTTTCTATGTTCTAAAAAGAATTCTCCTAAAACTTTTGCTGGTTTTACTTTGTTAAGTTCGGGTACTACTGGAATGTTTGCAAAAATCTTATCTATATCAGTATAATAAGATTCTAATCTACCTGTTTTATAAAATAAACTTGCTATTATACTACATGTTATTCCATAAGTCAGAGGTAGGTGATGATAAGTCACACCTTCTGATACTGATGCAGGCAACTGCATACAAACATAACAATCTCTCACGTCCATTGTCTCTACGTACTCATACAACAATTTTGTAAAAACATTCTTTGAAAAATCTGTTACTGACTTATCCTTATGCAACTCTGCACTACTTCTTAAAATAACTGGTTCTTTAATATTAGTTTCTTTTTCTGGTTTAGTATCATTTTTTGCTTCTATCACAGCTACACTAATAGGAATTGTGATTGCTAAAACTATCCATATGGTCATTAATAACCCTGTACAAAAGCAGCACATTTTGCACCATCTCTTTATAAATTCACATTTATCTCTTCTATCCCTATTATTTTCCATTTTTCTTTTTCTATTTGTTAAGTTTCAGAAAATTGTGTCACTACACCTCAGAAATGACTTAGATGCCACTCTGCTTTCAAAAGTCTTTGCTTGGTACTTTCTTTAATTCTCTCCAGAATTCTTTCGTTGTCACATCCGGTGATTTGTCACATCCAGTAAATTGTCATGTCCGGCAGAAGCACTATAAGTCTTCACTTCAGGTTTGTTGCATCTCACCTTTTCCCATCCGACTTCTCAGTCTCTGGTTCCCGTGAGTGTTTTCTTCTTCTTCTTTGTAATCTGTTAGTGCAATATACAGCCACTCAGGTGACTTATACTTTGCATTCACTTTCTTTGTCCTTTTGGACTTTTGTAATCTTTTTCCACTTGGTTTTTCTTGTCCCTTTTGACTTGTTACCTCATTTACTTGTTCAGCACCTTCGTCTTCCGCTCTTATTATTCTATATCTCAATTTTCTTACATAGCTGTTGGGCCAATTATCTCCTTTTCTTGGCCTTTTGACTTCACCTTCTCTTTCTTCTCTTTCTGATTTCCAATTTCTTTTTCTTGATTCAGTCTTTGCTTTTTCCTCTCCTCCACTTTCTTCTGTTTCTGTTTCAATTGTTTCACTATTGTCTTTTATTTTGAAACTTATAATCTCGTCATCTCCTACTGGTGGATCTGTCTTCTCCTTTTTGTTTTCCCTTATTACTATCCCTCCTCGGTGTTCTTCCGATTTGGTGTTTTTCTCCTTTTCTGTTTCTAAATTTCCCTGTTCTTCTGTTTCTCTATCTGTCCCTATTGCTCCTCGGGGTTCTTCTCGATTTTCTAACTTTTTGTGTACTTCTTTCCCTACTTCATCTATTAATATTGTTTCTGAAGGAGTTCCACCATAACTTGTACCTGGTTGTTCATCTAACTCAATTTCTTGCTCAGTTTCTTCTCTAATTGGTTTATAACCCCAAGTTTTCCTTAGGAATTCTTCACGGTTTTCAACTGAATCATCAGAGTCTGAAGTTGTGTCAGATATTTCCAGATGTCGACTTACAGGTCGATCTTCAGGTTCTGGAATTTCTGAATTTCTTTCTTCTTCTTCTTCTTCCTCTTCTTCTCTAGAGGTTTTTGTCGTTGGGGTTTCCAGATGTCGACTTTCAGGTCGATCTTCAAGTTCTGGCACCCTTTCTTTTATCTTTGTTGTCCCAGCCGTTAAACTTTTATCCCACACTTCCAGACGCCGACTCACATGTCGATCTGTAGGTTCTGGAACTCTGATTGTGTGGCTGGCATGAACCCAGTTTTTCACTCCTGCACACTTGACGGCAGTCGTTGTCACTAGGATTACCTGTCGTGGCTCGTCCCAACGAGGAACTAGACAGTTTCTTCTCCTGTGGACTTTTATGCGGACCCAGTCTCCTGGATTCAAGTCGTGGGCTGGTTTTCTTTCAAGAGTGGTCGCATCCGGTCCAACCTGATGAAACACAGAACGCACCACATCAGCCAGTCCCTTGCAATAATCCAGTACTAGATCATCAGTTATAGTTAATAACTTGTTGACGGGTACGTGTGCTTGTCTCATTGCTCGTCCCATGATCATCTCATGAGGACTGAGTCCCGTTTTCTTTTCAGGGATGCTTCTGATGGTCATCAGAACAAGAGGCAGTGCATCCGGCCATCTGAGTCCTGTAGCTTGACACATTTTTCCCAATCTGTTTTTAATTGTTCCATTAATCTGCTCTACTACCCCAGAAGCCTCTGGTCTGTAAGCACAATGTAGTTTTTGTTTAATACTCAATGCTTCACAAATCAATTGGATCAACTCATTTTGAAAATGTGTTCCTCTATCTGTCTCAACCGTGACTGGAAAACCATACCTTGGAATGAACTCTCGCAGCATAAGTTTTGCCACTGTTGTTCCATCATTCCTTCTTGTGGGGTATGCCTCCACCCAACGAGAGAACAAACAGACGACCACTAGAACATATCTTAGTCTGTTACTAGGGGGCATCTCGATAAAGTCTAACTGCATTCTTGTGAATGGACCTCCTTCTCGTCCTATTGTTCCTAGACTCACTACTGTTTTTCTTCCTGGGTTAAATTGTTGACAAATAAGACATCTTTGACAAAGACTTTCAGCAATGGCTCTGAATTTTGGGTTATACCAGGTTTGTCTAAAAAGTCTGATCATTGCATCTCTCCCAATATGAGCTTGTCCATGGTACATCCGTGCCATGTCTGCAATCATGCTATCAGGCATAACTGGTCTTTCATCTCTGTATACCCACACACCATTATTTTCCTGTCTTCTACATCCTGCTTTTATCCAGTAATCTTTTTCCTCATCTCTTGCTGTTTCTTGTAACTGCCTTACTTCATCCCATGTTTCGACAGTATTAGTGAAAAGCAAAGGACAAGAGACATGCTCCCTTTCTCTATTTTTGTTCAGGGACGCCATGTTTTCCGCACAATATCTAGCGATCTCATCAGCATAATTATTGCCGACCGCTATGTAGTCTTCGTTTTTCTTATGCGCCTTGCACTTCACTACAGCTATTTGTTTAGGCAACTGTATCGCCTCAAGCAGTTTTTTAACATAATCTCCATTTCTGATAGGTGTTCCTGCAGATGTCAAAAATCCTCTTTGTGACCAAATCTGTCCGAAATCGTGTACGATGCCGAAACCATATTGGCTATCGGTCACAATCGTGATTCGTACATTTTTCCCCAATTTACATGCTTGAATCAAAGCAATTAGTTCCGCAACTTGGGCAGACCTAACTCCTTTCAGACAAGACGCTTCCATCACAGTTGCCACTGTGCATACTGCGTAAGCTGCGCTTAACACTCCTTCTTTTGTATGCAAGCATGAACCATCCACAAACATGACATAATCAGATTCCTTTAACGGTTCATCTTTTATGTCAGCTCTTGGTTTTGTGCAATATTCCAGCACGTTCAGACAATCATGATCTACTTCGTCTTGTTCAATTATGCTTTCTTCATCTGGTAATGATGTAGAAGGATTTACATTCATGCATCTATCTATGGTCACATTTTCAGCGCTCAAGATGACTTTTTCGTACTTAGTCAGCCGACTATGTGTCATGTACTGTGTTTTTGTTCTTGTCAAAAGAATTTCTACTGAATGGGGAACATATACTCTCAGTGGATACCCCATCACTATACCTTCACTTTGTTCCAGACTTACACAAGTAGCAGCAACTGCTTTCAGACATCCAGGCAATGCTTTTGCTATAGGATCTAAAACAGCTGAAAAATAAGCGATTGGTCTTTTCATGGTCCCGTGTTTTTGTACCAGTACTGAAAATGCACATCCATCTCTTTCACTGCAGTACAACTCAAAATCCTTCTCATAATCAGGCATGCCTAAAGCAGGGGCCTCACACAGTTTCTTTTTCAATTCTTTGAAAGATTTCATTTCTTCTTTGTTTAACTCAAAAGGGTCTTTTACATCTTTCTTTGTCAATTTTTGTAAGGGTTTTGCAATCAAAGAGAAACCACTTATCCACTGTCGACAATATCCAACCATTCCCAAAAACATTCTTACCTCTCTCTGAGTCATTGGTGCTCTCATTCCTTGAATCATTCTTACTCTCTCTGTCGCTATTTTCCGCACTCCTTTCTCAATTTTATGCCCTAAATACTGGACTTCTTTCTGGCAAAACTGTAATTTTGAAGGGGACACTTTATGTCCTCTTTTCTCCAAATGGTTCAGTAAAGCAATTGTGTCACTTACACATGCTTCTTTGGTTTTCGATGCCACCAATAGGTCATCGATATACTGCACCATCACTGATTTTTCTGGCATTTTTAAATCTTCCAGAGATTTCTTTAGAATCTGATTAAAAATTGAGGGGCTTTCTGTATACCCCTGAGGAATTCGGCACCATGCCAAAATACGCTCTCCGAACCGGAATGCAAATAATGGCTGGCTATCTGGATGCAAAGGAATAGAGAAAAATGCGTGACATAAATCTATCACAGTGTACCACTCAGCTTCATGTGGAATTTGATATAGAATTACTGCAGGGTTTGGCACTATTGGACAACATGGTACAACTATTTTGTTGATCTTTCTCAAATCCTGTACTATTCTATATGTTCCATTTGGCTTTTTCAGTCCCATTATAGGTGAATTACATGGACTGCTCATGATTTCTTTCAGAATTCCCTGTTCAATCATCTTATTTATCACAGGAGTTATTCCTTCAATTATTTCTGGAGTTAAT
Source organism: Calotriton arnoldi (assembly GCA_963921515.1). Taxonomy (NCBI): domain Eukaryota; kingdom Metazoa; phylum Chordata; class Amphibia; order Caudata; family Salamandridae; genus Calotriton; species Calotriton arnoldi. The sequence continues at coordinate 458,362 of CAWUFW010006554.1, forward strand.
TTGTACTGTGGCGTGTTTGGATAAGTTATCCCTTCTTTCACTGTCACTTTTACGGGATCAACTTCTCTCATTAATCCAATGTCTTCTCCTGTAAAATCCCACATACTTTCTTTTACTGCACTTTTTAGTTCTTCTGGAAGTTTTTCTGCATCAAATGCAGGAAACAAACCATTCGTTTCAGGTTCTTGATTCATCAAAGTTACTTTATACAAAACATCTTCATCTGAAGTCTGAAATCCTATTCCATCTGGCGTACAATAAATTGTGCAATTCATCTTGCATAAAAGGTCACGACCTAAAAGATTTACAGGACTACAATCGCACACTACAAATTTATGCATTTTGCTAAAAGAACCAATTTTTACTTCCACCAATTCAGTAAGTGGGGTTTTAATCTGCTGATTGGCTACTCCTACCACTTGGATGTATTCACCTGAGAGAGGAAGGTTTGGAATTTCCACTGATCTAACAGTAGAACGGGTAGCTCCAGTATCGACAAGGAATGTTACATTTGCACCATTCACTTCTCCATCCACAAAGGGACCAGACTGATCTACCTCTAGAGTTGCGCCAAGCACGCACTCTTTCCCCTCTCCTGCGCACCGTCAGAATCTTTCATCCGGGTCATCCTCACTCTGTCGCAACCAATACTGAGAAATGTTAGCTGCTCGCGGCAACTGTGTTACCTGCTCTCCTCCGTAGAATCCTGTTTCTGTACTGTATCTTTGCTGGTTAACAGTGTTGGGAAGTGGTGGTTGTGGCACCTGACTTTGTTGAACAACTACCTCATTCTGCACCTGTGGAGTTAATGATTGATGTTCCGGATTAGGTTTAGGTGGGAACTTACACTCGTTTCTCCAATGCCCTAATTTTCCGCAATTATGACATGGCCATTTCTTCTTTGCCTCTTCTAGACTCACTTGACCTTTTCCTTTACCTATGTTTGGTCGCATTTTATTCTGTCCTGATTCGTTTCCATTATTATTGTCCAATTGAGCTTCTTGTTTTTCTGCCACTTTCACTTGTGCCCACATTGCCTTTTCTTTCAACTTACGCTGTTTACTCTCTATTTCATCACTACAATACTTAGCATATCTCAGTACCTTATCTACACTTCCATTCTGCCAGTTTATCATGTGTTGCTTAATCATATCACTTATTTCTGGTTTCAGGCCAAACACAAATCGGTATACAAAATGACTCATGTCCTTTTCACTCAACTCCTCATAACCACTATACTGCTTGAAAACCAATAACAATCGCTCATAATATGCATGTACAGACTCCTTACTTTCCTGTGTAGTTCTATCAATCTTAACCCAATCTGTCTCTTTGGGAGGAATTTTATTCTTCAAAAAGGTAATCACCTTATCGTACTTCTTCATCACATCAGGACCTGGAGCTCCTGTCTTAGGATCTCTTGGATATTCTGTAGTTGGCCAGTCAACTGTAATCTTACATTCGGACCATAAATCTGTTGGTACCACTATGTCAAACAATCCATCTAAATCTATCCACAACACTTTTGAGACTTTTACAAACCTTTCTACTTGTCGGTACCACTCAACTGGCTTCTCTCTTAACTTTGGAAAGTCATTGGTAAATGACAGTATGTCCTGCCTAGTCCAGGGAACATGCACGTAACTACCACCTGGAGTTTCTCTCATGGGGTATTCTTTGACAACAGATTCTTTTTCAGTTATCATAAAAGCCAATGAACCTTTGTCTGTACTTTTCTCATTCTTCTTTGTCCATCTAACCTTCCATCTGTCCACATCACCCCATTTTCTCAACAACACAATTAACTCCTTTATCTGTGTCAGCCTTCCTGCCGTGTTCAAATTTTCAATATCTTTTTCACAAAAGTCTACTCTGTATGGTTTCTGCAACGTTTTCACTTTTGCAAAATCTATTCCAATCTCACTAGCCACTTCTTCTAGTTTGTCATGTAAATTCTTTGCCCTCCATGTTATACTTTTGCACAGAAACATTATTTCATCATCCTGATAATTTTTTATCTTTTCAGTACCAATCGTTCCTAAAATTAATTCTTCCATATCTATTTTTAATCTGATCACATCTAATGGTTTTTCTTCTGTTTCTTTTATTTTAAAAGCTTTCATCCACTCATTCAACTCATCAGGAGTCGGACCTATGGGTGTATTATTTAGTTCTATCCAGTTACCACTCTTTTCGGGCGTTTCTGTTGCAGATTCTGTTACCATATGCATTTTCTTACCATTGCATTCATTCACCGTTAAATTTGTAGGTGGACTTGGTCTGTAAGTACTAGCCAAATTACTTGTACTTGCACTTTGTTCCATCCTTTCCTTTTCTCTCTGAAATTGTGAACTCAAGGGAATCACCAAAGATCGTTCATCAATTTTCTGATTCTCAAAAACTGGTATTACTGTACCTATTGTTACAGGCACAGTAACTGCTTCCATATTTTTCGTTAATTCTCTAATTTTCTCAGTTAGTTCTTTTGTTGTCCTTGCCAATTCGCTTGCATTGTCGCTTTCTATTCCTTCATTTTGAGAAGTTCTCATTTGTTCTTGTGACCTATTTACTTCATATCTCTTTTCCGGACTTTTATTTCGCATAGTCTCTATTAGTGGCGCATTTGGTGTCACCACTGTAGAACTCTGCTGATACGGAGGTGGATTTCTATTTAATATATCTTCCAGCAACTCGTCATCCGTTTCGCTCTCATGCATATACTTTTCTCTCTCCATATGTTTCTTTTTCTCAGTCCGTTTTTTCTTAGTCCCTTCCTCAACTGCAAAAGCTGGAAACAAACCTCCTGTCATGTTAGCACATCTCCATCGTTTTATTCTGTCCTCATGATTTACTCCCCACAATCTTCCAGGCATAAATTCATGATCTCTCATTCCTCTGAATCTCTCTCGTTCATACATCTCATCTTCCCATTCCGTCAAAGCCTCAAACTGTGTTGGTCTAGGTCTAGGTTCCAACTTACACATTTTTTCTCGCAAGTTTCGCAAAACCGCTACACTAAACGATCCATTCTCAGGGAAAGCCAAAGCACCATCATTCTTTGTATATTTAGCCCAATTTTCCAACCATATGCACGTATGATATCCATATTTCAGCATCATATGTGAAGCTGCTGATTTCGGCGGAGGAATTACTTGTCCCTCTCTAGTCACAACCTTTTTGTCTTTCTTAAAGAAATTCTTCAATTTCGTCGTCCATGACGTTCTCTCCCTTTCATACTCGTAATACGGCATGTTTTCTATTTGTTTTCTCTTTACTCTAACGCTGTTTCTGTGTACGGAACTTCGACCAATTACAGCGCGACTCACACTAACGTACCAATCAGAACAATTCCCACCGTCCGCGAACCAACCAATCCTAGCGCGGCACTTTTCTACGTCACTCCTGCTCTGTGTTCACGTGACTAGCGCACTATCCAATCCTAGCGCGGCACTTTTCCACGTCACTTCTACTCTTTACCCCTCCTTTACAAAATTTATCGGCAATTTTTCTTTTTGCCGTTTTCTTCGTTAGTTACAACAATAAAAACAATTCCATAGTCTGATTCGCTAAACAAAAGTGACAGCTTTGTCCTTTTACACAAGAATCCTGTTTTTCCAGTAGGCAGCGCTTACCTCTACCCTACCACAGAATTATTTACTCTCGCCGATAAAGTAGCACTTCCCTCTACCTTACCCTTCTTTTAAACAAACAATTTACTCGTTTCTCTGGGGATAAGACACATGTGGAGACTAGGCTCCTGAGAATTAAGGCCAAAGTTTCACAAGTAAACGTGATTTGCTATTTCAATTACACACTTTTCGCACAGAAATCCCTAACATAACACAACCTGCGTTATTTACCAAAATGAATTCAGACCATGTACCAAATTCCATGTGACTTCTCTTGCCACACGTGTTCCACTTCCTACATCCCAGAAGCGTGAAAACTTACATATAACATAACGTGACTCAACATATAGTGTTAGTCATCAAAAAATAATCAATAATCAATAAACAATAATCACTAAACTAATCTATAGAAAACCATAACTCTGCTACCAAGAAATCTGTTGCAGCGCGTACAATAAAAACTATTCTCCTCCCAGGTTACTTATAGGTCATCCAGGGGCAAACTATATTTCTCATATCCACATGACGATGGGGCCCATAAACATCGCCTAACACACACACACACTCCTGGATTTCCTTTACACCTTTATGAAATTCTGTACTCCTAGGAGAAGCATGAGAACTAAATGGAGAACACCATTTTATGTACCGCTGGAAGAGCCAGGATATCTTATTACCTTAATTTGTCACTTTCTTTTAGTTATTTCTTAAGATATTCCTGCTCTTTGTTTTGTCGATGAATCATTCATTTAAGAAATTAGTTCATAGTGATTAAGACCAGCTGAATCACAATAACCAATTACTGATGTCACAATCATTTAGGAAAATAACCACTGAGTCATTTTGGGTTTAAAGAATCTTAAATTTTATATAATTTTAAAAGCATGAAAAAGAATTTAATACTTTATTCAATTATTCATTCTTAAATTCAAATATTTATTAAGCATAATCATTTTATTGCAGAAAGGAAATTTTGTCATGAAGCCAAAACCCTAATTACCTGCCTAGCTTCCTAATTTAGCCTAATGATTTCTAACCTAAGTTAAGAATTAGAAATAGCCTGATTCTCATACTCAACTGGAAAATTAAGACAGCAAACAGCAACTTCAGCTCGTCAGCATCAGCTACCTGCAACCCGTCTCATCTAACAGTCTTTCAGCATCTCCCGCTCAGTAAGGGATCGATCAGGACCACCCAGCACTGGAAGCCACCAACACGACTCTTCAACTCCTCTCCTGACTGTGACTGCAACCGCGACTGACCCCCTCCCACTAAGAGTAGGCCCTCTTATACCCTAATTCTAACTTTGCTAACTAACTGTTGCAACATTAATATCACGCTTTTCTTTCATTGGTCCATGCATGTCAGCTTATTCATTCTTTTAATCAAGTTCTCTTGGATTCAAGGGTCCTTGGATCATTTCCTTTCCCATATGCTTAAACATTTTCATCCGTTTCGATCAGTTCATTTGTAACTTCTTTCGACACATTCGAGAACTCCGCAGTCATTGTCCTTTCTCTTAAACTTGTTTCCCACGGGCCTTCTGCTGATCATCATGGCACACTATCAGTTAAATTAGGTCACACCAGCCTTGACCATTTCTTGCATCCAAGCGTCTCAGTAACCTCACGAGGTTTTAGCTTTTTGCTCCGTTTTCATCCCATATCACGTGTCCCCTTTGCGCCTGCGCACATCTTCCCACTGGCGGCCATTTTACATCGCCACTCGGTTATACTTTTAGAAGCACTAATTTGAGGCAAACAAAACATAATTAAAATAGAGAAAAATATCCCTTTCGTTTCCCTCCCGTCGTCTACGTACCCCAATTAGTTGTTACCTAGCAGAAAGCAACATTTAAGCTGTTCCTTACTTACCATCACTATTGTTTTTGCAACGACACGTTTTATTTCTATGAAGCACAAACATGCATTTATTTTAATTAGTACGCATTTAATTTTACGTTATAATTAGACACACGGACATTCATTAATAGATTATTTAGCACATACATTGGCATATTACCATTCCCATACATACAGTGTTGATTAATACATTTAAACGAACATTTTATTTAATTAATTATAAAATTTGTTAGGGGTTAAATTTTTATTTTCCCTGCTCCATCAACTGCATAGAAGACAGCCAATCAAAGAGATGGTAAAGCAGCTATGCTTCATGGGAGGAACAAAAACAATACTGTTGAACTGAGACACGAATAAGAAGCAGGCAAATGAGAGTGACAGTAACGCCAACAAGTGGTAAACAATGGGTGGGCTCCAATACCCTGTATGTTCTTGTAAAGCCCACAATAGGTCTTTCGCAACCATACGTCTATGCTGTCTGGTAGGCTGGATCTAGAAACAAATTCAGATTTACAAGATATACTAACTACAGAGAAAGTAACTATATCACTAATAATGCCCACATAAAGTAAAATATGTTTTTACTTGCATAAAAATACACCTGTCCTAACAATTGATTATATTTTACCGCATCTTTTAAGTACATGGAGCGAAATACTTCCTGTTATCTGAAGCCTCGATGTGCTCCTAATAAAATATGCACAGCTTCCATTTCAAAACAGTGTGCGACAGGGAAAAAAACCAATTCTGCAGTGGAGGAGGCTCCAACATTACACAAACAATTAGATCCCAGCAGCATTTCATTTGCCATGTTTTTATGAACCAGGCTTAAGTAATGCTGCATTTACTAATGTTATAGAAATAAAAAAAACATATATTTCTAGTAAGTTCTCTAGGTGGTAGGTTTGTTCTCCATCATGAAAGAGGGCGACACAGGAATGTTTTTGTGCTGGACTTATCATCTGAATTAGCAATCGTCGTTAATTTACTATCTGCATTTAAAAAATAAATACAGTTCATAACTGAATAGCTCAAAGATAGTTCTCCTTGATCCAGAGAAAGACACGTTTAACTTATTCTGGGTGAATTTAGCACACGCAAAACTATCACAAAATACAGATTTACAGGGTTCAGCTCTCTCTTTAATACTCTACTCCATGTCCACTTTAGCCATCCTATAATTGAGTTTCTAAACACACTCCAATAACACTCAACGTTGCCTAAAATGACATGCCCCCGGAATACTGCAGTAGCAATGTCACTAGATATCGTGGACAGAATATCAATAGGTAAGTAAGTAGAGATTTTCCACATATATGTACCTAGACTATATATATCTATTACAGATGCGCAGATGTGGAATTAAGAATAGTAAATCTATACTTCCTAAACATGCTCTTATTTTCGATATTTTGCCCCTCGATATTATGTCTACGATATTAATGTATCTCGATATTCCATTGAACAATCCCTAAAAATGTCAGGGAATCCATGTGCCAACTCTAGCACACAGAAAGAGCCACCTCTGAGATTAAACACTGAATGGATGAAAAATTGCTGAGCATCATCAGCCCAAAGAAAATAGAAATCTCAAAGTGCACATTAATTTACTCACCCTAAATTCTAGATGGCACCACTGTTACCTCTCAACCTAATATCAGAGCTTTGAGAGTACATTTTTGACCGGATGTAAAAAAGGAAAAAACCAACTCATGCAGAGCAGCAACTACACAAATAACACATAAAACAAGAAAAAAAGGCAAAGCTTCTTGAACGAAAATTAGAGACTCTCAAGGACAGGCACAGGAGAAGACGTCGACTTTGACAATGTCCAACACATGAGTAAGTAGAAAAAACACTCTCAACTAGAAAATGTAGAATAACGAGGAGCCCAATATCTCACATACCATGATACAAAAGCTCAATGGCTTTAATTTGAGTCAATGAACCAGTTGAAAATCACAGTGACTATGATTACAATTATCCAGGCACATAAAGACCAACAACCTCCAAAGATTAGGAGTCACACTCTATCTCCTAACCTCGTCTGCACTCCAGGCACAAAGCAGAATCACAAGAAACAATAGGAGGGCGAAAAGGGCTGAGCAGCAGAACCTATTGTTTGGAAGTCAACCTCTAGCCAGAAGCAAACCTTGGCCGAACTCTGGAAAGATGAAGAAGGCATCAAGATGTAACACTGAGAAATGATCAACCTCCTTCCCAGAACCACCATCATATTGAAGTAGCATCATTTTGGCTCCATCCTTTTACATATGGCTATGCCACATAAATATTTACCTTTGGACTTTTGTACTCGTGTGATCCAATGCTACCAATTAGATATGGTGCACTAAAGGTATGTAAGGTGCATTTATTCTGTGTTTGAAGCATATATGTGTGTGCACATTAGTGTTTTTTCTTTTCAGAGACATCTGGATTGCTGATATTAATCTCCTATAGGTTTAGATTGTAAGGTGGTGCGCTAAAATACATTTAATGCAGTGCATTCGCCTGGGATTAGTGAGAATGAATCATATGTGTGTTCAATGCTTTCTTTATAGATTGTGATCAGTTGTAGTTTTTGGTTAATAATACATGTATTGGTTTATTGTGTCACATATAAGAGTACAGAATCATTTATTGGATTATATGTAGGTTGTAGAATTAATGTGCATTTAAAGAAAACTGTTAAGTTAGCGTGATTGTGGGCCTTAAGCTTACAAATGAGACAGTTAATACTAACATGAAAGCTGTTTTCTCCTCTGCAGGTGCAGCCCAAAGGCATTCATTAGTTAGTAAAAAGCACATTGTATTCCAGAGATAGTGAGGTTAGGAAGAACTGGCAAGGTCAAATAATTTTTATGATAACAAAGGGAGTGTTACCAGTTGGTACTATCAGATGAAGGGAGGAATTCAAGGACGCTTTGGAAGCAAAGACTGGAATATGGGAGTAGTATTCAAGGCGCCAAGTTCTTTCTTGGGAACTGGAAAAGTACTATGATGCGTATGAGGTCAGATTTCTCAAATGTTCTTTGTGCATTTTAATTAGTGAGCCCACCTTGGGTTTGGTTAGATTCCCTTTAGACTTAGAGAGGTACAGACCTCTCATGTCATCTCTTATTGTGTTACTTCATGCTATACATGAATCTTTAGCTATAGAACTTCTACAGAGGTTCTAATGCCGACACCTTTCTTGCTTCCTTGATTCAATAGGGTTTCCCTATCCTTAGTTTAGTGTAGGGTTTAGTAGATGTTGTGAATCTTTTCCATGTATGGGGAGAATGATTGAAACCATTTGTCTAGTCATTAAATCATATTCCTTATTTTCTGCATTGCTGCCACAGAAATTCTTATATGTTCCTTCCTGTTGAGGACCAATATTGTACGCCGCTTTGGTCTTCCTTTGATAATTTTGTAGTTTTATATTATATTCTTGAGATTGATTTATATTGGTCTGGATTTGAGTTTGTAATAAACCTTCTGACTTCAGGTTACTGACTCAGACTTTTACTGTATGGTGCTAATGGTCACACTGGACCTTAAGATTTAAATTGTTGTTAACCCCTTTTCCTCTCAGGCTACTAAAAATGTCTATTGGCCAGAGTCGAATTGGAAGGAATGGGCCACCACATTCTTAATACTCACAGTTACACTTGAATCGATGGACCTCAAAGCTCTTCAATGCATGTGTGTGAACTTGTCAAACGTCATAATAATATATAATAATATCCATCTGTTATGGTTCTTGACCATCAGAGAAAACATCTATAAGTGGAAGCTACCGCCCATTTCTCCTTTAGTGAGACTCCATTCCAAGTTAACCACCAAACACAGACTCCAATCCAAAATGGTCACCAAACCACAACACCTTTCCAGTATGTTCCTTTCTGAGACCTGCCCATTCCTGAAAGGTGGTTCCTGTGCAGACACCAGCCCCATACTGTCATATCCATCCTGTCCTCGCAGTATATAAAGAGCCTCTGATCAAAGCATCAGTTTGCTGCAATTCCTTTGACCTGTTCCTGCTGTTGGAGCTCCTACTCTACTCCATCTCTTGCTCTGCACCAGGTCTACTTGCTCCATCTCCCCTCCAGTCTTGTTGTTAAATCTCCCCTCCAGTCCTGTTGTTAATTCAGCTTTGCTGCAGTACCGGACTTACTCCAACTCTGCTCCACACCTGCCAGCTCCAGCTCTACTTCAGTCCTTGTCTTGCTCCTGCTCTGCTCCAGTCTTGGTCTTCTTCCAGGTCTGCCCCAGGCCTCCAGTTCCATGTTGGCTCCAGTCCTGATCTTAACCCAACTCTGCTTCAGTCCTGGACTTACTTGGGTTCTGGTTTAGCTCTGCTCCAATTCTGGTCTTACGACAGCTCTGCTCCAGTCATTTCAAATACAGCTCTCCTCCAGTTCTGGTCTTACTCAGATCAAAAACTTCAGCCTTGCAAGAACTGACCTACAGTTGGGACCAGGCACTTTGAAAGTTTTTTTGTGCTTTGGCATTTCTCTAATTTTGCCCTCAGGCACTACTTTCCAGAGAGCATTTTCTCTTTAATCTGTGTTACATCTTAGGCAGACAGTGTGGCTTCTGTAAGGGGTCACCCTTCCCTCGCACCTTTAAGAAAGAAGTAAAGTTTGTCCCCTATTTCCAGCCCTAGACACTGATAGAGGAAAATGCAGTGGGATGTAGTATTGAAAATACCTTGAGTTTGCATTACAAGCCTATGTGATGCCTTACACTTTTTGAAAATGCGATCAGATGAGGTGGTGGGGCACAGTGACACAACAAACACCTCTTGCACTTCCTAGAGGTGAGAGGGGTGAAGTCATCCTCTATGAATAGTGAAGGGACGCTATCCACCTGCGTCCACCCTCCCACTTACCACACCTACTTTGCTTTACAGTACACTGCTAGCTGTCTAGTTCAAAGTGATTTTACTGGCTGGATTTTCTAGCCATTTAAATTAAATCCGTTGCTCACCCTTTTTGTGAAATCTGGGTGTGAGAACACAATGCCACTAGTAATTAGGCAGAACAGTGTCTCGTACAGCGATGCCTCTCCACCCGACTCTTAAACGTGCCGTAAGTGAGCAGTCATCCCCAGTGTCATTATAAACGCACGTTCTGTTACTACCTAGTAAAAATGAAATGGCCATCCATGAAGAAGCTGGGACAAAATGTACTTAATTGAATGTGTGGTACAATTGAAACTGAACCTAAGCAAATGTATAATCCATGTACTGAACAATCAGACAATTGAAAACTTAGGGCCTGATTTAGATCTTGGTGGGACTCCTGTCATCCCTCCGCGGCGGAGTATCCAAGTACTCTGCCAAGCTGACGGTATCCCACCTGCCATACTTAGATTTGTGCTGGCTGAACCGGTGTCCGCATCACCAGACTGTTTCCCAATGCATAAGCGGTGCACCGTCATTTAGGTGGTGGACTCCTCTGCTGGCTAACAGTACTCTGTCGCTGTCAGGTCGGTGGGTTTGCGTCGAACCTATTTAGAAGTCCCTGTTGTGCTGGCAGTGTCCTAGCAGTGGTTTGCTGACAGAGTGAATCGCTGGTGGAGTGGAGACTGGTAAGTACTACTGGTGTATGTGTCAAAACACATATATGTTGAGTTTGCTTCTAAAATATAAGTAAGTAATGTGTTATGTCCCTTTTCTTACATGTTGCATAGCACACAAACAACACACACACTATTGAATGCACACCTATAGGCACCACAAGCACAACACCCACAATCACCACAACAACATAATTTTTTTTTTAAGTGTCAATACAGGTGTGCTCATTTTACCTCGATAAGTTGTAAAATGTACACTACTGCATTACACATTAAAAAAATTCATGTAAGAGAAATGTAAAAATACACAAGACTAAAGCAATTGTTAACACACTATTCATAGTAAGACAAGTGTAAAAGAAGCTTACCTTAGATCCCGATGCAAAACTGAGTTGATTAGCGTTGTGCTCATGTAGTAGCAGCACAGGGAGGACCAGGACAATGGGCTCAAGATGGAAACGGAAGTGGAAAACAGAAAAAAGGTAAGTTTCTACCTCATTTCCTTCTATTCCACCAACTCAAAGTAGGAGGAATCCCTGCCACAGTTTCCTCGACGGAAAGGCACATTGTGATTCGCCCGGATGTAATCTTGGCTGGACTCCCGCCAACAGCTGCTTCTGCCTATGACGGCGTCGACGCGGGTGACAATTCCTGGCGGAGTCGGAGGCACTCAGGTGATCTTTTGTCCATGGACCTGCTAACTTCTAACTAGAGCAGGCTGACCGCCAAGTAGGTGGGCGGTAAAACCATCAAAAAGTGATGGCCGGACCAGTTACGCCAAGATCTTAATCAGGCCCTTAGTCTAACAAATGTACATGTGAATCATGGCAGAACCTCTGAACGTATTGATGTACAACCATTCCAAAAATTATACATTTAGACCAATAATTGTACATTCACAAAACAAATGTATATTTCTATAGTATCTGCGCAACATTACATCTGCAGTATTCAACTTGCTATGTACTAAGTGTGCCGACCATAAGTGACTCGGGCCCAAAATATATATCTCTATATTACATCTGTTACGGTGCTTTTAGAAAAAACACACAATAGTGCAATCTGAAATAATTATTTAATTCTGAATGTTCACAAATATTCCCCTATATGATTTTCCCCATAGAACAATCTTTCTTTCACCACGTGTCAGTGCAGGAAATCAGGAGGATCTAGCAGCCATTAATGACCCGGACTCGGCCTACCCGCTGAAATATGCTGAGTTTGTCCTGGTGTAATTTGCCGACACCAGTGCATATTCAGCAGAACCTGCACTTTGCTTGCTTTCTAGCAACCTGCCAGGATGACTGGGGGGGGTCTTATTAGATCGAGCCTAGAGTAGCGCGCATGCGCTGCTCTGCGAGACTTTATGTAGGTGGTTTTAAAAGCTGACCACACGCTCGTGCACAATGGCCTTTTCCGTGCAGTTACCCGCACGGCCGCCATCTGTTTCCAATTATCGTGCCCAGACGCGGGCGCGATAATTGAAAACACATGGCGCCCGTGCGGGTAACCGCAAGCAATAGGCCATGGTGCACGAGCGTGTGGTCAGCTCAGCACGCTGCCGCGCTCGCTCGCTCGCTTAGCTAAGTGTTCAGACCTTGCCTAGTATTATATAGGGCAGAAGAATCCCATGGAGTGCTTGCACTGGTAACACTCGACTTTCTGGATTTGCTCATCTCTTATTACACAATAATCCTGTTGACTGATTTGCAATGCTAATTAGGCTAAATTGCCTTGTTCTGAATGTGGAGATTTGCAAGCCCTACCCAAGTTCGAATCTGTTGCGATATGCTATGGTACAAATAAAACGGGAAGCCAGTTTCTTGTCACTTATATGTTTTTAGAGACATATTTACTTAAAATGGAGATGCGATTTCAAGGTATCAGACCAGCTAGGGTGGAAAGTGACATATCATTTAACTTAATGTGTTTTGAAGCAGGTTGTAAATTCTCTTCTGTTCAGCGGAGAAAATGTTGACGTTAATTCTAGATTTAATTGGGGAGCTTGGTAAAGGAAACTTGAGAGGGAGAAAGTTAAGAGCACAACATTCCATGCTCTTAAACTTAAAGGCTAAGGCTATGCTACAATTCACCAATCATGTTTACAGGCAATGTTAAATATCAACTGGACGCATAAACATTGTCATGGCTGGTGCTGGGGTATGACTTCGTCCCCCAGCTCACATCTCGGCTCTCCCAGCTTTTCCTCACACCTGGTCCTGCTAGGAGGAGGGGTCGGTGACCAGTGGCAACATTGCCCCACAGCTCGCAATGCGCCCGGGGCAAGGCCAGGCCCATCTGCGCCTGTCTGGAATAGGCCGGGCCGGGCCATGGCTCTTGGCTCTTTGTTTTTGACTACTGCTGTGGGCCCATCGGCTGATCTCTTGTGAATGGTCGCTTTCACCCAGCAAGGTTGGTGCATGCAATTCCCTACGTTCCATTCTCAATTTTGGGTGGGGCAGATATTGCAACACAGTTTATTTCGCCATCTGTTTCCAATTATCGTGCCCAGACACGGGCGCGATAATTGAAAACACATGGCGCCCGTGCGGGTAACCGCAAGCAATAGGCCATGGTGCACGAGCGTGTGGTCAGCTCAGCACGCTGCCGCGCTCGCTCACCCCGCTCCTCCCTGACGCTGCCGTCTCTGCTGTCCAGCGCTTCACTTGTGCTGACGCTGCCTCGTCCCGAGAGAGAGGGCTGTTCGAGGCACACTCGGCTGTCTGCTCCGAGCTGACTTTTGTGTTTCCTACCATCGGAATATGTAAGTTTTAAAACAAAATCAGTTAAACACACGCTTCCATGTATACATGAAAAGAAGCCCCGCTTCACCCCTTCCCCGTGCATGCGCCCGTTTCAGTTGAACCCGTCGTCACTAGCTTGTTTAACACGTTTGTGAAAGCCGTATTTTATAAGCATTACCCCGCAGGCACAAGCGGCTACGCTCCATTTGCCCACTAGATGCCGCTCTGGAGCTGAAGATGGACCTCATCCAGCTGCTACCGCTCTCTGCTCCTGTATTGTTCCTATAATCCAATGCAGTGAGACGGGGGCTGGCTCTGGCTCCGCTTGTGAAGGTTTGATGATCTATTGATAACATAATGCCACTGCAACCGCCGCAGGCCAAGTGCATCCCCTGACAGGAAGCAGGACCAGCTCCGCTGTGTTCGCCCGCTCCTAGGACATTCTGTTCTTCTGGTCTGCGTTAAAGAAAGGTCCATGGGAACCTCTTCCCAGTTGAGCTGGGTTCTGTTCGGGGGCGCAGCGTCCTTCTTATAGATTTATGCAGAGCAGCTGTAGAGAGACTTCTCGTGCGTTCAGAAATAATGCATTGTAATGCAGTATGGATCGAAGCGACTTCATTAGTGCTGGTTTGAAGTATAAAACAGCCGCTCCTGCATCTCTCGGAGAATTATTGATATATTTAGTTTCTATAGTATTGTCATCAATACAGGCATTATAAAATATTATGGTGTCCGCCTCTTACCAGTGACTTACAACCATGCGGCAAAGTGTTTTTATGCATCACAGCATTTTTTGAAATAGTGACCAACATCAACCCGATATTTAACAAGCATTGGCATAGCCAATAGGTCTGCCTTTGGGACCTTATAAGTGTTTAGTTATCCAGCAAAATATCTTTGGTGCAACAACATCAACTGTTGCATGGCTAAACACTTATAAGGTCCCAAAGGCGAGACATATTGGCTATGCCAATGCTTGTTTTTACTTTCAGCTGGAGCCCAACACAAAGGCCTCACTTTAGGTGCCATCAGCACTCCTTTTGTTGGCGCCTCACTATGGCTGGCAGCGTTCTAGAGACTAACCCATAGATGGGAAAGCAATGAAGGGAAACAATGGCTCCCAGCTTAATATGACTTCAGAAGTTCTTTTTAAAAAATGATGATTTATAGGCAGGTTTTGACTTTGTGTAAGAGATATGCAGCCCTGTAAGAATGTCAAATGTGTCTGTAAGTATAATTAACATGTTAAATAGCACTTACTAATTATTTTTCTCGCTAATTTCTTTTATATCACTACTCATCCATATGTAGGGTGTCAGACGATTAAATTTACACACAATACACAGAGACAATGACTCAGATAAGTGTGTAAATCATTGTATTCAAAATGCTACATAAGGCATTTTTATGTCAAACTTTCTTCATTGAGTTTTATAGAGTGCCTTATATATTCATAGAGCAATACAAAGAAATTACAGAACAGCACTAGGAAAGTGCTAGTGATGGTGTCAGGTGCTCAAGAGAAGATACAGCATTGCAAGTACATATATCAGATTCAATTGCATCTATGTTCACATTGCAATGTTACATTGAAAAAAATATTCTTGCACACAAATAAACCCCCTAACGAAAAGCCATTAAAAAATATATATTGAGTTTATTTGTTGACATACACACAGTATTGCAAGAGGTATCCCAAAGAGGGAATCACAAATATAAGCATAGAGTGTGAAATACCATCAGAAGCATTTCAATGTGTGCATGGTTGTTCCATGCCTGTGCCTAAAAAGGTAAAACAAAATGTGCACACGGTATGCTACAATACGTTACAAGTCAAAGTATAAAACGACAATAACCAATGCAGCTTCAGGAGATATACTTCTACAACTAGGAGTGGGGGAAGCATGGAGGCAGGCAGGAGCAAGCTATGGTGGGAGGCAGAGGAAGAGTGGTAAGCAATACTCCTAAGAGAAGAAGAGTAGGGCAGGCAAAGCTTTGAGGTAGGCTCGCAATGCATCTCTGTTAAAGGACCAGTCAAGGAGGGGAGGATGGGGATGGCCGAGGAGCGGACACGGGCAGAAGCCAACAGTGGGAAGGATGGCTTCCGAGGGTCCCCTAAGGATGCTACATAAGCCAATGTGGGCTACAAACTATAGGAGTCACATATCCTCCAGAATGGTATGCATTATATATGATGAGTGCCTGGTCTGGAGAAACACCAAGCCAGGATTTAAAAAGTAACACAGTGGTTCAGATTGTCTGTACTAATAAGACTTTATTACACCCCAAATGAACCATTTTTATCAACCTCAGGATAACGAAAAATTGAGAAAAAACAATAAGTTTGTAAACCTATGCCTTGCAGCTTGCATGCCGCTCCTTGATGGCAGTTTATTGCTCACTGTGCTATATTAGAATGATTGTAACTTATGAACTGCAAATAATAAAAACATGATCTCTCTGCCAAAATCAGAAACCCACTGAGCTACTACATAAAAAACACATCTGTTATCTGTATACTACAGGTTGTGCTTTGCAGCAGGCACACTAACCCTTTATTCTACTTTATGGTCAGTTAGAACTGTGACTAGACAGACACAGATCTCTCCTGCATTAACCCCCAGAGTTAGGTTACCGATATTATTGTTCACAGAAAATTGCTGGGCACACAGATCTCTGTAGCAGGTGTCTTAACCTCTTGAGATGCTTTATAATATAGCTTTTTTGTGACCAATTAAAGCAGAACAGATTCTTCAATCTGTGGGGCGCGCCCCCCTGGGGGGCGCGACACCATCTCAGGGGGGGCGCGCACTCCACCCTATGATCTCACATTTCATTGTATCCCAATTAATGGGGCACCACATACCCATACTTTTGTGATTTTGAAAGAAAGCTAATTCCGAGTCTCCGAGAGCTGAAATGCTTTCAGCTGCAGGCAGTGGGAGGCAGGGAGTCTCCTCTGCTATGAAACCAAAAGCGAACGGTTTCATAGCAGAGGAGACTCCCTGCCTCCCATTGCAGCTGAAGCATTTCAGCTCTCGGAATTAACCCTCCCAGGACGGTTAGCTTTTCACATAAAGGAGGCAAAGTTTCTCTTTAAATTACACATAGCTGCCAAGGTTTAGGGGTGCACTGTGACATTTCCATAATTTTAGTATAATTATGAGTCGCATTTCAAGGACTATGAGTGACATTTTCTCGTGAGTAAAATCAAGCCATGAAGATAAGAGAAACATTTAAATATTCATAAATTATACCCATTTGAGCATCGAGAAACAGTGTCATTTTAGAGTAACTGTTGTAATGTGACACACACTGTACGACCAGCACCCACTGACTGCAGGCAGTGGCCTGATTGTGTGTTGCCAATTAATTTAATTGAGAGACACACTCGGCTGCGGATCTCTTAGTGCACTGTACACTGTCTCACTACTTACTTCACCTTTTGAAAAAGCCATCTATCTCTATGCCTTGTGGTGTCTGGCTTCACTGTTTTCTATAAGGCTCACAGTGATATACTAGGGGCCAGCATTGTCTGATTGAAGTGTTGAAGTTACTGCAAGAGTGAGGTGGCCGGCATCAGCCCCTCTTATAGCACAGCAACTGCTCCAGGCTCTGAGTGGCCTGATGGTGAGCGGAGCTATGATTGTTGCAGAGAGCTTCCCCTCCCCGTCAGTCGGCCAGTTCACTGGTAAAGGAGGGGAGACCTGCGGCTCTGAAGAAGCAAGGAGTTCCGATGAGGGGGGGCTCCTTTACCAAGAAATAAACAGACGAGAGCACAGACCGTCACCCACTCTCCTAAGGCTTCACCGAGAAGAGAGACACCCAAGGCAGCGGAACAGCTGCACGAGGGGGGCTCAGCACCTCAACTCGGCGCACATCAACCTCTCTCTCCCATTGGCCACGAGGTGATAGAAAACAAATCTCACTGATCACCACAAAGTCTGTCAGACAACATTGCTCTGAAGTAAAATAGGCAACATCATTCAGTTTTTATTAGTTCTATTTTTTTAAACATAAGCCTGACATATGTCCTAAACCCCCACTCAGAGCACAAGTCCTAAAAAACACAAGTGGGGGGACTAATTAGCATAAGCAATGTGCATTGGTGTCACACGACATCACAGGAAAAGATGTCACCACCCTGTGAGATCCTTCGTTTTAAAATAAATGTGCTAGGCTTTCCTTCCTTGCTTGCTATGGCCACCTCCTTTGATAGTTACCCACGTTTTATCAAGACAAAGCCTTCAGTTGTATTGGTAACGCTCAATTTGAGAAGGTGCAACAAGTCTGGGAGTGAGTTGCTCACTTCCATTCAAAATGTTTATGAAGAGGTTGGTAGGTATTTGCCTGACTTTAGGGTAATTACTTAGGAGGTGAATGGGCTGCTCCAGATAACACTGTCCCATTATGAGTCAACTGCATAAGTAAAACCCTAGTAAAAACAATTTGTGCACATTTTATCTGGAAAAACTTTGATTTCAACTATGTAATAAGCCTCTCTCATTTAACGAAAACCACTCACAAACCTGCAGTTTACTAAACACTCTTACTGTGTTTAACATTATTTGCCAGATATGGCCTGGAATATGCGAAAGGCGGTTGATTATGTAGTGTACCAGATTCCAGAAATTTCTGTCAGGTGGTGGGGGGCCCGACATTTAAAAAAATTCAGCTGGGGGGCTCAACCTAAAAGGTTTGAAGACCTCTGTAGGGTTTCCCCTATCCTTGGTTTAGTGTAGGGTTTAGTAGATGTTGTGAATCTTTTCCATGTATGGGGAGAATGATTGAAACCATTTGTCTAGTCATTAAATCATATTCCTTATTTTCTGCATTGCTGCCACAGAAATTCTTATATGCTCCTTCCTGTTGAGGACCAATATTGTACGCCGCTTTGGTCTTCCTTTGATAATTTTGTAGTTTTATATTATATTCTTGAGATTGATTTATATTGGTCTGGATTTGAGTTTGTAATAAACCTTGTGACTTCAGGTTACTGACTCAGACTTTTACTGTATGGTGCTAATGGTCACACTGGACCTTAAGATTTAAATTGTTGTTAACCCCTTTTCCTCTCAGGCTACTAAAAATGTCTATTGGCCAGAGTCGAATTGGAAGGAATGGGCCACAGCATTCTCAATACTCACAATTACACTTGAATCGATGGACCTCAAAGCTCTTCAATGCATGTGTGTGAACTTGTCAAACGTCATAATAATATATAATAATATCCATCTGTTATGGTTCTTAACCATCAGAGAAAACATCTATAAGCGGAAGCTACCGCCCATTTCTCCTTTAGTGAGACTCCATTCCAAGTTAACCACCAAACACAGACTCCAATCCAAGATGGTCACCAAACCATAACACCTTTCCAGTATGTTCCTTTCTGAGACCTGCCCATTCCTGAAAGGTGGTTCCTGTGCAGACACCAGCCCCATACTGTCATATCCATCCTGTCCTCGCAGTATATAAAGAGCCTCTGATCAAAGCATCAGTTTGCTGCAATTCCTTTGACCTGTTCCTGCTGTTGGAGCTCCTACTCTACTCCATCTCTTGCTCTGCACCAGGTCTACTTGCTCCATCTCCCCTCCAGTCTTGTTGTTAAATCTCCCCTCCAGTCCTGTTGTTAAATCAGCTTTGCTGCTGTACCGGACTTACTCCAACTCTGCTCCACACCTGCCAGCTCCAGCTCTACTTCAGTCCTTGTCTTGCTCCTGCTCTGCTCCAGTCTTGGTCTTCTTCCAGGTCTGCCCCAGGCCTCCAGTTCCATGTTGGCTCCAGTCCTGATCTTAACCCAACTCTGTTTCAGTCCTGGACTTACTTGGGCTCTGGTTTAGCTCTGCTCCAGTTCTGATCTTACGACAGCTCTGCTCCAGTCCTTTCAAATACAGCTCTCCTCCAGTTCTGGTCTTACTCAGATCAAAAACTTCAGCCTTGCAAGAACTGACCTACAATTGGGACCAGGCACTTTGAAAGTTTTTTTGTGCTTTGGCATTTCTCTAATTTTGCCCTCAGGCACTACTTTCCAGAGAGCATTTTCTTTTTAATCTGTGTTACATCTTAGGCAGACAGTGTGGCTTCTGTAAGGGGTCACCCTTCCCTCGCACCTTTAAGAATGAGGTAAAGTTTGTCCCCTATGTCCAGCCCTAGACACTGATAGAGGAAAATGCAGTGGGATGTAGTATTGAAAATACCTTGAGTTTGCATTACAAGCTTATGTGATGCCTTACACTTTTTGAAAATGCGATCTGATGAGGTGGTGGGGCACAGTGACACAACAAACACCTCTTGCACTTCCTAGAGGTGAGAGGGGTGAAGTCATTCTCTATGAATAGTGAAGGGACGCTGTCCACCTGCGTCCACCCTCCCACTTACCACACCTACTTTGCTTTACAGTACACTGCTAGCTGTCTAGTTCAAAGTGATTTTACTGGCTGGATTTTCTAGCCATTTAAATTAAATCCGTTGCTCACCCTTTTTGTGAAATCTGGGTGTGAGAACACAATGCCACTGGTAATTAGGCAGAACAGTGTCTCGTACAGCGATGCCACTCCACCCGACTCTTAAACGTGCCCTAAGTGAGCAGTCATCCCCAGTGTCATTATAAACGCACGTTCTGTTACTACCTAGTAAAAATGAAATGGCCATCCATGAAGAAGCTGGGACAAAATTTACTTAATTGAATGTGTGGTACAATTGAAACTGAACCTAAGCAAATGTATAATCCATGTACTGAACACTGAACAATCAGACAATTGAAAACTTAGGGCCTGATTTAAATCTTGGTGGGACTCCTGTCGTCCCTCCGCGACGGAGTATCCAAGTACTCTGCCAAGCTGACGGTATCCCACCTGCCATACTTAGATTTGTGCTGGCTGAACCGGTGTCCGCATCAACAGACTGTTTCCCAATGCATAAGCGGCGCACCGTCATTTAGGTGGCGGACTCCTCTGCTGGCTAACAGTACTCCATCGCTGTCAGGTCGGTGGGTTTGCGTTGAACCTATTTAGAAGTCCCTGTTGTGCTGGCAGTGTCCTAGCAGTGGTTTGCTGACAGAGTGAATCCCTGGTGGAGTGGAGACTGGTAAGTACTACTGGTGTATGTGTCAAAACACATATATGTTGAGTTTGCTTCTAAAATATAAGTAATGTGTTATGTCCCTTTTCTTACATATTGCAAGGCACACAAACAACACACACACACTATTGAATGCACACCCATAGGCACCACAAGCACAACAGCCACAATCACCTCAACAACATAATTCTTTTTTTTAAGTGTCAATACAGGTGTGCTCATTTTACCTCGATAAGTTGTAAAATGTACACTACTGCATTACACATTAAAAAAATTCATGTAAGAGAAATGTAAAAATACACAAGACTAAAGCAATTGTTAACACACTATTCATAGTAAGACAAGTGTAAAAGAAGCTTACCTTAGATCCCGACGCAAAACTGAGTTGATTAGCGTTGTGCTCATGTAGTAGCAGCACAGGGAGGACCAGGACAATGGGCTCAAGATGGAAACGGAAGTGGAAAACAGAAAACAGGTAAGTTTCTACCTCATTTCCTTCTATTCCACCAACTCAAAGTAGGAGGTATCCCTGCCACAGTTTCCTTGACGGAAAGGCACATTGTGATTCGCCCGGATGTAATCTTGGCTGGACTCCCGCCAACAGCCGCTTCTGCCTATGACGGCGTCGACGCGGGTGACAATTCCTGGCGGAGTCGGAGGCACTCAGGTGATCTTTCGACCATGGACCTGCTAACTTCTAACTAGAGCAGGCAGACCGCCAAGTAGGTGGGCGGTAAAACCATCAAAAAGTGATGGCCGGACCAGTTACGCCAAGATCTTAATCAGGCCCTTAGTCTAACAAATGTACATGTGAATCATGGCAGAACCTCTGAACGTATTGATATACTAGCATTCCAAAAATTGTACATTTAGACCAATAATTGTACATTCACAAAACAAATGTATATTTCTATAGTATCTGCGCAACATTACATCTGCAGTATTCAACTTGCTATGTACTAAGTGTGCCGACCATAAGTGACTCGGGCCCAAAATATATATCTCTATATTACATCTGTTAAGGTGCTTTTAGAAAAAACACACAATAGTGCAATCTGAAATTATTATTTAATTTTGAATGTTCACAATTATTCCCCTATATGATTTTCCCCATAGAACATTCTTTCTTTAACCAAGTGTCAGTGCAGGAAATCAGGAGGATCTATCAGCCATTAATGACCCGGACTCGGCCTACCCGCTGAAATATGCTGAGTTTGTCCTGGTGTAATTTGCCGACACCTGTGCATATTCAGCAGCACCTGCATTTTGCTTGCTTTCTAGCAACCTGCCAGGATGACTGGGGGTCTTATTTTTACTTTCAGCTGGAGCCCAACACAAAGGCCTCACTTTAAGTGCCATCAGCACTCCTTTTGTTGGAGCCTCACTATGGCTGGCAGCGTTGTAGAGACTAACCCATAGATGGGAAAACAATGAAGGGAAACAATGGCTCCCAGCTTAATATGACTTCAGAAGTTCTTTAAAAAATGATGATTTATAGGCAGGTTTTTGACTTTGTGTAAGAGATATGCAGCCCTGTAAGAATGTCAAATGTGTCTGTAAGTATAATTAACATGTTAAATAGCACTTACAAATTATTTTTCTCGCTAATTTCTTTTATATCACTACTTATCCTCATGTAGGGTGTCAAGACGTTTTAAAATTACACACAATACACAGAGACAATGACTCAGATAAGTGTGTAAATCATTGTATTCAAAATGCTACATAAGTCATTTTTATGTCAAACTTTCTTCATTGAGTTTTATAGAGTGCCTTATATATTTATAGAGCAATACAAAGAAATTACAGAACAGTGCTAGGAAAGTGCTAGTGATGGTGTCAGGTGCTCAAGAGAAGATACAGCATTGCAAGTAAATATATATGATTCAATTGCATCTATGTTCACATTGCAATGTTACATTGAAAAAAAATATTCTCGCACACAAATAAACCCCCCTCCCCCTAACGAAAAGCCATTAAAAAAATATATATTGAGTTTATTTGTTGACATACACACAGTATTGCAAGAGGTATCCCAAAGAGGGAATCACAAATATAAGCATAGAGTGTGAAATACCATCAGAAGCATTTCAATGTGTGCATGGTTGTTCCATGCCTGTGCCTAAAAAGGTAAAACAAAATGTGCACACGGTATGCTACAATACGTTACAAGTCAAAGTATAAAACGACAATAACCAATGCAGCTTCAGGAGATATACTTCTACAACTAGGAGTGGGGGAAGCATGGAGGCAGGCAGGAGCAAGCTATGGTGGGAGGCAGAGGAAGAGTGGTAAGCAATACTCCTAAGAGAAGAAGAGTAGGGCAGGCAAAGCTTTGAGGTAGGCTCGCAATGCATCTCTGTTAAAGGACCAGTCAAGGAGGGGAGGATGGGGATGGCCGAGGAGCGGACACGGGCAGAAGCCAACAGTGGGAAGGATGGCTTCCGAGGGTCCCCTAAGGATGCTACATAAGCCAATGTGGGCTACAAACTATAGGAGTCACATATCATCCAGAATGGTATGCATTATATATGATGAGTGCCTGGTCTGGAGAAACACCAAGCCAGGATTTAAAAAGTAACACAGTGGTTCAGATTGTCTGAACTAATAAGACTTTATTACACCCCAAATGAACCATTTTTATCAACCTCAGGATAACGAAAAATTGAGAAAAAACAATAAGTTTGTAAACCTATGCCTTGCAGCTTGCATGCCGCTCCTTGATGGCAGTTTATTGCTCACTGTGCTATATTAGAAGGATTGTAACTTATGAACTGCAAATAATAAAAACATGATCTCTCTGCCAAAATCAGAAACCCACTGAGCTACTACATAAAAAACACATCTGTTATCTGTATACTACAGGTTGTGCTTTGCAGCAGGCACACTAACCCTTTATTCCACTTTATGGTCAGTTAGAACTGTGACTAGACAGACACAGATCTCTCCTGCATTAACCCCCAGAGTTAGGTTACCGATATTATTGTTCACAGAAAATTGCTGGGCACACAGATCTCTGCAGCAGGTGTCTTAACCTCTTGAGATGTTTTAAAATATAGCTTTTTGTGACCAATTAAAGCAGAACAGATTTACTGTAACATTTACCTTGTTTCCAATATCTTTACTGAAGAATTTGTAAATATATAAAATGACTGCCAAACTCTGCTTATCATAACTCCACCTTTCGTAACTCCATCCTATTTCGGCTGTCAAACCTTGATCCCTAATTTATGGTTTCCCGGAATAACTGTTTTCCATTTCAAGCACTGCTCGCTGTTATGATGCAACACTCCTTTTGCTGACTTTAGTTTAATGTATTTTTAGGTCTCACTGACCAAGCTGTCTGGTTGTGAAAGATCTTTTGTGGGATTACCAAAAACTTACAGTGGGTTTAGAGCCCACCCAATGCTTATCATTGGTTTGCTTTATTGTTACTCTCATTTGCTTGTTTCTTATTCAATGCCTTGGCTTCTTCTTTTTGTTTGTCCCTCCCCTGGAGCATTGCCTCTTTACCATTCTTTTGATTGGCTGACTTGTATCCCTCCACTGCCTACTTTTAGGGAAAGCATTTTTTGTTCTGAATAAGCACTCCATGAGAGGTGGCATGTGTTTTCCAGCTCTCTCCCTCATGTGCTTCTTCTGTTAAGCACTCCATGAAAGTGCATATGTTTTCTAGCTCTCTCCCTCGTCTGCTTCTCCCACGGTGATTCATGTAGCTCTCTTTCCAAAGTGCTGCTCTCTCTCTCTCTTGCTTCTGCCTCTGCCAAACCAGCCACCATTTCCTCCGTACTGTCACTTCCTCATGTACTCCCTTCCCCTTTTCCCCTATCCTGCTTTATTTGAATTTTTTCAGCCAGCCACTTGCTCCTGAGTTGCTTTTCAACCGGTTCCTCCAATGTTTTTCCACCTGTTGTCGGCATTTGCATTTTTTAAACTTTCATTTCTTTGTGAGCCTGGCAAATAGATTTAATTTGGTGAACTTTTATTTTTTTGGTGAGCCTGGAAGGTTAATTTGCTGCTGGGTACTCCTCTACCCAAAAAGCGTTTTTATGCATCTACAATTTCAATTTTTTTAATTTACTGATCTAAGTGGCACCCACCATCTTAAGTCGATCAATAAAAAAAGAAAGTGGCACTTGCGTTATTCCTTAGCAGCATACCTGCCCGGTGATGCATGCAGGCGCATACATCACAACAAGTGCACATGCCTAAAGAATGGTGTGGCCGGCAACTGCAGCTGTATCATTGTTCTTTTTTTTCTCACAGCGCCACATTGCATAGGCAAAACCATTTCGCTTTTTCTTGATGTGGCAATCATCAGCTAAAAGAACATGCAAAAGGTTTACAAGGCGAGACATTTTGGCTTTGCTAATACTTGTTCACATAGTGCTACAAATTAGGAATGGCCTCACAGCAGGAAGAAAATATTATGAAAACACTACTAATACATATAGAGAAGGGAAATGTTCCCTCCACCTGATGATTGTTTGGACTCCTAAGTAATTTGATATGACCTTGCAGTCCTTTTTAGGTCGAAGCCTACTGGACAGTGCAGCTGTCTGGTTTGCTAAAGACATCTTGGGCACATTCATAAAGCTGACCTAGGAATGCATTCTGTCCATCGCTGACCATTGGTTTTGTGACATGTAACTCACATTTTCTGGCTTTCTATTTGCTGACTTTATTTCTTTTAGGCTGTCCAGCCTGTTGCCCAAACCTTGTTTACTGTAGTCTTCCATGAACTCACTTTCTGTAAACAGGCGTTTAAATCTTGTTCTTATCTTGTGATATTTTCCTGTGCATTCAATGACAGAGGTCAAATGTCAAGCTGTCTTCTGAGGGAGCTTGGTGTTTAATTTTTTTTCTCTAACTCCAAAGTGAGAGAATTCATGTGACAATCCTGCTGAGTACCCAAGTAAGAGGAGTGCTGCTGTTGAAGAATAAATCAGAATTAGCACAAATGAAGCACATTTTTTTTGCAATTCTGAAGTATGGTGGAAACAAATATTTGGATACGATCAAAACACATCAATACAAAAGGTGATGACATTTGCACACATTATCGTTTATGTGCAGGGAAACCGTATTTCGGGGCAAATATAATGGCCATTTCAATTGAAAATGTGTTGTCTGTAATGGCAAATGTGTTGTCTGTAATGGCAGTGCACTACAGCACTGTGCATACTCCACACTACGCCACTCCACTCTATACCCTTCCAATCTATGCCACTCCACTCCATTCTATGACACTCCACTCCACTCTACGACACTCCACTCCACTCTACGACATGCCACTCCACTCTAGGACACTCTACGGCATGCCTATCGACACCACGCCTCTCCAATCTATGCCACTCACTCCATGACACAACACGCTACTCCAATCTACACCCCTCCACTCCACACCACTTACCCCACTCTACTCTACCCCACTCCAATCTACTCCACTCCAGTGTACCCCAATCTACCCCACTCCACTTCACTACAATCTACCCAACCTACTCCACTCCAATCTATCCCACTACACTCCACCCAATTTACCCTACTCCACTCCAATCTACCCCACTTCAATATGCCCCATTTCAATATACCCCCCTCTACCCGAATCTACCACCAGTCCACTCCACTACGATCCAGTCTACCCCACTCCACTCCAATCTACTCCACTCTACCCCAATCTACCCCACTCCACTACAATCTGCTCCTCTCCACCCCACTCCAATCAACCCCAATCCACCCAATCTAACCCAATCAACCCTACCCCATTCTACCGCACTCCACTCAAATGTACCTCACTGTGCTCCAATCTACCCAGTCTACCCCACTCCACTCCAATCTACCCCAATCCACCCCACTTCAATGTACCCCAATTCAACTCACTCCACTACAATCTACCCCACTCCACTTTATCCACTCCAGTCTACCCCAGTCTTTTTATCCCACTCCATTCTGATTTACTCCACTCCACTCCAATCTATGCAACTCCTCTCCACTCTAATCTACCCCACTCCATCACATTCTACCCCACTCCACTCCAATCTACCCCACTCCACTCTACCAAACGCCACTCCACTCCAATCTACCACACTCCTCCCATCTACCCCACCTATTCCAATCTAACCCACTCCAATCCACCCCACTCCACCCTAATCTACCCTACTCTAATCTACCCCTCACCAATCTACCCCACCCCAATCTACCTCACTCCAATCTACCCCATCTACTCCATTCCAATCTACCTTGCTCTACCCCAATCTACCCCACTCCACCCCACCCCACTGCAAACTACCCCACTCCACCTCACACCTATCTACCCCACTCCACTCCAATATACCCCACTCCACTCCAATCTACGCACTCCAATCATCCCTACTCTAATCTACCCCACTCCATTCCAATCCACCCAATCTACCCCACTCCATTCCACCCTAATCTGCTCCAGTAAATTTACCTCCAATTTAGCAGTCTCCACCCCCCTCATTCCCAATCTATTTTACTCAACTTCAATCTCAACTCCACTCCAATCTACCCAGCTCCACCCTACCCCAATCTATCACTCCAATCCACCCAATCTACCCCAATCTGCCACACTCCATATCACTCTAACCAATCTACCCCACTCCAATTCACTCTAATCTACCTGATGGCACTCAAATTTACCCCACTCCAGTCCAATCTAACCCACTCCACCCCACTCCAATCTACCCCACCCCACTTCACCCCAAACTACCCTACTCCAATCTACCCCACTCCAAACTACCCCTGTCTACCCCACTCTATACTACCCTACTATAATCCACCCAATCTACCCCACTCCACTCCCATCTACCCCAATCCCCCACTCCACTCCTCCCCAATCTACCAGCTCCACTCCAATGTACACCACAATACACCACTCCACTCTACCCCCAATCTACCCTAATCCCCGACCCTATCTACCCCACTCCACCTCAATCTACCCCAATTCAATCTACCACACTACAATCTACCACGCTAATGTACCCATCTCCCCCACTCCAATCTACCTCACTTCAATCACAGTCTACCCCACTGCACCCCACTCCACCCCAATCTATCCCAATCCAACCCACTCCATTATACCCCACTGCACCCCACTCCACTTTACACCAATCTACCCCAGTCCACTCTACCCCAATCTAACCCATTCCACTCTACCCCACTCCAATCTACCCCACCCCACGCCCCTCCATGAAATTTTAGCCATGCTGACCAGCAGGCACAATGGTGGACAACATGGCAAAAACACATTGGTAAAGCCAATAGCTCTCGCATAGGCGAGACCTATTGGCTTTGCCAATGCTTGTTTATTATTACAGTGGAAGTGTCCCAGGACAGCCATGTTGTTCATGTGTACATGATGGCAGCGCATGATCGACTTGATGTCTGTATCCAGGCCTTAAAGTACTGTAATCGTTTTCACATTTTCCCTTATTATTCTAGGGAAGGCAAAAAGGTTTTTTAGTCTGATGATTGTTTTGAATCCTAAGTAACTTGCGATGGAAGGGTGGGGGTCGTGTTTTATCACAATGGAAGTGTTGCTGTTACCAATTGTAAATGAGGCTTGGGTGGGACAGACGATTTACTTGGTGGGGTGCCTGGCAGTGGCGTAACGAAGCACGAGGGGTCCCTCTGCAAGGTCCATGGAGGGGCCCCCCTCCGGACTCAACCAGGAGCCCACAGGCCAGGGTACTGTGCTGAGGGGGGGCTGGGGCTCGGCTCGCCCCCCCTCCCCCGCACCCTTGGAGCTGGCTGCCTGGCCCACCAGGCCACCCCTCTAGAACCAAGCCTGCAGAGGATTACAATTTTGAATAAATTGTGAAATCACGAATCATCCTTGGGTGCGAATAGTCCCTATTTCGTCGAAAGCTGCCGAAGAAGTCCCACAAGATGGATTACATCTTCCCCATGGCTCAAGCTACAGGCGGCATGGAATTCCAAACTGGCGTTATAAGCCCTGGACTTCACAGAGGCTGGTGGAAACACCCGTCAGGTCAAAAAATGTGCGTCTAGGAACATGAGCCACCGAGGAGGTTACAGACCCCTGCAATGAGGTCGTGGCCTGCCCAAAAAATCAGTTATAAGTCCCAAAGAAATGAGGACCCCACAATTACTGAGCCGGGAGTAGCTTCGCAGATCTCCTATTCATATCCCAGCAAGGCTGGCTTTACTTTCTTCCTTCTGCTGTTGGTGAAATGAGTGTGTAACACCTATTTCCATTAAAGATGGCGACGACGAATGAGTTTGCAGCGTGTGCTCAAAAATAATTTCTTTGACTCGATATTGTGTCCTAAATGTGACCCACTTTGTCAAAAATAGTGCCACGACTCATCCCAAGCGTGGTGGGAGCAGTTCGGAAGCTCTGGCATTAAGTAGGCCTTTTCACAGCACTCTCAGAAATGGCGGATTACTCTGACCCTCCAATCCCGCGCAATCCTGTTAAACAAACTCTTCAGCGTGGCAACAACACATTACTTATCTACGCACGCCTCGCTGCGTGAAAAAGAAAGCACGTTCATTTTCAATTTATCAGCTAAGGAACAAAAGCAAACGCAGCCTGTCAGCATCTCATCTACCTGTTTGGAAGTCCAACACTTATCACATTCCGCGCTTCTCCTTGACAGTAACTAGAGACTGCATTTTGACTAAAATCTTATGCACTAAACGTGTTTAATTGAGCAACCAGGCCCGGTTCTAGAGGGTGGGCCAGGTCCACCCAAGATAGCCACATGGCCCACCTAAGGCCCATTCAAAAGCAAACAAACATCTTCTGTTCTTTTTTTAATGAAATAAATAACTCACATGGGTAGGCACACTTGCAATCAGTGTTATTGTGCAACTTTCATCTATAACGTCAGTGCCTTGGGCTACTTTAGGTGCCTGGGGACCGGAGGGAGGTCGGGGGGGGGGGAGGTGAGGGGTGATTGGCTGTTATAACTG
Organism: Calotriton arnoldi; assembly: GCA_963921515.1. NCBI lineage: Eukaryota > Metazoa > Chordata > Amphibia > Caudata > Salamandridae > Calotriton > Calotriton arnoldi. The sequence goes on from CAWUFW010006554.1 coordinate 488,200, forward strand.
TGCCTGTATAAACAGAAGGGTACCTGAAACATCTCCACTATGTCAAGACGGAAAGCTCCGGTCACACAATAATTAAGAGATTATACCAGAAACAGTGTGAACATACAATTAGGAAATAAATCTTAGTAGTGGTTTATAGCCAGGGCCACTGGAATTGTAAGACTGGGGAAAACCAAGTTATGCGGCGGAGTTGACAAAATTAAATGGCAAAGAAAGGCAAAGTACTCAGCGTAATCTGGCACATTTTGTGATAGTATTACTTCATTTATTTTTACATTTTTACTCGTAATGCTGTCCTGGATAAGTTTAAACCTCAATATACCCACTTCAAGACCGAAATGCAGCTATAGGCAACTGACCAGCCAACTTTTGCGAAGTGCATTCTACAACTCAACAACACATGTTGCTGCGTTTTGGGAAACTTTAGATCTGTTTGAGATAGAAGCAACTTTTTGTTTTGTTAAAATCTTCAAATTATGCAGTAGATGATGGATTATGTGGCAACTGTGGTAAATCCATAATTATGCGGAATCAGGGCCGCACTGGGACCGCAAACCAGCCCTGGCAACTACGTCGGACTGGCCCCCGGGTGGGGGGAAGCTGGGGGGAAACGCTGCTGCTGCGCTTTTGTTACAGGGGGCCGATTTAAAACCGGCCTCCAGTAACAAAAACGGCCCCCACCGGTCCAAAACCGGCACTCACCCTGCCGGCCCACCGGGAAAACAGCCAGTGCCCGCTACGGCCAGTCCGGCCCTGTGTGGAATACGCTACAGAATCGCATAATTTCAGTGGTCCTGCTTATGGCACATTGTTAAGCAAAAACCAATAATAATGGCAAAGTTTAGACTCTTCTTTAGTGAAAAGAGTTGCCAAGACTGACTAATTCAACACAGGTACAGAATGGGAAGGAGCAGCGCATGTGCCTATCACACAGAGAAAAACATGACAACAATTCCATGGCAGCACTGGCAATATGTGCTGCCACTGTCCTGCCTAGTCTCAATCTCCTGAGGTGCTCGCAGAAGGTGGATCTCGCTAATATAATAAGAAGGGACTTAAATAAGAGACACCCCACTCAACGCAGTGACATGTTGCTTCACAGCGGAAAGCCCTTCAGAACGGTTTACTAGTCCCCTTTCAATTGCTTATTGCTGTAGTTGTGTTTTAAACTGGTACCAATGAGATTAACTTTGTTCCAAACAGTGTTAACATGCATAAAACATTAAAAAAGAATACATTTACGCTAACCTGCATCACGCTGCATAATTTGGTCAATCCTGCTGCATAATTTGGTACTCCCCATAATTCCAGTGGCCTTGATTATAATGTGTATGTTACTCCTCGGGCCCTAAACTGTTAAGCTAATATGTTGCACTAATGCACGTGCTGTGGAGATCTTTGTGCAACCTATGGCTTCACAAGTTCAAATCTTGCTCCTCAGCCTTCCATTTCTGAAAAGAAGAGCGAGACAGTGTAGGAAATCTGCCGTTTGTACATGGTCACCTCAGATTTTTTTGCCTTTTTCTGGAAACTATATTGCTAGTCTTTGAACTCTGTACACTACTTCTGCAAAGCACAAATAAAGTGCCTGTGCTCCCCCTGTAAACATTGCTAAATTGGCTTATTCCTAATTGATACATTTTACTTGCTAATAAATCCCTACTTTATGGTCTAGATTTTTCACCCTGGGCCTGGAAGTTAAATGCCACTTGTGGACTGCATCACCGATTGTTGGATCCATAGACTGGGCCTGCAAAACATGGCTTCAGGTCTACCACTGCAATCTCTCTGCTGCAGTGTAAAGCCTGAAAAGCAACATGCTAAAATAACCCTTTTTTGCCAGGCAAACACCTCCCTTTTAAATATGAAAAAGTCACCCCTATGTAGGCCTTGTAGCCCACAAGGTAGGGTGCATGGTATTTTGAAAGTGGGACACATAGAAAATGTATCTCACCATGCCCCTACAGTGACATGGCCCCAAAAGCTATTTTCACTGTAGCAGGCATGGCTGTCCTAAATAGAAACCCAGAGTACAGATTGAAATATTAACACTGCTATCTTGGGTTTGAGATCAGCAAGGAAAATAATTAGACTACTATTTGTAAGTTAATTTTAATGCATATCAAGGAAAGGTAACTTTTAGAAAGCTACATTTTCCCTGTCTGAAGCTCTTGGAGGCTAATTTGCATTAGCTCTCCAGCAGCTGGCCAGTCAATACTCAGCCTTTAATGAGGTGTGAAATTCCTTCCAGGAGCCACACAATATACCTCTTTGGGTCCACCTGAATGGGCAGTTATGGCTCCTCTGAGCTCAGCAAGACATTCAGGCTGAGGGCTGCTGCTCCCTCTGTTGACACACAGTGTCAAATCATGCCTGAAAGGCCTGTCCGAGGCACATGTAAACAAGTTGCGCCCTTGAAAGTGACCAAACAGGTCATATCATAATTCTTGTCTGTCTTCTGTCCGGCTGCTGAAGGTCCATTCTTTGTCTTACCAGACATCTGTCTCATTTTTGTTGTGGGTCCAGGGCCTGCTTCAAACTGAATTTTAGTGTCAGATGTGGGAGGACACTAGTCATTTCCACAGCACTCTCCTCTACACATCCTTAGCTATCAGTGTCCATGCTTAATGTGCTGAAGACTTTGACCAGCTTGTAATTGCCTTGACACCATTTTGGTCCAGTTTGTAGAAAGGAAAACAAGAACTACTGAAAAAAGTAGATAGACCAGGTCCTGGAAAGTTTTACCTCACCGAGGAGTCTCCGCCACCCACTAGCTAGTTCCAGTCATAAATCTGGCACCCCAAGGCACCCTCCTCAGAACACTGTCTGGGCCTGTAGAAGATCAGAAGAGGACTGGACCTGCTGTCTGTGATCTTAGATGAGCCCTGAAGGACTAGAGCTGCTCCCTTTGAACTCGGTTGGGACATTATAAATGTGGCAATTGCAGTGTCGGCCCTTTCACCGTTGAGACCAAGGATTTTGTACATAACAATGTAAAGATTGGGGGCGTGGCCAGCAGCCACGGACGATGGCCGCCATCTAGGAGAGCTCCGCTAGCCCACAGCGCTAGAACCCGAAAAATCCGTCATAATCCGGGCCAATAGTGGCAACTGGCGCCGAATAAGTCACCGAAGCAGCGTCAGAGGGTCCCGGGGGAAAAAATCAGCTCCTGAAACGACGCCAAGAGCGACATCCAGGCTGCTAGGTGAAGCGAGGAGCGGAGGCAAGATGGCGCGGCCCTCGCGCTCTGGCGCACTCTGAGAGCGGAAGGCACCTGAGCTGCCGATCGACGTCCTGACGCCAGGCTTGGGCCCCAGACGAAGGTGCGGTGTTGGAAACGCGGAGGCTGAGTAGAGTCCCGCAGCGGTGGGAAAGTCGAAGCCAGCACCGCCACGGAAACGAGACGCGAAAGACCCCGCAGTGAGTGCGTGGCGCCTCCCTGAGAAACAGCGGCGTTCAGGGGGCCGATCGGCGTCCTAAAGGCAGATTTGGGCCCCAGATAGGAGCGGAGACGAGACCCGCGGTGGCGGGAAAGTTGTTGCCAGCAGCGCCTCCGAAATAAAGCGCCTACAACCCCGTCGGGGGTGAGCGAGGCCTCCCTGGGAAGCTAAGACGAACGGACAGCCGATTGGCGTCCTGGCAACAGATTCGGGCCCCGGACAGGTGCGGAGGGGGGACCCGCAGCGGCGGGAGAGTCACAGCCAACGGCGCCAAGGAAGCGAGGCGCGTGCGCCCCACAGTGAGTAAGCGGTACCTCCCTGCGTGGCGGCAGAGAGGGTGAGTGAAGCTGGGGACGTGCAGCTCCGAGATAGACCCAGCCAGACACAAGTCGTACGGCCGGGCGAAGCTCTCTCAGCCATCTCCCCCCCCCCTTTCTTTTTCTTTTTTTCTTCCTGGGTCGGGGCTGCCTGGAGGGCCGCTGCGGAACTCGGAGGGAGCGAAGGCAGGCCGACTATCGATGGAGGCAGCAGTTATCCTTGACAGGGCCTAGTGGGCCGCGCAACAGAGGCCTATTCCGCACGGACAGGGACCACATCCCCGGGCGGGTGATACTACCCGGTCTTGCCGCTTGAGTGCCCCCCGAGGCACAAGACCTGTCCTACATTACCACCAGAGACGGACAGAGGGAGAACGTGAATTGCACTCCCTGGCCCAGATCCACGCAACAGCGAAGGCTCTCATCCACAGAGTCCTCAAGGGTGACGCACGTGCGGCGGGCATGGGCCGCACCAAAGCAATGTCATCAGGCCAGGTGATCAAATAGACAAATATACGGTCGCCAGGAACCGAGACGATGGCGCAACAGGCGGAGAACCGCTGGGGGAACAGGAGGATCAGCTCCCAGATCCCTCCTTGAAAGACATTATGAGAGCGATTACGGACCTGAGGGGTACACTCGAACCCAAGCTAGACTCGGTCACTGAGGAGGTGTCCCTGCTCCGAGCGGACTTTCGCAAAATGTCTGAGAAGGTGTCCGCTGCGGAGGCAGACATTGGAGGACTACAGGCAAAAACTAAACGCTTTGAGGAACAGGTCTCACGCCTCACTAAGAATCAGTCAGAGATTACCGCCCGGCTTGAAGATCAGGAAGGGAGAGCCCGTCGCAATAATATCCTGGTGGTAGGTGTGCCGGAAGGAATGGAAGGCCAGTCAATGGACCTTTTCCTTGAGGACTTAATCCTGAACAAGCTGAAACCTAAGCGCATGTCCTCATTCTTCTCCATTGAGAGAGCCCACCGGGCGTTGGGGGGCCGGCCGCGCCCAGGGGCACCACCACGCACGATCATAGCGCGGATATTGAACTTTAGGGACCGGGATGCCATACTACAAGCAGCACGTCAACATGGCGACCTGCATCATGAGAATGCTATCATCCGCTTCTTCCCGGATTTCACCCTACACGTCCAGCGACGTACGTTCGATGCAGCAAAGCGAGCCCTGCGAGATGCTAATGTAAAATACATGATGCTCTTTCCGGCAAAACTTAAAATTATAGATGACGGGAAATCCTACTTCTTCGACTCGCCAGACTGGCTCGAAGGCTGGCACAAGGTTGATCGCAAAGGAGAGAAGTCCCGAGGGCCACCCAAGACTGGAGATGCACCTGGAGGGCGCGAGGTGGAGACTGGAGCAGACGGCCCTGAGAAACACCACTGAACAATGGGCGATACGGACATTACCCCGTCCCCGCAAGTATTATCGTTACATGTTGGAACCTCCGGGACTTGAGGCCTTGAAGGAGGGAGGAGGGCCTAGGGAGGGTGCAGGGAGGGTGAGATTCGTAGTGGGGACCGAAGCACATGGGAAACTTGTGTCATCGAACTGTGCTAGCATTTCCAAAGGCTGAGGAACAAAGAGGGAGGGAACCAAAAGTACTAGGTTGCTACTAAAACGCACTTATAGGGTTAAGCAATCTCCTAAGGTACATATATGGGGCATCGCGCTGGTGGCTGGCATGCGGCCCCTCTTTTACTGTTAAATATAACACAGTTCGGACGACAGGCACTCTGTGTGTTTGGGAGGTGGGCGGTTCTTACTCACCAAGAGGGGTTGCAGGGAGGGGGGTGTTGGGTATGTTGTTCAATGTTAATTAACATGTTTGCAGATTTGCTCAGGACCGATATAGCCACAAACGTGCACCAAGTTGATAAAAAATGGAACCGGTGGGAGGAGAGGGCAACAGGTGGTAAACCTCAAACTGTGAATCATGGGGGAACAGACTAACCTGCAAGTGTGGACCTGGAATGTAAACGGGCTAGGCAACAAAATCAAGCGCACACTGGTTCTTCAGTACATTAAGAGGCACTCCCCAGATGTGATGCTGCTTCAGGAGACGCACCTGAAAGGCAGCAAGTGTAAAGCGATGGACCGATTTGGGTACAGGCTGGTAGCCCACTCTGGTTTTTCCTCGGGGGCACGGGGAGTGGGAATCCTGATCCGTAATGCTTTCCCTTTGACCATAGCTAGTGTACATATGGACGAGGCGGGCTGCCTGGTACCGGCTGTGGGTAAGTGGGAGGGGCGCACGATAGTACTTTGCTCACTTTACATGCCCCCGGGTCTACACAGGGTCACCTTTCCCAGGATTAGTTCCTTCCTGCTCGAGTTGCCCCTGGGCACCCTCCTCTTGGGTGGCGATACCAATGCTGTTATGAACTCGGAGCTTGACCGCTCCAGTACCAGGGTGCATAGTAGGGGAGAGCATGACCTGGCCAACTTTATGTTGGCCCTTGGCATGATTGACCTATGGCGAGCACATAACCCCACAACCAGACAGTACACATACTATTCGGCTCAGCACAACTCCTTCTCTAGGATTGATTACCTCTTCACATGGAACGACAGGGTAGAGGAGTTTTTGAATCCGAGGCAGATGGCTTGGGGCATCTCAGACCACTCTCTGGTGGGGATGGCCATTAAGGGACCCGTACTCAATAGAGCAGCCTTCCAGAGAATTGACCCCTGGCACCTAAGGGACCCAGATCTTAGTGACCAGCTCCGGAAGGTATCAAAGCAGTACTTCCAAGAGAACACAGGCTCAGTCACCTCCAGCGTCACATTATGGGAGGCGTATAAAACGGTGCTGAGGGGACCGGCACTCATTGGGGGAAAGAGCAAGGATGAGGCGCTCCAAGTCAGATCCCTGGAGCTTGAGATAATAGAGATGGAGCGGGAGGCGGCAGATGACACCTCGAGAGACCTGAGACATAGGCTTGCACTAAAACAACACGACTTGCGAGCACTTGAGGATGGGGCAGTGCGAGCGTATGCACTCGCGATGCAACATCAGCTATATGATGTGGGGGACAAGGCATCGCGGCTCCTAGCTTGGTTGGAGAAACGAGATAGAGAGCAATTCTGGGTGACGGGTGTGCTAGATCAGGCAGGGTCACTACAGACAACCAGCACGGGCATAGCGGAGGCATTTGCAGCGCACTTTGAAGGGGTGTACACGCCAATCAGCACTAGAAGCGGGAGCGATTGTGAGGAATTTTTAAGAGATTTCTCCCTACCCACGCTATCCGAAGAGTCACGGGCTGCATTGGAAGCGGATCTCACGAGGGAGGAGTTTGGTGCGGCACTGGGAGACCTCAACTCGGGGAAGGCAGCTGGTCCCAATGGACTTCCTGTAGAAATTTACAAGAGTCAAGCCTCCTTAATAATCCCATCGCTACGAGATATGCTAGCGGAAGCCCGGGAGAAGGGTAAGCTCCCATCAGACCAGTGTGCGGCCATGATAGCAGTGGTACACAAGGCTGGGAAACCGCCAGACCAGTGCGCCTCCTACCACCCGATTTCCCTGATTAATGTCGAGGCGAAGGTGCTTGCCAAGACATTGGCCAACAGACTGGTACCTGTTCTTTCTGAAATAATACACCTTGACCAGTCGGGATTCATGCCTAAAAGAAGCACCCGCCACAACCTAAGGCGGCTCTATGGAGTGCTACACCTAACAAATAGTCCAGAGGCTCAACAGACGGCAGTGATGTCATTGGACGCCTCAATGGCATTTGACAGTATAGAGTGGCCCTACCTGTTCGAAGTCCTCCGCAAACTGGGCTTTGGCCCCAACTTTAGTCAGTGGGTAAGACTATTATATGAGAGCCCAAGCGCCCAAGTACGAGTCAATGGTGTAGTATCCAGATCCTTTCGGCTGGGCAGGGGCACTCGGCAGGGCTGCCCCCTGTCCCCACTGCTGTTTGCCCTTGCGCTGGAACCATTAGCGCACTGGATTCGAAGGGATCCGATGATCTGGGGAATAGTTGCCCCGGGTGGATGGGAAGAACGAATCTCGCTATATGCAGATGACATCCTCTTATACCTGGCAAGACCGTACCACTCAATGGCGAGGGTGCTCCACATCTTTGAGCTCTTTGGCAGCTATTCTGGATACAGCATCAACTGGGCCAAGTCGGTGATATTCCCACTCTCGAGCCCCCCGCCCAGGGTACCAGCCAGCTGTCCCGCCCCGGTAGTAATGGAAGGGTTCAAATACCTAGGCATTCACATAATGAGAGACCAAGAGAGGTTTATGCGGAAAAATCTTGAGTCCCAGTTGGAGCGCCTCAGCGCGGATGTGCGCCACTGGCGTACCCTCCCGCTATCATTGATGGGCAGGGCGGCCCTGTTCAAAATGATGGCCCTGCCCCGCCTTCTCTATGTTCTCCAAAACACCCCACATCGAGTCCCCCCAACAATTAAAAAAAATATATCACAAGAAGTCAGACTGCTGCTGTGGCAATGGGGCTCACCGAGAATTGCACTCACCAAGTTGCAGCGGGGGGTGTATGATGGGGGGTTGGGGGTCCCAGATATCAGACTCTACTATTGGGCCTCTCAGCTAATGGTTATCAACGACTGGGTATATGCCGAGGAGAGTGAACCAGCCTACAGGGTTGACAGAGCTGGCATGCCCGGTGGCCGCTATGCCTCACTCCTGTACTCACGAAAGAGGAAGCTGGAGTGTCCACCACACACAAAGGTAGTTGTGGACTGCTGGAGGGAGGCGAACAAACTACTGGGATGGACCGGGGAGTTGACTGGCCAAACCCCACTATGGGAGGGCGCCCTCCTCCAGGAGGTAGCCACACTAACAGGCTGCAGAAAGTGGAAGTTAATAGGGATTGAACATCTAGGCGATGTGTGGAGGGGGGCAGCACCACTCACCTTTGAGAAGTTGCAACAGGAATACGCCCTACACCACACGCAAAAAAAACACTATCTTCGGCTAATGCACGCTCTGCAGGGACACATCCAGCATGGCACCTCCATTCCGGAGTACTCGCCTCTGGAAGACAGGCTACTCCTTGACCCTATTATGGAGAAGCCCACTTCCACAATTTACCGTAAGTTGGTCAATAACATGTCGGACCCCCTAGTGACGCTGCGGGCAGCGTGGACTGAAGACCTGGGGAACATGGATGACACAGATTGGCAGGAGGCATTACAAAGTCCAAGGGAGGTGGCAGTACGGACGCGATTTAGATTAGTGCAACTTAAAATACTACACCGCACATACTATCCGCGCACGCACCTCTACACCTGGGGTAAAACACACACAGCGCTCTGCGTTAGGGGCTGTCAGCAAGAAGGCACCTTTTTTCACATCCTGTGGGAATGCCCGATTATAGCCAACTACTGGCGGGAGGTTACGGATGTTCTGTCCAGAGTCTCAGGTGAGCTTGTCCCTATGGACGCAAAATGGCTCCTTCTGATGATTAAAGGGGATTCCGACTGGCCCAGATACACGGGAATCTGGCTGGCCTTGGCGGCTGGTATCGCCAAAAGGAACATTGCACGGAGGTGGGGGTCGCCCTTGCCGCCATCACAGAGAGAGTGGGAGCGAGACATGGACAGGTGCCAAAGGGCAGAAGAAACAATTTATAAAGGAAGAGGGTGCGCCAAAAAATGGGAGGGAATATGGTCTTCATGGCGTCAATACAGATTGGGGTTAGACACGGAAGACCATCACCCATAACGACACGGTTGGGAGAAAGTGAAGCTCTGTTTTTTACTGAGGGGGTGGTTTCACTGGCTATATCTGTACACTGATATGGGCTGTGCCTCTTGAAATGAATGCTATTAATGTCTTTCTGTCCCACTGGGAGCCACATGTGGTAAGATTGTATTGTCAACTGGGTACGCACTACTGTAATTATGGTCGTCTGTGGTCAATTGAGCAAAATGTTAATAAAAAGATGTTTAAAAAAAAAAAACAATGTAAAGATTGTGTTGAATCAATTTTCTAATTGCAATACCATGAATGTTATATATGCCATCACCTGCCCTTGATATCAGATTTATATTGGGCAAACTACAAAGAAAGTGCACATTCGGATTTGCCAGCACAGAAGCTGCATTCGATGCAAAGTCACCAATGCACCCCTGGTGGACCATTTTGAACTTAAAGGACATACAGAGAATGACCTACGCTGGCAGGTGATCACCTTAATAAAGCCCCCTCCCCGAGGCGGGGACATGACCTCATTACTAAACAAGGAGGAACTCAAGTGGATACTCTGTACCAACAGCTTCCACACTGGTTTGAACAGAGTGGAGGATTGGACTGCTGTGATATAATCTCCCTTGCCTTTGAAAGGACTGTATTGAGTTCTCTGTTTGCCCTCAGTCTCTCCTTTAATGATATGCAATACATGCCATCCTTAATGGTATGCAATATGTGCAATTTTTTCCTAATAACCTCTGACCTATACTTATAGGTACTGGGTCACATCACTGATGCAATATATATTATTAATTCTTGGCCAAGTCAGTATGTATGTCAATTTTTCCTTTCATGGATATGTCACCACAATTAACTCTCTTTTATAATTTCCAACTGCGGCCTCTGTATTTGTCAATAATTGTTCTGTGAATACGATGCAAGTCCATCCTACTGTTCAATTGGCTCTATCAATTGCCCATGTCTGTAACAACCTTCCCTCTATGGATTATTCCCGTACATTGTTTGGGCCCATGTACTCCTTCACATGTATATAGGGCTATGTCTGTTTTATACTTAATTTTTTTATTCTTTGAGTCGCGGTTTATATCTCTGTTGTTATTACATTATATCTGGTAAGTTATGCCTTTACCGGCCGGGTATGCTCGTAACCGAGTCTCTACCTGGATTCATGCTGCCCTACACATTGCCTCTATTCTTTTTCATTTTAGATTGGCACGTTGCTATTCCACCCAACACCAGCTTGTTTACACTGTGAATCCTTAATTGAGACGCTGTACGGTTTGCGTCCATCTCTCAATTTTGGCAATTGTCGCCGTTCCTCATTATGCCATATGGTAAGCCAAGCCTTGTCCTGGCGTGGTATGCTCACACCCGCTCTCTTAGCTGTTTTCTTGATGTCATTCACATTGTCTCATTTTGCTTCATTGTATTTTGGCATTATCGTTTCTTCACTCTTTTCAGCCTGACCATCATCCAAATCTGGTCTACTAGATATTTACTATCTCTCCAGGTGCGATCCCCTTGCTGGCCCCTCCTCTTTTTTATACATTGCTCTCCCTTAATATTGGAGAATTACAATGAAATTGTATTTTTAATTTTAGAATTCACTGTGCCTTGCCATGACAGATAGGACTCCTGCCCTTTCTTGGAACTGGACCAACCAATTGGGTGATCCCCCACATATTAGTCACTTTCCCTTTTCTGTATTATTGTCTAAATTTACCTCTTAATTAGGGATCACATCATCCTCACAGGCATGTTTTATTTCACAGCTATTGTGAATAAGTTCCATAGCGTGTTGCACATTTGCTTGACACCTGGTCACGTATGTGCATGACTTGACTGTTCGTACTTTTCCTTATGGCTCTGCATAATCATTCACAACCGTATTATTATTTTCCCCCCGCTTTTTCTTGGTCTCTCGTCCCTGCTTCTTCTTCTTCTTGCTCTCTCACTTCTTTTTCATCTCTCCTACAGGCATTTTCGTCTCAGGCATAATTTATTATGTCCTGATGATTGTCCCCATATTTTATGGAGGGGTCGAAACATCGTCGACAAATAGTGCCATGACCACTTAAATTGCAATGTAAATAAGTTATGTGAGCATTGGTACTTTAGGTGATATGTGACATAATTTGTTTGCTATTTCTACAGTCACATAAAAATGTCTGAGTCTTGAAATTCTTTTCTTTTGTTGCTGCTCCCCACTTCATTTTATGCGTTATATGTTTGAATAAATATATTTATAAATCCATTAGGACTTTTGACATAGATGTCATTATAATTCTATGTGCTATGTTTTGTGCTATCCTTCAGTAAGGGACCGTTTGTTCCTTTGTAACCCTTTTGTACTCAGGCCAAAGAAGTGGACTCCAAGAGTCAGTTTGCTGACCTTCTATGTGGCTACATGGACACACAATCTGCAAGAGTCCTTTTTCTCGAAATGCCCAGCTGACCAGTTGCAACTGGACGTGGACTGAACTTGGCAATTCGTCTCTGGCTGACACTCTGAGAATCTCTAGGTGCCTTCCCCTGAGGTCCATGCAGCCTTAGAAGTGTACTCCTGTGGTTGTTTGGATACCAGGACAGTTTGGAAACTTTTGAAAACTTTTCCTCTAACGGTCCAGAGCTTCAGCGATTCCCTACCAAGGTAAGTATTTGACCGGCACTTCCATTGCTTTGGATTGAATTTCAGCTTCATCCCCCGGAGAGATCTCCAAACTGCCCAAAAAAAATGAACTCCCATTCTGACTTGGAAGTTAGAAAATTTTCAGCAAGAAATCTCAAGAGCTTCTGAGCGTCAACAGGGCCAATCTGCTTCAGGTACCCCTGATTTGGCTCCATGGCAGTGGCTACAGTTTCAGTGACGCCCGCATAGAGAGGATTTTTCTTCCAAAAAAGTGATATAGTCCATTTCTGAAATGGGACTTAGAATTTTTTTTGAACTTCGACGTTCAAAAGGACCAATCTACTTGATGCATCCGACCCGAGCTCCACCATGGATGTCCTCAAATCAGACCTAGGTCCCAGTCTACCGCGACCTTTGACTACCACTAGCACTTGGTGCAAGCTCACCTTTTTGTGGCGCACTTTCAGTGTGCCTCCTGAAGGCATGTTTGCCTCTTATCCCGCATCCATAATTCAGCGTGGGTGCAGATGACGGCGTGCCCTCTTGAGATAGTGCTATCAGCGCAAGTGTCTGCAGGCCCTTCTGTAATACCCAAGTACCCCGGGGGTGCACAAAGTGGGCGCACATGCCCATTGCGCCCCCGGGCACTTTCTGTAATACAACCGCAAAACATGCATACCCTGAGACTGGCTGGATACTCAAATGTTTGGGCAACACTGACCTTTAATACAAATTTTCTGTTTTATGATGAATAAAGTAACCAAGAAGTGGAGACGTGCCACACAAACAAAATCCTAAAGTAAAAAGTATCATTTGGGGCAGGACAAACACACGATTACTATTATACCGTCCATATCTTTGCTGCTGTAAAAAATGTTTAGAACTATAACTGATTTCACCTTCATGCATGTCACATACACATATACCAGCAACTAGTCCTGCACTTATGCTCTGCAAGCATCTAAGCCCCTCCCCTGTTGCTACCCAGCACCCCATCTACACCATTTCCGTCACGTGCATTTGCTGTGCTATGATACTACTTTTTCTCTGCAATACAAACAACTCAAAAAAATAGGTCATATGAAAGCCTTCTTGCACACACATACATCAACCTGTATATCTCTGTGGGTATAATCTTGCACACACATACACCAACCTGAACATTTCTGTGGGTGAGGTAAGAGAATTCTAGGTAACCTTAGTGGCAGAATGCATGATGAAAATGCTAACAACAAAGACTGGAAAAAAGCTAGACAGAACCATATCCACCGTCCAAGTCAGTAAGTTGCACTTTAACAATCCAGTTATGACTTACAAGATGTTTCAGAGGTCTGAAGCATTTTTGTGAGTCTGCACCAGGTTATTGAAGAATGAGTAGCAGCTGGTTCACTGGGGCAGGTAAGCTCTGCACCCTTACACCTCTACACAATCTTAGTCACTGCCAAACCGCCATAACACCGCCAAATCGGCATGCACCCTCCATGCACACTCACTAAGCATGTGTCGCAGGGGTGACTTCCAAACTGCCCCACACACATGCAGTTAGGATATATGTGGCATATTTTATGTTGCTTGCGCAGAGAATACGGCTTCCTTGGACTCCAGGCGCAGTTCGGTGTTTTCGAATGCTGGGTGAGTTTATCTCAATGGTGGATGGTCATATGGTGGTTCTTTTTCAGAACTGTCCACCAAAACACATCTGTTCCTTTGATTCCCCTTGGTTTCGGTATGCTGTGTGGTGTTTTTATGAGGTTTTTTGTCAAGATACCTTAGCAAAAATATCGACTGACAAATTTTGTGTTTTAAACATTGTTAACAAAAACATCACTCCATTGTTAATAGATTTACTATTATTAGCTGTAATGGGGCAATCTTTTTTTATTATGCAAGCATATTTAGGACACAATGTTTCTGTCAGACTATTTATAAGGTTATGATATTCTGGTCCAAACCCTTTTTCCGTGCTCAGTTTTGTGTATACTGGCTACGCTTCTCCATGACTTCTTAGGAATATCACCATGACTGTTATCTGAAGGTTGTGGGTAGCCCTCTGAATGTCTGCATAGGCAGAAATGCATCTTTACCCAACCTATGCAAGTGCTACAGATGGGTCTTGTGTATATATCAAGGTCTACATGTCCCTGCCATTGCCTATGAGTGGAGTGTGGTGTGCATGTAAGGGTCATTTAGACTACTAATGACATTGTCTAGCCCACCCCTCTGAGTGCATGGAGTCTTCCAAAACTGTATTCCATGGTATTTCTTATCACATTGTGTTTTCAAGATTGGGGTGGAGTTAGGAGAGTTAAATGCATATTTCTTTTTAGAAATTAATTAAACTTTAATTAAGAAGCAAGAGCTATTTGGCCTTCATTACAAGGACTGTGGTAAAATAATACTGGTATAACACTAGGGAATTACTGATACCACCTGGTTTGGTTCTTTCCAGGTGAGGTATTTGTATTACTCCATCATTCTGCAGGGCAAAATGGGGATAGTGAAGTAGTCCTGGATGTTTCCCCTATTTTGAGCATCAAAACAAGTTTTTCCAGCTCAAATGTTGTCAGGGTTTAACAGGCATGATTTGATTGGAGAACACTCCATGGTCAGCGTGATTGATATTAACCCAAAAGCTGTAATTTAGATTTGTGCACAAACTCAGTGGCCCACCTTGGATCTAGCCAAGTTCAGCAGGTCTACAAGTAGCCTTAGAGGTTCAACCCTTGACCAATGATTTGTGGCTATGGGCATGGTGAAGCCACACACTAACAAAAATTAAATGGACTGCTTGCCCACTCCCCTACATCCTGTGTTAGGAGCTGCTAGAGAAGGAGAAGTCAAAAGCAGCACTTGAGTTGGGCTTAATCCACAAAGCACAGTAGACATTATGGAATGCCTGTGCAACTGGGACCTTCATATATGGACATGATTAATACATGTCGCGGTTCATTGCCAAAGTTTCATACTATTAATGAATGACATGAAGATTGACTCCCCTTTTACCTATAGGCACTCTAAGGTAATACCATGAGATAGGTTCTCACTATCTCAGTTACTTGAAGCTAAGTCGACTTGAATTCTGTTTTCTAGCTCCCTATATGTGCCTGTAAAGCATACATTAACATCACTGGGCGATCCTTATAATCTCAGTACCGCCACTTTGCCTACCAATGACAGGCTGAGTCAAGATAGTCTAGAAAGGATACCCTATGAGAGAAGGGAATTAGTGTCACCTGCCTACCGAATAAATCGGGCGCAAAGCGTCTCTTGATAGCTGCACAAATGTCTCAGGCGGGGAACAGGGCCAGAAATTGCACAGACACCTGAATATAGCAAGAACATAGCAAAAACATGTATACCTTGTACAAAAATATATTTTATTCAAGTTAGAGCAATTAATAAATATTTTAGAGAATTTTTATAATATTTTAACTGTATAATAGAACACATCAAATGGCATGATCATGCATATTTTCTTTTCAAACTTGCACCCTCAAGAACAGTGATATAATTCATAAGATGTCCCCCAATCCAAGTGAATCACCGCAAAGGAACAACTAAAAAATCCTCATATCAATTGTGCAAACAACATTCTTTCATTAAGTCAGTCATACCATACTAGCATCCATACATCTATCATACTAACAAAGCTTAACAATAAAAAAACGTAACAATAAAAAATGCGTGTATAGACAGGAGCCTCACAAGCAAAATGATAAAGATATCATGAACAACCCGGTGTCTGGGTAAGACCTGTGGTGCTGTATAGGGTTATGCAGCTAAGAGTTAATTGAAGTGCTGCAAAAATGTAAATGAATGAGCTAATACCCACAGATAACAATGTACAATTTCGTTGGATCAGTAACATTGGTTCAATAAGCATTACTTTCATATGTCCATTGAGAGAGGAAGCGATAGATCAGACACATTTGAACAATACAGTAGCCTCTCTTTCTTTGCATGTACCCCTGCGGGGTTCCTGTCAGGGCGCAGTGCCGACGCGCGTTTTGGTGAAAGGCTTAACTGTAGCTGCCACCTTCTTCAGGGCACAAACAAATAGATATCCAGGGGTGTGCCGCATGGAAAAAGTGGAGGAGACAGGTGGGTGCCTGACGAGTGATAGAAGTCAGGGCTTCGTTAACAGCAAAGGGTGATCCTAGGCATGAAGTCACCAACAATTGCTGACAAGAGGCGTAGATGCGCAGTCTATGTTGACGATAACTTTTCAGTGTCTGATGCAAATTCAAACCAAGAAAAGGCTAACTAGAGCCAGCAACGATGTGGTAAGGAGGATTTCCTTGCAGTAGGGATGTCAAATCAGCAGCTCATGACAAGGGGGATACTTGCTCAATGGCGAGAAAAGAAGAGATGGAATACCCTGAATCCGGGTACCAGCGCCGGGTCTTCCGTATAGAGATAACGCCACCCGCTGCGGGTCCGTCCATTTGAGATGTCATCAGTGATGTCATCAGTAATGTCACTGACCATGTCATGAATGATGTAATATGTGACGTCATCAGCAGTGCATTGCGGGGGCGCGAGCTATAGTTAGCTCAACTAACTATAACGGCCGAATTTCTCAGGTTTTGTACGAGTGAAATGTCCAACTAACTATAACATCCCTCAAACCTATGGTTTTTTCAGTGAATTTCTATGGTTTTTTAAATGCTAATTTCTAACTGTAACGTCCCTGAAACCTATGGTTTTTTCAGTGAATTTCAAAGGTTTTTTAAAGGCTAATTTCTAACTATAACGTCCCTGAAACCTATGGTTTTTTCAGTAAATTTCAAAGGTTTTTTAAATGCTAATTTCTAACTATAACATAGCAGTCGCGTTTGCAGAGTGGTGGAGAAAGGTGAGCGTGGCCTCCAAACACCTTTTAGCAAACCCGCTGTGTGGGATTTACTGGAGGTAACAGGAGGGGTAGTTAGCCCCCAAAGTCAACCTTGGGGGCCAACTACCCCTTTTATTACCTCCAGTAAGTCCCACACAGCAGGATTGCTAACTTGTTATATCAGGCCCGCCCCCTCCCTGCCCCCTGGCGCGTTGTAAGTTGGGGGATTAAGTTCCCTTGAATCCTGAAGGTCCCTGGGGGCCAACTAGCCCACCAGGTACCTCCAGTAAGCGCCATGTTTGCAAAGCCCCGGGGAGGTGGTGGTCCCCGGGGCCGGGGGTCCGTAATGGACCCCCAAATTTGAATATTTGGTGCCCTGGGGAGGTGGTGGTCCCCGGGGCGTGTAAAAAATAAATAAACAGAGCCCCGGGGAGGTGGCGGTCCCCGGGGCTCTGGGGGGGCCGCGTGCCACCCGCTTTTAATTGACAAAGCCCCGGGGAGGTGGTGGTCCCCAGGGCGTGTGGGGGGGCTTAAGCCCCCCCACACATTTTTTTTTTTTTTAAATAAGAGCCCCGGGAGGTGATGGTCCCCGGGGCTGCGGGGGGGGCTGCGTACCCCGCAAATCATCAATAAAGCCCCGGGGAGGTGGCGGTCCCCGGGGCTGCGGGGGCCCCGCGGGCCCCCGCTATATAATTTGGGCATGCCCCCGGGACCTGGCCCACCCGGGGGCTTAACAATAACGAAGCGCGGGAGCCCGCGCTTCGTTTTTTTTTATTTTCTCGGCCGGATTCGCGACCCCAGCGCGAATTTGGCCGATTTAAAAAAAAAAAAATGCTTTTTTTGGGCCTCGGGGTCCTTGTGGGACCCCCTGAGCAGGCCTAGGGGGTCAGGGTGTTTCTACCCTGCCCCCTTTTCTTCATTTTTCACTTTGTTTCACCCTTTTTCTTGTGACTCGGTTACCGAGTCACAAGATGGCTGCCAACACTTCCTGGTTTGGAGTGTTGGCAGCCAATCAGAGTGAAGCTCGTGCCCGGGAGGGTTCGCGAACCCTCCTCGGTGCTCAGATATCGATACTTTTCTTTTTTAAATTTCTCAGGAACTACTGAACGGATTTACACCATTTAAAACAAGCACTGGCATAGCCAATAGGTCTCGCCTTTGGGACCTTATAAGTGTTTAGCCATGCAACAGTTGATGTTGTTGCACCAAGGATATTGTTCTGCATAACTAAATACTTATAAGGTCCCAAAAGCGAGACCTATTGGCTATGCCAATGCTTATTTCGAAATCCATCAACAGATACTACTTTGACAACCTATACAAATATATGATGACATGTAAACTCGATTTTTATGGGTAATGAGATAATACATCAGCAGTGATAGGAATTACCTAACAGTTATGGGCTCCGCCCCCTAATAGCTGCCGCCCGCCTCCCACAATGTTTTGGTTTCCAGGCACAATAAAATATGACAGCAAATAGACTGTGGATATGTCTGCTGTGAACATGAACCCTGGGACTCTCTGAAGTCAATTTTCCAATGTGGCTGCCAGTACGAGGAACGTTTATTCACCCGTGACCTGGGAAATGAAACTCCCCAGAACGAAAGGCATTTTGGCACAGGGAGTCAGTCAAGTCAGTTCAGCGCGGAGGCGGAGCAGACTCCTCTCTGAGCCCGGCCCCTTCAACCATGTGGCAATCAGAGGCTATCGGGGCAGCCTCGGTGCAAGGTCACCCGACGGCGGAAGGGGCAAATAAGGAATGACAAAGCCTTATTTGTTTTATTACAGCGCTCAGTGCCGCAGTCATGAAGCTCACGATATCCGACATCAACCACAGCCATTGGAGGAGAGACAAGGTTACCCTGAAAATAGCAGCCATACGGAGAAGCTACTCGGATGTATATAGTGCTTGTCGTCATAGTCATGTAGCTTCGGAGCACCATAAAATACTACGCGGCATTAGTATTGAACTGAGTTTTATTCCCCTCCAAAGTACAAATGGTGTAATGGAGCAGGTGGGCAGGTAACGGAATAAGGGTCTGAGCAGCGGGCCCACAAAAATATTTACAGTAATCACATAAATCTACAGACCTATCATATCAGTGTTTGGAACCCAGGGCCAGCACTCTGCGCATAAGTCACTAAATGAGGTTTAAAGGAAACACTGAAGTACATTTACTGTCTATCTTACTGAGGCAGGCACTTGTGAACAAGGTTTCGCAGAACGCTAACAGCAAGCGCACAAACACTCTGAGCTACCTTCCTGGCTACAACCCACCCAGGAGAGTGCCCCCGTCATCAGCTGAAGAAATGTCACCAAATGAGGCTTAGAGGAAACACTGAAGTACATTTACTATCTTACAGAGGCAGGCACTCGTGAACAAGGTTTCGCAGAGTTCTAACAGCTAGCGCACGAACACTCTGAGCTACCTTCCCGGCTACAACCCACACAGGAGAGCGCCCCCCTCTTCAGCTGAACAACAAGCACAGAAAAGCAGAGATAACAAAGGGAAAAAAAGAGCCAGGACCAGCGCAACCGCCATCTGTTTCCAATTAACACGACCGCGAGACGCGGGCGCGATAATTGGAAACATATGGCGCTGATGCTCGCTCTCGAAAGCTGTAGGCTGTGGGCGGATACAAAGGTGGGACATGCACCCGCCTTTGCCCAATTGCATGCTGTCTTTTTAGAAAGACGCACGCAAAGGCCAATAGCGTGTGAGCACCACACGCACGAGCTTCACGAAAAGCTGTAGCGATTCCAAGAGGTCGTTTTACCTAGAGCAGCGCATGCGCGCTGCGCTAGGCTCGACCTAAAAAAGGGCGCACTCTAAACCAAGACCTACCTTTTTGCCAAATTTGGTGTAATTCCGTTCAGCAGGTCGGGCTGTAGCCTGTAATAAAGTTTCCTATGGAAAATAACATGGAGAAAACGTGCTTTGGGACCCCCCTTTTTTCTCGGCCCCCGCTTGACAAATCACCCTGAAACTTTCAACACACAAACTGAGCGGTCTGGCCCTATTTTTTGGAAAATTTCACGAGGATTCGTCACACGGCGCCAAAGATATTGGCAAATCAAAAAATGCTTTTCCTATGGAAACTAGGTCCTAACTTATATATATATATATATATATATATATATATATATATATATATATGGAGTAATAACTGATTGAACAACTATGGGAAAGTTGAACATTGTTCATTTTTCATGGCATTTGCACATAATCGGTCAATGGAAGAGACGTCTTGTTATCATGAAATTTTGAATATTGATGTGCTATTTGCACAAGGTACAGGTCACTTTATTGTATGAGAGCATTGCACAAAGCATTCCTTACTGTGATTGTACATAGTGTTCAGTAGGCCCGGGAGTTTGGGTCTGGCAATACAAACGTGGCATTAATCAGGCACTTGCCTGAGATATGGTGATTGAAACTAGTCCCATATATTTTTTAATGCCTTTTGAATTATTAATTTTTAATGCATTTCAATGTTCAAAAATGAACAGACACCGTTTGTTTGCTGCTAGACATTATGACAATTTTAATGTGATATTCTTAACGCTCATTTGCACAACACATAGGCCATTGGGTCTGGACACCTTGATTGCACATGTCACTTTGGTTGGTACAATGTTGCACTGTCACTTTATTTGTTCATTGTGAAACTTTATTAACAGTGTTGCACTGTCACTTTAAGAATACTTGTACTAATATAAAAGGTAAAAAAATGGCGGCGACTTCAGGTTTGACAAAGACCGCTTGCGCGGTCGAAACGCTTTACCTGGTTTTATGTGGCTGAATTAAAATATCCATGAAGCGACCCCGAGCGTGCTGGAGTCTGTTACAAATTGTGCGAACAGGCGTTGAAAGGAATATATCCCTTCCTGCACATAAAAAATCATCCCCGTGACGCCGGCATCCTTGCAACATGGTGCAAGGGTGCCTGCGTCGGCGCATGGCAGGCAAATGTGCGCCAGCGCAGCGGAAAGCACAGGGATGCGACATATTATTGTAAATATGTTGCATCTCTGTGCTTTGAAAGTGCCACAGCGTGGCGCTGCCAAAGGGCTTGCGGTGCCGCGCTGCGGGACTTCCTTGTAAATGAGGCCCCACGGGGCTTGTTTACAAGTCCCTTGTGCTGCCTCTACGTCACTTTTTCCCATGTTAAAAGTGATGCACCGGCGGCGCAAAAGGCTTGTGAATAAGCCACTATGTTTGTGCACCAGTGCTAGGGAAGGGAGCAGCAGTGCCATATCTTAGTAGATATGGCTGCTCACCCCCTAGTGCAAAGCAGAGTAGTAACTGCACTGCTCTAATTTTGAGTAAATCAGCCCGTAGATGTGGAGGCAGGACAAAGGGTACAGGGATCCAAGGAACTGCCACTGGGAGGAAGCATATTCACCCAGAGAGGATGGTACAAGGCTGTAGTTCATCTACAGCCAATCAATAGTGCCCCAAACGAGGTGGGGAACACATTATTTGGCAGGGAGGTTCCCCCTCAGACAGGGCCGGACTGGGAACCCAAAGCATCCCAGCAACTTTGCTGGACCGGCCCCCCCCTCCCCCCGGGGGGAGGGTGAGAGGCAAGTATGAAGCATTGCTGCTTTTGTTACTGGGAGGCAATATTGCATCACTGCTGCAAAACCATCCCCCACCAGTGCAAAATCGTTCGCCACCCTTCCAGCCTCCCAGGGAAAGGCCCGATGCCCGCTACGGCCAGTCCGGCCCTGCCCTCAGAAGATGAAAGTAGAGCACTTTAAGTGTTCTTCATGCAGGCAGAATGTAACTCTGATGGTGGTACTTTTAACCTGGCACCTGATAGTCAAAGAGAACCACGCCGCGGTGAACATGTCACAAATAGCAAACTTAAAGACTGATAGGCAAAATGTTGCTGGGGGGTCTTAGGGGGTCGTGCTATGGACAAAGGAAGTTGCCACTTTGTTCATGACCAATTGAGTTTTGATTCATGACCAGTTTATTGTCGTCTTTAACGGTATAAAGATGCAAACAAAGGGACTGATTTTCAAACTGCACTTCGTAGTACATTTTGTAGTTCGACAAAGCGTACTACAAAATGCAATTCGCAAACTACAGGCGTAGTTTTACAACCCGCACTCACTAATATGTGCAGAGTTCTCCGCAGTCAGGGTGGAGAAATCCGCACACATAAGTATATGGAGTGCGGAGTCGTAAAACTCCACACGTAGTTTGTGAATACTGAAAATTAGTAAACCTACTACAAAGTGTAAGTTTACCTTTGAGAATCAGGCCCAAAGTTGTGTGATTTGCACCTGTTTACTCTTCGCAAATATTTTTCTCTTGTTTGGAAGAATTTGAAGAAAGCATCTTCTGGCTAAAGGCTTTCACCTTGAACCATCCTGGGACATTTGGGTTTGCTCGTACCTGTTGTGGCAGTTTGATGCCTGCGTGGATCTGCGTTCCACTAATTTGAAAGGTTACCATTTACCCACAATTCCGCTGTGTTGCTATATGCTTTCGCCAAAACAACTTATCTTAGTCCATGGATGTCCCTGGTGGATGGTGCTACATAAGGGTAATTGAAACAACTCTGAAGTACATCGGCGGATTACAGATGACAATTTAACAAGACATATAAAAAGTAAAGTATAGTTGATTCAAGGGCTGAATTACAGAAAGTGCCCAGGTGGCACAACGGGCATGAGCGCCCTTTGGTGTTACAGAAGGGGCCGCAGACACTTGTGTGGTCCCTTCTGAAATACTGATAGCGCTGGCGCACGTGTAGCGCCAGCGCTATCTCAAGAGGGCTTTCCCTCATTTGAATGGGGGCGTGGCCCCATGCAAATGAGGGAATTTCTATGCCTCTGCACCAGGTGTATTATGGACATGGGCACAAAGGCAAAGAAGCTATCAGGAGGCGCACTGAAAGTACGCCACAAAAGGCTGCCGCACTGTCAGTGCGCCCTCTGATGGCAGCCCTCTGGAAGGGGGAAAGAGGGTCCCATGGATCCCCCAAGTCAGACATCCCCCTGCAGGCGAGTGCAGCCAGTTACTGCACCCACCTGTGAGGGGATCTCTTTCCCCTCTTCAAAGTGCAGGTGACATGCCGCCTTCACTGTGAAACACAGAGAGGCTTTGAAGCAGTTGCTTCGTATTTTACTTAAATGTGCTTTGCGGCAGCCCTCCTGGCTGCGCATTCTCTGTAATAGCATGCACTTTCCCTTTTTACGCACGGTGCTCGTATATAAAGGTGCGCCATGGTGTAAACAGGAAAAGTGTGCCCTATGTGCAATATGGGCCTAGGAGTGCTAAATACCTCCAAGTGAGGCCCAATGTTTGCCAACAAAAAGGCGGCACGTTTTCCCTTAATTGGTTGTCGCTAGTTTACAGCTGAGAGGAATGAAACGCTAGAGCGAAGTGAGCCGTTATTCTGTGCCATTCCCTCGACACTCTCCTAAAAGTGCCTGCAGTACATTTATAGGCCCATGATTCATGAACACTTAACCTCTGTGCTGGGATGTCAAGGCACAGGCGCCATCTTTGTCTGTCAAAGCTCTCTTCCCCTTCCACATAGCTCGGTTTAAAAGGGCATTTACAGCTTTGCTATGTGTGCTGGGCTTGTTTGGCATTTTAAAGACCTCTCTTTGATTTATCCAATTAAAGGAGCCATCCCAATTTACCGAGATCACCACTACACCCAAAAAACAAGTGTAATGTTATTTACCACCTGATCTCATGAATTTGGCAGGTGATTTTAGACGCTTTGAAGCCTTTGCTAGGCCCTGATGACCAAATAGAAGGAGTCTGATGAGAATAGGTCTGTAGTGGCATTTTTGGTGGATTTACCGCCATTTTGTGCATAGCAATCAGATGTCCTCATGAGTAACTGCAACAGCAACTTTCGAAATACTGTTTCATAGTGCATCCGGTCATATAATTTAAAAAGTGCTTTCTTCATGGTAGGCAAATGATATTGAAGTTGTATATTAACCAATGTGCTGTAATCATGAATTACATTACATTATATTAACTTATAAAAAATGAAGTCGCATATTGCATAATTCGGAGGAAAAATACTGAATAGTTTTTCAATCAATTAGACATTTTTAGGTCGGGCCTGGGCAGCGCATGCGTTGCTCTGCGGCATGCTGTATTGGAGTATGGAATAGAAGCCCCGCCCACTCTCCTCCCATATTTGTCATTGGCTTGTGTCATTGTCCTTCGTAAATGCTGACTTCTGATTTGTTAATAGGCTTGTTAGTCCCTCTTTACAGGGCCGGCTTGAGCGCTGGTGGCGCCCAGTGCGACAATGTTAGTTGGCGCCCCAATGACCACCTCCACTACGGATTCTCTCACTAGCACACTTTAACAGTGACCAAGTCTCCATAACCACTCTCTCTATGATGCATTGAATTAGTTATATAGCGCCACACATACCAGTAAAGGATGTCAGAGCACTTTGCATCACAACACATTACACAGAGACAATCAATCATACGTGTGTAAATCAGTGTATAGAAAATGTTACATAAGCCAAAGGACTAAAAGTGTAGGAGTCACATGTAATCCATACTGGTAGGCAGTATAGCTTAAGACTGCTTGGTGTGGAGAAGCACAACCTCAGAGTTGAAAAAGAAACAGCACAGTTGGGAGTTTTCTTGAATAATAAGAATCGATTTCTAGCCAAATTAACCCTGTTTGCAACATTAATCAATGTTCTAATGTACACTATGCAGTGTGTATGCTGTTCTATGATGAAAGTTAATAGCTCACTGTTCTATATTAGGACTTTAAGTTATAAATTGCAAGTAACAAAAGGATGTCTCTTTTAAAAGCAGTAACCTGCTGATCTGTTTGCATTATATGCACTCTTTAATCTACTTGGTACACGTTCTTTGCAGCAGGCATATTAACCCCCTGCACTACCTTCACATAAGTCAAAACCTCAACTATACAAAACTCTGATCTCTCTCCATGAAGAACATTAATCACAGGAGTTATCTTGACATTTTTGTGAGGCCTGGTAATTGCTGGAGGAAAGGAACGCTGCAGCAGGTGCTTTAAAAACAGAATAAACTTGCAAACACGGCGCCCCCAGGAAGCCAGCACCCGGTGCGGTGGCACCGGTCGCACCACCCTAGAGCCGGCCCTGCCTCTTTAGTACCGCCTTGTCTTCATTTGTAACCTCCCATGAGGACTGGCCCTTTTACTTCGGTTGTTACATGGTATGTCTTATTTAGTCTGTAAGCACTATTCTCTTTAATGAGTTTCTCCTACTGCAGGCACGACATGCTTTCCTGCAACATTCAGCACGCCATGCGTGCTTTCACTTTCTGAGCAGCCCGGGACAATGGCGGCCGCTTCTTTGAATAGGTCTCGCATTTACAAGAGTTTGAGCAATTGGCATTGTAAATGACAATGCCTTTTATTTATGTGTTAATTAGCAAAACAGATAAATAAAAGGCATTGTCATTTACAATGCCAATAGCTTAAACTCTCCCAAATGCAAGACCTAATGCATTGCAAATGCTTGTTACAATGTTTCCATTGAAAGAAGAACAGTTTTAAATAAATCACTTGCTTCTCTACTTCCCAGTCTGTACTGTTTTACTATCTCGTAATTAATATTTCAGAGTACATGACAGATTGTGATTGATGGTGTGACACCGCACAATGGAATTAATATTAGAAAGCTCTAATATAGGGGAAAATGAGAAAATGTGAAATGTAAGTGTAGAGGCCTCTTACACGTAGTAGAATATGTGATGGTATCTTGAGACTGGGAAGTCTATTAAAGGGTGGAGGATGCGGGCGACGCCTCACTGGGTAGCCTCGCCCCCCTGCCTCATGCAGGAAAAACAAAACATTGGTGATTGATGTGAAAACTACCAGTGGGACAGGGCCTAAGCTTTTTCCTTTTTCTAAAACAAACGCCTGCTTTGGGGGTTTGCTTTGAAAAATAAAGAAGCCGTTGCAAAGCCAATAGGTCTTGCCTTTTAGACCTGCTGGTTTTGCCAGTGCTTTTTGCCGATACTGTGCAACAATAGTAAAAAAAAAAGAGAAGAGTGCGAAGACTTGTACGTGCACATTGTTCATTACACATGTGCACCTGTGCGCCATTGCGCTATGGCAGCCAAGACTGATGAGGCAGGCGCCAGGCGTGCATGTGCGTATGCATGACGCCGCCACCATTTTGTTCATCTGAATTAACCGTTCTATAATGGAGCAGTAGGTAAAAAAATATATATATGCACAAAAAAAGGAGTGGCCTGGCAGCAAATGCCAGCTGCTGGGTCTTCCGAATGTTTTTTAAAAAGCATTTTATTTAGAAAGACTGTGTCAGGAGGGGTGGGAGGAGAAGTCAAGGCAGAGTGGAGAAACAACACAGAATGAGTGGGGCAGGGAAGCAACAGGGAGTTTTGAGGCAGTGGGAGAAAACAATAAATTAAGAAGCAAAAAAAGAGCTAGGGAGGGGTGCGGGAAGCAATGGACAACTGGGGGTGGGGGCGGCAGGGGAGGAAGCAACACAGACCCAACGGTGGGATGGTGGGGCAGTGGGTATTTGAGAAGGAGCAGCGTACAATGTAGACACATGCACTCCCAATCAAAAGGATGGTAAAGATTACACACATAGGAAGAGGAAGGAAAGCAATTGAATACGAAGAAGGCAAACGAAATTGACAAGAAAGGCATGACAGTTGAGCAATTGTCTGGCCCAAAGCCCACTGTAGGTTTTGGTATTGTCCACAACAGGTCTTTTTGACAACAGACAGCTACAACCTGTTTCTAGGAGAAACTTGAAAAGGACCAAAGGAGCATAGTGCCTCCTTGGTATAATGAAGTTCAATAGGTTGCACTGAAGGCAGAGAGATCCCTACCAGAGTGACACAGATCTCGTAATAGGGGAGGAGGTCCTCGCCTACAGGAGTGTTTAAGGGATCCTCCACTGAAATGTATGATGCTGGCCGCTTACCAGTGCTAAATATAGATCTCTGGTGTGTGAGAATGTGTATGTGTGTGTTGGAAACGGGGTTACCGAGACCGTTATGGTAGCATGGCGCAAAGCGGGGAAAGGCACGCGAAGGCAATGTGTAAGGCAGTTGTGCAGCACACTCTCACTTTAACTCAGAAATGCGAAGCAATAACCGGACACCACACCAGGCTTAGATAAGTAACAATCAGGTTCCTTTATCTTAATCAAGATGGCATTCAATTATTCAAATTATACATTCGGGTAACTAGTGCGCGTTCATTTAAAAAGACCCTTCCCAATTCTGGCCACTAAAAGGCCGCATTAAAATCACAGCACCACTGCTCATTCGGGTGCTCTTTACCAACTAGGGCCTAGAACAGGCGCAACACGGTTTATACCTCAACATATATACAGTAGGCCTAGGTACTCTATACAGCCTATGATACACTAGGCGGGAGGGAATCCTACCGGGAACCCCTCAACATGTCCAGCAGCTGGGGGCTTCCAAAAGGGGGGAACTTCTTTATCTCCCCGGGGAGGCTAGGGTCATAGGATGTGCCTGGCCTGTAATCCCAAAGCCATTAACGGCCCCCTCCCTCCGTGATCCCTCCTCAAGGGTGGCCCCCGGCCCCCAGGGGCTTAACCTAGAGCCCTAGGGGCCTCCTGGGCTCACCTGCGGTGTTCTTGCTGGCTGTGGGGCCTTACGGCGGACTCCTCTCTGGCCCGGCCCTCTGTGGTGGGGGCGGGGCCCGGCGCGAGTCTTGCGGCCCTCCGGCCGGTGCTGATTGCTTGCTCGAGGCTATGGAGCCTCTCGCGATGTTGTTCCCTTCGTTGGGGGCCGGTATGCTCCTCCTCCGGCCCCCGTGGAGTCCAGGGAGTGAGTGGGGACTTGGTGCGGGAGCCGGCGGTCCTGCCAGTCGGCTCCGGCGTCCCGAGAGGTGAGGAGGTCCTTCCTTACCTCCCGGCGTGCTGGGTGGAGGCGGGCTCTTCACGGCGCCCAATCCGGGCGCGGCGGCGATTCTTCGCGGGGCTCCCGTTGGCAGTGGAGCCCCGGGACGTCCTCCCGATTGGCTCCGGCTGAGCCAATCGCGTCGCGGCGTTCTCTTCCTCCGGGGGCTCCCGATGACAGTGGAGCCCCTCTGACGTCGATGTTCGGCTCTGCTGGGCCAATCACGTCGCGGCTTCTGGTGGTTGCCAGGCGACGCCCTCTTCTCCGGCGATTGGCTTTGGCGGGCCAATCCCGTCGCGGCCTTTTCGGGGCGCGACCTGTGACGCGGTCAGCGTCCCCGGCCCCTCGGCGACAGCGTCCACGGGCCGGGAGGCCGCAGCAGGCCTCAATTCACTTCACGCGGCCCACGGGGCTGCGGCGGCGGTATTCTTGGCCGCGCTGGCAGCGGCAGGGGTCTCGGGCCCGGCGGTGACTTGTGGTGATTTCGGTGAGGGCGCGGACGGCGCCCCTCACCACTACTATGAATAGGGGAGAGATCCCCCGGCCTCAGTTCCCTTCTTCCAGCGGCGGCGGCCGCGGCGGTGATCCGGTCACCAGGTCAGTGACCGAGGGGGGGTCAAGTTCTCTCCGCACTTGGGGGTTGCAGCGCAGGCGCGCTGACAGCCTTATGCTCAGGCTGTGAAGGGATGGTTCTAGGGGGACAGTCCAGCTGTCTGTATAGGTAGATAGGGGGTGGAGGCCTAGCGCTTAGGACGCAGCGCTTCGCCTCCTGATCCCCTCTCAATGGTTTTCACTTCAGGTCCTGCCGGTCATGGATTCAGCAAAGTCTTTTGATGAACAGGGGGGTTTGTGAGTTGGTGATTCTTGGAGGGTTGGATGTTCCTCCTGGCACGCTGGCGATGGTTCCCTGGGTCCCCTCACACTGGGCAAGATCAGTGGGTGGTGGGTGTTCCTCATCTATCTTACGGCAGCAGGGCCTTGACCCTGTCAGCGGCAGTAGTGTAGGTCTCCCCCTAGGCCCTAAAGTCTGTACTCCAGCGCAGGTTCTCCCAGGTTCAGCGGTGCCTCAACCTAACTAACTCCAGGTTTTCCCTCCAAGCCTCTTATACCCCTAGGTCAGGTGACCCTCCCAAAGGCGGCAAAGTGTAACTCCTCCCACAGCCCGGAAGGTTCTGGAACCTTCCACCTACCTAGCTATGGGGCCCAGAGGCGGAGATGGGATGGCTACTGTATCCCTTGTCCCAGCCTGACTCTGGCGACTAGCGTGTATGTGTGGAAGGCCCTCTGCAGTAGCAGGGGCCTGTGGCAGCCATCTTTGGTGAGAGAGCACCTGCACCTCAGCACTGACCAGCAGTGGCAAGGCGCCCGGAGACCTAGGTCCAGTAAAAATATGGTGGCAAAAATGAGGCGCAGAAAGGGAAAAAAACAGGGTAAGACCACCCTAGGGCTGACAGGTCTAACACACGTCCCCCCAGCCGAAAGAGGGGAGAGCTTCCCAACCTCTAGGGAGTTCTCTTCACTAAGGCGGAAAACCGGGAGAGACCGTCAGCGTTGGCGTGGTCTACACCGGGTCGATGTTCCACCCGAAAGTCCATCCCCTGGAGGGAAATGGACCATCTCAACAATTTGGGATTTTCGCCTCTCATCTGCATGAGCCAGCGAAGGGGTCTGTGGTCGGTCTGGACCAAGAAGTGACAACCAAAAAGGTATGGCCTCAACTTCTTCACCGCCCAAACCACAGCAAAGGCTTCCCGCTCGATGGTACTCCACCGCTGTTCCCGGGGAGTAGTCGTCGGGAGATAAAGGCCACTGGCTGGTCTTGGCCATCGTCATTCAGCTGCGAGAGCACAGCTCCTATGCCATGCTCAGAAGCGTCTGTCTGCACGATGAATTCCCGGCCGAAGTCTGGGGTCCTGAGCACCGGTGCGGTGCACATGGCACGTTTAAGAGTCTCAAAGGCATCTTGGCAGGCAGCCGTCCAGATTACTCTGCGTGGCTGTTTCTTGGAAGTCAATTCCGTCAATGGGCCCACGATGGTTCCATATCCCTTGACGAACCGGCGGTAGTATCCCGTGAGGCCGAGAAAAGCTCGGACCTCTGTTTGGGTCTTGGGGGCTCCCAGGCCATGATGGTCTCAATCTTGGCTTGGAGGGGTTGCACCTTACCTCCGCCCACCAGATGTCCCAGGTACACGACAGATCCCTGTCCAATCTGGCACTTGCTGGCCTTGATGGTTAGACCAGCCCTTTGCAAAGCCTGCAGCACCTCCTGGAGATGCTGCAGATGGTCCTCCCAGCTGCTACTGAAGACAGCTATGTCATCCAGGTAGGCAGCAGAGAAGGCCTCTAGGCCAGACAGCACCTGGTTCACCAACCGCTGGAAAGTGGCGGGAGCATTTTTCAACCCGAAGGGCATCACCTGGAATTGAAAGTGGCCCTCGGGGGTGGAGAACGCAGTCTTCTCCCTTGCTCCTTCCGCCATGGCGATCTGCCAATATCCTGATGTTAAATCAATGGTACTCAAATACCGGGCTGCTCCCAGCCGGTCAATGAGCTCATCCGCCCGAGGGATCGGGTGAGCGTCGGTCTTGGTGACCGAGTTGAGTCCACGATAATCCACACAGAACCGAAGTTCTGGTGTGGTGCCCGGGGGGCCGCTTTCGGCACCAACACTACCGGACTAGCCCAAGGGCTACTGGAAGGCTCAATCACCCCCAGTTCTAGCATCTTTACCACCTCACTCTGGATACTAGCCTTGACCTTATCGGACAGCCGGTAAGACTTGTTCTTCACTGGCGGACTGTCCCCTGTGTCCACATCATGGGTACACAGGTGCGTGATTCCAGGCGTGAGGGAAAACAACGAGGCGTACTGCCCCAGAACCTGGCGGCAGTCCCTCTGTTGCTCTGGGGTCAAGGATGGGGCGAGGACTACTCCCTCTACCGAACCATCCTTCTCGTGGACCGCCAGAAGGTCTGGCAGAGGCTCACTCTCTTCCTCCTCACTCCCATCCGTTATCATCAAGAGAGTGAGCTCGGAACGCTCCTGGTGTGGCTTCAGGCGGTTGACGTGGAGCACCCTGTGGGGTTGACGGGGGTCTTCATGTCGACGACATACGTGGTCTGGCCTTTTCGTTCTAAGATCTCAAACGGCCCAGTCCATCGGTCCTGGAGGGCGCTAAGCTCTCCTGGCTCCATGACCCACACCTTCTGTCCAGCGTCTAACTCTACCGTCCGCGCGTTCCGGTCATACCATTGCTTCATGACGGCCTGACTTGCCTCTAAGTTGTCCGAGGCCTCCTTCCACAGCTTGGCCACTTGGCTGCGGAACGCCAGCATATAGCTGACCACATCACGGGGAAGCTTCGAGGAAGACTTCTCCCACCCCTCTTTGACAAGACTGAGGGGCCCCCGAACGGGGTGGCCATAGAGCAGCTCAAAGGGGCTGAAACCGACCCCTTCTGCGGCACCTCTCGGTAGGAGAAGAGCAGACAGGGTAAGAGGACGTCCCACTTTCTTCTCAAGTCCTCGGGTAGGCTCCTGATCATCCCCTTCAAGGTTTTGTTGAAGCGCTCCACGAGCCCGTTCGTCTGGGGGTGGTAAGGAGTGGAGAACCGGTAGGTCACTCCACACTCCTTCCACATGGCCTGCATGTAGGCCGACATGAAATTCGTGCCCCTATCTGACACCACGACCTTGGGGAATCCCACTCGGGTAAAAATCCCCATGAGGGCCCGCGCCACCACCGGTGCTGTGATGGTCCTCAGAGGGATTGCCTCTGGGTACCGGGTGGCGTGGTCTACTAGCACCAAAATGAACCTATGCCCAGCTGAAGTCGGCGGATCCAACGGCCCGACAATGTCAATCCCCACTCGCTCAAAAGGGGTATCGACCACTGGGAGAGGTTCTAGAGGGACCTTCACCTTAGTCCCTGTCTTGCCGCTTGCTTGGCAAGTGGTGCAGGTCTTGCAATAAGTGTCAGAAGTGACGCGCATCCTGGGCCAGTAAAAATGTGGGACCAAGCGCGCAAACGTCTTGTCCTGGCCCAGGTGTCCTGCTAGTGGTATCTCATGCGCCAACTCTAGCAGAAAGGCTCGGTGGCATTGGGGGACCACCACGGCCCTTGAGGACCCATGCACCGGAGCCTTAGGCTCACTGTAGAGGAGACCATCCTCCCAGTAGACATGGTAATTACCAGTCTCTGTTCCAGCTGCTTGGGCGTCGGCCTGTTGCCGTATGCCAACAAGCGTAGGGCACTCCCTCTGTGCCCTGCAAAATTCTTCCCGGGTAGGCCCTCCTTCCACCTGCCACTCTGCAGGGGTCGGCAGGTCCCCCACGGGAAAACCAACCACCTCAGCGGACTCCGGGGCCACCTCCGCGGGCTCCCCATCCATCTCACCGGGTGTTTCCTCCCGGACATCTCCTCGTCCAGCAGTGGGCTGGGCCCTTCTTTCAGGCTCCAACCCGGGCTGAGTTCCTTGTCGGGCAGCCATGGACCGCGTGACAACGCAAGTCCATCCTGGTAACCCCAACATCTCAGCATGGGCATTGAACTCTACCTCTCTCCAGGCAGTGTGTTCTAAGTCGTTGCCCAGCAGACAGTCAACCGGCATGGCAGGGCTCACCGCAACCTTCATCAGACCTGACACTCCTCCCCACTCAAAGGGAACTTGGGCCACGGGGTAATGACCCAGGCTATTATCAGCCATCACTACTGGGTGGAACTCCTCAGGAATCACCTGCTCTGGGGACACCAGCTGACGTCTCACCATCGTCATGCTGGCACCTGTGTCCCTCAGAGCCTCCACCTCCTCCCCGTTCACCAGGACCCTCTGCCGATACTTGGCAGTGTTCTCGGGTACCTGCACCCTTGGGATGATCTCCCTATCCCCCAGGGAAACTAAGGTCAAGCCTGTCCACTCACCTCCCCTACCTAGGGACAACTCCTCCCCAAGCGCTACACTGGCCACCCCGGGGTCTTACCTCCTGTGGGGGCTGGGGCTCTCTTGCGACACTGGGCATCCCCCTTGTAGTGTCCAACCTCCCCGCACTCGTAGCACCGGACAGTTCTGGGCTGCTGACTCCTGTCAGGGTAAGTGGGTTTCTGGTATCCAGATTGGGATGGGAAACCTACCCCTCTCCCAGGCGGTCTATTTTGGGGACCTTTAAAGAACTCCCTCTTTTTATCTCCCCCTCTTTCTTCTGGGGGAACACCTGTCCACCCTTCGGGGGATCCGCCCCGGCTCCCTTGTGGGACACCCGAGTGCTGACCCACGTGTCTGCCTCCTCTGCAAGCTCCCTTGGGTTGGTCAGCTTGCGGTCCACCAAGTACTGGCGCAGCTCCGGAAAACATTTCTCGAGGAGGTGCTCTCTCAAAAACAGGTCGTACAGCCCAGTGTAATTGTCAACCTCGCTGCCACGCACCCAACCCTCTAATGCCTTCCGGGCATAATCATAAAAATCTACCCAGTTTTGTGTGGTGAGCTTGTGGCTGTTGCGAAACTTTTGGCGGTACTTCTCAGGGGTGAGGCCAAACTTCCTGAGCAGGGCCTCCCTCATGATAGGGTAGTTGGTTCGATCCCCCTTTTCTAAGGTTAGCAGTGTGTCCCTGACTAGTGGAGGTATGTATCTATAAAGTCCTCCTCCCCAGTAGCTCTCAGGAACTCTATGGGCCACCAAAGCTACCTCGTACGCCGTCAACCACTTGTCTATGTCATCACCCACACTAAAGCTGGCCATCACCTCCCTGGGTAGGTAAAATTTGGGCTCCTGTGGAACCCCAGTAGGTACGCTGCCACCATTTCCTTTGCCTTCCATTTCCATTTGCAAGGCTCGGAGCTCCAGTTCTTTCAGGCTAAGCTCATGTACAAGCCTTCTTTCCTCCATGGCTAGCCTTCCCTGTTCTCGCTCCCTTTCCATCTTAGCCAATTCTAATGTCAATTGCCTTTGCTGCCTTCTGTCCTCGAATTCCTCTGGTGACACACTCCCCCTGACGCACTACTGCCTGCCCTGGAACGTCTTCCTGGCAACACATTCTCGCTGACGTCAATGTTCAGTAGGCTCAGTTCTCCTGGGTCGTCTGTCTCCCTCTGCTCCTCCTCCTCCCCTCTTCCCTCCGGGTGGGCCATGACCCATGCCCTCAAAGCCTTCTGAAGTACCTCCTTCCTGGCACCTCGCTTGACGGCCACCCCCTCTCTAGGCAGAACTCCTTGAGCTGGTTCACCGTGTACCTCTCTAGGTCGGCTAGCTCAAACTCCATCCTCCTAGGTGGGGTCCCAGACAACTTAAGGAAGGGGTCCTAAATGGAAGGCAGCAGGTCTTAACACAGGACTAATACAACTGGCAATTTACAATAGAATTCCTCCTACTTATTATTTTCCTAGGTGTCCAATTGCGGCGCACACTGAGTCACTGTAGGGTGCTGCACAAATACCAGTCCTTATCCCACCGCTGAACACCAATGTTGGAAACGGGGTTACCGAGACCGTTATGGTAGCATGGCGCAAAGCGGGGAAAGGCACGCGAAGGCAATGTGTAAGGCAGTTGTGCAGCACACTCTCACTTTAACTCAGAAATGCGAAGCAATAACCGGACACCACACCAGGCTTAGATAAGTAACAATCAGGTTCCTTTATCTTAATCAAGATGGCATTCAATTATTCAAATTATACATTCGGGTAACTAGTGCGCGTTCATTTAAAAAGACCCTTCCCAATTCTGGCCACTAAAAGGCCGCATTAAAATCACAGCACCACTGCTCATTCGGGTGCTCTTTACCAACTAGGGCCTAGAACAGGCGCAACACGGTTTATACCTCAACATATATACAGTAGGCCTAGGTACTCTATACAGCCTATGATACACTAGGCGGGAGGGAATCCTACCGGGAACCCCTCAACATGTCCAGCAGCTGGGGGCTTCCAAAAAGGGGGAACTTCTTTATCTCCCCGGGAGGCTAGGGTCATAGGATGTGCCTGGCCTGTAATCCCAAAGCCATTAACGGCCCCCTCCCTCCGTGATCCCTCCTCAAGGGTGGCCCCCGGCCCCCAGGGGCTTAACCTAGAGCCCTAGGGGCCTCCTGGGCTCACCTGCGGTGTTCTTGCTGGCTGTGGGGCCTTACGGCGGACTCCTCTCTGGCCCGGCCCTCTGTGGTGGGGGCGGGGCCCGGCGCGAGTCTTGCGGCCCTCCGGCCGGTGCTGATTGCTTGCTCGAGGCTATGGAGCCTCTCGCGATGTTGTTCCCTTCGTTGGGGGGCCGGTATGCTCCTCCTCCGGCCCCCGTGGAGTCCAGGGAGTGAGTGGGGACTTGGTGCGGGAGCCGGCGGTCCTGCCAGTCGGCTCCGGCGTCCCGAGAGGTGAGGAGGTCCTTCCTTACCTCCCGGCGTGCTGGGTGGAGGCGGGCTCTTCACGGCGCCCAATCCGGGCGCGGCGGCGATTCTTCGCGGGGCTCCCGTTGGCAGTGGAGCCCCGGGGACGTCCTCCCGATTGGCTCCGGCTGAGCCAATCGCGTCGCGGCGTTCTCTTCCTCCGGGGGCTCCCGATGACAGTGGAGCCCCTCTGACGTCGATGTTCGGCTCTGCTGGGCCAATCACGTCGCGGCTTCTGGTGGTTGCCAGGCGACGCCCTCTTCTCCGGCGATTGGCTTTGGCGGGCCAATCCCGTCGCGGCCTTTCGGGGCGCGACCTGTGACGCGGTCAGCGTCCCCGGCCCCTCGGCGACAGCGTCCACGGGCCGGGAGGCCGCAGCAGGCCTCAATTCACTTCACGCGGCCCACGGGGCTGCGGCGGCGGTATTCTTGGCCGCGCTGGCAGCGGCAGGGGTCTCGGGCCCGGCGGTGACTTGTGGTGATTTCGGTGAGGGCGCGGACGGCGCCCTCACCACTACTATGAATAGGGGAGAGATCCCCGGCCTCAGTTCCCTTCTTCCAGCGGCGGCGGCCGCGGCGGTGATCCGGTCACCAGGTCAGTGACCGAGGGGGGTCAAGTTCTCTCCGCACTTGGGGGTTGCAGCGCAGGCGCGCTGACAGCCTTATGCTCAGGCTGTGAAGGGATGGTTCTAGGGGGACAGTCCAGCTGTCTGTATAGGTAGATAGGGGGTGGAGGCCTAGCGCTTAGGACGCAGCGCTTCGCCTCCTGATCCCCTCTCAATGGTTTTCACTTCAGGTCCTGCCGGTCATGGATTCAGCAAAGTCTTTTGATGAACAGGGGGGGTTTGTGAGTTGGTGATTCTTGGAGGGTTGGATGTTCCTCCTGGCACGCTGGCGATGGTTCCCTGGGTCCCCTCACACTGGGCAAGATCAGTGGGTGGTGGGTGTTCCTCATCTATCTTACGGCAGCAGGGCCTTGACCCTGTCAGCGGCAGTAGTGTAGGTCTCCCCCCTAGGCCCTAAAGTCTGTACTCCAGCGCAGGTTCTCCCAGGTTCAGCAGTGCCTCAACCTAACTAACTCCAGGTTTTCCCTCCAAGCCTCTTATACCCCTAGGTCAGGTGACCCTCCCAAAGGCGGCAAAGTGTAACTCCTCCCACAGCCCGGAAGGTTCTGGAACCTTCCACCTACCTAGCTATGGGGCCCAGAGGCGGGGATGGGATGGCTACTGTATCCCTTGTCCCAGCCTGACTCTGGCGACTAGCGTGTATGTGTGGA
The DNA here is from genome assembly GCA_963921515.1 of Calotriton arnoldi. NCBI lineage: Eukaryota > Metazoa > Chordata > Amphibia > Caudata > Salamandridae > Calotriton > Calotriton arnoldi. Next base: position 524,677 of record CAWUFW010006554.1, read on the forward strand.
AGGCCCTCTGCAGTAGCAGGGGCCTGTGGCAGCCATCTTTGGTGAGAGAGCACCTGCACCTCAGCACTGACCAGCAGTGGCAAGGCGCCCGGAGACCTAGGTCCAGTAAAAATATGGTGGCAAAAATGAGGCGCAGAAAGGGAAAAAAAACAGGGTAAGACCACCCTAGGGCTGACAGGTCTAACAGTGTGTGACTAGTTGTGAGGGTGCAGTGCTCCTGTTATTCCTTCAAGGGTGGCATTCTTTCTAGGCCCATTTAGGGAGCAACATTTGTATTACTTAGTCAAAGGGAGGATCTGTGATGAATATTCACAGAGTTTTGCATTACTGACTGCTTCAGTGGAAAGAGTTTGTATTTGTTTATTGGTTGTGAGGATCCTCTAATTCAGATGGTTCAGTGGTTTGGGGAAATAGCTCACCTCCCAGAAGAGAGGAATAAGGATGGCTCAGTAAAAGGATTTTGCTTGAAAGGGACTCTACAGGTGATTCAACAAAACCTTGAGGGACCCAAGGGCTGGGGAAGAAAGCACAAAGTTTGCTTTGCCACAGGGAGACAAATGATTCTGTGGTATCTTTACGCGTTTGCATGTCACAATATCAAGGTCAATAGTATTGGTCTGTACATGTACTCCTCAATATCAACTACCAACATGTTGTCAAGGTAAGCGTTTACGAGGAGTATAGATTTAACATCAAAAACTCCACATCTACTTACATTGGTGATGTGTTGGCAATTGATATTGTGTAGTCAATATAACTGCAGGTCCCTATTAAAGCTTCGACGTGTGGTAGAACATCTCTTTGCAGCTAAAAATACAGCTGGAGATGAAGAAAAGACATAGGTTTCTCAGACTGCTTGCAAGGCAGGAAGCAGGTGGTGACCAAAACAGATGGTTGAGAATAGGTTATGTTGGGCTCTGCTGCTTTGTCTACAGATAGAGAGCTGTCTTGGACTTTTCTCTTAGGTAAAAATGTGGCACAGTTCCTAAACAGGGATCCTAGGCTTGTCAAATCCAGATGGACTCCTGAGGGTTATAGGAGGTTCCGCCCACTCCGTCTACCCCACCAGATGTTTGCTCTCTATGCAAGTTGACAAACTCTTGGTCATAAATGGGATGCTAAAAGTCCTCCAGTCCATTATAAAATGAATCCACTCGGAACATCAGTGTTCTCAGGTATGGGGTGATCTGGATCAGGTCAAAATGAGCGAAGCATGGGGGCTCTCCGGTGTGAATGATATATGTCTTGATACCCAGCTCTGCAGACTCCTCTAGTCATGTCAAAAGAAGCATGTTGCTTGAGATGAACTGTGCTGCCCCCTCCTTATCACGGACCTGTTAATAATCAATACCTGTTCATGGCACATAGCAAAGTGTTTCAGAGTTTTTTTTTTTATAGCTATTGAGATATCAGTTGGAAACAACCAGGAGGAGGCACTAATATAACAATGTCTGATGTTGAGTTTCTTTGGGCCAAGAATTGAGGCCCTCTCATACACCAGCCTCAGGCATGTAATCCCTCTTCTTTGTTATGAAGGCCAGCACCCCCCCCTCAAGTAACATTACACCTACAGCAAGCCAGGGCTATTGGCTTCTTCAATGGCTGGTAGCTGCATAAGATAAAAAAAAAAAAACAGCAACTATGGTTCAGTTGCATATAATATGGAAAATGCTTCAGTCTTGAAATGATGAGACTGAGGGGGATATTCACAAGAACGGGCGCTAAACATCTCCCAAAAATGTTAACGCAACTTTACACATCGCAGTCTATCGCGGGAAAATAACCCTGTGTTAACGTCGAATTCACAACACGGCGATACCATGCGATAGTCTCCCGAAAACGCGGACAATGTCCGCGATACAACAACTGCGACGGTGATAAAAACCCAAACCCCAACGCAAAAAAACATGCAATGGGCCAAACCGCGATGAGGAAATCAGCGATAAGAGCGCCAGGCCTGCAATACACACAGGGCAGGCGGGAAAATCACTACAAAAGTACAAAAAAAACACAAACACAAAATAACCAACCCCGAAGCAACATGGAGGCAGCTGGAGCAGGCGCAGAGGACGAGCGGACCCCACAAGCACCCCGGTCGACCAGCCTGGGACCTCGGGGACAGGAAAGGGCAAGGACAAGAAGAAGAGGAAGACGAAGTTCAGTCCGCAGGAGAATAGGATCCTGGTCACGGAGGTGATGGAACACCATCAAGAACTGTTCGTCACCTCCAACGTATCATTGGGCACCAAAAATGGAATATGGCGGTCCATCGTGGACAAGGTGAATGCCGTCGGAGAGCACAAGAGGTCAATGGACGAGGTCAAGAGGCGATGGATTGACATCAAGCGCAAAACCAAGGAGAAACTCGCAGGCAACCAGAAGGCAGCAATGCAGATTGGAGGTGGGAGCCCAGCGCCACAGCTGGAGCTGGATGACATGGAGGAGCTGGTGTCGACAGTCATCAGTGTGGAGACCGTGGCAGGAGTCGGGGGACCGGACACTGCTCGACATGACACAACACAACAGCAACAGGGTGAGTAACCACCAGGTACTGGGGGGACGGGGGGAGATGGCCACAATAGCACACATGCACAATCAAGCAGAGCACAATGCACACCCACAATGACTCTGGATCATGGCTCTGATCTACAGACTGTCACAATGTACATTGCCATGCTGTCTGAATGTGAACATGTACCATGCGGCTACATATATATGGACACATTGTAACACAGCATCTCCCCTTCACATTGCAGGGGCACCGTCAACACCTCCTGCAGAGCAGTCCCAGCCACTCTTCACTGATGACGAGGAGGACACCACCAGCATCGACACCCAAGCCCTCCAAGACATCATTGAACTCATCCGCCAATCACCTCCAGGACCAGGGCAGCCCAGCTGCATTGAGGAGACCCCACCCACTCCACAAACCACCCAGCAGGAGGCACCCACAACCCCGGCTGTCTCCCAAGACCCCCCGAACAACACATGGCCTTCCAACGCCGTGTGTTGGAGGGCCAGAGGGAGATGGCTGAGCAGGTGCGGGTGGGGTTCGACCTCATGACAACCAAACTTGACGCCATCCATGGGTGTCTGAGTCCCATCAGGGACCACCTCCAGTCCCTAACTGACACCCACAGGCCGCTCCATGGTCTCCAACTAGCCCTGGCTGACATCGCTGGAGTCATGACTCGGAGACAAGAACACCTGTCTAGTCAGAGTGGCTCCAGCGATCTCAGCCGTGAGCTGGCACACATGCGGAGGCTCATGGAGGACATGGTGCGGATGGAGGCGGAAAGGATGGCAGCCACCACTGCACATCAGCAAAATGTAGCTGGGATCTACCATGCCCTGCATATCCTCATCATGGCATTGCTGCCACAAGGCGTGGCGCAGATGAATGCTGCTGCTCCTACACCATCCACATCTCCGCCCCCTGGTGTGTCAGTGCCTCACAGTGCGGCAGGGATTTCCACTCCGGCACCTGATGTGTCACTGCCACACAGTGCGGCCGACAATCCACCTCCGGCCCCTGATCTGTCAGTGGCACACAGTGCCGCAGCCGGAACTGCACCACCCACAGGTGGGGCAGAGCACACATCCGAGGACGAGGAAGTGGATGGGCTTGAGATCAGGAGGAGGCACTAGCATTCATGTCCGCCACCTGGCCTGTTGCTGCTTGGTGCTGCACATGGCCCCATGACCTTCCACTGACCCCCGATACACTCTGCTGCACTCACCTTGGACCGCGACATGGACTGCCATATCCTGTTTGGTGACCAATGACACGGCGACCAGACTGCGGACTGTACCCTTCCTCTTCCGCTGTACTTGTCATTCCCCGATGGACTCTGGCTGGCCCTCCACGGGCCCATATTGTGAAGTGGGGTTGGCATGGCCCTGTACTGCTCCAGCTGCAAAACTCCACTGGATGTGCATTAAACATTCAGAAACGCACTGCTGTGTCATGTCTTTCATCATTCATGTATGAATGTGTGGATGAATGTAGGGTCAGTGATTCCTCCTAACGTCAATGATGCTCATCTAGTGGGATTCCAGTCACAGTGTGCTACATTGCCGATTGCGTTCCGGGTGCCGTAGACACTACAACAGGGACACACGCATTAGTCACTTCCTTGTCCGGACATGGACTGAACCACGCCCAGAGCCCCCGAGTCATTGTTGCAAGCCCTGCGCTGGTCCGGCGTACGCCAGGCCAGACCACTCTGCTTATGCTCCGAGGGGGGGGCCACATAGCTACAAGTAGCAGGTTTACACGCTAGTGGTCTGCAGGTCACTGGTCTAGTTGTCAGCATGTCACAGCCACTCCCTGAGGGCAGGTTTGCACACACACACCTCACCCATCCGGCACAGGCGTCACAGGCCATGTGACTCCGCCAATATAAGGGGCCGACAACGTCACATTCCCCACTGCCGGTGGTGACTGGATGACGGACGTTCCACGATTCTCAATCATAAAGGGCCCATGAGTTGTTGCGCACAGGGTTAGTCGCACCCGAAGCCATGCGGCAGTCACGGGCCTACCACCACGTGGCGCTGACTGGGGTTGCACAGAGTTAGTGGCACCGAAATTGCTGAGCGGGTGTGCAGCCTGCGATGATGACGTGTGCACTGATGTGGTCTCTGCCATTGATGCCTCAGGACTCAGCGTCATGTGTGGGACCTGCTGGGCCGCGGTGCGGGTCCGCATGATGTGGAGCATGCCATGGTGGCGGGACCGGAGCCTGGAGCTTGCACGGGCACGTGGTGTGCCCACTGGTGGACACACCGTTGGCGGCAGGTGAGCAGTGGGGCCTGGGTGCGCAAGTGCGGACAGCCAGCGCTGGCCGGCGGGAGGGGGAGGGTGCGGCTGCATGTGTGCGCAGGGACGGACAGGCGTTGTTGCTGTGTGCAGTGAGATGGACTCTGCCATGATTGACTCTGGCCTCGATTACAGATTGCAGACCTGGTGGCTTGCAGTGTATACCGGCACGTGGTTGGAGACACACCGGTGGCAGCAGGTGAGCAGTGGTGCCTGGGTGCGCGGGGCGGCAGTGTCCCTCCCTCTCTCTCTCTCTCTCTCTCCTTCCTTTCCTTCTCTCTCTCTCCCTTCCTTTCCTTCTCTCTCTCTCTCTTCCTTTCCTTCTCTCTCTCTCTCTCTCTCTCTCTCTCTCCTTCCTTTCCTTCTCTCTCTCTCTCTCTCTCTCTCCCTTCCTTTCCTTCTCTCTCTCTCTCTCCCTTCCTTTCCTTCTCTCTCTTTCTCTCTCTGCCTTTCTTTCCTTCTCTGTTTCTCTGTGTCTCGCTCCTTTGATGTGCGCATGACACACGTTCTGATTTGGTGCTTTATTTTCCAGGCTGTGACATCAAGATTGTCTTTTGCATTGGTGTTTTGTGTTGTATTTCAATAAAGTTGTTGGTTGTTACTTCAATGAGTGACTGTTTCTCGTTCTTCTGACCACACATGTGTGTTTCTTGTTGTCATTGTGCGGCATCATGCGCTTTTTGTGGCTCTTGTGTCGTGCACGGTATGTGTTTGTCTGGGGGGGGGGGTTTGGGGAGGGGGGTGCCTGGGAGTGGTGGCGGTGGGTGTTGTGGCCCTCATGGGTCTCCGAGCTGCATGATCATTGGCTCCATGGCATCTGTGGGTCTTCAGATGTGGGTCTGGCCGGGGCTCCCTTTCATGCTGCAGGTAGTCGTCCTGCTTAACACCAGCAGAAGGCAGGTGTTAAATCCCTGCTGCTACTGCGGCTTATCGCCTGTTTTTGGTTCGCATCGCAGATCTGGCAGTTCGTTGTGAATGTGGTGTAGTGGTGTTTTCGTGTGTTTTTGCACGGGAACGCCTACTCTGCATCTCATTAGGGTTAGTTGGTGGTGTCACCTGTGGAGGTAAATTTTGCGGCAGTTATCGCAAGAATACTGGCGTTGTCTGCAGTTTGCACCCGCTTGTGAATGGGGCGTTAAATCTATCTCCACTTTTGATGCGTTAAGGTGGCGATAACTCGGCGATAAGTCCTTGTGAATATGCCCCTGAAAGTACTATAGCGAGCCTCTTTCGAAGTTACATTAGAGGCAGTGAAGGGTGGTACTGCTGTAGAGTTAAGATTTGTTTTTTTCACCAAGGCTGAGGGCAAAAATGGAGAGCCCGATAGAGACCCGTCTCAGCGCCTGCTTTTTAGAACTGCCGGTGCTGAGCACCGGTAGGACCCGGCCCACTTAAAGCCCTGCAGACAACCTCTGGGCAAAGCTATTTGAGTTACCTGTTCACATACTTTTACTGCTCCTTGTAACTGAGAAACGTCATAGGAACTCACTGGCCTCCACCAGAATCATGTTTGCAATCTACACCCCTCACTTTTCTGTGTCTTCTGAGAGCTGCTCGACTTTAAGCCAAGAACGTCAGGGCCATGGGCACCTCGAAGCCGAGGTGCACGAATGCAGCGCCTTCCTGTCTCACAATAGGATGTGTCGGAAATATAAGCCGCAGTCCTTGCTGGTAAAAGGCCATCTCTGGTAGATTCCACTTGTGTTCTTTTCCTCTGCTTTCTAGCGGGCCGAAAGAGCCACAGTTTAATTCTTTCCATTTTTCCCCGCTGATGAATTGTTAAAACTTCGCTCAAAGGCAGATCAATTTGGAAAGCGGCCATCGGCACATAATGGGAGAAACCCTCGGCGAGCAGAGTGCATATATTGCTCAAGATGTCCGCCTCACTTCTGGTAATTCAGTGCTGACCTTCCGGTAAACTCCGCTGGCCTTTCCATATGGCAGATCTCAAGTTACAACTTTTTAAAAAGCACCAGTTTACGTGTACGAAAGGAGGGCTCGTGATCCAAATTAGAGAGAATCCAAACACGCTCTTTTCTTTAACAGTTTTTTGATTCTTGTTGTCACAGATATGACAGAAATCCCATCTTTGACATGGCTGAATCTGTCTAATCCAGTGCCTACATATATAAAGCGAACAAATGCACCACACCGTGTTACATCGGACCCTGATGTGAGTCGCTACCTTGCTTCCTTCCTTCAGTAACTCAGTCTAGCGCTTTATATGGGCAGGAAACGTATTTATTTCGTAAAGTAGCAAGGGCTGGCTATGCACAGCATAAACAAGCATTTGCAATGCAATAGGTCTCGCATTTTCGAGAGTTTAAGCTATTGGCATTGTAAATGACAATGCCTTTTATTTTTCTGTTTTGATAATTAACACATAAATAAAAGGCATTGTCATTTACAATGCCAATAGCTCAAACTCTGGTAAGCGTGAGACCTATTCAGAGAAGCAGCTGCCATTATCCCGAGCTGTTCGGAGAGTGCGAGCATGTCGTGCCTGCAGTAGGAGAAACTCATTACTCATTAAAGAAAATAGTGCTTACAGACTAAAAAAGACCTACTGTGTAACAACAGAAGTAAAAGCGCCAGTCCTCATGGGAGGTTACAAATGAAGACAAGGTAGTACTAAGGAGGGACTAACAAGCCTATTAACGAATCAGAAGCCAGCATTTACGAAGAACAATGACAAGCCAATGACAAATATGGGTAGGGAGTGGGCGGGGCTTCTATTCCATACTCCAATACAGCATGCCGCAGGGCTCATCTTGTCTGCCCAGTGTCCTACCTACATTGAAAACCAGACAGGGGTATCTCAGATCTATGCCAGCAATCTTCTACACTACTCACAAAGGCTTTTTTAATTTATTTTTATTTTTATTGGCATTTCTTAGAAATTGCATACAACAACAGAACAAAAGCAGTACATTGCTTGTAGATCATACTGTCAGGTAATCAGGGTTATCAGCATAGAGGATACATTACAGGTTATTCAGCTCAATACTTAAGGCAGAATGTTATCTCTTATCTCGCTCCCAATACCATTTGCAGATGTTAATATAACAATAGGGGGCACGTTTCCCACGTTTCAGCACGTTACAAACAGCTCTACATTTCTATATACACATCAATGTTCATCTATCTCTCTCGAGCTCAGCCAGCTCACAAATGGTTCCCATATGTCCCGGGGTCGGGATCGTGTCGGCAGTAGCTCCCAGAATCCCTCCAGCTGGGTCTTACAGTACGTAACATTCCACACCCACTCCTTCGTTGTCGGAGGGGGGGGCGACATCCCACCTTAGAGCCACCTGTCGCTTGGCCAGCAGTAAGAGCATAGCCGCTAATTTCCTCCGCTTTGGCGGGACTTCAGGGATGACACCCAGCAGAGCTGTCATCGGCGCGCAGGGCAGCTCCTGGCCTATTATGTTGTTGATATGGTGTAATATTTCCAACCAAAAATTAGCTATAGGCTGGCACTGCCATGCCAGGTGTATAAATGTTGCCTGAGGGGCCCCACATCTCCAGCAATGATCATCGGAGCGCAGCCCCATTCGGTGTAATTGCACCGGGGTTCGGTATAAACGATGAATATATTTAAAGTGTATCTGTCTGAGGCGGTAGTTGGGGGATAGTATTTCTAGTTGACCACAACTGAAATTCCACTGGTCATCCGTAAGAGCCGCCCCCAGGTCCGCCTCCCACACTGCTCGGGCTTTTGGGACAGTAATCGGAAAATCTCGCTGTGTAATAGTGTATATCCGGGTAATCAGCCTACGGCCCGATGTCACAGTGAGAACGTTCTCAAGTGCAGGGAGTGTGGGCGGTGGGTTCGGAAATGTGTCAAATTTGGCTCTGCAGGATGCCCGTAATTGGTAGTACAACAGTGTGTCTAGTGCCGAGGGAAGTGCTGGGGCGCACATTTGCGTCAATGTTAGAAAAGTGTCCCCCGGGAATAGGTCTTTGCCCAGCCGTAAGCCGTGTGAGTGCGCTCTCTCCTGCGCCTTGTTGTCCCTGAGCGGGGGTATCAATGGATTGTTGGCCAGCGGCCTTGAAGGGGCATATAGTACACCAGTATTTGCGCGTCTGCTCAGTCCCTCCCACGCCCACCGCAATGCTTCTACAGTGTCTATTTCATTGCGCGGCCGTTTGTATGGGTGGTAGATGGCGGTGGATAAGGGAAGTGGCGCCGCCCGGTTGAGCTCAATAGCCTCATGGGGCTGAAAGGGCGTGGGATGTACCCAGTGGTGCAGGAACTGTGCCTGCGCGCTGTACCGATAAAGGGCAAAATCAGGAGCCGCCAGTCCGCCCTGTGCCTGTGGCAGGGTAAGCACCTCCCAGGATATTCTAGGCTGTCCCCCCGCCCACACCAAGTCGATCATTAAGGCCCGTAATTAAAAAAAAAAATGCATCGTGAGCGGAACGGGGACATTTACGAAGAGGTATAGCAACTTGGGCAGAATTATCATTTTTGCCACCGCTATGCGGCCAATCAGGGAGAGAGGGAGTGTTTTCCAGCGGCGCACCCGTTCCTCGATCCAGTCCACCGTCCTGCCGTAATTCTCCGTCCAGATCTCTTGTAGATTGGCACTGATCCAGATCCCCAGATAGCGCGTCGGTCCCGTCGCCCAGGCAATAGGGTATTCCGTTACAAAGGGCTGAGTTCCGGTCGTTAGGGGGATGATGACTGATTTCCTCCAGTTGACCATTACCCCTGATAATCCCCCGCAGCGCACTAGCTCTCGTGTCATAGGTGCAAAGTTTTTTTGGGGTTCGTCATATATAAGGTAATATCGTCGGCGTACATGGACACCGTGAGGCCTCTCGTAGTAAAGCCAATGCTGCGATTAGTGTGGTGTTGTCTGATTCTGGCCGCTAGGGGCTCAGTCGCTATGGCAAACAGCAAAGGGCGACAAGGGGCATCCTTGTCTGGTGCCCCTCGTAATGGAGATTGGTTCTGAGATCAGGCCATTTATTCTAAGACGCGCCGTGGGCAGAGTGTAAAGCAGCTTTATCTGTTGAATGAAAAGGGGACTTAGACCCAGCCGCTGAAGGAGTGGAAACAGAAAGCCCCATTCTAGGGAGTCGAAAGCCTTAGTGGCATCCAGCAGAGCGGCTATCGCAGGGACATGTGGGGCGAGGTAGTGTATTAATGCGAACAGCGTCCTGAGGTTGTGGGAGGTGGACCTCCCCGGTATAAAACCCGATTGGTCCGGCCGCACTATCATTGGAAGCAACGGTTGGAGTCGGGTGGCTAAAAGTTTGGCAAATATTTTTGCATCCAGGTTTATCAGTGATAGTGGGCGGTACGAGTCGCATTGTAGGGGGTCCTTGTCAGCTTTCAAGATGGAGATGATGATAGCCTCACGCATCGAGCCGGACAGTACTCCAGACAGTGCAGCCTCCTGATAAACGGCCAATAGCCGCGGCGCCAGTAACTCAGAGTATTCTTTATAGAATTTGGCCGTTAGACCATCCGCCCCGGGTGCTTTATCTGCAGGCAAACCGCCAATGGCGCGCCTAATATCCTCCACTGTAAATGGGACCTCTAAATACTCTCTATGGGCTCTACTGAGCCACAAGAGCTCTATTGAGTCAAAATAGTCCACCAGGACTGAGTCAGGGGGGTTGGATCGGGAGGTGTAAAGCTGTGCATAAAAATCTTTCATAGTGGCCATGATATCTGCTGGGGAGCGCACCATCTCGCCATCTGCAGTGGTGAGTTCGGGAATATATGCGGATCCTCTTGGCTTCCGCAGGAGGTTGGCAAGCGTCTTGCCCGGCCTGTCTCCCTCTCAGTATCTGCGTGCTGTGGCATGTTTGTGCAGGAATTTGGTCTCGCGCTCCGCCTCATCTTGATATTCCGTCAGTTTGGTGCGCATCTCTGCTAGGGTCGCGGGAGATGGGGAGCTGCAGTATTGTGTTTCAAGGGCCTTCAGCTCGCTCTCCAGTCTACTCAAACTACCTCGAATGTCCCGAAGTACCCCGGACTGACCAGCTATACAGTGCCCCCTTATCACCACCTTAAAGGCCTCCCACAGTGATCCCACCGTGTCTACCGACCCCGTGTTATGCTCAAAGTACTCTTGTATATTCGTTCTGATAGTTTCCCGAAAGGCCGCATCTAGTAACGCATTAGGGGGGAGGCGCCACGGGAATGGTTGCTGGTAAGGTTTAGGCACTGAAAAAGACAACATCACCGGAGCATGGTCCGAAAGTGTGCGTGCATGATGTGTGGCCTCTTGAACCCAGTTGTGTAAATCTTTGGTCAACAGCCAAAAATCGAGTCGGGACCATGCATTATGCTGTTGTGTGATACACGTGCCCATGCGGTCAGTGGGGTGAAGCGCGCGCCACGAGTCTATCAGGCAATGATCAGTCATTATACTGTGCAAAGTGGCCGTGGCCTGAGGGTGGTGTGTGCGTGATGTGCCTTCTTTATCCAATGACAGTGACAGTACAATGTTAAAGTCCCCGCCGGGGGCCCTCCGCAGGCCGTGAGCCTCACAGAATCAGCTACGGATATGCGGGGTGCCCGGGCAGTTCGAAGGCCTCCAGGCCGGCCGCCGCCGGCTGCCAGGTTCCAGTGCCTCCCTCTCCGGCGCCAGTCTCTGTGCACCTGTCGTGTTTACACTCTGTGGGAAGGCAGGTCAGACACACACGCACCATAAATGCCTCCCTTGTATGCATGGACACCGGTGTGAATGGAACAGGAGCCCGCTGCACTACATTTCCCAGAAGGCTATGGGGCACAGCAGAGAAAAACGGAACTGCCGTTTGTATGGAAACCGCCTCCTATAAAGCACCTCCTCTTCAGGAAGAAGGTGCTTGACAATTTGGCCAGAATTCCTTGAGAAAGCGGAAGGTATTCCCCGCTGGAGGATCGTTGTGAATCGGCGTTTTTGAACTGTTGTGTGTTTCCCGAGGATTACAGGAACGCCGTTAAGCACTCGTGTGCTATTTCCAGACTGCCATTTCTGAGCCCGTCTCCCGGTTAGGGAGCTATCAGGTATCGTTATACACTGCTTGAGAGAAGCGTCGGAGCGCTCCCCTCTCTAACGCTACTTTGTGTTTATTTATTTTCCGCGCGCTGGAACAAATACTCAGCGCGTCCTCCAGGCATAATCTCCCGCGGCTTAGAGAACCGCGTTTGGTGCCGTGAATGGCTCTTCCGCTGTGATTGAAAACAGCGACTGGGGCAATTTGGTTTTGTTCAACACACGCTGTGATAATTGAACAGCGGTGGAGTGTCCTATAAAGTTTGGATTATGACATTTGCTGATGATGGTAACTTTTGAATGATTTGGAGCTCGCAGGATCCTGGCATTTCCTGTGTTGGGTCCAAAGAGGTCGTGGTGTCTGGAGGATTGTAGTGTCCTGATTATTTAAAGGGAATAGCTGCTGGGCTCCTTGTGAGTGTAAGACGCATAACAGAAACCTGTTGAATGAACCTGTATGTGTTTACCTGTGTGGCATTTCACGCTTGTTTCTTTTCTTTTTCTCTATGCAGTGCTATAACATAAAAGGAAGATAGTCTTAAACCTAGACCAGACCTAGGAGGCAAGAACTTCCCTGCAGTACTCTTTGTTATTTTGTCCCCTTCCCTTTTCCCCGGGGTGCTACTTCCCATAGTTGTGTTTTTCTACACTGTGGGGGATTGCGCTCAGGGGAGTAGGGAGGCTACTCTACAAGCCATCGTCCCCGCTGGCTGCTACGAAAAGGTTAGTGGCGTGTTTTACCTTTCTTGTGGTACTGACATCCTGACAGATTGTCAAGCCCAAGTCGGACGCCCAGCCTGGACGATGGACACTAATGTGGTGTTGACCTCACTGTTGGAGAGTCTAATGGCCCTGCAGCAGGAGGTACAAACCTCTCGTTTGGAAAACCAAGACCTTAGGAAAGAGTTGGGCATGTTACGTAGGGAGGTAGCCGGCCTATCTCGAAAGGGTAAAGGGTCCGGTTCTTACATCAGGGAAGCAACACTACCCCCTCCGGTACATGCTGCGCATCCTCCTTCCTCAGTCACCACACAGGGGGGTGGATTCTTTTCAGCCACTCCTGTTCCCCCACCTACTACCGACTCCACTCCCACCGTCCATGTGATTCAAAACACTGGAATTCCATTGGCGCCTCCAGAACTTTTCTATGGTGATCCAAAGAAATTTGAAACTTTTCTAAATCAGTGTCGGCTGCACTTCTTGTGTAAACCTGCAGTCTTTCAGGATGAAGCGGCTAAGACAGCCTTCATGATGTCATGCATGGGAGGAAATGCAGCTAGCTGGACCATACCGCTGATGGAAAGAAACTTCCCCGTTTTACATAGATTCCCAGACTTTTGTTTAGAAATGAGAAAATTGTTTGATCGGAAATCCCATATGATGACCCTGGATCGTGAACTACTAACCCTTCGACAAGGGTCTCAGGATCTATTGACTTACATCACCACATTTAACTGTCTTGTAGTGGAAACCGACTGGCCCCAGGAAAAGCGAACCACTCTCTTTTACCAGGGGTTACGGGGAGAACTAAAGGATGTCCTTTCGCAGGTGGTACAGTTACCCCAGACCTGCGAAGAGATGATTTATCTTACAGTACAACTGGACCACCGGCTACTGGAAAGAAGAGGGGACAGAAGCAGAGGGGAAACACGTTTTCTGTTCTCCAGACCAAAACCCCCTGCCGAGGATCACCCCAAATCCTCAGAAGGGCCCGAACCTATGCAGATAGGGGGTATCCGAGGTCCCCTCACCACAGAGGAGAGAGAAAAGAGACGGAAGATGAAGCTATGCCTGTATTGCGGAAAAGGAGGACACTTCATCAGAGAGTGTTGCGCCCGGGTACAGCTCCCAGAACGAACCACCGTTCCGCAGGGGCAAGCAGCAATGGGGCCTAGAGACCGCCGGAAAACTGAAGAGCCCGAGTCAGGATGAGATCTCTGGTTCGGGCGAACGACGTACATCGATCTCGTCAGTAATCGCCAATACCATACAACCAGCCGTGGCACATCTAAATGTTAGTATCTCTCTTTGGGTTACAAAGGAAAAAACACTTGAGGTGGCCGCCTTATTGGACTCCGGTGCGACTGGAAATTATATCGACCAGAAGTACGCTCTGACCATCGGTATTCCCTGGGAAAAGAAAGAGACCCCCGAAAACGTGAAGGCAGTGGACGGAACTGCGCTATCTTCTGGACCTGTCAAGTACCATACTGTTCCCCTCATGATGCAATTCGGCACAGATCATTACGAATACATCCAGTTCGACCTCATTGATGCACCTCAGTTCCGTCTCATCCTAGGTATGCCTTGGCTGACCTTGCATGACCCTGTCGTTCGATGGGCTGCCCGCACCGTTTCCTTGAGATCTAACTATTGCAAAGAGCATTGCACCAAGCAAGCAGCCCGTCCAGAAAAGACTGAGGGCACACAGGCGAGTCTATTGGCAACCGCGACTGCAAGAGACCAGTATTGTTGTTCCACCACCTTGCCCGAAGAATACAGGGAATACCAGCCTATATTTGATAAACAGAAGGCTACCCAACTACCACCCCACCGAGTGTACGACTGCCGCATTGAGCTGATGCCTGGAGCCGAGATTCCTTGCAGCAGAGTGTATGCTCTTAGCGAACCAGAGACACACTACCTAAAAAACTACCTCGAAGAGAACCTAGCATCCGATTTCATCAGGCATTCCTCGTCACCCGCTTCGTCCCCTCTTTTTTTTATTCCTAAGAAAGATTGCGACGAACTTTGGACTTGTATTGATTATAGAGCGATCAACCGTGTTACCGTAAAGAATCGCTACCCATTACCACTGATTCCTGTGCTCCTGGACCAACTCAAGGGGGCTCGTTATTTCACGAAACTAGATCTAAGAGGTGCCTACCATTTGGTGAGGGTTAAAAGTGGAGACGAGTGGAAGACCGCATTCCGGACGAAGTTTGGTCTCTTTGAATACAGAGTGATGCCCTTCGGGCTCTGTAACGCCCCGGCGGCTTTTCAATACTTTATGGACGAGGTTCTACGGGGATTCTTGGACACGTTCTGTGTGGTTTATATAGACGACATCCTCATCTATTCGTCTAGTCCTCAGGAACACGTGACTCATGTAAAAGCGGTCCTGGACAGGCTCCAACAGCACTCGCTGTATGCCAAGCTGGAGAAATGCTTATTCCATGTTCAAGAGGTTGCCTTTCTGGGCTACATAATCAATGCACAAGGGTTCCAGATGGACACAGGCAAGGTTGATGCAATCACTCAGTGGAAAACCCCACACCACGTAAAATCAGTACAGAGCTTCTTGGGTTTTGCCAACTATTACCGGCGTTTTATAAAGGATTTTTCTAAGATAATACATCCCATCTCCAGCTTATTGAGAAAAAACACCCCTTTTGTTTGGGGAGAAGAGGCTGGACGGTCTTTCCAGATCTTAAAAGAAAGGTTTACTCAAGCTCCCATACTGCGGCATCCTGACCCACATCTCCCCTTCATTGTCGAAACAGACGCCTCTCAGTATGCGATAGGGGGTGTGTTGTCTCAGCGACACCCCAAAACAGGACAGTTACACCCTGTGGCCTACTTCTCAAAGAAACTCACCCCCAGTGAAGTGAATTATTCTATTTCTGACAAGGAATTATTGGCCATTAAAAGGGCTTGCGAGGAATGGCGGCACTATCTCCTGGGAGCACATCACACTATTGAGATCTACACAGACCACCGAAACTTGTTGTTTTTGAAAACCGCCAAGGCCCTTACACCACGTCAGCTGCGATGGACTCTTTTCTTTTTCGATTACGATTTCGTTATCAAATACCGACCAGGACCACAGAACGGAAAAGCGGATGCCCTCTCCCACATTGAAGATCCAGAGGAAGGCGTGCTATCAGAGAACCCAGAACCACCCTTGATACTCGCTGAGGTAGCTTTCCGGAACCAATCCGTCGCACTGATCACCTCACAGGATTTTCTAGAGGACATCATAGTATCCTTAGCTGACATGGAAGTTCGGGCCTGGCTCCAGGAGGACCCCGAACATCGAGCAGAGAACGAGAAATTGTTGTACCTCTATCACGCATTGTATGTTCCGAACACCGACTTGCAGCTACGAGTGATGACATGGGCTCATGATTCGCTGTTGGGAGGACACATGGGAAGATACAAGACCATTGCCTGTATCGAACGTTCCTTTTGGTGGCCCACCTTGAGGAAGGATACTGAGGGGTACCTAAAGAATTGTTCTGTGTGTGCGCAGGGAAAAGCCAGTCACACTAAACCTACAGGTCTACTACAGTCGTTACCCATCCCTCCTCGACCCTGGCATACCGTGTCAATGGATTTTATCGTGGAAATGCCCCCCTGTGAAGGGTACACCACCGTTTTGGTGGTAGTAGACCATTTGACCAAGATGGGGCACTTCATTCCTTTGGAACGCTAGCCCACGTCATCCGAGCTAGCCCTTGTTTTTCTTCAACACGTGGTTAGAGCCCACGGAATACCCAGTGTTCTCATTACAGATCGGGGAACGCAGTTCACCTCTCGTTTTTGGAGGGCGTTATGCAAAACCATGAACATCGAAGCCAGACTTTCCACCAGCTACCATCCGCAAACGGATGGAAAAACAGAACGCTTAAACCAGACCTTGGAGCAATATCTTCGCTGTTTCACCCTACAAAACACCACAAACTGGTTCACACTGCTCCCTTTCAAATGGCCAATCGAATCCAGGCTTCCAAGCATCCACGAACATCACGCTCATCTCAGGGCCGTGTTAATCGATGCCAAGCGGCACCTTGCTGCAGCGCAATCTGCACAAAAACACTTCGCTGACAGAAAAAGAACCCGTTTATCAGGTGGGGGATAAGGTTTGGCTGTCTACAAAGACCTTACATCTTAAGGGAGTAGACAAACTAAAACCCAAATACGTAGGTCCCGACAGCATTGAGGAAATCATCAACCCCGTAGCCATGAGGTTGTCCTTGCCCTGTTCATGGCGCTTCCACCCTGTATTTCACGTATCCCTACTCCAACCATGTCCTGCTAGCATGAGGTTACCAGAACGGCCTCTCCCTATGGAGATTGATGGTCAGGACGAGTTCGAAGTACATGAACTTTTGGATTCCCGACTGGTGAGGGGGCGAGTACAGTATCTGGTGGATTGGAAGGGTTTTGGGGTTGAGGAGAGAACCTGGGAACCAGTGCAGAATCTCCACTGCCCTGAATTAGTAGAACACTTCCATGCAGATAATCCAGGAAAGCCTGGACGACCGCCGAGTCGGCGATCCTTGAGAGGGGGTTCTGTCACGTTTACACTCTGTGGGAAGGCAGGTCAGACACACACGCACCATAAATGCCTCCCTTGTATGCATGGACACCGGTGTGAATGGAACAGGAGCCCGCTGCACTACATTTCCCAGAAGGCTATGGGGCACAGCAGAGAAAAACGGAACTGCTGTTTGTATGGAAACCGCCTCCTATAAAGCACCTCCTCTTCAGGAAGAAGGTGCTTGACAATTTGGCCAGAATTCCTTGAGAAAGCGGAAGGTATTCCCCGCTGGAGGATCATTGTGAATCGGCGTTTTTGAACTGTTGCGTGTTTCCCGAGGATTACAGGAACGCCGTTAAGCACTCGTGTGCTATTTCCAGACTGCCATTTCTGAGCCCGTCTCCCGGTTAGGGAGCTATCAGGTATCGTTATACACTGCTTGAGAGAAGCGCCGGAGCGCTCCCCTCTCTAACGCTACTTTGTGTTTATTTATTTTCCGCGGGCTGGAACAATTACTCAGCGCGTCCTCCAGGCATAATCTCCCGCGGCTTAGAGAACCGCGTTTGGTGTTGTGAATGGCTCTTCCGCTGTGATTGAAAACAGCGACTGGGGCAATTTGGTTTTGTTCAACACACGCTGTGATAATTGAACAGCGGTGGAGTGTCCTATAAAGTTTGGATTATGACATTTGCTGATGATGGTAACTTTTGAATGATTTGGAGCTCGCAGGATCCTGGCATTTCCTGTGTTGGGTCCAAAGAGGTCGTGGTGTTTGGAGGATTGTAGTGTCCTGATTATTTAAAGGGAATAGCTGCTGGGCTCCTTGTGAGTGTAAGACGCATAACAGAAACCTGTTGAATGAACCTGTATGTGTTTACCTGTGTGGCATTTCACGCTTGTTTCTTTTCTTTTTTCTCTATGCAGTGCTATAACATAAAAGGAAGATAGTCTTAAACCTAGACCAGACCTAGGAGGCAAGAACTTCCCTGCAGTACTCTTTGTTATTTTGTCCCCTTCCCTTTTCCCCGGGGTGCTACTTCCCATAGTTGTATTTTTCTACACTGTGGGGGATTGCGCTCAGGGGAGTAGGGAGGCTACTCTACAAGCCATCGTCCCCGCTGGCTGCTACGAAAAGGTTAGTGGCGTGTTTTACCTTTCTTGTGCTACTGACATCCTGACAGCACAGGCGTGTTGAAAATTCAGCGCGTCCTCGCGTCAGTCTCCCTCACTGTGTTGGGCGCCCTCCGCTGTCGGCCCCCGGCAAAGGTCCCGCTGCCAATGTGGCGTACCTTATTCCAGCTCAGCGTCCCGGTCTGGCAGCATCGAATGGGTATCTTCTCGGCGGCAGAGGCACCCCTTCCTCTCCGGTGTCAACGCCGGTCCCGCCGTCAGCTCCGGGTTTCAGCTCCTCCTCCACGCCGCGTGGTTCTACCTCAGCCGGCTTTCTTTACGTTTGCTCTCCGGTCTTCTGTGAGATCCACTGTCGGCACCAGGGGGGTCAGCATATATCAGTGTTGCGGTCGCTCGACTTGCTCCTCTCCCTGCGGCGACCACGTTGCGCGATCGGCCATGTACAGGCCGAAACAGCGTGTGAGTTATTTACCCCTTGGCAGCGTCGCCACAGGGTATAGCGCCTCATCTGCTGCGTGCAGTTCTCGGGTGCAATCTAGTAGATTGGCAGTCAGTCTCCGGATATCTGTCGGATTTTGCGCTCGGCCGGCAGAGCCTCTCCACTAAGCGGCCATCTTGCTGCTCGGCTCGGCCACGCCCCCCTGCTCACAAAGGCTTAAACAGTGTCAAATAAAGAGAAGACTGGAGACATCTTCCAGGTGCGCTTGTTTCAACAATGTTCTGTGCATTCCCAGATTTGACTGTGTGCAAACTTTGTGCTTGTTTAATGAAGATGTACTGGAAATCTCTTAATTGGATCAAGAGCAAATCTTTTTGACTTGGGCTCTGCCAGTTGAATGCCCTTCTCAACAGTGAGGGATTCTAATGAATGGAAGCTGGCGAGTGTTTTCACACTGCTATCTTTAGTGTATCTTGAATTCTGAACTTTCAGCCCTCGCTCGGCACTGTCCATTGGCATGGTCCAGGGACCCTGATTTTTTCTGAAGAAGTATTGTTGCAAGCTGTGCAGTGAGACCAAATTGGAAAATATGGCAAGTAACCAGAAAAAAGTGGTTTGGGAAATTAATATTACATTAGTTTTGTGTAGCTGACAAGCCTTTTATGTTTGCAATGTTGTGAAGCTTGTCGGTTTCACAAACCTTTGCCTTTGGTCTTACAACAAAAACGTATTTCTGGAACAACTCTTCCAACAATAAGTTGAGTTTGCTGGCTTTTTTCAGCAAAACCTACTTTTTGAGATATTTTTCTTTTTTATTTAAAACTTTGCAACTTTGTGAGTTTGCAAGCCAGGCATTGCTTCTAAAAATAAAGTAAAAGGACAGGGATCTAAAATCTTTCTTAGGAGTGTGACGTTTGTGCTGCTGAATGCCAGGAGTGAGTTCCCGAATACCAAGGCTACCTAGTCTTGATTCCATCTGAGCCTCGTTTTTCCACCTTCCTCCACTCCATACCTCTTTATCTCACTCTTGCAGACTCTTTTTTTTATCACTCCCTGTTTTCCTGACCTTCTCTTTCTCCTTGTCTCCCCCATTACTGTCTTTCTCTCTTTTTCTCTGGGTCAGTGTGTGATGGTCAAAAATAAGTCCCAGTCTGCAAAAACAAGTGCTGGGGCCCACCACCTGCACCCACTGACTGTGAAGTTCAATATCCAGGACTGGTGATCACGACCAGTGATTCTGTGGAAAGAGAGAAGAAAATGATTGGCCCTGTGACTTAAAAGGAAAGGCTGTGGACTCAAGCCATGCAGGCTTCAAGAGATGGTGGTTGCTGTATGCAGGATTTATAGATGGTAACTTATCCAGTGGCAGCAATGTATGGAGGGCTGATGAAAGAAGGCACACTGGCATGGACCTTCTATGTATAAGTAGGGCATAGATGTCGGCAGCCCTAGTTCCCCGAGCTTTCACTCCACTTACGAACATCAAACATATCCTGTGCGAGCTGTGGTGATCATGTGTTTGCCCTTCAAAATGGTCTATGTGGTTGCAATCCATAGTCTTTGTAGAGCAGTGATTGTGGCTTTTCTGTCAATTGTCTGGCGTGTATTGTTCCTGATCTAGGTTCTAATGGACACAAAGTCAACCTGGTCTCTTGTCTCCCTCTGGTATGGACAACTCTTTCTTCTTCTCCTCTCTTCTTGCCCTGTTCTTGTTGTTCTTGAACACATTATCAAAGCCACCGAAGCTCTTCAAGAGACTGGTCCATCAAACCCATTGAAATTGACGGGAGAGTGTGACCAAGCTGACCTTCCTTGTAGACCTTCCTTACTGCCTCAAGTACAAACTGAAGTACTTCCAAGAGGCTACTAAGCGACATATACCACTTTATATAAACATCAAAAGAAACAAACAACATTCTGTCCTTTGTTTGCATTATGGTAAATGTTCAAAACCTGCATTTTAAACACTGCTGTTTCATCTTAATTTAGTTGTGCTATACTTAACTTTAGACTTAATTATTCTAAATTAGAATGTATTCTAAAATCTAAAAGACTGCACTTATAGTAGCAGTAGAAACAAAAGCAGAGGTAGTATTAGTAACAACAGTAGTGTGAAATAAAACAGTAGTACCTCTATTAGTACTGGTCATTTTAGGCTACCTTTTAGTAGGAGTGTGGATAATTACATCAGTACTATTGATAGTGATGGCACAAAATCAGCCACTCAGAAGCAAGAGCACACATAACAAAACTGAGAATTAAAAAGAACAGTTGAAGTTTTACAAGTGGTAGCAGTATTCTCAGCAGGATTCCAAGTAGTTGTAGTACTAATTTACACAATAGGGTACTGAAATTAGCAACATTAGATACAGTACAAGCAGAAGGAGTAGGGTTAGTACTAGGCTACATACTAGCAGTATTAGTAATAGCAGCAATATTAGTAGTACCACAAGCATTGGTACTAGTTGCAATAGCAGTACTGTTTATACCACTTAAAGCAACAGTAATATTAACTTTAATATTTTTATCAATGCTAATTTTACTAGTTCTTCTATCATTATTTCTGCTAATGGTAGTACAATTAGTAGTCATAGTTATAGCATTCCTACTTAGAGTATGGTCCACTGGAATGCTCTATCCGTGCCGTTTTCTGCATTACTATAGATGTGATACACCGGCCACATAATCCTTCATCTGCTTCATAATTGCAGACATAAAAACTGTTCCCAGATCAAACGGATCAAAAGTTACTAAAAAAAGCTACCATGTGCTGCCGTGCAGTGGAATACCCTTTGCAAAGATTAACCGGCCACCTTTCACTTGCTGATTGCAGCGTTCAGGTATCAAACCGATTCCATTTAGGTGAAACCGTTGCCTAGAGAGTTTTAACGTGTGCATAAATGACAAAATAATGAAGTAATGCTGTCTCCATATGCCGCATTATGCCATATAATTGTGTCAACACTGCCACATAATGTGGTCTTCCCCTATCACATAATTCCAGTGGCCCTGCTTATAGTACTAGAACTTGTCACAGTAACCGCTGATACAATATTTTATAAGTAGATACAAAGTCTCTTTTGAGTTTAGCCCCTTCCCACGATTTTGTGGTCACATATTTTTTTGAATGTGGTGACATGTCTTTCCTCTTTGCATAATTGTTGTAGTTCAGGATTCTCTCAGTCCTCTTCTTTGGTTGCCCTGCTCGTAGTAAATAGTAGCAGAAAAGGTTTACTGTTACATTTGGGCAGGCAGATGTGGCAGGTGGTATACAGGGTGGGTGTGCTTTAGAAGTTGTGTGGCAGTGTTCTGATTCCTGGTTTTGCAGTTGCATGGTTACCAGCAGGTGTATTGTTTCTCTTTTATGTAAAAAGAGGCATGTGCATAAGCTTACAGACACAAGCTTGCACACCAATCGAAAATGCAGTTATACCTAGGCCTACGCACAAAGATATATTCATGGCCATATCCAATCTGTGGGAATAGCATAGGGTCGTCTACAGACAACACGCGTAGCACCTATGAGATCGCGAATTAAATGTTTGCATAGGAGTGAGTGGTCATCAGGGGTGATGCAGTTGTACTGCACAGTGCCTTCAGTGTTACCTAGTTTGAACAGGATTCAAAGCAACAGTTGTCATTTACTGATTGGGAATACATTTCACTGGGTTGTTTTGGTGTTGGGTTCTTTATACAATGTGCGGGTATGTGTTCTGTTGTGCAACATGTTTTAGTGCTAGCCAGTGCTAAAAGCCTTCAGTGATGTCATCACTGGGATCTTGGAGATGGTGCTGGCTGTAGGAGACAGTGTGTTGAGTTAGAGGTCAGCCTGACAGGAGTTTGGAGATGAAGAGAGAAGCGATGAAGGCCTGGAGATGCATCATTGTAGCAGTCAGTAAACCTATAGAACTTCAGGTAGTTCCTTAATAATGTTGAAATCTAGAGCATTGCCAGGGGCATCTCTAGGCAAAGCCTGAGAGACGTTTGGAGTACCTCAGTCCATAAATTGCACTTCCTTTCTCCGTTTGAGCGCTGCAAATTGAGAGATGCATCCTGAGCATTGGCGGACGACGCATATAAACAATGGTGGGGAGGGTGGAGGGGGCGTGGGGTGAGCACGGGGGGGTGGAACAATAAAAAAATAAGAATAAAACTTACCTGGTGCTGCTTCTGCTGCCTCGTGCCTTGGCGCTCCTCTCCTTCCTGGTCCAGCAGCCCCTGGGACAGCATCAGAGACTCCCTGTGCAATCCCCACTCTGCTCTCATACTGCATGAGAGCGGCGCGGGGATTGGCTTGAGCTGGCTTGTTCAACGCTCGCTCAGGCACAGGGAGTCTGTGCTGTTTCTCCAACCCGGCTGTGTAATACAGCTGGGTTGGAGAAACCTAACTGCGCATGTCTGTCTAAGACAGCCGGCCAAACAGACATGCACAGTTAGCAGTGCACATCACTCCACCCACCTCCCATGGCCCAGGCCCGCCCATCCCCATGCATGCTGGCTCAGCCAGCAGATGTAAAATAAAACGATATTGTTTCATTTTTCAGTTGCTGATTGAGCCAGCGAGGCGGCGCTCCTCCGCCATTGTGGAAGAGCCGCCACTGATCCTAAGGTAACCTGATCCACAGGTAACTAGCACTTAGGTGAACCATCAGGATCCCCTTGTTATCAGGTAACAGAGATTTCCGTTGTTTCCTTGATGTGACAGACGAACCGTAGGTATGAATGAGAGAAAGTGAAAAATGATTGACCTGTATGGTGAAGTTGTTCAGAGTCGGGTCAGTAAAGGCAAGTCCTTTCAGGGACAGGAACAGAAGTCTCAGAGATAAACTTACACCAACACAAATATGTAGCTCAATCACAAAGATATTTTGATTGTTATTTTATGTGAGAGAAATTTAAATAGATGTAGTGAAGTATTTGAAGTATGAACCGAAATAAAAGCAGGTACATAGTTAGATTATATGGGATTCCTGTGGTCTGTGTTGGATTACAAGTTGGATTTTAAGGTTATAATATAAATGTAAAGAATTTAAGTGGGTTTGGCCTCGGACAACTGATAGAGTGAGACGGCATCGCCACTTTTCACCTCCCAGTGGGTAAGACGGAATGCTCTTCTTGCCGCATGTGCCTGGTAAACATTGAAGTATGGTACACTTGTGCAAGGGGAACAGAAGAAGTGCCTATATGGACAAAAAGACACCACAACTGTGCACACCATCAGCTAGCAAACAGGGGCGGCTCCTCCGTAATGGCGGAGGAGCACCGCCCCCTGCTCAAAAAGGAAAAATAAAATGATAATAAAAGCATTTTATTATCATTTTATTTTTACCTAACTAACTGCTGACGGCGGAGTCTTCAGCGAGGCGGGGCCAGGCAATACTTTTAGAGAGGCATGGCAGAGGGTGGAGTGGTGAGCACCATTAAGTGCGTATGTGTGTTTGGCCGGCCTGTGTTGCACAGCCAGGTTGGAAAAGCATACCAGGCTCCAATGCACCATCTGAGCAGCAAACAAAGCCGCTCAGACCAATCCTAGAGCTTCTCTCATGCTGGGAATTGAATTCTCAGCATGAGAGTGCTGGGATTTTGCATCTAGGAGCCATCATCTCCTTGTGTTTGCTTTGTTCGCCCTAAGTTGGCAGGGTATGCCCAGATGTGGGACCCTTGCTCACTTTGCCACTGGATTCAAGCTAGCCTGGCTGATGAGGGCTGTTAGCCCGAAACCGGTCCCAGGATGCTTGTTTCCGGTCCAGGGAAGACATGGCTTGACAGTTCGGGCTGGACTGTTCCCATGAGGCACAGGGTCAAGACTGATTTGCATATAGCTGTGTCTGAACTGGGGTGGCAAAGTGAGCTAAAGAATGATGATGGATTCAACCCAGATCTTGACTGGGGGTGAGTGTTTGAAAAGTTTCAGCACTCCGTCCATCATCTCCTTGTGTTTGCTTTAGACCAATCCTAGAGCTTCTCTCATGCTGGGAATTTAATTCTCAGCATGAGAGTGCTGGGATTTTGCATCTAGGAGCCTGAGCAGTTCTAGTCCAGGATCAGAGGAGAGAAGGAAGGCGGCGGCCATCGGAGCGGCAGGTAAGAGGGATTTAAATGATTTTTTAGCTAGCACACAACATTCACTTACCTTGAACCTCATCTTTCCTTCCTCTGTTCCTGGCATCACCACACTCCTTTCCTGCTCATGGCACTTTTGATTATTTGATGCTTCTTTGTCCTGAGCAGTAAAGCAAGCACTAGGTACAGGAACAGGCAAGACATTTTTAAAGATACAAACATAAGTTCTTAGAACCACAGCAGTACTCCATCTCAGCCACTGTCACCTACGCAGCCAATCGGATCTCAGCCGCAACAGTCTTTGGCAAAATCTCTAAGAAATTATTTTAAAATATCATATGTTGTGTTTTCAGGGGGTGGGCTCCCAGGGACACCTTAAGGATTTTGGGGGCCCATATTTATATAAAAGTTTGAATTTATGATCCAGTTTTAGCTCTTTCATGCCCTCTTTGGCCAGGTCACTGACAGTGCACACTGGTCCAAATTCTAAATGTTTTTACAACTAATACTCAGGGATACCGACATGTTTTTCAATATTGTAACACAGCAGCACACTAATATTATTTCAAATAATCTCTGCGAGCCCCTCCCCTTTCTCATATGTGAGGTTCTATTTTGATCTAAA
Organism: Calotriton arnoldi; assembly: GCA_963921515.1. NCBI lineage: Eukaryota > Metazoa > Chordata > Amphibia > Caudata > Salamandridae > Calotriton > Calotriton arnoldi. The sequence continues at coordinate 550,018 of CAWUFW010006554.1, forward strand.
AGAAACTTTTTTATGGACGTTGCATAAAACATAAACACATTTCTCTGCAAAATGTATGTAATAGACTCCCACACATCACCTACACTAAAAATAAATTAAAGGAAAACGATATTTAAAACAATCTCCTTAAAAATGATTCAAGGTGATCGGGGCAAGACTCTCTTCAGAACAGAAATGGCTCTGTCAGGGGGCGCCCTGAAAGGCTAGTGCCCTGGGCCAGCACCCACTTTGACCATTCTGTGAAACGTCTTTGTGGGCTCTGTGCTCCTGGTATGAGATAAGAAGGAGACAACATATGGAAAGAGACTGTTGTCAGAAATAGACCTGCCTGCATTGCAACCACTGGATGTGGCTTAAGGGATAGAGCAGCCAACTTTAAAGCTGGGGAACCTGGTTCGAGTCAGGCGGAATGCTCAAACATCCAGTGATTCTGGGCAAGTCACTTAATTTCTCCAGTGCCTAAAAACATTAATGTGTCCGTCTGTAATGCAACTGGTGCTCATGTAAAGCGCTCTGATACCTTCAGGTCGAGTTCCCGCTATATAAAACTGCAAAAAATATATATATATTTATTCAAAAGATTACTTAATTTATCATTCCACTCATGACTCCTGTCAGGTTTTAAGGATATCCATGTGAAACAGTCTAAATGGAATCAACTACATGGCCAGTGATTGTGACGAAAATGTGGCTCTTGATCTCAAGGACCAATGCGTGTCAATCATGTGCTAGCAGCTAGCTTCTCATGTTATTGTTCTGATGGCCGATGGCAGGAGGATGCTCCAGCCAGCCCCACTGCACTGGGAAGCAGCCCTGCCTCTCCTCCCACTCCTGGGAGTCTGCGCCTCTTTACTGTGTTTTTGTTACAGGTCGTAAATTAGAAGACCATGTCAGAGGGCAGACCTGGCTCACCAGGAGTAAATTACTCGAGTGAATCACTCCTCGTGACCAATGGGCCAGAAGAATCGATTAGCAGCAGCCTGGCAGAGGAGCAATGACTGGGCCCTTGTTCTTCCCAGCACATCCTGTATTCACTCTTGCAGAGAGGAGCTGTATTTTCCCACCCAGACTCCTCTCTTTTCCAACCGGCGTTTAAAGGGCCAGTTTAAAAAATAATGGGGCAGATTTACAAGCCCCTTGCGCCACTTTTGCGTCATTTTTAACATGGGAAAAATGACGCAAAAGTGGCGCAAGGGGCTTGTAAATCTGCCCCAATGTGTTTTATCCATCTGTGTTCAGGCCAGGATATGCTGGCTAGCATTTGATTTTGCTGTTTCTGTAGCTTTGTGCACTGGCCTATTAACAACGTTAATTCTTTCTTGTAATCAGGACGCATGCACAAAATACGTGTACTAGCATAATGACCTAATCACAGTTTTGCCACCTAATGCAATAAAAGACCTTTTATTAACAGTATAATCTCATAGCTGGACTAAACCAACTGTACCACGGGGGTGTGGAGAATTTAGAAAGCTTCCCTCAGCAAGAACATACCAACATTGCAGAGCAAGGGCACACATTTGCTCAGAGATGTTGTCGTTGACACAGCTTTGATAGAGGTAAACACTCCCCCCCCCCACCTCTATTAACTCTGCACAACATGGCTGCTGATTTGCCGTTACTCATTCCTTAACTACTCACATATATACATTTTTGACGTGTGTCATCGATCCGATCTTTATGCTCCTTCACGTCGCGGATTCAAAAGCAGGTGATTTGAGTGAAAGGGAGTATATGCAGGCCACTGAACAGAAATTACATGTTATATGCGAAAATCTCATGCCCACTGTTAGTGCCTGGTTTTATTTGGCGCTAGTATTCCATGCAAAGCCAGGTCATTATACTTTGGTAGATCTGGCTCAGCAACGACTCATAGAGGCGTTTGCACTGTTTTTGCCCCATTATGGCCTTGTTGCATAGGTTAGGAGAGGTTTTGTGTACGTTACACAAGGAAATTTGGGGCTGTGCTCACATCAATTTCCAGAACAAAAATTACGTTTGCGCATAAAAGTAGATTGGAACTGCCATTTGCACCATGAAGCCAGTAGTGGCTGGTGTTGTGGAAGAGTGGAGGGGTGGGGGGATGGGGTCGCAGGACGACAAAATAAAAAAATTCAAAAAAGTACCCACAGCCAGCCGCGCTTGTCTGCTCCACTCCTCGCAGGCACAGACTCCCAGACTCCACTGCGACCAATCTTGACGCTGCTCTCATGTCATGAGAGTAGCAACCACGATTAGCCTGAGCGTTCTGAATTTGCGCTCCCCAGTGAGACTGGGATCCTGTACCTGCTGTCTCCAACCCACAATTTTCAATTTTACGCAAAACATTGCTGTAAGGGAACACACCACAAAGGATAATTCAATTGCAAAATTATTTACTCATTAAATTGAAAATGGTTGGTTTCTTTTAAATAAGAGTTTGAAGACAATTATCCTTTATTGAGCAAAGTAATTGGGTTTTTCCCGACAGAACCAATTGTTTCGTACAGCACGAATACCCAGGTTCTGAGTGACACAGGGTCACCCCATTATATTTGATGGTCTCCAACCCAGCAATGCAGCTCGGGTTGGAGACAGCTTCAGTGCGCATGACGGTATGGCCGGCCTGAGACGGCCGGCCAAACCGTCATGCGTACTGACAACAGTGCCCACCACTCCTCCTGCAGCCTGTCCTCCCCCATGGCCCCGCCTCCTAAGACTCGTCAGGAAAGGAAAAACTAAATGATGATAAAACATGTTTATTATCGTTTAATTTTTCCTTTCCTGTCGTTTTGAGGCAGCTGGCGGTGGTGAGCGCTCCTCCGCCATTGCGGAAGAGCCGCCGCTGCATGAAGCACCCCTTAATATCGCACGTATCCTTGCAAATGAAGAATAAATATGCTCCTATATGTGTGCCCGTGTGTGAGTGGGGGTATGTTTTCTAAAGACAGGTGATGGGGGCGTGGCCAAGATGGCGGCGAGCTAAGACGTGATTTGTCTTCGCTCCTCCACCCGCCGATTTCAGCACCGGCCTCGGGCCCTACTGAGCGCAAGAAACGACTGTCGAGCCTCCTATAACACCCAGGAGCATCAGACGACCAACCGGGTGCCCCTCGGGTCCACGCGAGAGCCTCTGCGGCTGCCGGCCCGGGCCTGCCCTCGGCCTCGGGAGTGGTGTTGACAGGGCCCGGCGTGCTGCGTGGTGTGAGCCGCGGCCCTGCCCCTGAGCTGTGGGAACGAATGGCCCCGCCTGCGGTGCCGTGGGAACAGTGACACTCCTGTGCTTTCTCGGCTCGGCCTGCGGAACCCGGGAGTCACTGTCGGAGCCCATCGGAGACCTGTAGCGACTTTACTGTCCCCCATAAGACCTGGTGGGACCTGCGGAGCTCCGACGCTGCGAGCCGGGTGGTGAGCTCGGCGCCCTCCTCGCTGCCTGCCGTTCCTCCAGCCCGCTACACCCACGGCATTGACTACCACTGGGAGCCCTTCTGAACCCCATCTGGCTGACTTTCGCTACTCTCGCCCACACGGGGACCGGCTTAACTGGGTATTGGCTGACTCTGCACTCGCCATTGCTGGAGACAATGGACTAACCGCGCACTGGGCGCCATCTGAGCCGCTTCCTCACCCCGCTTGTTCGTCCTCAGCGGGGGCCTTCCCTGTGCATCGGCGACTTCAACGCTTGGCGCAGCGGCCGATCGGGGGGCATGTCGGCCTCCGGCCCTGTGGCCCACACCAGCGGTCCCCCTGAGTGACCAGGGTTGTCGTTGCGCAGCCCCTAGATCGCCGCAGGCCTAGCGACTACCAGCTCTTCGCCATCGTTATTTTGGCCGTCCGGCGTGACTTGTTTGAGGTGGGTCCCTGCGGCTAGTGCTGGGGGTATTCTCCCCGAAGAGGGCTCTCCAGGGCGTGCGGCCCGGCCCGAAAGAGGTGCCACAAGTTTCAAGCCTGATCCCATCTAGACACTGCCTCCTCCCTCACATGTCCCGGGCCCAGCACCTTAATCAAGACTGTATTCTCGCCTCTTTCACTACACGTTACGTCTCTACCTGGCCGCACCCGCACAGACATTTGGCTCATCTACAGGGTCTCCACACAGCGACCCTGGTGACACCCCTCACCAATCTCCAGTCCTGCGCATCAACGGGACGGATACGCCCTGACGGCCCGTCGATCACGACACTGCTTGGGCTCGGTTCTTCCCCCCGGCGGCTGCGACGACCGGAGCGGAGAGGGTCCTCACTATGTCGACAGCCAAGGGTCGGAAAGACAAGTCCACCACTAGAGAAAAGAACGCACTGAGGGACCTCTTCGCCAAGCTACAAAGCGAGGAATCTGGTGACCCAGACCGCTCGAGCCCACCGGCCCAGATGTCGCCCTCCTCGGACGCCCCTGTGACACGGGAGTTCTTGGAGTCTCTCTTTGCTGCTTTACGCTAGGACCTCCAGACTGTCAAGTGTGACCTCACCGCGGAACTTAGGGAGGTTCGCAGGGACGTGGACGACATAGGGGAGAGAGTAGCGACCTTGGAAGCCAAAAGGGACTCCCGGGACACTGAGATGGCGGCCTTACAACAGGAGGTGCTATGTATCCACGACCAACAGGTAGGCGTGCAGTCTCATTTGGAGGACCTGGAAAATCGCTCTCGGCGCCATAACATTCGGATTCGTGGGGTGGGCACCAATGAAGAAGCCGGGGACATCTTTGCCTACGTCCGGGATCTGTTCAACCACGTTCTGGGTAACCCCATGGACACTCCATTGAAACTGGATCGCGCCCACAGAGTGGGCCCACCCAGGGTGGCGACAGCACCTCCCGCGGACATCCTAGTTTGCGTCCAAGACTTCCAAACCAAAGAGGAGATCCTACGCATGGCGCGTTCTCTCCAACCACTTTCTTTCCGCAATCAGACGCCTTCTCTTTACCAGGACCTTGCAGCGATCACGCTCCAGAAGTGCAGGACCTTCCGGCCCATCACGGCCATTCTCCGTCAGCGCAATATCTCCTACTCCTGGGGACATCCGTTTCGCCTGGTGTTCCGGCACGATGGCAAGCTCTTCCTACTCCGTTCTCTGTCGGAGGCCAGCAAACTCCTCGGGATCACTCTTCCGGACGACACAGATGCAGGAGCTCTCCCCGCCCAAGGGTCAGGTGATGGAAGACCGCAGTGGAGACAGCAGATGCGGCGTCAACGGGCCCACAGACCGGATCCTACAGTGATCAAGATGGAGCAGCAAGCGGCGTTGGAGGCCCTTCCGGGGGCCTTGGCCAAGACATCAACTGACTGACTCTTCCTGGTTACATTGCTGTATCCTTTCTTTGCTATGTTTTGGGTGGAGGAGGGAGGGTGGCAGATCTGATGTTGGCCACGCGATCGCCCGATAGGCTTTCTTTCTGTCTATCCTCGGATGACGGACATTGTTTGGACACTAAACCAATTCCAGCGCCTGTTGCGCAGTATGGGGTTTTTCCCTTTTTATTTTTCCCTTTCATAGTTGGGGTTTCTTTTTCTTTTACACACTCTCCACCCTTCTTCCCCTCTTTCCACCATGGGGTTCCTCGTGGCCCGCAAGGCGCTTTGGCCTCTTGGCTACTGGGCTGCTGTCAAGTGCCCGGCTATGCCCGAGTCCTGACCCTATACGGACTCAGTCGGAAGCGTTCCCACCCCCTTCAGGACTGAATGCCGCCCCCCTCTATTAAAATTCTTACCCTCAATGTGAGGGGTCTTAACAACCCAATCAAGAGGCGGGCACTCCTCTCTTACCTTGAAGGTACAGGGGCGGACATTTGTCTCCTCCAAAAAACCCACCTCCTCTCCAAAGATTGTCACAGACTTCGGTCCCGTTTCTTCCCAACTCAATTTCATTCTTCGGGACCCGCAAAGAGGGCAGGGGTGGCCATCCTGGTTTCAAGGAACTTTCAGGGAAGGGTGGCGCAAAAAGGGGCTGAAATACGAGGTAGGCTCCTCACACACCAATTCACAGTAGGGGGACGCACATTTACGGTGGGTTCCATCTACGCCCCTAATGATGGCCAGGAACGCTTTCTGGGTGAAGCTCTGATGGAAGTGATGGCCGCCCAAGACCGTCATATACTGATTGGCAGGGACCTCAATTTAGTGTTTGACAACGTCACAGACCGATCCGCACAGCGCAACAGTCAGGTTGGCTCCCTTTCCCCGACCAGACACGCCAACTTACATGACTTGGGCCTCACAGACTTATGGCGACACTTCCACCCTGACACGAGAGATTTCTCTTTTTACTCCAACGCACATAAAACGTAGGCCAGATTAGATTATTTCTTGGGCACTAAACCCGTTTTAGACAGCGCGCTCTCAGCTGACATACTGCCTGCGACCCTTTCCGACCATTCCCCTGTGCTGCTCACCTTAGCCTTCCCACAGGCACACCCCCCGACCAGACACTGGCGATTCAGGGATACCCTTCTCCACCGCCAAGACACGGTCACACGGCTACAGCGGACTTTGGACGATTATTTATCACATAATGACAATCCGGATACAACCCTCTCCACTAGGTGGGCGGCCCTCAAAGCGGTGATAAGGGGTGAAGTCATAGCCATATCAACGGCTGACAATAAAGAGCGCCAGCATAAGAGGGAGGAACTGACGCTGAAAGTACGGGAACTGGAGCAGATGCACCATCGCACTGGGACAATTGACGGCAGCCAGATCGCAACTGACTGCCCTGGACCGAGATAAGGCGGAATATGCGGCAATGCGCTTACGACATTCCTTCTATGTGGGAGGGGACAAGTGTGGGCGACTACTTGCGCACAAACTACGGGAAGCCCGACAACGGGATGGGGTCCGGGAGATTAGGGACCACTCGGGCACTTCACACGGATGACACGGCTATAGCCGAGACATTTTGTGATTTTTACATGCAGCTCTACACTGAACAGCCCCTGGAAACACCGGACATAGCTTCATACCTAGCTCAGGCCCATCTCCCCAGTTTGACGCCTGATCAAGCGGCCCACATAGAGAGGGAGATTAGGGTTGAGGAGGACATAACCACCATAGCCCGCTTGAAACTGGGTAAATCGCCTGGCCCTGACGGTTACACCACGGCCTTTTATAAGCAATTTTGCCCTACGTTGGCCCCCTACTTGCCCGGCTCTTTAACTCCTTTGCCGAACCTGGTGCAATCCCCGCATCCATGCTTGAGGCGGCAGTTGTTGTGATCCCAAAACCCGGGAAAGATAAAACATCATGCGGTTCCTACCGTCCTATTTCACTTTTAAATATCGATTTGAAACTATACACTGGGATCCTGGCCGCCCGCCTCAGCCCCCATATGCAGGGATTAGTGGATCCCGATCAAGCAGGGTTTATATTGCAGCGCCAAACGAGTGACAATACTAAGCGGGCCGCGCATCTGATCGAAAAGGCCTCCCGTATCCCTGGCGAATACATGCTCCTGGCAGTGGATGCGGAGAAAGCCTTCGATCGTGTCCATTGGCCATACCTTGAGCAGACATTAATACGTGCCGGCATCCAAGACAAGATGCGAATGCACATCTTGAACTGTTATCGTTTCCCCACTGCTACGGTCAGGGTGAATGGCTATACCTCAGCATCATTCCCCATCAGTAGGGGCACTCGACAGGGGTGCCCTCTGTCGCCCCTGTTATTTGCACTCTACATGGAACCTTTCGCTCAGAGGGTCCGTGATCACCCTCAGATTACTGGTATTCGCTTTGGCGGGGATACCCATACGGTAAGCCTCTATGCGGATGACATCTTAGCCACTTTCACGCAGCCTACGCCCGCCCTGGGGAGCTTTCTGAGAGAGCTGGAGGCCTTCGGGAGGGCCTCCGGTTTTAAGATCAACATGACGAAATCCGTGGCGCTTAGTCCGTCCCTGCCACAGGCGGTCCTGGCAGACCTTCAAGCCCGCTACCCGTTGCACTGGTCCGACGAGTCGGTCCCCTACCTGGGCATACAGCTAGCCCCGACTTTACAAAGTATGAGACATATTAATTACTCTCTCCTGCAAGCACACGTCCGGGCTGCGTTGCTGAAATGGAAACGATACCCGATATCATGGCTGGGGCGAATAGCAGCCGTCAAAATGACTATCCTTCCCAAAATCCTGTACCTTTTCCAGACCCTGCCCCTCCCACCTACTGCCGGATGGCTGCAGAGGATCCAGTCTGACCTTTCCTCCTTCATCTGGCAGGGGCGTAAGCCGAGAATGAAGCGGTTGGTGAGCTTCCTTCCACTGCACGAGGGTGGCCTCGGAGTCCCGGACCTAGCACTCTATTACACTGCCACGCAACTCCGGTACCTGGTCGAATGGAGTAGAGCAGAATCTGAGAAACATTGGCTTTTCCAGGACCGGACTGTTGCTGGCACGTCCCTTATGAAGATCCCCTTCATGCCCAAACACCATCGCCCGCCCAATCTGTATGCTTCCCAGGTAACACGCTCCGTCCTCAAGGTCTGGGATCGGGTCAACATACGGCATGCCCTCACCACATTTCCCTCCCCCCTCACCTCCTTTCTTGATCATTCAGATTTCGGACCTGGCGTCGGCCTTCGGGCTTTCCCACTATGGAGAGAAGCGGGCTGCCGCGCCTTAGTCCAACTGTTCCACAGGGGTGAGATAGTCCCCTTTCTGCAACTCCGAGCTGACCATGGCCTCCCTGAATCAGAACGCATACACTACCTACAGGTCCGACATTGGGCCTTACACCCTGATAACCGGGCTAACGCGTTGCAGCTCCTTACTCAATATGAACGATGGCTCATCACGCGACCCTCCGACAAGAAACTGATTTCCGATCTCTACAAACTGCTCCTGTCCAGATATACTCATACTTATCACGCCGGACGAGCGCGATGGGAGAGGTACCTGGGACGTGACCTTAGCTCTCAGGAATGGGAAAGCGCATGCTATAGGGCCCGCCACACAGCCACCCAGGTAGGCCTGACTGAAACCTTTACTAAATTAGTATACCACTGGTACTATACGCCAGAGAGATTGCATCAGCCTGACCCCACACATAGCCCTGACTGTTGGAGAGGCTGCAGACAGAGAGGCTCGTTGGTCCATCTCCTTTGGGACTGCACACATATTCAATCCTACTGGACACACGTAATTGACGAAATTGACAAACATCTGGACACGGAACTCCCCCGGTTTCCCACCTATGTCCTGCTAGGAGTACCCAACTCACTCACCTACCCCCTGAAATCACGAAGGGGGAAACAGATAGCCATTGCTCTGGGCACAGCTACCCAGAACATACTTATGCACTGGAAGACCGCCCGGGTCCCCACACATGCGGGGTGGTACCAACGGCTTTGGCACGTGCTGGGCATGGAAAAGATTTCTCTCACTTTAGCGGGTAAGGGCTCCTCCTTTAGCGACATTTGGCAACCCTTTCTAGCCCTTCTGGCCCCAGAATTCAGGGAACTGTATTGCCCCAAATACCTACGCCTGTTACACCTCACCACTCCAGACCCCCACGCTTGATCCATTTTGACCCCGCTTGGAACACGCCGGCCCAGGTTATGCTATATAGAGACAGCGACCCCAAGAGGGTGAAGAGTGTTTTTCTTTTCCTCCCTTTTTTCCCCCTTTTCATTTCCTCCCTTTTCTTTTCGTATTTGGGTGGGGGGGTGTGGTGTTCTTAATGTAAATAAGAAGAAATCACACGGTATTAAAGAAACTGGTCCGGTTTATTCACCCCAGCCATCAACAGCTCACGACCAACTGTCAGGTCAGGCACCTTCAAACATCAAGGTTCTAAATAGAACACATAACAAGATTCCACGGGGAATCAGTCATAACGTCACACATCTTCCCTCTTTACATGAACAAAGTAAAACAACGAAAAGAAGAAGAACCATGTGACATATGTGCAGAGAATAAAATGCAGAAAAATAAAACTTAAGAAACATAGTCTCTCATATGCAAAGGAAATGTGCGCACCCTATGACTCCTTTTCCTGTCAGTATCAGGTAATGAACCCAATCTAACAACTGAAGAATCAGAATCAGAAGAGGAAGGACTGAAGTTAGTGCTGACAGCCTTAAAATCAGAATTAACCAACACCACACGACTCTTATTCCAAATCCTTCCATCCTCAGTCTTAACGGCATTCTTGAAGATCTTAACAATTCTCCTCACATTTGTAAACTTAGACCAGGGTTGGCATCCAACAGGCGCCCTAATCTTAACATGGTCCCCAACACTCAAATCATTATTCTGAACACATTTTCTTTTATCAAAGTATAATTTCCTTGATAATTGCTTGTCATACTCCCTACGTCTCCAACCACCCAAATGATTGTCTTTAAAACCTTTGCCAACACTCATCCAACCAGGACAAAGCTTAGAATTCGAAGCTCTTCCCTTGAACAACTCAAAGGGCGATCTTCCTGTTGTCATGTGGGGAGACATTCTGTAAGCTGTGATCCTGTCTTGTAGAGCAACTTTCCAGTTTAAATTATTGGCTCTGGCTAATTGTATACTCTCCTTAAGAGTTTTGTTAACCCTTTCTACCGCCCCATTGGTTTCTGGGTGATACACAGAACTGCATTTGTGTTTTATGCCACACACTTTCATGAAAGACTGAAATTCAGAGGAGCAAAACTGAGGACCATTATCAGAGAGAATGCAATTAGGAAAACTCTCTCTCTTAAAAACCTCTTCAAGAAACTTCTTGACACTAGCTGAAGAGATATCCCTAACTGAGCTTACTTCAATCCATCTGGAATACAAGTCCAAAAGCACGATTAAATAAGGAGTGTCCGACACTCCATGTAGAGGTCCAATTATATCTATGGCTACTTCATCCCACGGATAATCTGGTAATTTCCTACAAACCATAGGCATCTGTTTGGTTTTGAGTATTTTATCACTACAACAACACTCCATACAATCACGAACCATTCTTTCAATTTCTTTGTCCATTCCTGGCCACCAAAATTGCATTCTCAAATACTCTTTGGTTTTGACAATTCCAAGATGCCCTGTGTGTGCATGAGCAAGTAATCTATTGCGCACGCCCAAAGGAGGAACCAGTTTCGTGCCCCTAGTTAGAATGCCCTCCATAACTGACAATTCATCACAAACCAAAGACCAGGGCTTCTCCAGATGCTTGTTTTTACCCAACACAAGCAAATCCATTACTTTCATGATTTCTTGATCTTTGCCAATTTCCGTTTTCCACTCTGATTCCTCCACAGCACCCAATGTGACTTCACAAACATTAACTATATCATCCACAAGACTCACATCATCTAGATCCACCACATCAACATCGACCAATCGAGATAAACAATCAGCTGACTTGTTAATAACACCTGGGATATAGTCTACATCAAAATCAAATTCCTGAAGTGAAATAATCCATTTTTTTATCCGAGAAGAGATAGAGTCTAAGCCCTTTTTTCCGAAAACCTCTTTAAGAGGTTTGTGATCTGATAGAACCTTTACCTTAGTGCCCCAAATCAAATTTCTGAATTTTCTCAGTCCCAAAAGATGGCCAAAGCCTCCTTCTCAATTACAGAGTAGTTAAGCTCAGATCCCCTCAGGCACCTAGACGCACAAGCAATCAAACGTTCTACTCCATGATTTTTTTGAAGTAAGACAGCTCCTAATCCTTTTGCACTAGCATCCGTCAAGATAAGAGTTTCTTCACCTGGTACAAATGCTTGTAAGGAGGGAGCTTTCATTAATTCCGCTTTGATGGAGACAAATTCCTTTGCACACTCATCACTCCAGTCAAAAACCACACATTTGCCAGTAAGTTTCCTAAGACACCTAGTCTTATCAGCATATCCCGGGATGAACTTACTATAAAACTCCACCATCCCAAGAAAAGAGAGCAACTCTTCTTTGTTGGAAGGCACACAGATCTTCACAATGGATTCTACTAAATCTTTTTTGGAAAAACCCCATGTCCAGTGATACGATGACCCAGGTAATTCACCTCCTCCACAGCAAACTTGCATTTCTCCTTCTTGAGGGTCAACCCAGCCTTCCTAAGACATTCTAGAACAGCATAAACTCTAGCAAAATGCTCTGCCTTTGTGCTACCATAAATCAACAAATCATCTTGATAGCACTTCACCCCTGACACACCCTTAAGAACATTGGACATTATGCGTTGAAAAACAGACGCAGCTGAGACTAGCCCAAATGGCATCCTGCGAAATTTAAAAGTTCCCATTTGCGTCACAAAGCCTGTCAGATTCTGTGAAACTTCATCCAACTCCAGTTGATGATAGGCGGAGGCAAGATCCAGCGTAGTAAAGTATTTGGCACCCACCAAAGTGCAAATCATCTCATCAATATTAGGCAGAGGAAACCTGTCTACAATTACCTCTTTATTAAGTGAACGTAAGTCAATGCAGAGGCGTAATTCGCCATTGGCCTTTTTGGCGACAACTATGGGAGCCAACCACTCAGTCGCCTCAACAGACTCAATGACCCCCATGTCAATCAATCGTTCAATTTCTTTCTGAACCCCTGCTTGTTCATTCAAAGGGACTCTCCTAACTTTCGCAACAACAGGAACAGCTCCTTCTCTTAATTTAATATGATGTTTGTACCCTTTTAAACACCCAAGTTCATCACTGAAAACATCAGCAAATCTTTCAGCTATGGCAGAAACAGAATCATCAACGATTTGAACTTGAACTTGAGGTACCGAATTGGGATTCAAAAGAACCCCAAGCAAACGTTGATGCGGCCACCCTAGTAGTGCATCCCCTTGTTTTGCCACGTACATTTTGCCAGCAATCATTCGTTCACTCAGTTCAATACAAGCTTCAAAATAACCCAACATTCTTATGGGCAAACCTCCATAACCCACAGGTGAAACATCGCTCTTTAAGAGAGAAACTCTATCTTTAAAATGCTGATCATAGATGTTTTTGCTAATCATGGTGAGATGTGAACAAGAATCAAATTTTAACTCAAGCTCCACTCCACCAATAGTGACAACGTGAGAGGGATGTTTAGTTTCCTGCTCACCTATTTGATATATTATTTCCTTCACTTGTGGCTGATCTTTTATCTGACCTTGATCTTTTTTTTTATCTTGCTTTTGCAATATTTTGCAAAATGTCCCTTCCTTCCACACGTGTTGCAATTAAAACGAATAGCAGGACAAAACGGTGCATTGGCTCTATGACCTATTCTCCCACATCTGAAACAGGTGGAGCTGTTGTCCAACGAAGAGACACCTTCATTGAGACGTGAAAATCTATCTCTTTCACTGTCAACAGTTGACTTATTTTTAACAAGACAAACCACCTCTTCCACATTACTTTGACCCTCAGCATTATTTTTTCTCTTTTCAGTACTCAATTCTTCTACACATTTCATCATATGCTCTACACGTTTTGCAATGGCTAATACCTCATCCAGGGGAGGCTCATCCTTCAACCATAATTCCTCTCTTATTTTGTCATGTGCACATTTCAACACAAATTGATCCCTTAACCTTTCTTCAATGGCGCCACCAAATTTACATGACGAAGCAAGTTTCCTCAAGGCAGTAACAAATTCTTCAATAGATTCATCTTTTTTCTGCTCACGAAGACCAAAATGATACCTCTCCATAATAGTACTCAAACGTGGCAAATAATGTCGATCTAACTGTAATATGCACATTTCATACTCGTTTAAAGTTCTCTGGTCAGCAGCACTAAGCTCTGGCAAATGCTCAAGCACTTCCTGACCTTCACCCCCTAAACAGTGCAACAATAAAGAATGCTTTCTCTCAGCACTTAAATTAGTTCCACAAACACGTGCATAATTATTAAAGATCTTCTTCCACTTTTGCCACTTTATGGTGGGTTCACCTGGACTTGTTAAAAAGAAAGGTGGTTGAGTCACGTTCTGCATGTTGACTACCTAAAAAAAAAAAAAATTAAACCTAAAAACACACTTGAAGGGAAAACAAGACTGTGAAAATGTGCAGATGAACTAAAGCATTACGTAATATAAGTCACAACTTGTGCACATGTAAACTCCTCCTTCGTGCACAAACTTCAGTACATTGCTGACTTGCTACTCACAAAATCTAAAAAAATGTCCAAAATGCAGTTGCCCAAGACTGTGACACGCAAAATTCTTGAATCCTGGATGCGAGAAACCTTCAGTCACAGATGCTAAGAATTACTCCTGCGCGTTGATCTTCCTATAATTCAAAACGGAAACAATAGACGTAACCGGACATTGAGTTAACGAGAATATAGTGTTAACTAAAGCAATTCACCCCTTCCGTACAAAATGTCCGCCGTGCGTGTTGACGCTTTCTCCAAACCTTTAGGCTGTCTGGCTAACGTCACACGTAACTCTTTCATGCGTTCCAGCATCAAAGACGAGTCTTCAGCTTGAACGCGAATGCGTGTCAACACCTCCCACTGCCTCTTTAAGATGTCCTCCTAACGTGCCGAAACTCATCGATGCGTTCCAGCTACAAAATGGACCCTTGTCTCCAACTGGAACACGGTTGCGTTCCAACGCCTCCCACTGCCTGTTTCTATTATGACTCCGTGAAGCGCAAATGCGTTTCACCACGGACTCCTCCCTCTAATCTCCTCACCTCACACCAATGTTCCGGCACACCGTAAATCAGCCGCTGGAGAAGTATGTCCACCTTCTCTTCTGCATACTAATCTGCCGCTGGAGGAGATATGGGAACACGATCCTAGTAAAACAGGTTTCCTTCTTGAAGCGATCTGAAGAATTCTTATGCAGGAAAGAGGCTCCGCTGGATGTTGAGGTGAGAAATACTTCCGTCGCTCGTCGCCAAATAAATGTGGTGTTCTTAGTGTAAATAAGAAGAAATCACACGGTATTAAAGAAACTGGTCCGGTTTATTCACCCCAGCCATCAACAGCTCACGACCAACTGTCAGGTCAGGCACCTTCAAACATCAAGGTTCTAAATAGAACACATAACAAGATTCCACGGGGAATCAGTCATAACGTCACAGGGGGGATAGTGTTTTAACATTGGAGCTTGCGTATATTCACGCATTTACAACTCGCTATGCCGAGCCCTGCGTGGCTCACTTATTATGCACCTTTTATTTGTTTTGCTCCATGTCAATAAAAGATTTAAACCTAAAGACAGGTGATGAAAGATGTAGAAGGATTGCAAAATATATTTCATAACGCAAGATGCAAAACTCACCCTAGGTGATAGGAAGTGGCTAGGTAACTCGCTACCTTCTCAGCTTCTAATCATTCTTTTTTTGTTTATATTTATTTATTTTTTATGTTCAGAAATATTTTATTGATTTTTTTATTTAGGTCCACAAGTAAACAGACAAAAAATATTATCAGAAAGCTAGATACATTAATGAGCATATTTAGAAGTGGCTTAAGAACATTAGCAATAACGTAAGACTACTTATCATCTATGAATTCAATAAAATAATAAGTACATTGTAAAGATGTATAAGGCTACTTATGTAACATGAAGTTCTAAAAATGAATATTTAACCTACATTTACATTTAGCAATATTTTATCAAGCGTCCTTAAAAATAAAAAATAATCTAGTTTACAGTTGTTACTGAAAGAAACCTCAGTTCCATTCTTCATGAATAAAATCAATTTTTACCAGGTATTATTTTATTCCTAACATCAGACAAAAATGTAAACGTGAATGGACAGTTAAATAGTAAGTGTTTGAATGTATCAGTTTCTTATTGCAGGGCCAACAATCTGAATTATCAATTAATTTTGCTGTAAACAATTTCAAAGTGAGCAATAGCAGTTATTTAGAATAAATGAATTAGTCTGACACTGGAAGCTGGTAGACAACTAGAAATATTGCATAACCATACCTTTTCCATTGTTGTATCGTAAAATTGCCTGGTAAAATGGGATTCCAAAATAGACTATTTTCTATTAAAATCACAGTATTGGTGGAGATTATTTTTTGTATGATTTAATCGCAAAGTGACCAGATATTCCATGAATATTAAGGAACAGGTCTAAGTCAGGTTAACCATTTTGTATGGGGATTAAAATTGCTACATTCATTCAATATTGCATTACATAGTAGTACATATTTACTGTATCCAGAAGAGGATATATGGAACTTGGTTTGTATATATTGCTTTGACAAATTATGGAATACTCAAGCTCTAGTCCAAATTTCCCAATAAGATATTGGTTTGTTTAATTTAATTATGGGATTATACCACAACCACTGTCTTTGAAGATGTAATTGTAGTGTAATATCAGGGAATATGATCTCACTTTTTTAATACCTGTAATTAGAAGTGCTGGCAATGGAAAAGGTTTCACAATATTTTTCTCAATTAAAACCTGTTTGTGTAATACAACTAACTCTGAATCTTGGAAGCAAAAAGCACTTTGTGCAATAAAGAAACAGAGAGCGATATTTTCAGAAATCAAGAATACCAATTCCACCATCCAGTTTAGGAGCGTATAATAGTTTATGACGAATCAGAGAGTATTTAAATAAACTTTGTCTTTATTTTATTTTGATTGTTGAAAAATGAATGGGAAAAGCTCACTGATAACATTGATAATACATATAAAACTTGTGGAGACATTATCATTTTAATAGCTTCTATTCTCCCCACTGCAATAAGTGAAAAGAAGTCCATTCACCTACCTTGTTAATAATTCTGGAGATTATTTTCTTTAAAATTCATATTAACTGGACTTTTATTTAAAAAGTGAATACCAGGACATGTCAAATCAGATGAATACCAAATAATTCTGTTATTATATAGTACATCACCAGTGCAAAAGATATTTAAAGGAAAAAAATCAGTTTTGTTAATATTCAACATATATCCTGACACTGATTCATAATGCTCAATATTTTTAGTCTAATCGGAATGGTGAGAGGTGAGTCACTGACATTTAATAAAATATCACCTACATATGCTGATGCTTTTTAAACTATCTCATTAATGGGGATACCTTTATTGTCTACAGAATTGTGAATAAGACACAATAATGGTTCAATGGCTAAATAAAAATAACAGAGGAGATAAAGTCCATCTAAACAAATTAAAGGAAGGCTAATGTATTCATAACAGTTATTTTGTAATTGTGTTTTACCTTTGACATCTGGTGAAGGTATAACTACTCTTTCAATGTTGGTAATTTGGTTCGCCGAAGATTTCAATTTTGAGTTAAACATTTTATGTACATGAGAGATGGTAGTTCAGTTATACATACTGTACAAGCATCCCAATAAATAATTTTAAAAGTATCACCTGAGTGAAGGTGAACCTAGGGGAGGTAAACTAAATCTCTGATGAGAGAACTGTTTGCATTGTGGCAACTATGCACATAAATCATGAATAAGACATGTCAGGGATTTTGGTGTTGAATAAATTGTTGGCACATGATAATGCTATCTGCAACCCCTCTCTCTTGCCTTTCTCATTCCCCGAAGTACCTCTTACACATACTCAAGGGGAGGAACAATTGCAGAAAATACTCATGGCATCTGTGTCGGAGATTTCCTAAATCTCATACTTACCCAAACTGTCTTATGCCTGCATTCTTGTCCTCAGCCTACAAGAAGGGACCAGAAGCTCTGACTCAAGCCTCTTCTTAGCAGGTTGGAGTGGCTAAACTTGGATAAGGAAAATAATCCACTCTGTGTGGATGAGTGCAAAATAATCAAGAGTAACTACGCAACTTAGGATAAGGAGACCGGCAGTGACCTGACAACTGATTTTTTAAGTGATGGATTCATAAGACAAAGACAGAATCGTAGGCACTGCCGAGAGGAGGGTGATCTCCAATGTGCAGCCCAGAGATTTTGTTATATCAGTGTCTTGCACTAAAGATGATGAACAATGAAACAAGCTCTGTGTCATCAAAAAATGGTTCCAGATCAAGAAATTGCGGGCAGGATTCCTCTAGCAAGCAGGATAGAGGGTGCGTGCAACGACAGGGATTGTGTTATTTGACCTGGCAGTGTTTAAATCCCCAAGAGCGTCTAATCATTCTTTTCCTACAGATAGCATCAAACATCCCACACTTCTGAGAGATGCAACATTCCAATTACAAAATATCTCTGCTACATTAAACACAATAAATATTCCATTGCTCGATCAGGCAGGATATACCTGGCCTTCATGGACTTGTCCTCTGCCTTTGATCGTGTAAATAGAGATAAGTTATGGGAGACCCAATTGTGCATGGGTGTAGATAAAGACATTGTTTTATTCTTACGAGAGCTTCATAGGGACACCAAAGTGGAGGTACGGTATACGAGAGACTGTAAGGTTACCCGTCAATTTCCAATCCAGAGAAGGGGTCTGACAGGGATGCATTTTGGCCCCCTTTTTATTTAATTTATATATCAACAGCTTGGAGAAAGTTTTAGTTGACACACAGGCAGACTTCCCCCAGGTGGGACGGCGGGGTTTGCCCGTATTACTATATGCAGATGACGCGGTCCTCATGGCCCGGACCGCGAGGGGTTTGCAAATTTTACTTAACTCTTTTGTAAAGTTTATGGAGGACCGGGACATGCTGGTCAACAATTCCAAGTCATACGTGATGCAGGTGGGGCCAAGTTCAAAAAAGGATTTTAATTTTAGGGTCGGGGCTACCCCAATCCCTAAGACTAGCGCCTTCTCGTACCTGGGGGTTATGTTGGATGCCAAACTCAACTGGGGCCCCTTGAGAAGTAAAAAGAAAGGGTTTTTTTTTAAGGAGTAATGCAGCAATTTTTTATTTTGCCTCACGTTTAGGCAATAAACCCATAGGTGCACTTTTGGAGATTTATAGGGCAAAATGTTTAACACAGGTATCTTATGGTAGTGAAATGTGGGGCTACACATCACATGAGGAGCTACAAAGAGTTGAAAACGGGTTCCTGAGACGTCTCTTATGTGTTCCACAGGGAACCCCCTCATTCTCCGTACATGAGGAACTGGGTATGCCTTACCTAACTGACATGCTGTCGTTTCACCCCCTCTCCTATTGGCTCAAAGTCTGGTTGAGCAAGGGGACTGCCCTAAACAAAGAAATCCTAAGGGATAGTATGGCTCTGGACCATGCCCACTACATTCCGTGGTTAAAATATATCCGGGATGAGTATAGGACTCTTGGTAGGGCGGATCTCTATAGCAACCCGGATTCAATCAAAAGAAAAGATCTTCCCTGGGCCAAGGAGACCTTCTTTAGACAGCGGCTGGTGAACAGGGAAGAGCGTGAGTTAATGAAGCCCAGTGTACGTAAATATATTATCCTTAAAACAGTACATACAACAGAACCGTACCTTTTAGGGCTTCCCAAAACGTATGATCGTTTTTTATTAACACGATTCCGTTTTGATTTATTCCATCTTCTCCTCGTCCACCCACGGGAGAGTAGAAAAGGCGAGACGCTGATGCCATGTGGTTGTGATGGCAAATCCCCTCAGGATATGACTCACTTTTTAATGTTTTGTAGTAACTATGAGGTGCAGAGGAAAAACATTTTAATCCCTGCCTTAAAACAAGCAAATTTTTCGCAAGTGCGCCCTGCTTTTCCTTTTCTAGCTATGCTTTCAGGATCCACTTTATGGCACGTTCTTAGCTTTTTAAAGGCTGCAGTTAGGCTTAGATCTAGCTGCGACTAAATTTTACGCATGATATAGGCCTGAAAGTGTGATCATTCTTGATTTTTATATATCATGTGAACACGTTTTTTTATGTCTCTTTCTGAATGTATTTTATAATGAATGGTAACCATTGATCAACGATACTCATGGATGGGAACCTCCTGTAACGCTGTAAACCGGACTTTTATGGTTTTTAATACAAAAGCTGAATAAAGTATTTTTGATTTGATTTGATTTGAAACACAATAGTCAATGTACAGACATGAACACATATGGAGATAAATTAAGCAGAACATTTAGGAAAATGCTGGAGGAAAGAAGGTAGGTGCCTATCACATAATTAGGACTCCCGGTTTTATGGTATTTATATTTTTGTCATTTCCGTCTGTATTTATCCATATTTATTTTTTGCTAATTTTACCCGTATTTATCCATACCCATATTTATTTTAGGTTTTGTGAAAAGCTTAAGCTGAAATGTGTATATTTCTGCATTTATTTAACCAGTTAATGTGCACTCGTGCCTCAACGCCTGACAGGTTTCAATGATATATACACACTCAGATGGTAAAATATGCACTTGTAAGAAAATATGTACATTTTAGTATCAAGGTAGTGCAAATCTACTGCTGTTTAAGGCTCTTTACTAAAATCCCTATATTTTTTTAATCCCCTTGCTTGTCAATCTGCACAGCTATTCCCCTGGCAGTCATGATTGACAGCATTTAGAATCACTCAAAAACAACCCATATTTCCGTTTTTATCCACATTTAAAAAATAAAAACAGACAGGAAAATAAATGGTTTTCTGTCTGTAATTATCTGTAAAAATCAGTAAAAATGGAAAACAGGGAGCCTTACACATAATACCGTGCATTCCGAAAGATGGTACACACCCAACCTCATCTCTTAAACATCGTAGACACCTTCCTCTTATTTCACCTTCTGTTTCTCCGAGAGTAACATAATTCCTGCCCACCTTAGCAGCTTTCAATAGTACCATCATCACAGGCAAGCCTTTAGTAATGATGCTGACATTTTTTTGTCTTATCTTATCACCTACTTCAGGTTTCACATCATGCATACCCCAATTCATTATCATATTTCATATCCTATTTCATTATTATAATGATGCTTGGAATCTTCTGATCAGGGCCAACTGAATGTTGACTTTTATCAAAAGGCTTGCATGCTCCACTGTATTATTTTCATGGGTACAATAATTGTCAGTAAACTCAAAAATGCCAAAATTTCTTGAGACCAAAACCACACATTATTTGTCAGTTACAATTTGCTGCGACACCCCTTTTGAGTAAAAAGCATCCCCAAAAACCTCACAACCACTTTTGTGGTTACAGATTGTTCCAAAGAAACCTTCACCAAATTAGGAGATAAAGTCAAAAGAGCCCCATGGAAGTCATGCCTCTGTTTCATAATATGGTAAAGAAACAATGTCTAAAGCTAGATTATATCAAGCCATGCCGAGTACTTTTACTGGCTATATTGAAGGAATCCCAGTATGCTCATATGTCTTTCTTAAACACAGGCATTATAATCTTATCCCATACATCCAACCTGCCCAACAAAGGCAGATTGCCAGAATCTTTCCCTAATGCTGCATCTTCTCAAGCTTGTAACTATGCTTTCATAGTGGGCTAAGACTTAGGGGCGATTCCGATCTCGGCCGGTAGGGCTCCGAATCGGATTCGGATTTACCGGATCCGATTCGGAGCCCTGTTTCCCGACCGAATCGTACGCGGGTCCGGCCGAGCGAGTACGATGCAGGCACCCGCGAAATCTCCGACCGACTCGAACGCGGCTTCAACACGCTCCGACCGACTCGCATGGGACACGACTCGCACCGCGCTATGGAGACGTTTCCCGGCCGGGTAAGTACGATGCGCGCCGCGAGCAGTCCGATCGACTCGCGCCGTCCGGCTCGAAAAAGCTGTCGGAGCCGGACTTTGGGGGTCCGCGTCGGACCCCCCTGTACGCGTAGGCACGCGAGTCGCACACAGGGGGGACCCATGGGTCCCCCCTACCTGTGCATGTACGCCACGGTGCGCATCGACGCGTACCTGCTGTAGGGGGCGCCCTTGTCCGCCTCGCACCCATTGAGTCAATGGGAGCCCGCGTACGCGTTGTACGACCGGCTCCCATTGACTTCAATGGGAGTCCGACCGACTTGAGTCCGATGGCATGCGTGCGCATCGTACTCGTTCGGTCGGACTGCCAGAGTCCGATTCGGTCGGAAATCTCTCCGGGTCCGGCTCGATCGGAGAGATTTCCGGCCCGAATCGGAATCGGCCCCTTAGTTTAACTCTGCAAACCTTGAGGTGGAACCAAACCTCTGCCCTTTAGCATATCCCACCAACTGCTAGAATATTTACCCTAAGCAAGTAAAGTTGCTGCACTGCAATACGTGAAAGTTAGAGAGCTAAGCTGTGGCACTGTTCGGCTTTCTCTCTATGCTGATGCACTTTAGGCAGCCATGCATCAAAGGAGACTCCCTTGAGCTTTAGTGCAAAGGTGTCTGCGTTTGTCTTAAGCACGGCATAGGTTTTGTACTGGAAGGCCGTATTTCCCGTACAAAACCTATGCTTTAAGGCTTTTCCCATTTTGTGTGTGTGCTGCACAATGCAGCACCCATGCAAAGTGGGAAAAATGAGGAGAAATAAAAACATTTCTCCTCGTTGTGCTAGCCTCGAAGAGGCATAGGATTTCGGCATAAATCCCAGTCTACAATTCTTTGTAGCTAGAGAGTTGCGTTAAAACCCATGTGAATGCCCCAGACCCATGCAATGTCCCCTTGACGCAAAGTCCTACAAGGGAGCACATTCAACAACTTTGTGTTACTTTGGGTTACTATCCAACACAAATCACGATTTGCATTGGATAGTAAATTCCACCTGAATACTTTGTGTTGGGTTAACGTTAGAAAAGCAACAAACAAACCCAAAGCAAAACATTTGTGAATATGGACCCAAGTATCTACTTTTTGACATTATTGTGGGTATTCTCAAAGATATTCTTGCTTCCTTAAGGAAAACACAAAGTGATGGGTAGAATTCTTGAATTAATCTCAGACTCTGGTAATTACTCAGGCAGCATTCCAGTCCATGGTTTTTTTGCTTACTATGCTATGCTAGACAGAGAGCAGCCTTCTGCACATCAGCCATGGTTCACCTCCAATGGGATCAGTCCTGTCCAACTGCCTGAAAAGGTTCCTTCCAGATGTGAACACAAGCAACCCCAGATGGGTTTCAGCCTATTTGGGCTTCACCATTGAGGTATAACTTGAGTCCTATGACTCGGTGGGCATGGGACCATTGTCTGGTCATACCCATCACACTTAGGGTATCGCTCTGTGGAAAAAAAGTGGAGGGGAATGCCTGACTTAATCTCACTGGTAATTGCAAGAGGCTGCATAGCAGTCCATCATTTTTCCCATTATGCCACACTGTGTAAAACTCTGTATTTGTGCTTATACGAACACCATGTCAATTGAAACATCATTTCTACTCATTATTGTCACATATATTAGCAGTGGGCCCATTTACATCTTTACCACCTGCAAATGGTGGACGGAGCCTGAAGCCCAGAAT
Organism: Calotriton arnoldi; assembly: GCA_963921515.1. Taxonomy (NCBI): domain Eukaryota; kingdom Metazoa; phylum Chordata; class Amphibia; order Caudata; family Salamandridae; genus Calotriton; species Calotriton arnoldi. The sequence goes on from CAWUFW010006554.1 coordinate 573,206, forward strand.
GGTCACATCAGTTTTGTTATGCCAAAACACGTGCATTTCTGCTAGTTTCTCCCCAAGGAATGTTCTACTTATTGGTCACCCTCACTCATCCATGTCAAGTCGGAGTATCTTTCTTGGGTTCTCAGATCCTCTGGAATTTACTTGGACACACTCTACCATCATAAATCACCATTTCTGGTGCCATACGCTGGTTCAGACCTTCACATCACCCCTCCCAGCTGGGGCTGTGTGCATTCTTCCTGTTTCTTGCAATGTCCTTTTTCACTATCATCAAACTATGAGAGCATCGTTATTCCTCTGTAGACAGAGACCAGCTATATTCTGGCTATTCCAGGTTAACTGTGGGCCTTACTTGCTTTCATGGTGGCACTCTAGTTATTGCTGGCATTGAATTGACCCATATTTGACCTGTAGTGGGCCTCATCAGTGCTTTATTTGTAAAAAAAAACATAAGTGCCAGGGCTCTCGTCAGGAGGCCACTGCAGCTTGCACCACACATTCCTGCTGCCACGCTGCCAATGATAGTAACAACACAGCCACTAACCATCTCATTCCTACAAGTGTGACAATTCAGACTATTTCAGGCCCCCAAAGCTATAAGAATGGCTTGGGCAGCAGGTAATAGTCATTTTTAATGTATATGGAATTAATACTTAACTGTTATTGTGGTAATCTCTAAATTAGCCAGACAGCGCCACCTTGTGGCAGACTGTCACAAGTGCCGGTGCACACAATTAAGTGCAGGTGCCGAGCACCGAAAACCACTGGCTCAAATTAAGCACAGCTGACAACATTTTGGTTATTCTCCGTTTGATAGCGATTTATCCCTGACATATTGCATTCATTCTTGCTCTGCCTGAGTTTGCTTTTTCCTGGCACAATAGTGGCTCATTTCTGACCTCTTGTGGGCATTCTTAGCATTCTTACTATGCCTGGCATAACAGTGTATACCTGAATTATTGTGGCCATTCTTGACATTCCGGATATGGCTGCCATAATAATGGGCTATAGCTGACATATAATGAATATTCTTGGAAACATTATGGGTGCCTGTCATAACAATGGGCCATCTTTGACATATATTGGAGCTTCTTGACAACGTTCTATTTCTATCGTGATAGAAGCCTGTACATATTGTTGGCATTCTTAGAGACGTTTTTGCTATACCTGAGAAAAACAAAAAGTTAAGAGTGGCATGCTTAAATTAATCTCATCCACTGATAAATATTGTGGGCTGCATTCCAGTCCATTATTTTATTGCTCTCTGTACAGCAACAGACAGTGGTCAGCTTTCTGCAAATCAGTTTCATCCCTGCTAGAACAGAAACAGTCTAGCCTGAAATGTTGAGCTACATCCCATCTGAAAGGGATCAAAAGCAAACTCAGGTTGGCTTTGCACTCGTTTGGCCTCATCTGCAAAGTGCAGATTGAGTTTAAAGGCACAGAAAGCTCAAAACCTATGTCTAGGATCTATTGCACTTAGGCCATCTCAATGAATAAAACAAATTGATGATTTTGAGGTTTCTATAACTTTTGACATTTCCACCTTATCCCTCCAAATTGATTCTTAGCCATAATAAATAACTGATTTAGGGACAAGATGGAAATATGAAGTCAAGAAATATCCTGTGTACATTTTGGGCAAACACTGGCAAAGTCATTAGGTCTGGCTTGCATTCTGAGTCTTGATTAAACATTTAAAAAGCCTAATAAAGGGAAACACTAAACAAATGATGCTTACTTTTTTAATTCAATGCCTGTATCAGATAAATAATTTAATGCACGATGATTCAGTGTATTTTGAAGATGCAGTGTAGTCCTCCTTGCAACACAAACACTTACATAGGAGGAGGAATGATACACCAAGCAGCCAATAACACGAGGTAACAGAAAAATATTCCACTGGGAAGCCCACTGTATATACATTTTAAAGAATTGATACCAATGGGTAATACAGACAACTCCACTATCAAGCTAGACCTAAAAATGGTAGGCCATGTGACCTTACAAAAACTTTTTTTTAATTGCTTGCAGTACATTCAGCTCTTTATCCATTTTTCATTTTTTAGGGAAATTAGGCTGAACAATCCAAAGAGTTCTAGTAATTTTTAAAGTTATTTTTAGAAGGGTGAGCCTTAGTACTCCTGGACAGGGAGTTGATTGCTCAACTGTACACAAAAGTACTGGTATATTTTATCAGTACACCTTCAGTACCTCCGGAGTTCTAGCCAATTCAAGGCAAAATTGTGATGTATAATTCACAATCCTGCCCAGCTTCCTGCTGTTGTCTGCTCAGTATTTAGCCCTCTTGACACCTTAGTCATCCCAAAATCTTTCACGTTGAACCAAAGTCTCAACTAAGTATCTTAGAGCCTGTAAAGAAAGAATGTCCATTGTATAATTGTTTGTATTCACCCATTAAAACACATGTTCAGCTTCAGAAAATGTCTTGATTGACTTTTATTTAATGAGTCAATGCTCTTAAAAGTCAGCAGTCAGAGGAAGTGGATAAAAGAACAGAGAGGAAGGTTGATGAGAGAGGGAGTGGGTGATGGGTTCAAGCTCTTATTGACTGGGCTTGTTTAGATCCCAGTGTGGGAGGAAAAACAGTGCCTAAACAGTGCCCACGCTTTTAATTGGCAATTACTTGCAACATTTGCATTCTAGAAAATTACAAAAGGCGTGCTTGCAGACTAAATGCATCACCCTATTCAAAACAGGAATAGTGCCTCAGCTGCCAAGGAATCCCACAAAACCTACAGGAAATGCATAGCCAAAAACAAATTGCTGATCTGAAATATCAATGATCAGACTTAACTCGCATTAATTTCATCTACTACAAATAATCTGCAGTAAATGCATGGAAAGGTTTCCTTGAGACTACAAGATGAAGTCTTTTAATCAACAATAAACATAAACTATAACCACTGGAGTAACCACTAACCTTAGGATCAGGAGTAGCGTGCACTTCGTCAGGGGTAGTAGGCGCCATATAAATGCAATTACAATACATGTATTTCAATCAAGAGGAATATATCTTGAATGTAACAATAGAGCTTCACAGGGACAAAATCGAAAAGGAGGGGTTTCCTTGGAGAGGCACGTGCGAGTTTGGGATAATAAAATGGAGTCATTTATGCTAACAAGGATACAGACATGGTGGAGGATATTTTAATGCACACACGCACACATAGGGCCTAATTACGAGTCTGGCGGTCCGAGGACCACCAGACTTGCGACAGCGGGCGGTGGTGGGGTCCCGCCGCAGCAGCACCAGCGGTCGGACCGCTCAATTACAACTTTGGCTGTTGGAGTGCCATTGAACCGCCGCAACCGCCAGGGAACCGCAGTTCCCTGGCAATGGTGCGCCGGTCAGGGGTTCAGCAATAAGCTGGTGGTTCCGCTGCGGCACTGCCATGCATATTACGAGTGTCAGGAGCGCCAGCGGTGTCACTGAGGTCTTTACTCCATGAAAAAGATGGCTGTCCTGAAACAAAGGGAGCCCCACAGGCCCCCCTGTGTGCATGCACCCCAGTTCCTGCACAGAAGGAACTGTTTTGGCGTTCCCATTGCGGTTCCCATTTTCAGGGGCACCGCCGTGGGACCACCAAAAAAGCCCGCCAGACACAAGGAAACTCGTAATCTGGTGGGCGATGAGCACACAGGTTTGGCGGTGTGGGAGTGGGCCGCCGGTGTGACGGTCAGCTCCCACACCGCCAAACTCGTAATCAGGGCCATAGTGCTAAATAATAGATGGCCATACTGCATTTACAAATGGGATAACAACTAGGTTTGCCCCTCACAGGATATAGAAAAGGCTGCATACAATTACTTAAATCACATTGTCACCATCCAGGCAGTCACCCCAAGTGCCCAGAAAGATTACTCTCTGGTCGGTGTTAGGAAGAGCACTTTGGGTGCTCGTAAACCACGCATACTCGCAGTGGCATAACCCAAAATGAAGGGGCCCACCTGCAGAATATGAGAGATCCCCGAGTCTCCCATATCTCACAGATATTAATTGGCCAGAGGCTGCACAGGATCCCTGTGAAGAGCTTGGTCCCACTGAAGGTTTGAGAGCCCCCTTACGCTTCAGGGGTCTGAGTTACACCCTCTGCATATCCGATCTCTGCCTGGTTGCCCTTCAGATGTTGCAATTGGATCATATCTGGATAAGAGAAGTTCTGGTGAAAAACACTGCAAGAGAAGGAATTACAAGGGGAAAAGCAAAAAGTGACAGGATGGCATAGCTCCGACAGGATACTCTCGATGTTCAAATGGACAGCCTTTAAGTCCATAGGCAAAAATACATCTTATATGAAAACAATACTGTTCTAACCACCTTCATCAACTCCCTCCAACAGCTACAAGCACATTTCTCTCCACAGTAAGACAGGCCTTGTTCCCCTTTCTGCAGAAATCTAAAATTGGAGCCCAAAAATCGAGTCAGCTATTGGCCAGCAGCCCACCTCCCTTTCCTGAGAAAAAGGCTAGAATGATGTGTAGCAGTTTAAACACAAGCATACAGTGACTATAACCCCCTCAGAGGCGTAGCTTAGTCGATAATGTTAGGGGGTGTAGGTCTGAGATTTCCCAACACGATTCAAAGTTGTACCCAACTAAAATAGGTCAGGCTAGGGTCGCTAGCCGGGTTAACACACAGGGTTACGAACATTAGTTTAGAGTTATTTAAAAGGGTAGGATTAGTCAGAAAAGGGCCTCAGTGAGATAGTCAGGACTTCTTCGTCTGCTCCAATCCAGTTTCTCTGCACAGAAATGTAGGAGAGGGAGGCCAAGGAGAGCAGGCCTGGCACCAGCACAGGGCTAACATGAGCAGACTAGGCTTAGGGAGGGCAGCGCCTTGTGGTGGCCCATGAGTCCAGTCCTGCAGATCTTCAAAGAAGATGGGGACACATACTAGATGCTTCCAGTAATGGTCACCGTCTTAGAGCCCATACCCAGATAGACACCTTGAGCACCAACAGGCGGGTACACCATTGTATTTGTGCCTATTGCTTCAGAGACAGTGGGGTTGACATGCAGTCCAAGAACTGAGCCATCTCCGAATGAGGTATAACATGCGTTAGGGCTGGTAACAAATGGGGTGGCATCCACATTCTAAAAAGTGAGCCATCTCGGAATGAGGTATAACATGCAGTAGCAGTGGTAACAAAAGGGTTGACATGAAGATTCCAAGAAGTGAGCCATCTCTGGCTGAGCTATAATATGTGGTAGCACTGAAATAAAGTGGTGACATGCAGATTCTAAGAAGTGAGCTGTCTCAGAATGAAGTACAAAATGCAGTAGCACTGGCAGCATAGGGAATGACATACACGTTCTAAGAAGTGAGCCGTCTCAGAATGAGGTATACCATGCGGTAGCATTGAAATAAAGTGGTGACATGCAGATTTCAAGAAGTGAGCCATCTCAGAATGAGGTATAACATGCGGCAGCACTAGTAACAAAGGGGGTGACATACACATTCCAAGAAGTGAGATGTCTCAGAATGAGGTATAACATGTTATAGCACTAGTAAGAAATTGAGTGGTATGCCCATTCCAAGAAGCGAACTGTCTGGGAATGAGGTATAACATGTTATAGCATTGGTAACAGAGCGGATGACATACACATTCCAAGAAGTGAGCTCTCATAGAATAAGATATAACATGCGGGAGGACTGATAACTAAAGGTGATATGTACATTCCAAGTGAGCTGTCTCAGAACGAGGTATAACATGCGGCAGTACTGAAAATAAAGGCATAACATGGCGAACTAATCATCCGTATTCTAAGGAACTGTGAGTACCTGTACATTTTTGTTCTATGATTCCAATATAGGGCCGCATAGTGCACAGAAATGAAGACCCAATTTCAAATGCTAAAGCATTGTGTCCCCATGCCTGAGCACCTGACCCAAGGCCTTTCAGGGGCATGGATCTATGACACTGTGCCTAGATGGAATCATCATCCCAAGCAGCACACAGAAGTAGACTGAGTGACAGAAAGGGGCCCTCTGCATCAAAAGTACAAAAACAAAGCTCCTGCGGATAGAGCTTACAGCCTATGCTACCATAGCAATTGTATGTTAAATCCATAGTATTTACTGACTTATAAACATGAAAATGTATATAAGTGCTCCAAAGAAAGCAGCATGATGCAAGTGATTTCTTACAAAAAGTGAAACCCAGGTGGGCAAGAATTATTTTCAATGGATTAACCACTTTTGAAAATTGATACATTTGTACAAGCACAGAACTCATGTATATGACTTTTACTGTACAGGAGAACAACCCAATGACACACAACAGTGGAATTTATTGATGTTTCGACCCTTAATTTCAATAACTATGGGGTCTTCATCATGACGTAGAACAATGGTAGCAACCTTAAAGCTGTGTCCGAAGTAGATTTTGTAATCATCAAAGATGCGCAATTGGAAAACAAATAACTCCAAACAAAGCACCCTCTATTGTTAAGAAGAGATTTACAGACTCATGCTGTGCACCATCATGAGAGGCATCAGGACCTGACTGGCACTGCCAGGCCATGACCCAACTAAGGACATTTTTGGGAGGTGTTCCACCCCATATTCCCCTTCTGAAGCAACTCCCCTAAACATCCTCCTGCAATGCTGCTGCAGCACAGAAATGTTTTCTATTCAAGTTTTATTAACCGTTCCAGGCCTTACCCCTAATCATCTTACCTTTATTAATTAGATGTTTTCTATAGTGAGAACTCTACCCATGGGATGTCAGAACTGTTTATAAATAGGGTACAAACTTTCCAGATAAGTTGAAAGGACCGAACACAGGCTGAAACATGCCAAACTAGTGCTCAATTTATAACAAAAACATAAGTGCATGGGCTTGAATATTTTGTAGGAGCTGGTGCAGCTGACTGTCTGAGTTGCAGAAGAACAATGCTGCCTAGGGCCACTGACAGATATGCAGGCTTGGTTCCAGCTTGCAGAGAGAACACAATTTGTCATCCAGGAGGTACAACAGTTCCAAGCAGGTCAATGTGGTAGACGTCTTGAAATTACTGGACTGACATTTCAGCTGTTATTCATCCTACATGCTAGTTGGATGTAAGCCTACTGCAATAAAGCGAGTTGGCCATTGTTTAATCTATAAAAAAAATTAATAAGTGTCGGACACACGTTTATATTTTAGGTACCTGCTGCTAGTGCTTTCGAATGCCATAGTTGCCAAATATCAACGTTGCTTTATGTTCATTCCTTCTCATGTCTCCTTAATTCATCCAACCTACTGATGGTCCCTTCACCTCACTCTTGACTGTTATTTTTAGGGTTGGCGGTCTTGCTTGACAGTGCAGTTTACAATACCTATTGTTATATAGAATGGCCTTTGGCTCTCCCCGAGAGTTTGGTGTATCATTCCACCTATTATGTAGTACTTGCAATGCATGAGGGACTGTTTTAAATCTCAAAAATACACTCAGTCATTACACATTCAATTATTTATCTAATAAGTGCATTGTGAATAAGAAATCAATTGATTTTTGTTTTATATTTTTTCACTGTGGGAGGTTTTTAGGTCTCGCTTTGGCAGCGCATGTGTGCTTTCTCTTTGAGACATGCTGTATTTATAATATGGGCTTCAATCACCGCCCATCTTTTTCATTGGTTCCTCTTACTGTCCTTTGTAAATGCCAGCTTTTGTTTGGTGAATATGCTTAGTAGTCCCTCCTTTTAGACTTTTGTATCCTCCCATGAGGACTGCCCCTGTTACATGTGCTCTTATTCTTCAGATTATTTAGGATACTTTGAGAGCACTCTTTTTTTTGTTGGCCTGCCTCTGCTCATGTTAAGTGTTCAGGTTTTGTTTACTTCAAGCGTCGGCTTGTTCCTTTTGTGTTCGGGCACTCTTTTTGTATTGTTGCAGAGTCCACTGGTTGCCCTGGCTCAGCACGGTGCCCGCTTCATGGACGCCACGCTTTATATTTTACAGACTCTCGCTCTCCTCCCCGATATTTACAGGACAGCTCTGTGACGTGCCTTAAGGAGTGGTGACAAACACGTTTTTTTCCCGTCAATATTGACTTTGAAATCGCACAAAGGCACCAATAAATGGCAGCAATTTGTTGGCTTTCGCCATTGTCTCAGCATTTAATTTTTAGAAGGCACTGGGAGAGATGACGCAGAGACTCGAACCCTGTTCCCCGTGTTCCAAAGTCGGCAGCTCTGAATGTTAGGTCACATCCTCTCTCCAAAACAATTTTCATTTTATGGAGGATTTGTCTCCATTTCCCTCACTGAGTTACCCTTCCACCATACATCTTCCCTTAACCCCTTCCTCCCTTTTGTTTCCCTGAGTGCCCCTCGTGAGTGCATGGGAAGGGTGTTCCCTTGATTACACAGAAGTGTGCTGTTAGGAGGTGGGCGCTTGCGATGTGGAAAGCGCTTTACTCTATTTTAATGCCCCAAAGGCGAGGAGAGCGCTAACAACCTGTATTCCTTCATTATGCAACAAGGTCAGACTTGAAGCATTTGCAGGAGTCACCATATTGGCTTTCCCAGGTGCATGGTGGGACGTGGCGTACAGCGGCGGGGTGTTTGGAATGTGTGGACTGAATATCCATACCTAGTTGGTGTTATCAGGTGAGACTCGTTTGTGAGGCAGCAAAGGGATGAGACGATTCTGCTGTGTTGACGTAGTATACTATAATGTATACTGGGTCACTCAGGAGTTTGGCTAGTGTAAGATCATTTGCTTCCTTTTTATAACGCCAACTTTTCTGAATGCATGCATTTACTCAATATTAATTATTCACACTTTTAACACTCCTCTCCCATGGCTCGGTAAATCAAGTAATTCTATTACTTAATCCCACCGCTGTTAGGTTCAATTATGTGTGGTATTTCCCTATCTGTTAAGCGCGTAAGCAGCAGCCACTTTGGATAGCGAACACCCGGACTCTTTAGCTATGTCTGGCCAAGAGGCCATAAGACAGGAAGACCCGCACCCGAATTTCCTTAGGGTAAGAGCTTTCGGAAATCATAGTGCATACTTAGTGTGGCCAGATTTCTTGCTCCGCGAGCTCCTAAACATCTTCAACGCTTTCAGCGCATTTTGATAGGTGAGCGACACACAGCCTCAGTGGCTGCATCACTGTGCATATTGTTTCCTCTTTAGTAGGACTTAAGCGTCAGCACGCCCTTTGTTAGCTGCACGCTGTAAAAATGCAAGATGTATTTATTTAGTGGTGGCAGTTTCTTTATGCTGCGCAGCCTCTGCTTTAAGTTGCGCACAGACACAAGAAATCTAGGGATATTGTGAAGTTAGACAGTTTAGTGTTAATTATGTTTTTCGTTTGCCGTGGCTCGTTGGGCTTTACACACAAAACGCGCTCAGCTTAGAAAACCATTCTAGGTCTTTTTGCAGTTTTATATAGCCGAACTCGACCTGCAGGAATTGGAACGTCTAACATGACCACCAGTTACATTACACAAGGTCACAGGCTCCCTTGTTGGAAAGTCGGCAGCTCTGACCGTAGCACCACATACCCTCCCAGTAGCAGATATGGGGTGGCCTAGGGTTTTATCTTATGCTGCGAGGATTTATGTTTTAATCCCAGCACCAGCAATTGACCATAAATCGTGTAATTCTGTCTGTGTAACGAACTGTAAATATATGTGATCTAAAATGTATCAATGCTGTCTTGTGCTGTTCCCTACCCACTCCTCATCATATCCTGGTCTTGGCAATACTTTTTTGTAAAATTCGAATTGGCAAGGTCTCTGAGGAACAAGTCGGTTGTTATATGCTGCCAGACTCACCTAGAGGCGAGCTGACTGCCTGGGGAAGTCAGCGGGTCCCATGAGACCACTGACACATGCTCACATGCAGCGTTGCTTCAGACAAGCGGGGAGGACACAGGGTGGCATGCCCGGGTTTGTGTCTCAGACATCCCTCCCTCCTCAATGGAATGAGAGCAAAATTAAACGAACATCTGCTGATTTTTACTGAAGTGCTTTGATTAGGTCACAGAACCCTATTTTTACCTGTTTCCTAAAAGTGCAGACTTGAAAGCTTGCAACTGGCGATGCTGCTCAGTAGGTTAATGCACATACTGCACAGAATTGTGTGTATAAAGTTGGTATGTAGTTTGGAGGAAGATGAGCCATTAAATGTGAAATAATACCAGCTATCAAGCATCTAGAGAAATTTCAGGATGCTTTGTTTGCATCATATGTATCAAGAAGCAATTGAATTATTTTTTTAACACCTGTTCAGAGATGTAGTTTATCTCGGAGTTACATCCTTTTTTCTGTCAAGAATAGGTTTACCATAAGACCTTATGTCACTGTGCTAGCTCCTGGTATCATCTATACCTTCCCACCCACTGCTCACACATGCTACCTTCCTTTACCTCCTCGTGCTGTGCAGTGGTCCACCTCTCGCCTCCCCCTCTGGGTGCCCCTCCCACTCGTCCCTCTCTCTCTCTTGTACTCTCTCTCACACCTCTCTCTCGCACTCTTCCCGTCTCTCTCATACTGGTTCACTTCAGGTCTTCGAGCACAATTTCTTTCCTGTGCCTTTTCAAGATTTCCGTCCCTCAAACCCATGCTCTCCTCTTCTTGGGGTGTCTTCGGTGTACACAGGCGCACCCTCTTTATGCATCTGTGACCTGCTCCTCTTCTTTCTCTCTTTCTCACACACTCTTTCTGCTCCTCTGTCTGGAGTACATTCACCACTTCGTGCACAAACTACCTATCCCTCTATATCCTCTTTTCTATCTATTCTGTGCAACTCTCACCCCTATCTATTCACCATGCCACATATTTCCGATACACAAATACACTCCACACCACACAATTCCCATTCAACCCACAAATTTCCACTTCGAACCACATACATCCGCTCCACTCCAAACCAAAACACATGGATAAAAGACATTGTCATTTACAACGCCAATAGCTCTAACTCTCGCAAATGCAAGCCCAATTGCATTGCAAATGCTTATTATAAAAATGTTTCAGTCTGTACTGAAAATGCAACCCAGACTTATTCACTTTGCCAATGCTTGATCAAATCTGCTGTCACTCTTGTTACTGTTTTCCTATCTTTCTGTTCCTCCTTCTTTTGACTTTTTCTCTTTTGCTAGGTGTCAAAGTATGATGATGAAAAATAAGTCCTGGCCTCCAAAAATAAGTGCCTATGCTCACCACCTCCAGCCACCTGCATATAATAAGCACTGGTGACAAACCTTCAAAAACTGACTAGAAAGAACCCCACTTTGGTGTTGGTTCCTTGTGAACTTTTTCTGGTTCCACATCAGCAGCTAAATAAAACAAGCATTAGCAAAGCCAACAGGTCTTGACTTTGTGACCTATTGGCCGTGCCAATGGTTTTTAGCCATGCTGTACTGCATCTGTGGTGCTGTGCAGTGGCTAATATGGCTGCCTGCATCATTTTGTAGGCACATGCATGCAAATGCTTACAAAATGATGAGGGCACTTTTTATCACTTTTTAGTTACTGATTCCAGTTGGATCGGTAACTGAAAATAAAATACAATTCAGAAAAGTGTTTCTTTTTAAAGCGGGCAGGTGGGGGAAGTGGAAGCAACACGAGGAGGGGGAGAGGAATGGCAAAGCAGGCAAAGCAACATGAAAAAGGTGGTGGGAGCGGAAGCAACATGGGAAAGGTGGGGCGAAAGGCAAAGCAAACACGGAGAGGGTGGGGGGCGAAAGACAAGGCAACACAGGGAGGGTGGAGGGGAACACTACAGCCATATGGGAATTAACGCGAAAGCAATGGGGGAGGGCTGGAGGGGACTCAAAAGCAATTGGAGGAGAGTGCTGGAATGAAAGCAACACAGGGTTGGTGGAAAGTAAAATGGAGGGCGTGAGTGAGGGAAGCAATGGGGAGAAAGAAGCACACAGACAAGGACAAGAGGGAGAAGTGCAGGGAGAAGAAGTGTGGCAACAGAGAGCAACATGAGGTGCAACAGGAGAGACGTACATGAAGGAGATGTCTCAAAAGCACACACACTCTACTGGAGAGCTCCACACAAAAGAAAAAATTAGTGCTTGAAAAGCAAGCAGTGGAGGCAGTGATACCAGCCCGTCAAATAGATTGTAAATATATATATTATGGTTTTGTTGAAGGGTCAGGCAGCAAATTTCTTGGTGGTCACTCCGCTTAAAAAAAATTACTTTGATGGTAGAGAAATGTCATTTTTTGCTTTATTTACTGATCCATTTGGATTGGCAAATAAAAAAAATGGCACATGCCTACAACATGACATGGCCAGTAGCAGCATCAGCGAACCTCTTTTTTATTTTTTGGCTGATGCTGCACAGCATTGGCACTGCCACTAAGGAGAGACTGATTGGCCTTGCCAATACTTGTTTTAAATGATAACAGATTGCCATCCTGTATCGAAGGAACAGCTACATACTCCCTCCAGTGCAATTCACTGAATGCCAACTTTTATTTTTGAAACTAAACCCTTCAAGGGTCAGACAGAGGCTGCTTGTAAAAATAAGACTGCGAGTATTCAGTAAATGTGCATGAAGGGATGGAGGTCTGCTGTCCTTCACAGACCTCCATTGCTACATCGCACGATCACAGCCATTTGCAGGCACTTGCGAAAAGGCAGAGATGGACGACTCTGCGAATGGTGGTTTTGCACCGTAACTGAGTTACACAGGGGTTGTGGGGCAAAACTCGGCTTGGGTCGCAAAGTAGTTAGGTCCTTATTTATGAAACCCTGCGTCACATTTACGCTGCCGTTGCGTCACTTTTTGTGATGCTGCAGTGGCATAAATAATGCACGACGTTGCGCTATATTTACGAAGTGATGCATCTAGGCAGATCTCACTTCATAAACCCCTGCGCTACATTATACCTGCGTCAGGTATAATGTATGCAGGGTGGGCATTCCCCTGCATTAAAGCCTTGTAGAAGTGGAGCATTGAAATCTATAAGATTTCATTGCGCCACTTCTAGGACACCATTGTGTCAAAACCTTACGCCTGCCTCATGGCAGGCGTAAGGGTGATGCAGGCCCTTTCACATGGGGCTTGCCCCATGTGAAAGGACACCATGTGAAAGGACACATTGCTGGAGTTGCGTCTGTTTTCAGACACACCCAAGTAATGCGTCACTTTTGCGCCTACAGATACGTCAGCAATACTGACGTATCTGTAACTCCTTGCGACATGATGCACCGCATTGTTAATATGGCGCATCCATGGTGTCGCAAGGAGGGCGCTCTGAGAAGAGTCGCATCACTGCTTTGTCGCAGCAATGTGACACTTCTCATAAATAAGGCCCTGGGTGTGAAACACCACTGACTGATTTCCGACACAACCTTAGAGCCTGGAGTCCTATTTCCATGCTATCTAAAGGTGTTTCAAAAGCTGTTTGGAAACATGCTTTTAAATTAATTTGTTTTAAATGGCTCATATTCCTGCCACCTCATCTGTTTGCATTTCCTTACTGTATCAGGAAAGCATCCGTGTAGGGTTTCCAATGGAGCCCTTACATTTCACGAATGTTCTGCGCGGACGTACCGTGCTCCCCGGGCCCATGACGTGTTTTTCTCCCTTACGTGAGGGCGAGATACCAATTTATAAATAAACGTGTTGATGATGGTGTTGCAAGCTGTGAAGCCCTGGTTTCCTGAGAATCCTTTGGCGCAGACCTCAAGAGATGCAGCTGGGTTTCTGTGCATTGCAACATGGCGACTCAACTGTACTTACCGTAAGAGAGGAAGTGACGTACCTGACTAGGAAGGAGTGGAGAGGGGCCGGGATGGGGTCAGACAGAGTTAAAACTTTCAACCGAATCACTGGTTTAATATTCAAGCATCTATATTTCAAAATGAATCGTGACGTTCCAAAAATGTGTATGGTTACACTGCCAGAGTGTTTTTTTCTCTGTTTTGTACTGAATTCGAGGTCGGAAGATTGTACTGTAGCGTAACGACTGACACAAGCGTAACCTAACAGGAACATGAGTTACTCAGTATTACAGGAACTTTGTACAGTTGAATAATTAATACCGCTTGGTTAGGTAAGCAGGCCCTGGAGGGATAGTGGAGTACATCTACCTCACTTTGTACAGTTGGATAATTAATACCGCTTGGTTAGGTAAGCAGGCCCGGAGTGATAGTGGAGTACAACTACCTCATTTATGAGGCCCCGCGCCACCGGAACGTCACTTTTTGTGACGCTCCGTGGCGCAGGAGCCTGCACCATATTTATCAGGCAGCACTAAGCCACTTTTTTGGCTTAATGCTGCCTGATAAATAGCGTTCCTTTTAACGCGGTTTTCTGCGTTAAAGGGGCATGCGATGGGTGTTGCTAGGAACGTTCCCAGTAACATCCATGGCCTTTTGACACTGCCCCAGATTTATGAGAAATCGTAACTCTGAGGCAGCGCAAAAACTTACTCCTCCCCAGGGGAGGCGTAAGGGAGGCACAACGAGGAGAAATATCTTCATTTCTCCACGTTTTTCCTTTTTCTATGAGTGCTGCATTCTGCAGCACTCATAGAAAGAGGAAAACGCCTCTTGTGATTGTTTTTGTGTAGGAAGGCTTCCCTTCCTGCACAAAAACAATCATCCCCTCAACGCAGGCACCCCTGCACATTGGTGCAAAGGTGCCTGCGTTGGGGCACGGCAGCCCATTGTGCGCTGGCACATGGGAAAAGGACTGGAATGTGCCCTATCTGATAGAAACCTGCACATTCCTGCCCTTTTCTTTTGCAATAGGGCAACACAGCAGGAAGGCATGCAGCACTGCCTTACGGCAAAAACTAAAAATGAGGCCCACTGTGTCTAACCTCAGGCCGTTGTTTTTGTTCCTCCTCCTGTTCTTCCGAGGTTCATGCACGTCCAGTGAGTGCATATTGCAAGTGACAATACTACATCCCTGCCAAACTTAAGTCTTCACCTTCAGATGATGCCGGACAGCGATTACTATCAAGTTCTATTAAAAATGGTGAGTTCATGGTCCTGTTTCTAAATGATGAACATTGATTCATGAATGTGGTGTGCTCCCACCCCTGTTCTTGATTCATGAATGTCACTGACTAAGTATGGATCCTGAGTGGTGAGTCCGATTTTTGTGGACTTTTCAGTTCGGCCTGTACCTGATCTCCTTTCCAAAGATGAATCTTCGACTCTCCTCCTCTGGTCCATTAGAGATTTCATTTTTTGTTTCTTAGGTGATCTTATTTCGGAACTGCCTTCTTTGTGGCAGATGAGGGCTCCTCAGCTTGAGTGAGCTGAGGTTTTTTTTGTCTTCTGAACAGCAGTCTGGCAGGTATATTCCTCGGATGTTTCTGTAATTTCTCAATGCAGGTTTGTTTTGCGATTTTTCTTACTTTTCGTGTCCTTTTTCAAAGTTGCTCAAAGATGCCTTTACTCACTACTCCTACCTGAACCTCGTAAGTCCCATAAGGAAGATGAGAGGAAATGGGAGGCAGAAACCAACTCAAAGTCAATTGATCTTGACTGGAAACATATACACATTACGCCCTTCAGAAACAAAATCTCTCCTGCACTCTCCCAAACAAAGTATATGATCATCAATAGAGCCTACTGGACGCCAACTAGACTACATAAGACTAACCTTATTCAATCACCCCTTTGCTGGAATTGTAATTCGCAGGAAGGTGACTTAGCACACATGCTATTCCACTGCCAGATGCTGCAATCATTCTGGGATAAGATCTTTGAGTGCATTGGACACACCTTACATATCAATCCGACCAGAGAGTTCTCTTACATTCTTCTGGGTTCTCTAGACCCTCAGAAATATTTTAACAAAAAAAGATGCCCTTACTCTCATGTAATAGTGGAACGATTTTACCATACTGAAAGCTGATGTAAATGGCAGTCTTTTAATTTTCTTCCGTTAAATGGTGGCCCAAGTCCAGATTTCACTAAATGTTGTTAAGGCTGAATCAGTGACATCAACAGATGTACCAGGGACAGACATGACTTCAAGAAATCTGAAATATTTGTCCTCTTTCTCTTGTAATAGCTGCTTTTTGTGGTCAAGATCCCACGGTTCACTGACACAATATCAAAACCATAAATATTGCAATATCAAAATATTGTGTAAAAAATATCAATCACAAAAATATCGTTTTCCTATACATATAATGGTAAGTACAAAAATATCATTTTACACTAATATACAAAAATATTGCTTTTACTATATATGTAGTTTAAATAAGTAAAACGTAAATATTTTAACATATAACATTAATATAATGTAAAATAAATATGTTTAAATACTATTAAAAAATATATATAAATCTTTGCTAATTTAAACAAACACACACATATATATATCAAAGTGGGTATGTTTATATACACATATATAATGTAAAACTATTTTAAAAAATATTAATTTTAACTAATATTATAATTTTATAAATGTTTTTAAATTTACCAATATAACAATTATATATATATATATACACACACTGCAAAAAAATGTAAAATATTTCCATTATAATTATACATAAAAAGTAAACAATATATAAAAATACTTAACAATGACATACATTTTTATATATAAAAAATAAATGTAAATACACAAACACATAATAATAATATATATTAAAATAACATTATTAAAACAATTAAACAATATAAATAGTAAATATACTATTCCCACTCCTGTTTATATGACAGTAGAGAAAGCGTTTAAGTCAGGATGGGTAAAATGTACTATTCCCACTCCAGTCTGTGCAACAGTAGGGAAAGCGTTGGACTGAAGAACGGTCACATTTACTATTTCCACTCCAGTCTGTGCAACAATAGGGAAAGCGCTGGACTCAAGAGAGGTTATGTTTACTATTCCCAATCCAGTCTATGCAGCAGTAGGGAAAACATTGGACTCAGGAGCAGTAAAATTTACTATTCTCACTCTAATATGTGCAACAGTAAGGAAAACGTTGGACTCAGGAGAGGTAACATCTACTATTCCCACTTCAGTGGGTGAAGCATTAGGGAATGTGTTAGACTCAGGAGGGGTTAGATTTACTATTTCAACTCTAGTCGGTGCAACAATAGGGAAAGCGTTGAACCCAGAAGAGGTAAAATGTACCATTCCCACTTCAGTCTGTGCAACAACAGGGAAAGTGTTAAACTCAGGAGTGGCTATATTTGCCATGCCCAATCTAGTGGGTGAAACAATAGGGAAAACGTTGGACTCAGGAGAGGTGAAATGTACTACTCTTACTTCTGTTGGTGCAGCAGTAGGGAAAGCATTGGACACAGAAGGGGTACAATTGCCTACTCCCACTCCAGTCTATGCAACAATAGGGAAAGCATTGGACTCAGGAGGGGTAAAATGCACTATTCCCACTCCAGTCTGTGCAACAGTAGGGAAAGCGTTGGACTCAGGAGGGGTAAAATGTACTATTCCCACTCCAGTCTGGGCAACAGTAGGGAAAGCGGACTCAGGAGGGGTAACATTTACTATTCCCACTCCAGTCGGTGCGACAGTAGAGAGAGGGTAGTTCTCTTCAATCAAATAACATTTTTAACAACTCTATTAAATAAAAAAATATATAAATATTGAAATTGTAAAATGATGTCTAAATTTTAACAAAATTATTACATTTTTTAATAATTAGTATCAATTAAAACAAATAATATTAGTTTAATTAAAATACCCCACTATATTTGCACAATTATAACAGCCAATAATTAAAATGTCATTGAATTTAAAAAGCAGAACTCAATTATTATATTACAAAATAAATAACACAATTTTTAATATATGAATAAATAATTTTATATTTATTACTTAAATAACTTCTCACCCTATACCTCCACAAACTAAACAACACACACCTAAAATATAACTTAACAAATATGATAATTTCACAGTTTACATAATCATCAATTAAAAAACAACAAATTAATAATGATCAAATATTATTTCTTAATTAACTTCCCACCCTGTACCCCTAAAAACCCAACAATCCACACCTAAAGTATATCTCAAAAATATAATTATACAATGTACTTAATTAGTTATCAATTTAACAATTAATAACTAATAATTCATTATTTTAATTAACTTCCCTCCCTATACCCCTACAAACACAACAACCCGCACCTGAAATATAACTTTAAAGACTATCTTAATTACACAGTTTACATAATTATCATTTAAATATTTATTATTAAATGACATTAATTATCAATTAATTATAATTAATTTACTTCCCACCCTGTACCCCTACAACCACACAATCTGCACCTAAAACATAACTTTATAAAAAATTCATTGCACAATTTACATAATTATCAATTAAATAATTAATAATAATTAAACATTAATTATTAATTATAATCAATGTACTTCCCACCCTGTTCCCCTACAAACCCCGCATCTAAAACGTAACTTAAAAAATAAATCAATTACACAATTTATATAATTAATTATCAATTAAATAATTAATATAAATTAAAAATTAATGATTAATTAATTATAATTAATTTACTTCTCACCCTGCAGTGGCGGCTCCTACGTTATGGCGGAGGAGCTCCGCCCCCACTGCTGAATCCCAGCAAAGGCAAGGGCATAAATAAAATTATGATAAAACCTTTGTATTATCATTTTATTTTGCGTCCTGCAGGCTGCCTGCCAGCCGAGCCGAGGGAGGGGCGGGGAGACCCACAGTGATGCTGCAGCTGCAGCACAAGGTAGAAGGGGGAGTGGTGGGCACTGCTAAATGCACATGACGGCTCAGCGGGCCGGCCAAACCATCATGCACACTCAGCCTTTCTCCACCTAGCTGTGTTGTACAGCTGGGTGAAGAAACAAACACAGGCTCCCAGTCTAAGGGGCCGATTCCGATGTCGGACGGACTCAGGTCCGTCCGACATCGCCCAGGAGCCGTAACCGACCGACCTGCTGTCGTCGGTTACGGCCCTGCAGATGCGATGCGACCGAACCCTGTTCGGTCGCACTCGTATACTGCACAATGGGAGCATGCATTCCGAGCGGAATGCATGCTTGCATTGTGAAAAGCAGGGGTGCAGTTCATCCCTGCACTCCTGTGGCCGGCACCCCAAGGTGCCTGCCACCGGGTGCAGGGATCAACAGAGGGGCACCATAGGTGCTCCCAGGCCGCCATTCGGCGGCCTCGCACCCATGGGGGCCCTACTGGGGGCCCCCAAAGACAGTTACCGACTGCCTTTTCGTGCCGGAAAGACCGGCACGAAAAGGCAGTGAAATACTGCCATCGTACTCCCTCGGTCGTGAAGAGGCGGCCGGGGAGTACTGAAGGATTCCCGGACGGGGACGGCTCTCCGAGCCCGTCGTAAGCCATCCGGAAATCCGAGTCGGATTCTTTCCGACCGAGCCCATCGGAATGGCTCGGTCGGAAAGGAATCCGGCCGGCACGTTCCGATTCGGTCGGAAGGGCTCCGACCATCGTTCGGTGCCCTTCCGGCCAAAATCGGAATCGGCCCCTAAGTCTGAGAGTGGAACCGATGCTCTCATACCAATGCCAGCGCTGCTCACATGCTGGGAATAGTATTCCCAGCATGTAATCAGTGCTGGGATTGGGAGCTGGGAGCCTGCGCAGTGTGCACCAGGTTCCTGACAAGGACGCGAGGATCGGGAGGAAGGCAGCGGCCGTCGGAGCAGGTAAGTGAAATTTTATTTGTTTTTTAATTGCCTTTTTTTATGTTCCCCCCACCTCACCATTTCACAGTACGAGCGGCCGCTCCTGCCACCCTGTAGCCCTACAAACCCCACAACCCACTACAACACTACAATTACAATAAACAATTTCATTACTTTTAAAAACAATTAAAAATGTACAAACTATATTTAAAAACATTAACAATAATTATACAAACAAGTTATCACAAATACAATTAAAACATATGCTAAAATACATAACAATAATTAAAAAACAATATTAACAACAATATTTTTGTAAACAATACTAACAACATAGATATTTTTAACATCAACATTAAAAACATCGATATTTTTGTAAATGATATTAATAACATAGTTATTTTTGATATCGATATTACTTACCTTAGAATATCGATATTCTTGTCAATGATATTCCTGCACCACAATATTTGTGGATCACGATATTAAAATCTCGATATTTCTGCATCTCAATATTTTATACTCAATATTTTGTCCGAATACCGATCCCACAATGCCCCTCTTGAGCCAATTCCACAACCTGTTCTCTCATGAATCTTGGCATGACCAGCTGAGTTTTTCTTAATATTAGGCCTTTTCAATGGCACATAAGCTCAGCCTAGCCACGTCTCAATACCCTTAGTTATTTTATACTGCATTGGCATGTGCTGTCTTCTTGATCTGATATAGATAACTCCATTGCTGCATGCGGATGAGCTTAGACACTACCTCTAGTCTGGGATCCTCTAAGGAGGCCTACAAGTGGTGAGGTTTCTGTACTATGAAAGGCTTACCTGGTCTGATCACAATAGGAGGTTTTCCCACAATCAAATGCTGTGGTGGTTGTTAGACCTGGCATCTTTTGGCGTGTTTTCCCTGTCTTTTTTCCCTCTAACCTCCTGTTTTTGATGGAATGCTGGACTTTGTTTATGCTTAGTGTCTCTGCACACTTTTTCACTGCTATTCAGTGCTAAAGTGCAAGTGCTCCTACTGTAAATTGTGTTATGATTGGTTTTCCATGATTGGGATATTTGATTTACTAATAAGTCCCTAGTACAGTGCACTGTGAGTGCCCAGGGCCTGTAAATCAAATGCTACTAGTGGGCTTGCAGCTCTGTTTGTGGCACCCACACAAGTAGCCTTTCAAAGGTGTCACAGACCTGCCACTGCAGTGTCTGCAGGCAGTTTTTACTGCTATGTCGACCTGACAAGTGCACCCATTTACCAGGCCCTAACCTTCCCTTTTCTTACCTGTAAGGCATCCCTCAGGTAGGCCCAAGGTACCCCCATGGGCAGGGTGCAGTGTATGTGTAAGGTAGGGCATGTACTGATGTGTTTTACATGTCCTGATAGTGAAATACTGTGTATTTTGTTTTTTACACTATTGCAAGGCTATCTGTCCCCTTGGCTATCATGTGAGCTGCACTGTAACATTTTACAATCATAACTTTCCATTGGGACAAGATAGAGGAATTGAGTTTAGGCTTCCTGAACTCAGAATTTAAAAATACATCTTTTAGTAAAGATAATTTTTATATTGTGTGTTTGAAAATGCCACTTTTAGAAAGTGGGTCTCCTAACGGGGAGTGATTCCGTTTAGGGCTGTGGAGGCTGGAATCAAAATGAAGTCGCTACAATACAATGCCTCACAGACCGTAGATTGCAATTAATTCTTAGATAGAGATCTGCAGGAGTCTCTCTACTCTGGTTCAAAGGATGAATGTTCCTTACTTTAGTATTATTTTTTCTCAACTACTAGGATTCCCTGTATCCTGATTTGCATGTGAATCCCAATTTGTTTTATCAAATAAATACTCTTGTGCCAGGCTTTTAACTGGTCTGATATTTATCTTTTCAGTTTTTTTAAATTTCATTTCATACTTTCACATTTATATATAGAACAGTTACATACTTGATTTGACATAACTCGACTGTGACAAATTACAAACAAATAATGTGTGATGATGGTTAGAACATGAAATGACAATACATCTTACAAATAAACATTCCATATACAAGGAGACATGACTTTCTACATTGCACATATACGTCATATATTTACAAATACTTTATGCTTTACGTAAGTTGTACTCAAGTGTCCTACTGGTATTTGATATTGGGACCTGATACCCTTGCGTCCTCGTACACTTGTAAATGCTACCGATATTGAAAGGTCCTGTGGAGGTCAGAGCATAAATAGACAGATTGTGTAAGCGTCCTTAGTTACGTTTTCCTTGTGGTGCCTCTTGTTCACCAATTCCAAACTGAGGTAAAGAGCCACCATGAACAAGTAAAATGCTTTACATGCAAGTGCAAATGCTTTACAGATTGTCTCTGAGCTAAGCCTGACTGCTCTTGCCAAGCTACCGAGGGGGTGAGCAGGGGTTATTTTAGAAGTGTAACTCCCTTATCCTGACTAGGAAGAAGGGTCTCTACTTGGACAGGGTGACAACCTGCCAACTAGAGACCCCCATTTCTAACAGTGGTTTTTGAGAGTAAAAGGCTTGAGAACAAACATCTTTGGACAGCTGCAATATATTGAATATTGCTTACAAACTATTAACAGCAATTATGCGCCTCTGGCATGTCACAAGATAGTGTTACTTAGATCTCATTACTCTAGCACTATATCAGACTTAAGAACCTCTATCACTTATCAATGTATATAGCACATTTTTAGCGTATGTCATAGCTAACAGACTCAATTCATTGATGGAATGGCTGGAGCTCCCAGGCCAGATTTATCCCTTGTAGAGTGAAGTAGCAAAAAAATTGACTCTCTTTGCCTAGAGTTCAGGTGATCTTAGTGTTTCATAACACAGAAAACTTTTGATTCATTACAGTGGTAATTTTTGAGAGCAGTGCAATGCAGAATGGGGACGGGGAGTGTCCGAGTAAGCTTGTAGATCTGTTATACTCTGGTCCTGCAGCAAGGGTGGGAATGAATGGCTGCCTTTTACGGTATTTTTTCATATACAGCAGTACCACACAAGGGAGTCCTGTTTCCTTCCTCTATTTCTTATCTCAATGGAGAGGCTTGCTGGCAATGAGAACACCATGTGCCCTAGGTAATAGCCTTCACTACTAGGTGATTGCTAGTGTCCGTATATACATATGACATCCTCCTATCTGTCAAACATCTGTTAGCGAACCGCCTTGCCATATTTTGGGAAATTGTCAGAATTGCAACTCTAAAGCAGAACGTTCCACAGGCCCCACCATTCTGACATGGCACAAATCCATAGCCTGGACAACAGTGCTTAATTTGTAAACAAATAAGTGCCAGGGCCCTTGCCAGGAGGCCACCGCAGCTTGTATTACCCAGCGCTGCCAACGACAGTACCAACAAATAGCTAATAACCCTCACACTCCTACAAGTATGACAATTCAGATTATTTCAGGCCCCCAAAGATATAAGAATGGCTTGGGTGGCAGGGATTAGTCGTTTTTAATATATATTGAATTAAGAAACAACTCTTGTTCTGCTCATCCCTAAATTACACAAACAGTGCCACCATGTGGCAGACTGTCATAAATGCCGGTGTTGACAATTAAGTGCCGGTGCAGAGCACCGGAATCCACCGGTTCAAATTAAGCACTGCTGGACTACCTTCTTGGAGATTCATGCGAGCACACACTGTAGCTCCCTAAGCTAACACTATCACCATGCCGGACCATTGGCCAGGGGATGGAGGCGTTTGGAACCGGTTTGCCAAGGAGCTTCAGGGATAAATCAGCAGGAGCCTCTCCCCCAAGCTCTGGGCTGTGCCCTCTGCTTACACATCAGAAAGTATTGCAGACATCCCATAAGGTCATTGCACTGGGCCATCATGAAGGAAGGTGTTCCCTGGACAGGAAGCTGCCGCAGCTCAGACAATTTCAGGTGAGGTAAAAAAAGTATGGTGCATCCAGCGATCCACAGATTCACATCCGTCCAGGAGCCCCAAGCCTCAACACTTGCTTTCTTGTATGGTTGTGAATGGGTGAGAAAGTTTGTTCTGGTACTAACTTCACATGCAAAAGGGCAGGCCTGAAGTGGTGAACTTCGACCCTGTGACCCTTGGGCGGCTAGGAGAGAAAGCAGGTATTAGGTAATCCTGCTGGAGGGTCTCGGCCTGGGATGAGTCATTGTAGGCAAAGGAGGCGTGACCTGATGGATCAAAGAGCTAGAGATGTCAAAACCTCGACACTAGCAGGAAGGTTTTCTGGCAAAACCCTGATCATAATTAAGGCTCCCAGTTTTCCATTTTTACTGATTTTTACAGATAAATACAGACAGATAATAAAGTGTTTCCTGTCTGTATTTATTTTTAAAAGCGGACAAATACAGAAAATTGTGCTTCTTGTGAGTGAGACTGTCCACGCTGTTCTTCTTGAATCCAAGGCCAGCAGGTGAGCAACTAGACAGCATTGGGAGGTAACAAGCAGGCTGAGATTTGCTTAAATTCCAGAATATATTAACATATATCTGTATTTAATGTTAATATTTACTTGAGGGTGTAGTGTTTTGTTGTATATGGCTGCTTAATTTGCTAAAATGTGACAGGCATCAAAGTATGAGTGCATGTTTATCAGTTAAATAACATGCTTATCAATTAATTAAATGGGGAAATATACCATTTTACGACTTCATTTATTCTCAAAACACAAAATAAATATGGATAAATACAGACGGAAATGTTAAAAAAATTAATTCCATAAAACCGGGAGCCCTAATCATAATCAACAACTGCAGTTGAGGATAGCACCGAAAGGAGCTGCCTGATACACGGATCTATCATCACTTGTCAGGCAGCAAGGGAATGGGGTGCTTCAGGTCACCACTGTTGGGCTTCCAGCCCAGTGGATAAGAGGCATAAGTGAGATCCCACTCCACGTGCTGGAAGCAGGCACTGCCCTAGACCACGCTCACAGTGAAATGACGTGACTCTTCATCCAGTCGTTGACTTCAGTTTAGTTTGATCATTCGATGGGATATTCCAAGATACAGGAGGATTAGACCTTCTCAACGCGTCACATAACTTTCTGCATGGAGGATGGGCCAGAGGAAAAGGGATCGGAGAATGCTGTGCCAGGGAGCCTCTGTGAAGAGAAGAGGGTGGTAGGAAAGAAGAGACATGAGGGTTCCTCAGCATGAGAGCCTGTGTGCCGAGTGGCAACTAAAAAGACAATATTAAATGTTTCCTTTAGAACACAAAGAGACCCCCATGCACAGGCAGTGGAATGCAACAAGTACCACTAGGTTTGGAAATTTCATTAAATTGCCCAACCTAGCCCAGCCTGTGAAACCACTATAACAACCCTTTAATGCTGAACCATCCCTAACTAAGTTTGGTGTGCAGCTGCACTTTTTTTTCTATTAAACCCACAGGTCTACATAAATCATTGGTTAATTTGTACAAAAAAAAGTGCCCGGCTCTCATCAGGAGGAAGCTTGCAGCAGCCCATTTCTCCTGTTAGCGCAGCCTAAAACAGAACCAACTGCTAACCACGAATGTGGGGAGAGGATGTGGCGTAATGGCCAGAGCTGCTGGAGCTGGGGAACCAGGTTCGAATCTCAGCGTCGGCTCAACGTCCTGTGATTCTGGGCAAATCACTTAATCTCCCCGTGAACGAATGTGTCCTTAACTGGTGCTCATGAAAAGCACGGTGTTGAGGATTAAGTGCCGGAAACCACAGGCTCAAATTAAGCACTGACATAAATGCATAATCAAGGATGACGATTCGATCCCTTTCTAACCTCGCCTTAGACAGGCCCACCATAACACAACATTCCACCGCTCCAACACCACCAGGCTCAAGCTCACCTTATCACTTACAGACAGGGTTATAAGTGGGATGAAAAAACTGGGGTGGGGGAGTCTCTTAAAGGGGCGTGGCCTATGTAATTAAGGGCGTGGCTTTAAACATGTAAGCTAAAAATCTATGCTTAGCATAGTGTGCATCCCGACTGGTTTTTTGCTGCTTCTGTCATTGCAGCCAGACATATAATACAACAAGTAACATTACACCTACAACAAGCCAGGACTATTGGCTTTGTCAATGGGTCTTAGTTGCATATGATAAATAAGCACCAACTACGCCTTCGTTGTATATAACATTGAAAAGGCTTCAGTTCTGACATGATGAGACTCTGAAAGAACTAAAGCGAGTCTCTTTGAATTTACATCAAAGGCAGTAAAGGGTGGTATTCCTACAGAGTAAAAAAAAATTTACCCTGAGGGTGAGGGAAAAAATGGAGAGCCCGATGAAGACCCGTCTCAGCACCTACTTTTTAGAAATACTGATGCTGAGCACCGGCAGGACCCGGCCCATTTAAAGCCCTGCTTACTGAGAATTAACTCTTGTAAGCAACGTTTTGGAGATCTAGTGCCAGAAACATAGGGGCTTATTTACAAGCCCCTTGCGCCGCAGGTGCGTCACTTTTAATAAGGGAAAAAGTGACGTACAGGCAGCACAAGTGGCTTGTAAATAAGCCCCATAGTGTGTACGTCCACAAATCTTGAGGAAGGTGGACACTAAGGGGCAGATTTACAAGCCCCTTGCGCTGCCAGTACGTCACTTTTTGTGATGCACTGGCAGCGCATTTCTCTGCCCCATATTTACAAGGACAGGAAAAGCCACCCTGCGTGGCTTTTCCTGTCCTTGTAAATACGGCCCCTTAACACGCAGCACTTTACGTGAAAGGGCCGTTCTATGGGTGTTCCTGTGGGTGTTCCCACGCAACACCCATGGAACCAGACACATTTCCAGATTTACGAGGATTCGTAAACCTGGTAATGCGTCAGTATGCTACGCCACTCTAGGGGTGGCGTAGCGAGGTGCAACAAGGAGAAATGTTTTAATTTCTCCTCGTGTCTTTCCTCTTTCAATGCGTGCTGCATTCTACAGCACGCATTGAAAGAGGAAAATGCCTGTAGTGATTGTTTTTGTGCAGGAAGGTGCCCCTTCCTGCACAAATACAATCTCCCCATGACGCAGGCATCCTTGCACCATGGTGCAAGGGTGCCTGCGCCGGCGCATGGCAGCTGTTTGTGCACCAGCGCTGGGGGGAGCACAGGAATGCGACATATCATTGTAAATATGTCGCATTCCTGTGCTCTGAAAGTGCTGCAGCGTGGCGC